>JAGMVK010000020.1:0-600000 GCA_020747065.1 Cadophora sp. MPI-SDFR-AT-0126 | reverse complement strand
CTAGAATGGTTCCGTAACATCCCAGAAGCTGCGAATAGAGTTACCATTCACGGCGCATACAGAAGTTATTCAACGCTTCTCCTACTGAGCATGCCCATTGCTCTCTGGAATATTCTACCTGCTCATGCCGCCTACTCGTTCGTTGCTTTCTTGAATTCTGGCAATCTAGTCCCCCAAATTGACCGATCGCCGGACACGACGATAGTGACAGACACAATAGTGACTTCCGCTGCCGCTGGACAATCTGAAAAGACGCCAGCCTCTCTCCCTGAACTCGTGGAAGAAAGGCGGCCAAAGTCGTCGACAGAGGCGACAGATGAGCCGATAAAATTCTTGGACCCTAACGGTCACAAGTTCCTGTTCCCTTTCTGGATGTGTCAGACGTGGGAAGTAAGCTACCCAAGTTTTATGCCTATCTTAATGATACGTACTGATCTTGTTTGAAGGGGATGAAAACGTTAATTCACGAGGCGTTAGCAATGGATAAAGAGCTACTTCCCTTTGTTGACGAAGGGCGATATCGCCTTTTCGACATCAATGAGACAGTTATCCTTCCAAGTCTTTGGATAGCCTTCATCCGCCCAGGGATGAACATCACGATGCGCATTTGGCCACCTTCTAATCAGCTACCTTCTTCTACGTCCAATCCTCCACATGCTCCTGATCCTACACAGTCGTGCCCTACTTGTACTCGAAACCCACCCAACATGAGAAGTTACGCCCATAATGCACCTCCCTTAAATCTTTACGCTCCTTATTGGCCCCCGCCCTCTCAGAGTCCCCTGCTACCTGCCCCACGAGATCCCATGGAACGAATGAGCTCTACCAAGCATTGGGCAGACCCGATTTTCGGCGAACCCTACAACAGAAGCGCCAAACCTAGGGAGTCGATACGAAGGTCTACCATACAAAGGAAATATGCTTATGTTGATTCTGAGAGCGATACCGAGGATAGATCGGATCCCGAAGCATTCAAACGGCGTGTCGAAAAGAAATGGAAAGTGGAGGAGAGATCAAAGCCCCCACAGAGAGCCAGAGTCACTGTAGAAGGAGTAGCAGCCAATCGGGGAGATAGCACATTAGTAGGATCATTGCCCGCTAGCCGAGCGCAATATGTCAACTACGTCTGATTTGGTGAGTTTCGGAGAATATTCGATTGAACAGCGATGGTCTCGGGTTCTTTGAAGTTAACTACCATGCGCCATAATTCCTAGGAGTTTAGATCATGTCTGTTTATCATATTTCAGAATCTTTGGAAAGTACCCTCATCCCCATAGACTTCTACCACAGCAGTTGACTTCAATCCTTTGTACTGGCCCACCTAGATCCTCTTGTACTCCGACCTACTCAAGAATATATTTTCCTCCCTCACTTTCCACACATATAACGGGTAAAGAGTCACATTGCGTGATTGGTCATTGAATCACATGCAACTTTTCTTCTCTCAATCACCAGCCCGGAAAGCTTTAGGTTGTGAATGTGATGGTCTCTGCTGTCGACTTAAGTAAAGGTGTTTCCTCGAGGACAGTTTTCTGGAGTATGAATAGCTTCGTGTCTTCTTGCCCCACAGGGAACATAAATTTTTTAATTTTTTTTTGACATTTAAGCACTACAAATAGTTACATTCAAAGCGCAAGTACAGTATCGACTGGCAGCTCACCTTCGACTTCAATCATCGGCATACGCTACTTTTCAGCTCGCACCAAAATTGTAACTTTAACGCCCAACATGCCCCGCTCTTCTCTGGGCGTACGTTCTGCCTTCGACTTTAGCTATGTGACTTGCCGGTTTGCGGAAAGGATATCGATGTCCCGCTTTTGGCTGATCATGCAAAGATCTGTTACGAAATAGTGACAGAAAATCTGGGAAGGAAATGGGGTAATACGAGCAAGCTCTACAAAGCTATCGCTCAAAAGCTGAATGATGGCTTGGAACTCCAAAGAGTTGAAAAGCGAGACATCGAGAACAGAGATATTGAGAAGAGAGAGAAGAAGTTTTTGGCGATGAAGAAGAACATACCACCTTTACCCGTCCAAAATTTCGGCCACGACCGTGTTACCTGTCCGCTTTGTCATGAATTCCTCCTATTTGACTTCCGCGCAACGAAATTCATGGAGAGAAGTACTTTGAGCTCGTGGAAGACCGCGGTGGAAAAATAGTGAAGTCCAATGATCGGCTCTAGTTGGCCGAGGTAAAACAAGGCATAGAGAGCACGAGAGAAAGGATTAGGGAGTTCGAGGAAATTTATTAGAGGCTCAAGTCGTTTCAAGAAATAATTGAAGAGTTTAACCTAGGCCTTGTAATGAAGGTAATGACCCTTGAAGCGAAGACCGGAGCCCTTGAAGTCAAGCTCGAATGGTGGGAACGATTGGAGTATTTGGAGGAGGACTTTGCGAAAGCAGAGAAGAGCTTGCGGGTGCCTCGGCCAAGGGACTTTCCAAGGGAAATGATGAGATCCAGAGAGGGCTTGCAACAACACAGAAGAGAGAGACGAGCCTACAACAGCATTCCAAAGACAAGGGGTAACGACAAGTCTCTAGACCAAATGCTGGAAGCCAGAGTGTAAGACGAAGCGACACAAATCCGTCGAAGCAATTAAGTTTGAAAAATCTGCGGCATCAACACAATGAGAAGAAACAGCCAAGAGCTCCTAAACAAAAGCCTGAAGTCTCACGTCTATTACGAGGGGCCCCCAGAAGCATGTAGCCAGAAGGGGAAAGCTTATGGCTATGATCCGAAGGAACTATGTATGCAAAAGGAGCCAAAACCCGGAGCAGGGACCAAAAGGCCTCAGAAAGTCGAGCCTCAAAGTAGGATCCCCAGAAGATAGCGTGGTAGCTTTGATGGCCGGGGGAAAGAGAAGTGTAGAGCTGGTGTTTGATTTGCTGTGCAAGGCGCTCAATCTTCGTCTTGTGTTTTCTTTTTTGCGTTGAATAGTTGCTTAAATTGCGTTATTTAACTTATGCCATCGACATTCTGGGAATGTGTAAGGTCTATCCCTGCCTGCCGGGAAAATAATACTTGGTGCATTGACTTAACGCATATTAAAATCTGTACACACCTAAATATCTTTAGTAGTTTTTATAAGTTGTGTTCCGTGGCTACTCCCGAACACACCCTGAAGCCCTCCTATCAAGAAATTATATATTCTTATTGTCACTCTCACGCCTGATTTGTAAAGAGTCTCCTTTCGTAGCGTAATAGTGTTCCTCGACTATGATCCTACCCGTAAGCTTAAACCATCCTAACACGCTCATGTTATGTTTTTTCTCCTGATAGCCGAAGTGACTGCAAAAAAACTGCATGCTTGGGCTGGGTCAACGACATCTGGATTGCATTTGACAATGATTCTGCGAATAAATTGCTGCAGAAAACGAGGAGTGAGTAGTGCTATCATTGCCATATTTTGTACTGGCCATGTTTCAGACTCTATCCAATATTGCCACCCCCGAATGAACTCTTAATAAAGAGAAATTCTGGTGCACGTTAGCATCCATATCCAGACAACCAGAATTTGATTGGCAGCTCGGTTCCACGAGAGGAAAAGGCAGGGGTGCCTGCGCCCCGTGGCTTGTGGCTTGTTCCAGCAGCCGCTCTTCGAACATCTCAAAACGAAGGCAACGTCGTCCTCGACAAATGCCAAATTCTGATTCAATTTCACGTCCAGGAAAAGAGGCTCGCACGAGAATCTGTGCATGGCACAAGGTCCGAATCGTCCAATGAAGGTCGTCGCATACCTCGTTCAACTGGCGCTCGGCCCTAGCACTTGAGATGGAGCATTGCCCTGTGTGTAACGACCTTAAACGGTTACCATCTTACAAGGAGATAACTTATGATGACCTCTGTGGAGCTTCTGCATCTGGATGCTCAGCTTGCTCAATGCTGCTGCAAGGTATTCGAACTTACCAGTACGGGAACGCTTCGATCGACACGATATTACTCTACGGAAGACCTTCATCACTGGAGGGGCTTGCAACAGGCCCCCTTATTGTCCAGGTGAACAAAGCGAATGATACGAGTGACCGCTTAGAATTCTACAGGAAGCCAGGTATGCCGCTGAACACTTCTCACAAGCCCACATGTAACTCCCTACCCTCGCAAAATAGATACGCCCCGCCTGCACTGCTACTACTAGTACTTTCGACTAATCATGAGCAGGTACGCATTCAAGCTGGCCAGATGTTGGGATTGGTCGAGAAGTTTGTCGTCATTCCTCTTCAGACGCTTGCTTTTCGTTGGCCAGAAGATGGCTGCAAGATTGCATCAACAACCATGCACAATGTCCCGGTATGCGGCTGTCTCGACTTCCGACTCGAGTGCTTGAATTGAATAATCGAGGATTCGAAGTACAACTCATCGAGGGTCATGGAGAAAGAGGTCTGTACGCAACGCTTAGCCACCAGTGGGGATCAGCCGTCCCGCTTCGACTAACAACTGCAACAATTGACAGCCTTCGTAGAGGCATCCCAGCCTCTTCGCTTCCCAAAACATTCCGGGATGCCGTAGTCATTGCACAGCGGCTTGACATTCAATACTTATGGATTGACTCATTGTGCATCATTCAAGATGATCCGTTGGACTGGGAAAAAGAGTCGAGCCAGATGAGTGAGATTTACACGAACTCAGCACTTACAATCGCGGCTGGCTGTGCATCTGACTGTCATAGCGGATGCTTCTCTTCTCGTAGTGACTTGGACACTTTTTCCGTACAAGTCCCTGTATCCGTGGAGTCAGAACCTTCGTTCTTTGTGAGACATGAACGAACAAAGCCATATCCACAAGCCAACTGTTCCGTCGAAGCAGGCACAAGGAGGAGCGGATTACATTCGCGCGCGTGGGTCTTTCAAGAACGTCTCCTGGCATCGAGGACTCTTCACTACACAAGTACAGAGCTGGCGTGGGAATGCACTGCCGGAATAGCCTGTGAATGCCGTTTTGGATTCGATGAGTCTGAGCGGCATTTGGCTTTCAAGCGAGCTTTTGTCCACCCGGACTTGGATCTGTATGGGTTCTTCTTTCGGTCTCTCCAAGCCGTGAGCCCAAGTTATGCTGCTCGAATCGATAAAGCAGAGCGCAGAGTTGCACACTCAGACCAGCGAAAGGACGAAGTCTCGGTAGCGGTGCAGAGACATTGGGAACTCGTTCTGTATGAGTACACAGCACGGAAGTTGACAGTCGAATTAGACCGGTTGCCCGCTCTTTCCGGTATCGCCGACGCAATCAGCAGGCACACTTCGAAGGAGTATTTCTTTGGTCTCTGGTCAGATGAAATCATACGAGGCTTGCTGTGGCGCATCAGCGATAAATTCGGAGAGAATATCAGCCGCAAGATGAAAGAAGGTTATGCTCCCACGTGGTCATGGGCTTCAGTTACTGGTCGCATTAAGTATCATCCAGAAGAGCACCACGACGCTGTCTATCCGAGAATCGAAGTGCAGAAAACAACCCGTGTTCTCTCGTCCTCGAATATCTATGGTCCAGGATCAGGAACGATAACATTGTCGGGCTGGCTTGTCCCTATATTCATTCAGCCAACGAAATCGGCACCAGATGGTAGCCCGCGAAAATTCGTCACCAATAGAGAACTTCAACGTCTCAACACTCCGGATACTTGGCCTGTCGACCAGCCATGGGGGTCTTTTGATCCTGACATCAAAGGAAACGAAGACGGGATTTGCATCGACCAGGATCACTTCTTCCTCATATGTGCAATCGCGAGCAGAGGAAAGTTGGAAGATGGCTGGATTTTGGGTATGATATTAGTGGAGACACCCTTAAAGACTGTTCCGACTTCATATGCCAGGGTGGGCTTCGTGCTTGGTAATCGTAGCTTCACGTTGCTACAATGGGAGAAAAGGGGGACCCTGCAGACGATAAATCTTGTATAAGTGATACGTTTATTGGGAGAGGATTTGTCTATGATATAAGGGATAGACGTTACACTACTAGGGCTGCTGGCTAGTAGTATTTTGAAAACTGTAATTGGATTGGTAACGCGTCTCGTTCTATGTTCGTCTTAATTTTTTTTTAAAGATGGCTAAGTTACTGCTGAAATAGATACCTTTCAGTAAATGCTCTGTTGGTCGTACCGAATAACCAACCTAGTATATCTCCCACAAAAGCCCAATGCGTACATGAGAATCCGATTTAGCTTAGCTACAGTAAACGTTGTCAATAAGGTACCAAAACCTGCATTTTACAGCCCTTTTGAAAGGTGCACGAAGGCTATTAAACAACGTGAAAGGCAGCTAGAACAGAATTCTGACAGCTTTTGAGTGTAATTTTGTTGTGTGGAGTATCATGAAAGATGTAAGAGCTAGGAGTTCGAACAAACCGCAACATCCACTGTTCAAGCAGTCCGGGAGCGTCCCTCCACGATCCATTCAAATATGCCTCTGATGCAGGGATTCTTACTACTATCGTAGCTATCCACTAACGTCTAACCCCTGCTTTCCGCCCACCCCTAGATTCCGCCACCCCTTTTACACCAAAACTCACCACTTTAAATATTTAATTATTATATCATTTATTAATAGATTTAATTAAAATTGAAAATATGTATTATTTATTACTCGAACTTTTATATTCCTAAGTTTTATTCATTTTATATTACGTAATATTGTAAACTAAGTATTTAAAGTCTTAGAAAATTCTCGCTAACAAATTTGGTGTAAAATCGATTTTTTTAATATTTTTAATAACTTTTATATTTATTAATATATTAACTTAAAACTTTTAATACAATTATACTTTATATATACCCTTACAATTCCTAAGTTTAAAGTAGATTCTATTAATAGTAATTATTTGATTAAGTAAATTATTAAGTCCTATACAAAATATTTGTATAACAGAAATTAATTACTTAATTAATAAATAACTACTAATACATTTTTATTAAAACTTTCTAAAATTCGAGATTTATATATAAACCTTATATAATTAAAGTTTTACGTGATTCTAATTACTTATCAAAAAGTTATTAATAAGTGATTTTTGATGTTTTTTATATATAAAAACTAGAATTTAAGATTACGTAATAATTTACAAAGCAAATTACATTTTTCTCTATAAATCTAGTCACTTTAATATTATAAATACAAATATAAAAAAATTATTTAATATTATTAATTAATTGTGTTTTTATTAATACCTCAAAATCGCGTTTTTTGGTGTAAAAGGCGGGCGGAATCTAGGGGTGGGCAGAAAGCAGGGGTTAGACGTTACAAAGACTTTCTGTGACTACCGAAGCTATATGACTGATAAAGAACGTCAGTAACTTTGGGTGCTGGTTTGGTTCACGATGATTCACATCCCTGGGCCCAACCTATAAACAGAACGGGATTATCCCATTCCTACATAGATTTCTTTTTTTGAATCTCACATCACTGCATATTGGGCATACCTGCTACGACACAACCAAGGGCGAAATTCAAGTCATACAACTTCACAACGACTGCAGCAATAATCATCTCTTCTTCAGAAACAGCGTTGCAAGCCACGAACGAAGTTCAGAATGCCCACCTACCATGTCCCTGCTTCAACCCACGCAAACGCCACCACTACCTGTCCCATATATATGAAAGTATGGTCTATCTTCGAGCTGAAACTCTTGAGACACGTTTGCCCAACACTAAGACCCAACAGCTGGAGGGTTTTCAAGGTGTGGGGCAGATCCCAAAACCCAGATCCAGAATGAGGAGTCGATGAGATGGAGATTTTGGAATCAGAGAGGGACTTGAATGGTTCGTTTGCGTCGGGTTTGAAGCCAGGCTACATTCACTTCTTTCTGTAAAACATAAGGGATGTTGTGAGCCTGATGTAATAACAATATCCGTTGAGTTACTTGAATACCGTGTTGCGCAACGGTCTGCAAAGATACATTACTTCTGTGACGGGTTCGAAGAAAGATTGCCTGCTTTCGATAATACGCGAGAGCCAATTAGTATACAACAATTCTCTAATATTGAACTTTGTAGAAAGCCCCGAACTATACCAGGACCGGGTCCCACTAAATCAAAACTTGCTCACGGCTCAAGAAAGAAAAATGTACAAACACGAGACCCAAAATTTCTCATTCAAATTCCAGCTTTTTGGGGAGAATACCAATAGCGTTACTTTTCGGGCCAACTCCTGGCATAGGTGCAAGGATATTAATGGAGCTAATGCTGTAGTTTGGCGTATATATTATTGAGACGTTCAATCTCGTGGAATCAAAGCCGTGATGCAGTCTGCCCTTGCAGGCTTTGTGACATGACTTGGCTTACTTTTAGTCAAAAAATAACAATCAGAGACTACAATTGTGCTTTATCTCTGATAAACGCCACTGACAAAGAAGCTTGCTTAGTCGAGTATCATTGTTACGAAATTGGATGATCGACTCACATAGCTACGATCATTGTAAGGGGATGTCCTTGAATGGGTCATGGTATGGCTGACGTGAATCGCCCTCTTCTGTACTGAGAACTATAAATTGGTCCCCTTTCCCATGAAAAACTTTCTCCTGCAAATTAAATCAAAAACACTCAACGTATACATGAAGGAGAACTAAAGTCATGTCACAACGAGATGAGAAACGAAGAGAGAACAAGGAGCTTTCTGAAGTCAAAGAGGGTTACGTCAGATGTCCTAAATGCCTTAAACAGATCTCCATGGATAAATTAGAGAAGCCGCCTTTACTGGCTAAATACGAGCGCTATGCACTTCTGAATGAAAAGTTCAATGGTCGAGAATTCATTGTGGGAGGGACCTGAGAAGGGAACTCACAAGAGAGCGAAAGCGACAGGATGCAACAAAGAGGGAACAGAAGGCGGGGGTCGACAAAGATGCTCCTTCAAAGCAAATTGAAGCAGCACCCGAGTCGAAGCAAACCACAAAACAGCCATCCGAATCGAATATTATTGTTCCTTATGCAGCATTCTCCTGTCCTCGGTGCCAAACGACAGTTAACGTTCCTGAGCTGAGGAAAAAACTATACCGATGTTATGGACAGCTACAGACACGTAACACCAAGAAAAGAATTCCTTGCAATGAGAACCTGAAGGAGTTTGCCAAGCGTGAACAAGGGCGACTGGAGCAATATAACAAATGGCAAATGTGGAGTGTGGATGTGGCTGCAAAAACGCGGAGGTGAAGGGGGGAAGTGGTTTAGGCTGGTAAAATTTGGAGATTGTGGAGTAGTAGCACCAGAGTGCTTGTTTTTGTGCGACGTTTTCTTGTTACTCTGTACTGCTATGAATTATCGCCGAAGATTTTCTTTCACCAAAGTACTGAGTTACTATCCGTACTCAGTGAATCTTAACTCTGGGCCTTTACCAATACTTGCATCGCCAATGGCTCGCATGTCCCCATCTAGGCGTTACGCCCACAACTGTCCAAATTAGAGCACTACAAGCTGTTGTGAACTATATCCTGAACTTTAATTATAGTTTCTATAGTGATGTGATTTGGTTGTGATTCTCTATCTGTAAATATTACCCCCACTAAATTGCTTCTAAACGCTCTAGAACTTTCCTACAATGCTTCCGCACATGCCTATCAAGCTATTCTTTTAGGCAATGAGAATCCTATATAAATATCGAGATCTCCAAACCTCGTATCAACCTGGCCAGACGATGAAACTGATGATAAAAACGCTGCGAAACCATATCGACCGAAACCACATCCCGAACAAAGCACTCAAACGTCCATATCACCAGGAGTCGGCTCGTTGCTGACACCCTGAAGCACCGTCTTGTCACCAACTTTGCCTTCAGCCAGTTTTAGAACCTCCATCAACCGACTTGCTCCAGCTGGCCACACGTCGGCTCCTGTTCGTGTGTCAACGGCCCCATTCAAGATCTGAGCTGCCGTGACCTTCTTCCCATAAAACTCCGCATTCGCATCCTTCCTCTCCTTAATCACGGTCCCATCCACAGATAACCCACCATATAAACCTTTCGACTTTGTATATGTCCAAACAGGCTTCAGATCGTGTTTTTCCGCATTCCAGGGCCCAGCAGTAACAGCCACCCCACCACCAAGATTGAATTCGGTCTTCGAGTACGCTTCGACAGCTTCGTCGGTGTTGAGAACGCAAACGCAGTCGTAAACGTCTAGTCCATAGACCATTCCGAGCCCTCCAGATGCTACCGAGAATGAAGAAGGGCCCGACCAAGAACCATCTGGCAGTCGCGCAATGACCACACCAGATCCTCCGGAGCCTGATACCCACATCGCGCCGCCTCGAACTGCGGAAAATATTGCTATCCCTTTTGCTGTCATGATTGCTTCTTTGGGCAATTTGCTTTTCTCTGTGATCTTGTCAGTCTTGTTCACGAAGTATTCGAGATACTCTGGAGAATTTGTACATACTGATGAAGCTGTGTAAAATCTGTGCGGCTTTGTCGCTTTCCTTTCCCAGGCCTGAGGAAGTGAGGAGTCCCATTCTAACGAAATTAGATTGCTAGCAATTGGAAATTCGAGGGAAATGCTCTGCGTATAGCTGAGATAGAAGTCGTTGGTATTGACGAGGAAGCTTTGAAAGTAGCTTTGAAAGTAATGGGACGTGGATATTTGGATAGTGGTGATGGTATGCAAGATGAAAATTGATGGGTCTCGTGAACTTGATCTTGATCTTATATAATTATCGAGATGGAATGTTTAGGCAGCCTCATCCAAGGAGAAATTCCAAATGTTTGTGGCTTCAATGTTGACAGGGTCGGATAAGCGACCCCTGAAATCCGAGCCGAAGCATGACTGGAAAAGTGCTTTGACGGTAGGCCAATAGAACCCAATCGCATTGCTTAGCGAGTCACCCCAATAACGCAAGCAGGCAAGGTCTTTTTGTTTCGGGGCTGTAACGATACGTGAGGGCCGCTGATTGTGTATGTAAGCCCGCGCCACACTCTCATTTGTCATTAGTTTCGTCGCTTATGATTGGAGGAAGTGCGATGTACAACACGACTGCGGCTCATGACGTCTGAATAGATGACGTCCCTCGACGATTGCATTGCATAGCTGTAGTCTTGTGAGTTTAATGTGAGCTTAATTGATCATACTCTGCCGCCGCAGAGACGCTCGGGTGGTGGAATTGGTCGAAGAGGCTTAGCGAGTGCCAAACGTTAAAGAAGCTGTTCAAGGCGTAGAAAGAGTAATTCATCAGCTGGAATTCTTGACCTGATGTGATGCTTCGCGGCTCCAGGTTTATGTTTAGCTAGAATAGTGGGGGCAGTACTCTACAACTGGAAATACTCAGCCGCTGCGTTATTGTTCAAGTCCGCCTTGAATGTTTGAAACTCGATTGCCCCCTTGCACGACGAAAAAATTTATTACTCCCGGCACCGGTTGCCCTTTGCTGTCTCCTTAAAGTAACTGCAATGTTGCTGAATCATCACTTCAGTACCGCTGCGTACCCAGCTGCGTGCTAAGTGACAGAACCATGACTTCGTCTATCCCGTGGCTTGTCATACACCTGCTCGCCATATAAATATCAAAAAGGGTACTTCTGCCCACCATATCAAAAATTTATTTTTGTGTTGTATTCTCACTGGCGTTCCTTTGGTATTTTCGTAGATGCACCTGTTCAAACAAGTTCCATTTTCCGTTGAACCAATTCGGTGATAGACTCAAGTGAGTTCATCCAAGGCATAGCAATTGAACGATAGCACAATTAGCGACATAGCGAATTTAGCTATTTGCATTGTATATAATATACAATACAGATTCTTTATCTTCGTGACAGCATCCGTTGAAGGATGGTATCACGTTAACTTTTAGTTTCCGTGCGTCCCAGACAAGTTGATCTCATGCTTCCACATTCACAACATATGATTTCATCCAGAAAAGATCAGCCAACACCGGCAGTGGCGGGGCCAAGGAGTTTGTAGCATTTATTACTTTGAAAGTAAGACTTGGATACGCTCATACTAATCCGCGAAATCTGAAAAGGCACAGTCTCTATAATCCGGCTGCAGCACAGACCAAAATGGAGAACTCTTCACCCCTCCTGCCCCACTCTTGACCTCGCCAAGTCCATAGAAAAAATGTCGCGATGTCTTCAAAAAGCACGCCTTGTCCACACAGTTCCATCAATCGACAAAAAACACCTTAATTAACCACTTTCAGTTCATTTGTGGTTATATCTCCGAGATCTTTATCTAATCGCAGCGAGAAATCGCGTCCACTTTTTTATGCCTAGAAATGCAGAAGGCCCGACAAGTTCAATTTTGCGCGGTGGTACCATCGCCTCCCTATGTACAACATGGTTGTTCACAAAAATCTTTCCCGCTAATTGTGGGTATCAATTGAATCATGTAATTTAAGAAGTCTAGATGCCCACATTGGAAAAGAGCCTAAATCAACATCAAAAAACCATTTTTCTCGACCAACAAATCGACAATGAGTAGCGCAACGGACTCGAAAGTGGCTGTCGCAGCAAGCGATGGTTCTAACGATGAGATCTATGCGGAGCAAAAACCAGTATCGAGATTCACGAGATGGTACCGCAGTCCGCTGTTCAACGTGATCATCGTCGGACTGATTTCCTTTACGCAACCCGGGATTTGGAATGCATTGAACAACACGGGAGCTGGTGGCCAGCAAGAGCCGTATCTGGTCAACGGTGCAAATTCGTTGACCTTTGGGTTAGTTTCGCTCACTGCAAAATATTTTTCCGGGCTCTGCTGATCGACCAAAGTATCATGGTATTTGGATGCCCTCTCTTCGCGATTCTTTCCAACAAGTTCGGTTTGAAGAAAGTCCTTATACTGGGAACCCTCGGCTATGCACCATATTCTGCTTCACTATATGTTAACAACAGATACGGTGTGGAGTGGTTTGTGCTGTTTGGCGGCGTCACATGTGGAATTGCAGCTTCAGCACTCTGGGCATCAGAAGGAGCCATCGCGTTAGGCTACCCAACTGTGAAAGATCGCGGAAAGTTCAGTATGTCAGATTTCGTCAATTAATGGGTTCCTGGAAGCTAATGTGCAATCAGCTGGGATCTGGCTTGGTCTCCGTGAGCTAGGGCAGCTCATCGGATCTTCCATCCAACTTTCGCTGAATGTCAAAAAGAACCAACGAGGCAAGGTTGGCTACGAAACTTATCTTGTTCTCATCGGGCTCCAATGCGCTGGCCTCCCACTCTCATTCCTGATCTCCCCTCCCGAGAAAGTGATTCGAGCAGACGGTAGCAAACTCGAGGACCCCACCAAGAATAAAGCGGTGCTCAAGGAATTCCGTCGTGCTTGGGCACTTCTCAAAACACGACGTGTGTTCCTGCTCCTGCCAATCCTCATTGGATTCAATTGGAATGGCACCTACCTCAACATTTACCTCACAAAGTACTTCTCCGTGAGATCTAGAGCACTTGGTGCATTAACTTCCGGACTCGCAGCTACGTTCGCAAACATATTCTGGGGCTGGTTTCTGGATCTGAAGGTGTTCTCTCGACCGAAGGTCGCCAGGATCGCTTGGTTCTCATTCGTGACGATCATGTTGTCGCTCTTCGGATGGCAGATTGCAAACCAGAAAAAGTACGAAGATATCGTGCCCAAAGTAACGCTCGATTGGGATACTCCTGGGTTTGGACGAGCTTTTGCTTCGACTGTTTTGTTTCGGTAAGCGACTCTCAGTTACACATGCGAAGCAAACACTGATATCGTCTAGATTCATGAACGAGTCTCACTACATGTTCGTTTACTGGATCATCGGCACTTTCAACAACGACATCGAGACTCTCACTCTCAGTGTAGGCATTGTTAGATCCTTCGAGTCGTTTGGCTCAGCTGTGTCATTTGGCCTGGGTGCAGCTCATGGGGTTTCCCCAATGGCAAACCTACTGACGGCATTCGTGATGTTCGTTATCTGCATTCCAACGACTTCATTAGTCGTCTTCCTGGTTCCTGAGCATCCAACCGAGAAAGAGAACTTGATCGAAGAGTCAAGTGAAGATGTTGCAGCAGGAAAGGTGACCAGTGCTGTGCCTGGAAAAGCAACTGAAGTCTAAATTTTCCTTCGTCTAGATACATTATTTAATATGCGGTGTGCACGACTTGACGGCGAGTCCGGCCGCTGCAACTGGGCCTGGAACGTGCAGCTTTCAGCTGTCACTGCAATGAGCGAATCGAAGAAATAAAAATGGGACGATTCATTTGCAACGCAAGCCACACGTGTAACGTAACGCCATTCCCTGTAATCTTACGATCTCTTCAGTGCGCCAAGGCAATTGTTGTCAAATCTCACGTAAGACGTGTGTTTGCCAATTTTTTTTGTGTATGCTATCGTGCTGAACCTCCTTACATAGAACCTTCTTGCTCAGAAAGTTCTGTTCTAGTAGCTTGTTAAGCTGGCCTTTGTTTAGCATTCAATGCACTTTCAATAACACTATCATGTCCTCGCCATTTCGGTCAAAATGGCCTCAGCCCGACACCGTCGTCAGTGACTCTTACACACCCCAGTTCTTCGATGCAACTAGTCCTGAAGATCGAGAAAATCTTGACACGTTGGTCTCATCCGGTTCCGTAACGACGATTCGAGATAGTCTTCAGGATCAACTAGAAGAGCTTGTGGAGGTGCGCGCACCATATTTGAGGCTGAAAGGCGAACCTTTAAATCAGTTAGTGCTCGCGCACCTAGATGGAACTCCAATTGAGTTTTACGGCAACTATGTTTTCTTCCCATGGCGCAAAGAACTCTTGCATATTCTTCCCAGGGATGAGTTCATCGAAGTGAGAACCAGTCGCAACCGCTACAGAATTACACCTTCCGAGCAGCAATGCCTGAGCTCGATGAGCGTCGGTGTCGTAGGGCTCTCTGTAGGATCTGCCACTGCGCTGACTCTTGCGTTGGAAGGTATTGGCGGCGAACTCCGCATTGCGGATTTTGATGTCCTGTCGTTGTCAAACACCAACCGACTCCGCTCCTCCATCAGTAACATTGGGGTCAACAAAGCCGTTTTATGCGCTAGGGAGATATATGAGATCAATCCTTACCTAAAAATCAAGGTCTTCCCAACAGGGCTGCAAGAGAAGAACTTTGAAACTTTTCTGTCGGATGGAGGGAGACTGAATCTGCTCATCGAAGAGTGCGATGATTTACCCATGAAAGTGTTTTCACGTGAGCAGGCACGCCGGCATGGGATTCCAGTAATCATGGAGACTAGCGACAAGGGCATGCTTGATGTCGAGCGTTTTGACCAAGAGCCGGAACGGCCGCTCTTCCACGGTCTGATGGGTGATATGGATTCGCAGAGAATTCGGGCTTTGGGTCCGAAGGAAAGGATACCATATCAGTTGAGGATCGTTGGTACAAAAGATTCAGTATCCCCGAGACTGTTGGCATGTTTGTTTGAGATGGGCAGGACGACGAGATCCTGGCCGCAATTGGCCAGTGCTATCAGCTTGGTACGTAAATTTCCCTCGCAAAATGGAGCTGGAAGGCGAGAGTGTTTGACATTTTCAGCCTTACTTCCAAGGATTAAGGGCAGCTTGCAAAGTCGTTATAAAAACAGTGCTGATCTATCAACAGGGCGCTGGTATTGCGGCAGACACTGCTCGACGTCTATTGCTTGGAGACGATATCCCTTCCGGGCGCTTCTACGTTGATCTCTCAAAACTTGTATCGTCAGGAGCCTCGGCTGTCTTGCCGGACTGGGAAGTGTTGGAGCCAGGCGAAAGTACGTATCTTCTGCTTTTCCTCGTCGTGTTATCTCTAGAGACCCCTACTATATTCTACTGCGTGGTATTTTCGAACTTTAATTCATCACCCTTCACCTTGCTGAAATAAAGAGATGATATTGACTTAGAGGTACTAGTGGTCAGTCAATCAGCCGCTACCCCTCCAGTCGCTATTCCTCCAGTTCCGAAAATAAACCTTACGGGGCCCTTACAGCGCAGCGAAGCAGAATACATTATCGCTCATGGCTGTCTCGCTCCTTCTGGAGGAAACAGTCAAGCATGGCATTTCACTCTTCACGAAGGTCGTATCGATTGCAGTATTCCCCCCACGTACAATTGGACCCATCTAGACTTTGAGGGTCGCTCCCTGTATGTCGCCATGGGAGCAGCAGTCCAAAATATCGTCCTCGCTGCCAGATCTTTAGGCCTCCAAGCTGATGTCTTGCCTGTCTTGAGAAAGGGTTCGGGAAATGTCTGCAGCATCAATTTCAAAAGAGTTGCTCCTGTCAAAGACAGGCTCTTTGCGGCTATCCCGAAGCGAACCACGAATCGTCATCAAGCCGACGATGAAAAGGCATTATCAGATGACAAATTACAAGCTCTTGTCGACACAGCTTCGCGTTGGGGAGCAAAATTAAGCATCGTGACACGTGAGGAACAAAAGCGTAAGGTAGCCAATGTCATTGGCACTGTGGACCGAATTAGACTTTTGCATCCCGGCCTTCATGAAGACCTGGGTAACGAAATTCAGTGGACACGTGAAGAAGCCCACAAAACTGGTAAAGGCATAGGCATCGATACACTTGGCCTTGATACCGCTGATCGTGTTGGGGCATATCTCATGACCAGTTGGCCCGTGATGCAAGTCTTACGCGATCTCAATCTTGGAGAAGACTTGAAGAGAATGGGTAGTGGCTTCAAATGCAACGCATTCGCATTACTAACGATGCCGGAGAAAGGCTTACAGTCGTATCTACAAGGTGGACGTGCGATGGAGGAAGTGTGGCTTGAAGCTACATTGCAGAACATTGCGTTCTGTCCGTCGAGTAGTAGTCCGTTCATGTTTGCGCGTCTGGAGGAAGGTGGTCAGGAGATTTTTTCTGACCGGGAAAGACAGACTCTGCAAGCTGCAAGGGAAGAATTTCTGGATGTCTTCCCAGGTGCGGACAGGGAGTGCGAGGTTCTACTGTTTCGCCTCAGTGATGCAGCAGCTCCAAAGTCGAGATCATTGAGATGCCCATTATCGGAGGTTCTGACGATTTGTGATAATGAATTATCTATCAGGGCAGCATGAGCCGTTGAGCTGGTTTAGCTAATGTCTAAAAAAACTCTCTAGATGGGCAGAAACCCAGAATAAAACATCTCCGAGTATACAAAAGTCAAGAAATTTGGTGAAAATGAGCGTTTCTTGCTTCTCTCAATGACCATTGACGCCATGATAGTATCTTACAAACGCGGTTTCTCGGCAATTTCACCTCCCCAAAGATCCCACTCCATTCCCACCAATTCCACTTTCCAGACTCTCCCCTCTGAGTCAGTTTCATTCACAAACCTCCTCGTTTTGTTCTGCCGTTTCCAGCCGAAACTCTCATACCAATCCGCCAGCGAGAACTATCAACACCGATCAGTCCACAGTCAAGATCAAGTAGTCGACCTAAATACGAAGGAACTGACCTCTGGCCTCCCATCTCCAAATCTCTCAAACCGCTCAACAGCCTCATCACTCTCCCTAATCGGTACCTCCATCACAGCAAATCTCGCAAAACGGCTCCCCACACCTCTCATCAGCTTCAATACATGGTTTCCGAGCTCTAGACCCCGGATTGCGGGCGAAAGGTACAGACTCGTGGCACCTATCCGTGCTCTTGAAGGATCGGTGATGCCGGTCGGTGGGAAATCCAAAGAAACATGACCGATGGGCGTGAAACCTTTTTGTCTTTCTCGCCTCATCGGGAAGGTATCTGATCCTGAATCTGATATCGGTTTTGATTCTTGCGGAAATTGGAGGATGTGGCTGGTAATGAGGTTGTCGTAACAGGGGTGAGCGGGCTTGAGGGTCTAAAATTGGTGTGTAAGTAAGTTTTGACGTGGAGGGGGGTGGAACAACTTACGAGCCAGAGAAGAACTTTCTGGCCTGATAGTTGTTGAGTTCGCCAGTTCGAGACATTTTCTGCGTCCCAACCGCAGGACATACGTTGCTGTCGGAGTCGTTCAACATGTGGTTCGGAAGTTGGGTCCCACGGTATCACTGACACGAAATTTTTGGAAGACATCTTAAAGACTGAAAATAGAGACTGTTTTCTGCAGAGACAAAAAAAAGAGCAACAGGTAGAATTCAGGGTTATTCGAGCTTGGGTTGTGCAGGCTCGAGAGGTTATTGAGTGAATTGTTTGCTGAAAGTCTGACGTGAGATGCATGCAGGCTTGCGTCGTTCCCAACTGGAAACAAATGTCGCATAGGCCACCCCAACGAGCTGAATTGTAACCTTGACTGTGGATCCGGTTGAAAATAAACTGCCTCCGTTTCATGGGTTTCTTTATGAACGGCGGGAAGAGTTGCATGACCGCTGAAATTACTTGCAGAGGGCCCGACGACTAAGTGTGAAATTTCCCTCGATCTTGGGGAGGACCTGATGGCACAGAAAACTAGAATCCTTGGCGTGAATGGCTGTGACTTAGAACAGCTATAGGACTCCAAAAAAGAATGGACCACCAATATAGTTGTGTCACGTGTTCAATGATTAATATGCTATACGCTGGCTCGGACAGGGCATTACAGCGCATATTTCAAGCTTATGTACTGCGGGAATGATTGTCCAAGTTCAGGTCTCATATTGTCGGTACTCTCTCGACTAATTACCGAAGCCTCGACAACATCGTGTACACGGCATCTTTTTGGGCTTACCAGCGTAGACATTGCTCTTACGAGAGACTGGTCAACCTGAAAGCTTGATGTTCCAGCCCCGGGTATAATACTCTTTGATTTGCCTTTTCGTACGTGTGATTGAAGTATTTATAGCGAAGAGAAAAATCTCAACCCGTTTTTTTGTTTTTTTGCTACCACAGCAGCTCTATCACCAACTGTCCCCAATTCTTTCGAAGCAGAGCACCCAAAACCCCAAGCCAAAACCCAAGTCTATTGGGCAAACCTTTAAATAAAACTGAGAAACTTAATCGCCTTTCGTCTACCAGCAATCGTTGAGCCATCCTCATTCAACAAAAACCCCTTCAATTCATAATCTCAGTATCAATAAGCCACAAACGGTTATAGTTTAAACGCGTATTTCGGGGATTAAGGCCCCCAAATTGCTTCCTAAAGTCTGCATAGCAACCTAGCCAAAAGTCTCATCGCCTATGCTACAAAAAGGGCTCTCGATTATGACTGCCATAAGAATCTGTTCAAAGTTAGCGCCAAGCTGAAAAGACCATGATGCCTCCTCTCGACACACGATCAAGGTTTCCGTAGTTGGACGCCGTCGAGAGATTGCCAGACATGCCCAATCGAGGTACGAGCTTTTATTTAGGTTATAGGGATTTTATTCTCGTCAGCATTATTCTCTGGCTCGCGGCTACGATAAGTTATGAGCAAGACCACGATGAAAAGATCAGGACAACTGAGAGTACTTCATTGTTAAGGGTAGACTAACGTATGTTCATAATTCAGTAAGACATGAAATCTTGAAGAAATTTACTAATTATTTTTGCTAGTCTATACTTTTGTCCACAACCAAAGCAAGGACTACCTATCTTTCTTTTCACCTAGCACAGTCCAGCCGCACAAAATTAGCCGAGCGCCTGGTAAACAAACACCTTTCAATATCACTTTTCAACAAACAATCCAAGATAAGCACAAATGAGTAAGAGCAAGAGCATAAATAAGTAGCTCGCTCAGTAGGCTCAGCCGTTCAATGAATGTACAGGCGCAAAAAGAATATTTACAAGAATCTGCCTTCACCTCCATCCCAGCTCTTTCCCTCGATCTCCTTTCAGCATCTCCTTACGCGCCTCCAGAACCAAATCTCAACCTTGTTCCAAACTTTCAACATGAGAATATTGACTTAAAGGCACTGTGAGTACCACTGGTTATTAACCACACAAGTCGAGCCGGCCACACAAGCAGTCGCACCTTTCCACCCCTCACCACCACACTGCGCATACTTAGCCGCGAGCGCCGCGCCAGCCGCAGGAGCAGTGGTAGCAGCAGCCGGAGCCTTACTCGTCGTCGTAGCCGGAACAACAACATTTACTTTGGTCGAGGTGGATGTGGCCTTGGCGGTGGTCTTCGAGGAGGAAGTTGCGGGCTTGACAGTAGCGAGGTTGTATCGACTGGCGAGGTTTCTCCACCAGTCGCGCATCATCCAGATATCGAAGTCGGTGATGGTGAGGGAGGAGCCGGCTAACATGATGAAGTTTGTGATTCCGGTGGGGGTCCAGTCGTAGAAATCGTCGAGGGCGAGGGTGTGGCCCTACAGTTGTGTCAGTAAATCTTGAGAAAGGAACTACTTGGATGAGGAATGGACAAGTCAATACTCACAAACTCATGCAGCCAAATGTGTGGGTTATCCAAGGCTCCCAGAAAATATTCACTTCCCACCCTCTGTCCCCAATCGCCACCAGCACCACCCTCCATACCAGCAGTCAACCACAAGGACATATCATATCTGGCCTCTGCTCCCCCAGGACAAGACCCATAATTGCCATCTTGATGGTAGAATCTCCCACAACGAGGATCACACTCCGCGACACCCTCAGAGTCAACAGTGGTGTAGACCTTCTCGGAAGAAGAAAGCCCTTGGAAGAGGGAAGGAGTAGTGGTTGCCCAGCCTGTGACTTTGACTGGGATGGTGGTGTATGGCCAGCCCATGAAACCGGTGAGTTGATCGGTCCATTTGAGGACGTTCTTTTGGAGGGAGGAGGTGATGGCTGTGCGTTGGGCGGCGGAGAGAGTAGCTTTGGAGTCCCAGCGGACGCAGAAGTTGATGGTTCTGTTAACATATCAAGTCAGTTCTGGCCCTCGCCAAAGTCACTTCATTCCCAGCACCGTTCCCTCTTCATCTCTATCCTATTTTCATCTCACCACCCGAGATTGCCAAAGCATAAAACCAATTTAGAGTTTGGAGCACTTACCCGTTAGCAGCCATCAAAATATCATAACCATAATTCTTGAACGCCAACGCATTCCCATTGTTATAAGTACTCATCTCATGATCCCAGACCTCCTGGAGCGGCTTCACCAGGTTCGACGGCGGAGACCAAGTACTCTGTCTCTTCTCGACCCCCGAGCCACCCAGCAAATTCTTCCAGACATCGCCCGACTGATCGCGAGAGTCAGAGGCAGAGGTGAGATGAGACTGCAGCAGACCTGCTGCCAAGAGCGTTGACGTGCTGAGGAACTTCATCGTGGAAGAAATGTATGATATGATATGCAGGTAGATAGAAATGAATGCAACTTTTGATCGAAGCGAAAGAAAGAACGAACGAATGAATGTACAGCAGAAGACTCCAAAATGAGTATGGCCCAGAAAGCCAACCAAGCGGGAATTCTCCTACCTTTATATACAAAGCCACCTCCATCGTGCCAACACCGGTCCCCTCATTGAATACCAGAACGGGAATGCTAATCACGCTACTGTACTCCATAATCGACACATCTTTTCCTAACAGAAATTTCCGGACAACTCGCAAGAAGCCAGAGTAGGAAATTACTACTATATCACAAACACCCATATCCATGAGCACGAACGGCATAGCGGATCCCTCCCTCAGTCGCAAATCCCGAGACTTTTTTCCTCGGGTATGAAGGAAGGAGCCGACCCATGTGGTTCCCATATATGGTGGGTGGTGGAGAATCTCGCGCCTTCAGGAGCTTTACACGCATCGACGTCTATCCGTATTCGTTCCCACGGTCTAGACACGGAAACAAGGACATGCCATCTGATGATCTGTTAAGCTTGAAAAAGACCCTCCGTACTTTAAATGTGAGATTTTTCCGGGTTATGGGGTGGAGAAGACCGGGGATGCGTTCTAGATTGGGAATAGGGAGGATCTTGGCGACGTTTCGTGATGGCTGCCCAGTCTGCCGACGCTGTTGGCTTGGCAAGGAGGGAGAAACTGTCGAGCAGCTTCCACAAATCGCTTGTTGAATACGATCTTTGGATTCGTTCTGGAAGATATTTATCGAGAGGGTTCCCCCTCGCCGGATCTTGCTTGCTCGGACTCTGGAGGTTACATCGCTGCGCACTTTTACCTGCTCGCTTAGGTTCTTGTGCCTTTTTCCCAATTCCACCACTCACGCACGAACCCATACTCACTTTCTGATCCAATTCAATCCGACTCCGCAATCCAATTACCATAGTACCCAACTATCCAGCTACCGAGAATAGAGACTGTACAATCAGAAAAAGCATCACGCGAGACCCATCTCGACCCATCAAGAAAAAAAACTTAGAAATCCCACCATCAACATCGCATCACAATCCCAAGTAAAGGAAAGTCTGCTCTTTTCTATATTAGCCGATCAATAGTGGTGACAGGCATTCGGTCGATCATCCATCCGTTCGACGGATCGATACAATCATCTCTTAGAATGGGCACCTAGGGAGTGATGGAGTTCCTCGCTTAGAAGCAGCTCGGAGTTGGTTTCGCCTGTTGGATATGATTTGATTTTCTTCGACGATGGGCTTGTGAGTGCTAGCTAATGTTAAGGGCGACCGGCATTATATCATGCTCAGGAGTGAGTGGTCATATGTCTGGGTGTGGTTGTGAGAAGGGCGAGGGAGAGACTGCTGTGCCATGCTCTGCTCACGTTATTTGTTCTTTGCATCTAGAACCAATTTATTTCACTCGATTCGGACGTAAGAAAGGGAAGATACGGGAATTCAGGGATGTTTCAATTCTCTATCAGTTCATCTATCATTGTTTTGTTCTTGTCCTTGTTTTTGAATTCATTCGCAGCTTTCCACAGGCACAGCACTCAAGCAAGTGTCGTTCGCCTAGCTCCTCGACCGGGTCGACCTGTCAATCAATATCGCTAGCAGCAATGTCTTTTCCCATATCTCATATCTCCCCGGAACCAACTTAACCGAGCCACAAGGGATCAACCTAAGGACTCAATCTCTTCGGCGTCCTTGGATAATCACACACCAAATGCACACTCGGCAAATTCAAGTACCACGCCACAACCCTATCCAAACCAATGCCCCCACCACCATGAGGCGGAACACCTACACTCCTAAACACATCGACATATTCCTTGATACCCGGCTGGTTTGGATCAAGTCCCTTCGCTCTAATCGTCTTCTCCAATTCATGCGGCAAATGTAATCTCTGACCTCCACTCAGAATCTCCTGTCCCCGCATCATGAAATCATACGCGTTCGTAACATCGGGATTCTCCGGGTCGGGCATAGCGTAGAAGGGACGGGCGTCAACGGGGAATTTATCGAGGACGTAGAAGTCGGTGTTGAATTTCTTGCGGACGAGAGCACCAAGGGCTTTTTCTTGCGGCGTCGACATATCTTCGGTGTCGGAGACGTTGGCAAATTCGGGGGGACCTTCGGAACGGAGGAGGGCTTGGCCTTCGGCGAAAGTGAGGCGTACTTCTTTGCCGGGTTCGGGGAGCAGGAATTCTTCAGAGGGGTAGACAGTGCGAATGAGTTCGATTTCTTCGCGATAGTCGGTGCTCAAGCCTTTAAAGATGTAGAGAAGGACACCTTCGAGCATGTGCAGGACTTCGTGGTAATGTTCTTCGATTTCCATTTCCAGATCAAGGCCGATGAACTGTTTTTGTTAATACGAATTCATACCTCCTATGACCAGGTGTTGAAGGGGTAGAAGTGTAGCTCACCTCAGTCATATGTCTAGGCGTATTTGAATTCTCCGCTCTGAAAACCGGTCCAACACAATAAACTCTCTTCCTACCACCCGCAATCTCGAATTGCTTATAGAATTGGGGCGACTGGGCAAGATACGCCTCCTTCTCGAAATACGGCATTCTGAAAACATTGGCTCCTCCCTCAGAAGCAGCGCCAATGAGAGATGGAGGATGGAATTTCTTGAAGCGATGCTGCTTGAGATATTCACAGAAGAGATCTTCGACGGCGATGCGGATGTCGGCGATGGCTTGGCTGACTGGTGCGCGCTTGTGCATGGCTGGGTTGTTAAGATGGGTTGCCAGACTGGCGAGGGGTGTGCCTTCGGTGATTGTGAGACCTGGGATTTGTTAGCACGAAGTCTTCTCTTCACCAGAGCCCAAAACGGAAGAAGATAGTTAAACATACCCTCAACCTTCTCCTCCACCACCTCCTCCTCATCCAACCTCCCCACCGCCCGACTCGCAGCCCCCAATCCCAGACCCAACATCTCCGGCGCCGCAGCCACAAGATACACCTTACTCAGATGCAACTCCAACCCACTAACCCTACAACTCTTCACCGGCTCCAACGGTTTCTGCACACTCGCCTCGACCTCCACAAAACTCTCCAACTTCAATCCCCCAATCCACTTAACCATCTGCTTGCTCACCACACCCCCTTCCTCCTTCCCCTCAGCCGTAGCAGCCACCACACCCTGCACCGTCCAATTCCCCTCCTCCCTCAACTCCACAAACGCCATCTTGGCCCCCTGCATCCTCGCATTCTGTATCCACGCCCTAACCTTCACCGTCTTCCCGACATCTCCCTCCCCGAGATCTCGCAGGTGCGCGATCGCGGCCGGGATCTTCGTCGTGTGGGTTATGTGGCCGTAGTTGTCCTTTGCGTGGTCGACGGCGGAGGCAGCGGCGCTGGAGGCGGCGAGGGCTTCGCGCTCGGCGGCTTTGCGTGCTTTTTCGGCTTCCTTTTTGGCTTTGGCTTCGGCTTTTTTGGCGCCCTTTTTGGAGACTTCGGCCCCTTCAGCTGTACCTGCGGCGGGTGTTGAGGTTGAGGCTGTTGCTGGTGGGGGTGTTGGCGTGACGGCGGGGTCGGTGGGTTGGTCTGCCATACTTGCAAGACTGGTGCAGCGTAGCTGTCTTGTGATCAATTGACTGTATGTAGATTAGGTAGCCTTGATCCTTTCTCTGACAGAGGAAGCAGGTCAAAGTTGTGGTGAGAACACAGCTATATGTTGTACAGAGCTGCTGATAAGGTGAGGTGTGAGGTGTGAGGTGGGGTGGAGTCACTTTCAGAGTCAAACGGCGAAAGAAGTGCGCTAGCAACCCTAGTTTTTGTTAAGCGAATCTCAGCCTCGTTTTACCCCTCGGACGAGGCTGAGAATTGGTCTTGGAGTTGGTTTGAATCGCGGTAAGACATTGTCCTCTCCCTCCCCCCCCTCTCTCTTTCATCGGAGGATTCGATTTCAAGAGACATCGTTGGAGACGGATTGGGTCTTTGACGCCGCCTCACATTCCAAATGAGAATTTTCAGCGACTATGATCTTCACTCATCACGCCACACTCACACTCACAGTAGTCACATCACAGCACAAAACATTCCCATGGCCGTGTTGCCATCCGCTCACATCACCTCGGGCACCAGACCGAAAGCTTCATCATACGACGCCGTTATTCATTACCCCTCTGCCTACTTTACAACACACTACGCTCAAACGATCGATGTCAAGGTCGCCTCCCACCTCCCTCCCACGTGGCATTGATTCAGCGCCTCATTGCACCAGAACAAAAAATCCCTCCCTTGAAGACCTATCCCTTTGCGAAGAAGCAGAAGTAGCAGCAGACCGATTAAACGCCACCCAAATTTAATTTAATCTCAACCTCGCCATGCAAGAAATTCAGAATGTGAAAAAAGAGGCAGGATGGTGATGAGGAAGAATTGAAGTAGGAAGATGCAAGGATGCCATAGTAAAACACATGCATATAACCATGGCGGTGAACAATCGAGAGCAGTCGGAGTGTATGTAGAGTACAATCCGTGTCACTCATATCACCATCCATTCTATCCGATGCTCTAAAGCAAAGCAAAGACAAAGGCTTTTCCCTTCCCCACCAAGAATCGAAGACCAGAAGATCGAATTAGTATTCCTGTACAATGGCAGGTTTCTTCTCAACACAAGTGAAGAGATTGATATGCGTGTCGCTTTTAGCTGCACATGCAAGCATCATACGATGGGGATGGAAAGCCGTGGCTGAGATGGGTGTGATGCCGCGTAGGAAGCTGGAATATGGCTCTACGCGTGAGAGCTGGGTGCCTTCGAAGTTGAAGACTTTAACGGTGTGGTTGGTAGTTCCGCTGGTGATTGTCAGTTTGGCGCGAAGGAACGTTATGAATTGTTGGGGAGAAGGATCAGGATGAGAAGGGGGAGGAACTTACACAGAAAATACAGGCAGATGTTCATGGATGCTTGCCGTGCGGAGACCCTCATTCGTAGTCTTGATCGTGCGAAGACACTTATCCATGCGAATATCCCAAAGCTTGACCTTTCCATTAATGCTTGCAGAGACTAGCTCTCGTTGACCGCCTCGCTGCATGTGCACAGCCTTGATCCAAACACCATTATTCTCGTCCTTCCATTTCTTGACCATGGCTTCTTGAGGTCTATTCCGTGCGTCAAATACTCGGATTGCGCCGTCGCCAAATCCAGCAACAAATGTGTTGCCGGTCATTTGGTCGGAGGTAAGAGATGTGACACAGGAACCGGAGCGGGCGTTGATGTCAACAACACATAGTTCTGGGGCTGCAGCCCAGACTCGGATGACTTTGACATCGCCTGCTACTAGGAGCTTACCTGAGACTTGCTGCCAGTCGAACACAGTTCCTGCATTCACATTGCTAGGTACGAGATGGGTCAAGGCTCGCCATGCTGAAGCGACCTCGATTTTCTTCTCAGAATCGTAATTCCTGTAGATTCGGATGACGCCGTCGTCGGCTCCAGTAAGAAGGAATGCTTGATCATCCTCATTAATAAATTGCAAACCGGTAATTTTGGAACGCTCGGGATTGCCGTTCGAGAATCTGTTCAGTCTACCAGACTTCTTCCAATCCCAGATACTGATGATGTCTCGATCGTCTGAAACTGCAAGATGATCCTCAAATTGATGGAATGCCATTTTTGAAGGCTGGCTTTGGTTGTTGAAGAATCCAGCAGGTGTAGTCCACTTCCCACTTCCAGCAATCTCCTTCTGTGGCTGAGTCTCTCGAAGAATAGCTTCATTGCGCGATCTCCTCCATAAACGTTCGTTGTAGTCAGTGCTCCCGGGTTCTTCCGCTTCGTTTGGCTTCATTTGAGGTTCTCGGAAGTACTCAATGGACCACTCGAAGAATGTGCTTTCCAAAGGTATCATTGGTGGAACCGACATATCTCGCGGTTGGTAATTGCCGGACATTGGCTCCTTGGCTGCGTGGTAGACTCCGGGGGTTGGGGGTGGGTCGTTCTGCTCCGCAGCAGGATTAAACTCGGATGGAAGTCTGGTCCGAGGATTTACAGGGCCTCTTAAGCTAGGAGATTTCGGAGGATAGCGACTACTTATACTATCCGAGGGCGAGTTATCGGAACTAGAGCCACCAAATGGCAATGTAAACAGGTAACTGGCAGTCCGTTTCAACAATCCCGGTGTAGGTGGAACGACGTTGTTGACCTCCTGTCCCATAGGTGTATTGGGACGAGCATCTGCCGATTGTTGTTTCGACTGTTTGGTTGCTGATGCTGCTGCTCGTGCATCGAGTCTTTGCATTTCTTCTTGCAACTGCTGTACCCGCTCAGCAAGTGGTGATTGCAGCAACGCGGACAATATGTAGTCCATAATGATCTTGGCATTTCGCCCGACCTCAGGATGAGGATCCACCGACATGATGATGATATGCTTCCAGACGGCAGCAAATATCGAATTATGAGCCACGCCGTGAGCGGTGGCCTTGATAGCACCGGTTCCATCTCGATTGGCTGGCCTCGCGTAGTGTAGTCCCATCTTGTGTTCCCTGCCGTCATTTGCAGGCGGAAATAGGCGATATTCTCGCTCTTCCATCATGTACTCAAAGGCAGCAACAAGGAACTTGTTTTCGTAGCGATGAATGAACTTGGAGAAGTAAACCAAGAGCTCCTTGCGAACCATCGCGTTCCCATCATTAGTCATTTCCATGACAGTCCATGAGATGTTCTCTTCGATTCGTGCCACTTCATCAGTGAGATCTGTGATCCCCAAAAACGTGGTCATGGCGTAAAGCATTGCAGCTCTAACCTCGCAACATACATCTCGAACTAGGAAAGCCAGTTTGGATGGTGCATTCTCGCGAATACCTCTCCACTTGGCATCTGGAAGATCTTTCCACAGCTGGCTGATGCAAAGACATGCCCACTGCCGTAGTAGAGGATTATCACCGTTTTGGAGGTGTATTAAGCAGTAGCTCATGATCTCGGATTGGTTGCAAACAGTCTGGCCTTGTTTGTAGCCATCACAGAGACGGGCGAGGATGAATGCGCACATAGCTTTGTGCTCTAGACTGTCGACTACCGGAAGACCTTCTGTTGGCTTCAGAATGGCAGCAAAATACATGTAGCCGCTGTCCCTATACATTTGTCAGCATGCGTCCATTTAGTCTCGGACAATATGCGATGATCAAGAAAGAGAGGCGACAACTAACTTTAAGAGATCAGTCTGGCAGGTGATATCAACAGCTAAGACTCTAGTCCAAATGAAAACCATAACCGGCTTCAGCTCGTTTGCCGCCGATTGTAGCAGCTTCAGGACGTAAGGGAAGATTCCAATGCTGAGAGCCAAGTTCACTGCCCAAGGACCCATATCCAAAAACTTGCCCAGCAGGATCAACGCCCGAACACGGTGCTGCTGACTGAGCAGAACCTGTAAAACAACTGGAAGTTGATCCGGAGCCTTGTGTGTGACAGCGCCTTGAGTCAGATAGACCTCGAATGCGGTGAGCTGTTCAGTGAAGAAAGTCGAATTTTGGAATTCATAGTCAGGTCTGATTCCGTTCTCCTTATCTTCCAACATGGGGAGTTGTGAGAGAGCCATCTCGACAGCTAGATCCCAGCTCTCCCATAGGGGATGTTGATGGGTATCTGGAAGCTCGGGATATGATTGGGGGTGACAGTTGTAGGCAGCCATGATTCGCTGTGATAACAGAAAGTTTCTGAACAAAGCTGCAACCATGAGATCTTGTCTGAAGAACTTTCGGAAGAGTGGTCGTGGAAGAGTAGTCCATGCAATTGTATCAGTAATGGCGGTGAAGATCCAGTTAAGCTCTCCAAGCGGAGTTCTTCGCTCCTGCAATCTTCCTGGAAGCTTCTTAGCTCTCTCAGGTGAGATCTGAGATGGTAGAGGATTTTGAAGGACGAAGAACCATAGTGCCATTTCGATAGGGGTAGTAAGGCAGCACGTGAACACATCTGCTGGTAGCAAGGGATTGGTTGGGAGGTTTTCCTTCACACCACACGCAGCCAGGTGGATATATGGCTCGAAAGCCTGGGTGATGTAGTTGGGATCCTTGGCAAGGTTATCAGCTTCCTCCTGCTTGTGCTTTTCGACAAAGCGGTGGAAGTTATTGAGAATGTTGCCCGCGTCCGAACAGTCCCAAACATAAAATGTAGGGGCCTGTAGCCAGGTTTGAAGGTCGTACAGGGAGACAGGAATGTATTGTGTGTAGTTCTTGTTGAACACCCAAATCTCTCCAGATGCAGTTGGTTTTGGGACACCGTGACCATTATAGTGGAACAACACCCTCTCCTCTTTCGCGTTTCTTCTCAATGATTGAGTGAACTTCTTTGTTTCTTCCACAGAGGGGTCCAGGTACTGCTTATATCGTGTGCGAATCGCAAGTGTCTCGTACTGTGCCTGCAAGGCCTTCCCAATGATCTCCAATGCCTTTGCAACAGGAGGTGTCGTGGGGTCTTGCCATGCTTCCAGCTTTGCACCTGGGTTTGTCTTGAGTTGGTCGGGAGGTTCGACTCCAATGTTCAGACATATCGCTAAGGCTGCAGAAACCGTTTTGAGTCGATCTTTCATTCGCCAGTCTTGGAGCTCATAACTTTCCGATTTGGGTTTTGGATTCCCATTTGTCTCGTGGCGTTTGTCTGTAAAGTACATGTACCAATTCTGCAAGTCGCTGTCAGTATTTAAATCTGGAGGCTCCCAACTTGATAATATATTGTGAAATCTCCAGTAGTTGCGATCCATCTCGAGGATGGGAGTTTGACAAATCCAATACTCGAGGTCTTGCCTGCGACGGGATTTGTCCGTTTTACGAACAGCCAAAGGAATAGTAAAGGCCTTGGTCAATATTTGACCTGCTTCTGTTGTTTCGTCTGGAAGCCTACGTCCCCCATGGTCGGTCTCCCAACTCCAATTCTGGAGATCTTCCATGCTGACAATAGTAGATAAACGATATGTAGAGTTTGCAAAGTCCAGATCGATGACAAAACGAAAGGATGTTCAAGAGACATGGGGAAGAAACCCAGTTCTATATGATGATAGACATTGATGGACATAAAAGGAAAGAGCAACCCACATTAGCCAGTTGGGAAACATATTCCTCAGACGCATAGTGGTCCTCAAAACCATGTCTCGCACCCCAATCTTGTATCTCCTCGTCCACGGAATCTTGATCTTCACCACGCGGTCCAAAGTCACTCTTCGCTCTCTGCAACAGTGGGGGAGGTCTCCGTCTGACAATGTCGGTCTCGGAGTCCTCTTGTGAAGATTCGGTAGCTCCATTCGGCGCAGATGTCGGTCGTGCTTGGAGAGACGCTCTTCTCTGTCCCGCAAGCTCATTTGCATTCAGCGCATCTGTATTGGGTGTGGCAGACTGTCTGCGTTCGTTGTCTTCCGGTGGGTGTGCATTTCCATTCACAGGCTCGTTGCTAACTGCTGGTCGATGGCCCATGAGAGGAGAGTTGCCGTTCTGGATAGGCGGTTCTTGTCGCAAGAGCTGTGCTTGTGCAGCGGACGTGTAGCTCTGTGGTCGCGAAGACATATTTGAAGAGTGAGGAGATTGTCGCGGGTTGTACTGAAGCGCCCCATGCTGCTGCTGTTGGAGTCCGACAGCCGTCATGGTCAAGACCGCAGCTCCCTCCTCAAGGGTTGGAGCTCTTCATGTGTTTGTCGTTTGGATGGATTCGAGGAGAGGTTTCAATCAAATGCGGAGGTTATCGGCACTGATAGTGGCTGGAGATCGGTCCCAGAGTCGGGTCTCAGTTATTGTTTGTTTCGGTGACGGAAAGGTGAGCGGTCAACTTCGAGACTCGCCAGATGTTAGGCACACAAGGCAAGGCGAGGTCGACGGGCCGACAAAATGGTCCAACGCAGCCTCGGAAGTCCCTTGCTGTTACCGATCACTTGCAAATGACTGTTCGGGTCCAGTCGAGTCTGGCTTCGGAGCGCAGTGGCGGGTGGCCGTTTATGCGAGGCGATTGAGCACAACAGGAGCTCTTCTTGTCCTCCTCGACTCTCAGCTTCGTCATGTACTGTACGTAGATTTCCTCCGAGATCACGAGACAGAGCAGGCTGCCGCATTCAACGGATGAGGCTCTCGCTCGGCTGTCCCGTCCAGTCCAGTCCAGTCCCAAGCCAGCAGCCGTCACAGTCGGTAAAGCGGCCGCTACATGTCATGCCCCACCCACAACTCAGTCCAGTCCAGTACAATATCCAATGACTCGAGTCTCTGGAGAAGGCCCCAGAACGTCTTCGAAGCAACGAAAGCATGATACAAACCGGCGCATATTGTGATGGTAGTTACATACATCAGATGATAGCTGGTCTGTGCAATTTGGAGTTAATATTTAACAGCTGAAGTTGTGCCTGCCGTATCATGCATAGGAATACGGAGGTATTGTAGGATCCTCTAGCCGCCGAAGAGGTCTCCTGATGGAAGATGACCAGAGACAGCGCCAATCAGGAGAGCTTCATGTGCAAATACAATCCTGCGCACACGAAGTGTTCTATTTCTGGGGTTTGAACATTCCGTCAGCTTATTGCTGTTTCTTCCGACTTGCAGAAATTTGTTTACTTAGGATGCACATTATTACTTCTTACTAACAGCGATCATGGATCTCATCACCGCATTGTAAAGGCATTGTGGATGTTATCTTGCGAGACGATCTTTGAAGCTTAACCAAAGTTTTATGCTTTATGCTCTGTTTACTGACGGGAACGGATCTTCGTTCCACGTTTGTATCACACAGACAAATAGAGAGCTTCATCTCTGTTGATAATTGAAAAGGTCGAAGTCAGCCATCCAAACAAAAAATAAAAATTTCGCCTCCAAGCGCCATGCACCTCCTTATCGATAACCCCTATCTATTATCGAAGCAACATGACTTGTCAGCCTGTCAGCCTGGGGAGAGTATTTCTGGAAGCCATCCAGATGTGACCTGCATCACTTCCAATAGGGGAGGGTTGAAACATACGTGGTATGCACAGCTAATCCGGGATGATCTCCTTGCTTTGGGCTGCAGTCACGGGCCAGTGTATTTGAAATAAATGGTTGAAACTTTGGGGGTTGTTCTCTTGATCTTTTCCTTTCCTTGTGATGTGACGTGAGGTGATTGCTGTGGCCATTCCGAGGACGTACCTTGATGATGCAGTGTTACGGACTGTGGGTGGAGCTCGATGCCCGGTGGCCAAAATTTTGGCCACCTCCACCTTACGGCCCCGTTCATTCCAGAAGATATGCCAGGTACCCGGAGGCAAAGCAGGCAGTCCAGTGGCGCTGAAGATGCCCACTAAACTACTACATTGCTGCCATCAACAAAAGTAAACAGATGATACTCTCACGATCAGTTCATCCAAAATCTGCCGAATATACCTCGATGTCCGGACTGTCAGTCCGTATTCCAAAACAACACTTCTTCCTATGCAGAAACCGGACAAGACCAACTTTAAATGCAGCCTCTTTGGTTCCGGTCTCTGCCCCAACTCGCACTGTGCTTGGATGAAACATTTGTGGTGATCGCACTATCCCCGACGTGGGCAACGGGCGTGTCCATCTTGCTCAGGGGTGCATGTGCTTCCGGTCGGTAGTGCTGCACATGAGAGGGGGGATGGGATGGCATGGCATGGGATGGGGAGGAAGCTTGAAAATGGAAAACTTTATCGAGGAAAAGAGAGAATGAAAGAGACGACATTCTTGCAAGTAAAAGAGTTCCTTCTGATAATGCAGAATTGTAGTCTCTGATCGCTTCCAAATCTTTTCTTTCCTAGATATCTCATCTCATCTCATCTCCCCCTTTGTCCACTCCCTCCACCACGTCGCCGAGTGTTTTGGTGGTTCGGGCTCCCCTCAGATCTGTGCATCGCTACTCGAAGCGAACCAACGAACCCCCCAAAAGGGGACGGAAACAGGATCTGACTTGTCCTGACTGGCTCACTGGACACTGGAATGGATTTGACTTGTTAGGGGACCCTACCTCCCTACGAGAGAAGAGACGTCCAGACGAGGAAAGGATCTATCCTGGACAAAGAGCCCTGAACTACACTGCAGCATTACAGCCGCCCCGATTCTTTTTCCACTTCACATCTCCGAGTACTGTTTAGTATCACCAGCCCGGCCCATCAACAAAATAATTTACAGCACCTCCATACCGCCGAGCGGCCAGCCATCCAGAGCAGTATCTCATCGTGAACGTCGATCACGCGCTCTCTACTATAGTTTTTGTACTCGTACTTGTTCGTTTGATCGACTGCTTGCTGCCGCTGCTGCTGCTGCTTCAATCTCGCTTTCTCGTTTTTGGCCGTGCGACAATCCAGCAACTGCGACCGCCTTGCATCAAATCGCGGCTCCTCCTCGAAATCCCCAGCCCGACCCAGCCATTTATTTCCGATACCACCTCAACTGACCTCACCTAACCTGGCTCACGACCCCCGAACCCATAATTCTGTGTGGCCGGGCTCAGATATTTCCTGCTGTACCCACAACGTCGACAGGAGACTTCGCTGCGCGCGAAATCGTACCTCCCTGATCCATCCCCAAAACTGCAACTGCACCACAACGCCCTGAAAACAATCGAAATACATCAACGATTCCCTTCCCTCCTGACAGAGGGTCAGGCACTGGACGAGTTGGATTCCGACAGACATACACACGTACCTCCTGAGGCGCCACGATGGCATTCTCGCTCTTCAAGAGTAGGAAGAATGCGGACAAGGCCCAATCAGCAAAGGATGCGAATGCCAATGTCGCAGGCTCACAGATCTCCGTCAATTCCTCGAACAATGGAGCTGGAACGCGAGGAAATATCAATGAGAAGGGCGCCGTGCAAACCTCCAGCCCGGGATCGAGCGTCAATAATTCCATGAACTCGCTGCAAGGAGGTGCGGGTGCGACGCCGAGTCCAGAGCAAGCTGCGAATGGTCGCAGAGGAGGACCTAATACAGAACAGCCGGCTTCAGACCTTCCTGTGAGTGTTATGATCTCGATTATGTTTTTGGTTGAACGGGGATGGGTGCAGACGCGCTGGCTGGAATGCTACGGATTCTGAAGGAATGATTGAATGCTGACCCCTGGAAATAGTTACGGAATGGTTCTGCGCCCGCTGTACAATCTTCGATGAATTCAAATCCTAATGCCTCCCTTTACCCCTGGTCGCAACGGCGGCTCACATACACAACCTCACATCCAAGTCCCTTTCCCAGATATGGCGCGGCGGTCAATTCAGTGGCCTCGAAAGAGGGTGACATCTACCTCATGGGCGGTCTCATCAATAGCTCAACAGTCAAGGGAGATCTGTGGATGGTTGAGGCAGGGGGTAATATGGCGTGTTATCCCTTGGCCACGACAGCTGAAGGCCCCGGACCAAGAGTTGGACATGCCAGTCTGCTGGTAGGGAATGCGTTTATCGTCTACGGAGGAGATACCAAGATGGACGATTCCGATGTGCTGGACGAGACTTTGTATCTCCTTAATACCTGTAGGTTTTGATCTTGGTACCCCGGGATTCTACTAATGATAATAGCAACACGACAATGGTCAAGAGCAGTACCAGCTGGCCCTCGACCTTCAGGACGATATGGGCATTCCTTGAACATTTTGGGATCAAAGATTTACGTTTTTGGTGGTCAAGTAGAAGGATACTTTATGAATGACCTGGTTGCTTTTGATTTGAACCAATTGCAAGTACCTACGAACAGATGGGAAATGCTCATTCGGAACAGCGAAGAGGGCGGACCACCTCAAGGACAAATACCGCCGGCCAGAACGAACCATTCGGTTGTGACATACAACGAGAAGTTATATTTGTAAGTAGCACGGTTGGAGAGGGTATTCCGTTTCTGACTGGTACAGATTTGGAGGAACAAATGGCTTTCAATGGTTTAATGATGTATGGTGCTACGATCCAATACCAAACGCCTGGGTGGCACTCGACTGTATCGGCTACATACCCGCCCCTCGAGAAGGTCACGCAGCTGCGATTGTTGATGATGTAATGTATATCTTTGGAGGACGAACAGAGGAAGGTGCAGATCTTGGGGACTTGGCAGCGTTCAGGATATCTTCGAGGAGATGGTACACATTTCAGAATATGGGTCCCTCTCCATCTCCCAGATCCGGACACAGCATGACAGCATACAACAAGCAGGTTGTGGTTTTGGCTGGTGAACCGAGTACCGCGACGAGGGAGGCTGGGGATTTGGGAATTGTTTATCTTCTGGATACGAGTAAGATTCGCTACCCGAATGACCAAGCTGTACAGCCAGCCCCGACTGCAGACCGAGTTCCTGGACAACGGAGACCGAGCACGTCAGAAAAATCTGGAATGGGTGCAAGTAGAGGCTTGAGTTCCCGTGATGGCTCTACCATTCCAGAGCCGAAGAGACTTAATGGAGCTCCTAGGGAGCAGGCATTCGGACGGGGAAACGGTGCGCCTGGTGTGAATGGTAATGATATGAATGGGGTCGCTCCTGGATCGGCACAGCCGCAAGGCGCACCACTTGGACCTCCTCCTCAAGGACCTCCTCCCAACGGACCCCAACTGAATGGTCCACCTGGAGGATCGAAGCTTCCGAGAGCTTCAATGGCACAAGCACCGCCCGGTCCACCACCACAGCAGCAAGCTCCAACACCTAGAGGAAACGGTCCTAATGGACAAAATGGACCATCTGGGCCAAATGGAGCTTCAACGGGACGTGGAAAGCCTCAAGGCAAACCTGAGCGGGGGTTCGGGCCTGCAATCGATACGTCAGTACAAAATCGGCCAGTGGAGAATATCGTTCAGATGTCATCGCCCCAGAACAGCAGGAATATATCACCTGCTCCCAGAGAAAGCCCGCAGACACGAGAAAGCCCGGTTATCAACGGCCGACGGACACCCACACAAGCCCAAGCTTCGAAACCTACAACATCTGAGAATGGTCCACCGGTCAGCATGAATGCAGCCGTGGCAGGTGCTAACAGATCCTCATCCAAGACTAGGCAAGGCCGTCAGCAAGGCTCGATAGACAGTACTAGCGAACAGTCTTCTTTACGGAATGTCACTAATGCTCGGCAAACATCTCCCCCTCCTCCGTCTCGGCAGACAAGCAATCCTCTGGTCAGAAAGGGCTCAGCACGAAATTCTCAGACAGTAGCAATTCTCAAGGAGTTAGATGCAGCCAAAAATCGAAACGCTTGGTATGCATCGGAGCTTGAACTTGCACGAAAAGCCGGATACACACCAAATCCTTCCAGCAGCCCCATTCTGGATCTAAGAGCTGCTGAATCATTTGACGACGATGACAAGCCATTAATCGAAGCTTTGATTGCTATGAAGAACGAACTTGCAAATGTCCAAGGCTCGATAGATAAACAGGCTGTTCTTGCGGCAAAGAAGATTGCCGAGGTCGAGAAGCAAAGAGATGCAGCTGTCAGCGAGGCAGTCTATGCGAAAGCGAAACTCGCTGCCCATAGCGGAAGTCAGAATAGCACACCCCAACCATATGCCGATGCTCGAGATCTCAGCTCTATGTCCAATGATCGATCGGCGGAGATCAGTCGGAAACTCGCAACTGCCTTGGCCGAGCAACGAGATCTGAAGAACAAGATTGAGATGCTAACTACGGAATTGGAAGCCGAGAGACGTGGACGACAGCTGGCAGAAGACACTACGAATGCTGCCCAAGGTAGATTATCTGAGCTGGAGGCTTACAAGCAGAGAAACTCGTCAGAAGTCGAGCGCCTGAAAGCAGAGCTACATGAGTTCCAGATGAGAGCCAGAGAAGAGGCAATTGTCTGCTCTGAAGCTGTCGCGGCTGCTCAGTTACTCAAAGCCGAAAAGGAAGAACTGGAGGCTAAGTACAAGGAGGCTATTGGTTCGACCAAGGATAACAGCGACAGTTTCGAGTCACTTCGGTCAGCACTGAGTTCTTCTGCCGAAATGAGAAATGTGCTGGAGCGAAAGCTTGATGAAGAGCGCACGCTCCGGGAGAAGGTCGAGGCTAAGCTCATCAGTCTGAAGGCTGAGCATGAGGCCAGGACAACCGAGCTTGAAACAGCTACGCGACGTCTGAGAGACGCGGAAGAACTTGCTGAACAGCATGCTAACGAAGCTCGAACGCATCGCCAAGCTGTCATGGCGGGTCTTGATCGTGTCGTGGCTCGAGATGTTGGTGGGAAGTCAGCACCAGGCGAAGACCGAGCTGCCGCTCTTCAAGCACAGGTTCAGGCTGCGAACGTACTGGTCCGGAAGTACCAACAAGCAGCAGATACTGCGTCCGAGAAACTCCGGAGCGCTGAAGAGCGTATTGCCGGTTTGGAAGCTTACCAAGAACAAGCCAGTCGTGAGGGCATGTCGATCAGAAAGCAACTTCAAGCCACCATGCGCGAGGTGCAGACTCTTCAAGCTGGCAACTCAGACATGAAGTATCAGCTTGCCAACCAGCAACTTGAGACCAACGCGGTCCACGTTCAGCACAACACGCTAAAGGATATCCTTGGCGAGCGAGGAATTAGTCCTGTCAATGCTGTTCGTACACGTGGTTTGTCAAGTCCCCAGTCTGGATCCAATACTCCTGATATCTCACGTCTTCGTGAGCTGGAACATCAACTTGCGACAAGTGTTCAGGCGCACGAAGAGACGAAGCAGACGTTCGAGGCACAACAGCAAGAGACCGAGAACACTTACCGTGAGAAGCTTTCACAGCTGGAGAACGACTATCAGTCTGCAGTCCACTACGTCAAAGGTACTGAGAAGATGCTCAAGCGTATGAAGGATGAATTGTCGAAATACAAGTCCGACAACGCCCGACTGAAGGAGCAGCTTGCCGAGGCGGAAGATAAGAGTGGAGTATCTCGAGAAGCACCAAGTGGTTGGGAAGAGGAACGTGCCTCGCTGACCAAGCAGATCGAGTCTCTCCAGGCCGAAATCCAGGCTTCAACTAATACATTGGAGCGTCAAATGGCCGAGGTCAGGAAGGAATTGGCAGCATCTCAACAAGAGCGTGATCAACTGAAGCAGAATCACGAACAAGTGCAACGTCAAATGACGGCTGCTACTCAGCAGGCTCAGTCGGACCTTGCACAATTGCAAGAGGAGAACACCTTGCTAGAGCGACGTGCTCAAGATGCGGAACAGAAGGTCTCCTTACTCCTCGACCAGGTCGAAACATCCGTGGATAACTACCGTCGACAATCTCGACAGGTAGAATCAAACGGCGCAGTAGCCAGTACTCACCAACGGACGCTCTCTGCCGATTCCGTGTCTGAAGCCTCCCTCTACGACGGCGCCAACCGCAACTCCATGGCCCTCGACAGCCTCGCAAACGAGCTGGAAACACTCCGCTCTCACTGGGAAAATACTAATAAGAACTACCGCCTCAGCAACGCCTTCGACTTCGAAGACCGCAATCCAACACGCGGCGCGAACGACGGCCTGGGCGCCTCGAATGTTGGCGAAGGGCTGAGTGGCAGTCTGAGCGAGTGGAGGAAGAGACTCGATGCCGAGGAGGAGGCCAGTAGGAGTCGTAAGGGGAGCGATGCACTTTCACCAACGGGAAGTGCCGGATTCGGGAAGAGAGAGATGAGTCCGAGTGGGAAGGAAGTTGGTGCCGGTGGGGCGAATAAGAGTCAGGTTAATTTGATATGAGACGTGTCGCCTACTGCCAACGACCAAACCGCGACACCACGCCGAGTTTTCGAGAAAGATTGGAAGGGGAGTAATGCGAGAGCGCTGCATTTGGATCACCGGGCGTGCAAACGGATGGATGGATGCATGTTGATCTGATATTGCGTGGTGGGTGTACTTCTTATTCTGCACGGATCAGGAATACGGCGGCGTTTGATACTTCTTGTTGTTCGCTTCTACCTCATACCTCTTGGCATACGGAGAGAGGAGACGGAACCTACACTTTCTATTGTTTTACTTCTATTGTGTGGACGTTTGATTTTTTCCTTTTGTTGGATCATTTGTTGATGGGAAAGAGCAAATGAAGCGAGGGGTTTGATATGACGTTTATGATTTTGATATTGCTTCTTGCTGGAGGATATTGGTCTTTGTGTCTCTTTCTGATGTTGTTGAGAGTCGTGCTGGTTTGAGGAGATGAGAGAAAAGAGGAGAGAGGGGAGGGTATGAGATGAGATGAGATGATAAGAGAAAAGATAATGTACAATATTTGCTATACTGTTTGAGGTATTAGTACCTACCAGACGCAGAGGGCGGAGCGGACTTTTAGATAGAATGGGGAAAGGCGGGAGGGGAAGGGAAGCGAAGGCAAGGGGAAGGGAAGCGGAGGCAAGGGAGAGGGAAGGAAATGGATGATTTTTGACTCTGAAGAATTTGGTGTTACAAGTGAAGTGTGAAGTTTGCTGTGAATCTACGCATTTCTTGAATATACGACTAGATGAAAGATGGAACGATGTAAGTAATAGTTGATCTTTAATCGAATGTGGGCGGCGCTTTTGAAACAGAGGCCTAGAGTGTTTATGGAGAAGGGAGGAGATGTTTTTTTTTTTTTTGACTGGCGGGCAGGAAGAATGCTGTCTTCGTTACGAGATACGAGATAGCGAGGTACATGATGTGGTTGATTTGAGTGTTCTCGAGATGCGAGATAAGAGATAAGAGAGGTTTAGGGAAGTAGTAGAGAAATACTGATTGATTGGTCTACAGCAGCGGCGCAGCGGCAGCCAGATACGTTAGGAGCTAGGTAGCGGTTGGCGATATGCTGTTGTGATTCATGGGATCATGTATGGAGAGATAGCGAAGGGCGTGTTGAGCAGGGTGAAGAAAGACATCTTCGAGTTGGATGAAGGAAGGGGATTCGAAGGGTTAGATGGCTGTTAGTGTTGCATGAAGAGGAATGTAGTGATATATGAGCTGAGCGAGCTGTTGGTTTCATCCAAGATGCTGGCTGAACTTGCTCTAAGGCTTAGAGTAAGGCATAGTGGGTACGTCGCTTACGAATGTAAACATAGAGATGATCCCTAAAAACGTGATAAGTAGAAGATGTGAACAACATGATCCTGTGTCATGAGCTTTTGGGAATTTCTGTAATTTAAAATTGCAATGAATCTGTACTCCATCAGCTTTTATGAGGGGTTGGTTATGGAAACCGGTGACGTTGGGGTTAGGTGAAAGAGTCAGGTGAAAAAGAACATGAGGTGGGAGGTGGGAGGTGGACGACTTGGCAGGCAGATGAATGGGCACCTCCAATCATGCTGCTACGATACAGCTGTAATTCCGGAAGTGGTCCTGGTACTCTTCGGGGGTTGGAAGGTTTCTTTGGGAACGACTTCGATTGATAGAGCGAATGCCACATTTATGAGATGAAAATGTGAAAAAAGGCAAGGTAAGACATGAGAAACTGAGCGATTGATTATCTACGTACCGATTAAGAGAAATAGAGAAACCTTTGTTACCAGTTTGTTGATGAAGCAGATCCATTAGATAGCAGGTGAATATGCTCGGCAATCGCTCTGCCTGTCTTAAGCGGCTTTGGATTCACTCTCCAATCCAGTCACCGTCCAATTTCTAGCTACTCTATCTAGTCAAATAAGACACTCTCTGCCATGTGCAAGCACCCACGTTATGCGTCACGGTGATGCCTCTTCAAAATCATAACAAGCTTATGGTTTCTAACAGACTAATCACTTCTCGGTGGGATTCATCCGCCTTATCGCGATCAGTCTGGGAGTTTTGTTGATTGGGCTAATGCACTTTGATACATGTCATGTGGTATAGCGTTCTTCCTTTTTCTGTATACAATTTTTTGTAGAGTATATTTCCTACCTTTTTCTAGTCTATTCGGAGGGGGTCCATCAAGCGCGTCTTCCTTTTTGTATGCTCGTTGCGGCCCCTTTTCGATTCGCCATAATAAGCGAGAACAACAAATGGATGAAGACGAACTCCTGAGCTGCATCAGTGGAGATCCTGGCCTGAAGGGGGACCGGACGGGACGAAGGAAAAGTATGGATGCCCTGATAAGCTACTCATGCTTCTTGCGGCGTTCCGCAAGCACATGAAACCGTTATCTTGGATTTTAGTTAGTAAAAAAGGCATGCTACATTAAAACTGAATATCTTTCCACTCTAATCTTCTGAAACTGATGCGCTAGGCGCTTAACTATTGCTTCTTACGATCTTGTTGACAAAAGAACTCGCTTGTTATCAAACGGAGAATTGAGGGAGGGCCAATCACAATGACCTGGGTGGACATATTGAATCCCTGCCCAACCCTGCCACAGACTTCAACCTTGGCGTTGGTCGACATCGCCTCGAGCTCAGCCATCACCTCGCCTTGATGCCACAGTCAATTAACTCGATTGACTCTGTTCTGATTACCATGGTACAGCTCGAGAAATAGGACATGGCCGACACTCATATCCATTTGCATTACGAGAACATGCTTCTATCTGCACCACTCGAAGTCCGCCGCGCGATATATACTCATATCATTCCACATCAGATCCACATAACTCTAGCCCAAGGCAAAATTCGATATTCTCCTTGCCTTCAGCCCAACCTAGGAGACAAAAATCACGATGGTAGCGAACGTAGTTCTACTAATGGTTCGAGATTCGACGACCCCAAAAGCTCGCGCCGTCTACGATCTTCATGGGGCCCACATTGGGAATGTGAAGAGGTTGCGAATGAAGAGCACGAGCACTTTCTGGACGCCAACGTCACTTATCTTCACAACCTTCTTTTGGTGTGCAAAAAAATGTAAAGCGCAACGATTTTCCCTGGTCACTAACGTTTTCATTGCTGACAAACGGATTTACTTCAGGTTCCTTGATGTCTGTAGCTCGATGGCCGAGACCACAGCATTCAATTCAACGGATCTGGACACAATGGAAACTCTGCTCCGACTTGCTGATGACAGGGGAAGCGGGCCCAATTTGTCCTGGAGCCTCTGGAATTATGTGCGTCCCAGCATCCACGTTCTGAATATCACCCTTCGACTTCCGCTTGCTTTCTATCAAGAACTGGCGGATCACGAAACTTCTAAGTCGGAACACGAAGACTGCACATTCACAACATCAGTAGCAAACTCTACATGGGTTGGCATTTGGCAAGCGGTCTGTGAGCTTCATCATCTCCGCAGAATATGCATCTGGCTAGACCATGACGGCCCAGACTCCTGGTCTCTTGTGAAGGAACGTTTGGTATTTGGAAGAGTTTTCGGTATCCTTGAAGCGCCCCGGAAAGTTCGTTCCTAAACGGGTGCTATGGATGTCAATTTAAATATCCCTAAGTTGCACCCACGCATATCCTCACCCACTACCCATTATTCTGAAGCCAGCGAGCTCCCGTCGTTCAAGATTGAAAGAAGATTTCGCCAACGTTACCACTGCGAGGAGTGGGCGCCAGGACAATTCAGAGAGGTCCTCAAGCCAGACTTTCCAATCTTGTATGAGCTTGGTGAGGTGGAAGTATCTGGGATGAACTTAGAGCAAATTGAGGATTATGAAAGAATGCTTTGGAATCGAGGAGATGACGTCGAAAGATTCGCGCTTGAGATGTTTGAACTGGCAAATGTGCAATACGGGCACATATGAGCATCCATACTTCGTTCTCCACCACGCCAAGATAAGCGAGAACACCAGAGGAAGGTGAACTGCTCTTTTGCCAAAGTGGAGCACGGGAGACCGCCCAATGGTTGCCCCTTAATTGTGATAGTTGTCATAAATTTATGTGCGTGGGAGTAAGTTTAATTTCTCAACGGTCATGCTCAAGTTGAAAAGACTCAGCGGTAAGGCAATAGATAGCTCCGTTACGTTGCAAATAAATACATCAACTCGAAAGGTTCCAAAAGAATCTAAGAAACCATGATCCGATCCAGCACCCAAAGTTAGATGTTACACAAAGTGATTCTTGCAATTCCACCATACAGTAATCCTTCGCACATCAGCTAATCATGTTCCGCCTTGAACTCATATACTAGACACCCAGCCTGTATAGTTCCTCCAACACCGCCGTTGATACATTTCTTGTAATTGTCTCCGAGTAGATTCTGACAAGTATATTTCTCGGGGTCCTTCAAGGCCAGTGGATTGCTAGGCAACATCTCCACGCCACCAGGTGGATCGAGCAAACAGCCTTCCTTCCAATAGATCTTGAATTGTACGGGCTGCTTCTTGTCGAAAGCGGCAAATTTGACGGTGGTTGATGGGTCATCTCTTTTGATGAACTTCTTACCAGTACCTGCGCAAGCGATGGCAGCCAGATTTCGTACTGAACCTTCGTGAATGTCGCCGTGAGATCCAAAAGCATCAGAGGGAAAGCACTGACGGTCTTGTAGTGCAAGGGCGGTAGTTGGTGGGGCTAGTATCTTGTAGTCGAACACGCCACACTCGACATTGATCGAACCAGTAGTTGTCATGACTTGCTGGTCAGCTAGATTTTGGACACATTAGTACAACTATACTTAATAGCTTGACATGAATAATTGGAATAACGTTAATGATTTTGAGAGCTGAATTGGTGCGACTTACTAGCGGCGGTGCTACACCCGTTGGTTATTTGACCAAAAGCTTGTGAGCAATCCTGCAGGCATTTCTTGTTTCCAGAAGTTGGTTTGAATTGGAGTTCGATGCTGTAACTCATGAAATCTTTCGGACTTTGAGGGGGCACTCGAGGCCGAAGCCTCAACTGTCCTTGCGGTACCTTGCTGTTGCCGTTCGCGTCGACTGTCAGTCTCTGTTCAGTCGCTGGTGCCGCTGCCCACTGCTCGCAAAACTTGTGGTAGACGTTGTTCGATGGCCCTCCGAACACACTTCCAGGGAGCGCGACACGATTTTTTACGTCGCATTGAGCGGTAGGCGTTATTGCCTCAGGTGGCACGTATTCAGGGAGACTCCATGTCAGCAAAATCGCTTGTTGCTCTTCTCTACTTGCCATATTGATGAAGACTTCTGGTGGTGTGTAGCACATGCAACCTTTGTATTCTCCCTATACAGATCAACGTCTTTATTGTAGAACTAGGGATTTGACGATGGCTTCACTTACGGAACGACATTTTGCTTCCTGCCCGGGAGCCTTTGGCATTTCTATCTCGCAATTGTCCTTGTCATCTTGTCCACAAACAAGCTGACGTCATCAATATTTGGCAAATAAAAGCATGTTCGGCTTATCAAAGGGTATGGGTAAGAACCTACCGGGGTGGATGTAGGATCGGGGCAGCCTGAACTTGTTGACGTAGTAGATGTCATCGTGGAAGTCGGCATTGTCTCAACGGTCAGCACAGATGCCTTGATTCTGTTTTCTTCGCCCAAGGGTAGATTTTCCACCAATGTGTCCACTGCAAGTGCAAACAGAAAATTTCCAAGTTGGATTGCCACATCGTCTGGGAGGTCTAGCATTGGAGCATAAGCCAATACGAACCCAACCGCTATATCTGCAGCTCTAGCGATATCGCCAGCAGCTGCTGCAAACGCAAAGCGGACTCGATTTGGATTCAAGAATAAGAGATCATTGAGGGGGCCTCCGCGTTGTGCCATTGCTACGGCTCCCTCGACCGCACATATGGCAGCACCATAACCAGTACCAGCACGTTTTCTCAAGGATGTGCCATCCTCGAAAGCACGGTCGTCTGCGCATTCTATCATCCTGTGCATGACTTCATCTAAACGAGAAGCAAGGCTTGAATCAAGGATAGCAGAGAGGTCGCCTGTGGAAAAAGCACCATGGGCTGTCGAAACTGCAGTGACCGATGGCTCCTTGGATCTGTTTGAGGTAAGCACATGAGATTGAAATGCTTCCATAGGTGAATTGACATACCCGATGAGCGTAGTTTTTTCGATTACCGGCGTGACAGTGGCAATGAGTTGCCCCCCGGCCGAAATGACAACAGTAGTTGCCGTTGCAATGAGGGTGACCGAGCTGACTTGGCTGTGGGGTAAGAAAAGGGACTTGGCAAACTCTTCATCGGAGTGTCTGGTCTGCCACATAGCTAGAAGAAGTTCCGATACGTAATAATAAAAGGACACTATGCCCCCAACAACCCCAACTTTTGGCAATCCGATACGAAATGTCTTTGAAAGCATGTGGCCAAAGTGACGACGGTCCAGTTGGTTATCTATCTGGAGCTCGGAACCTTGGAGCGCTTCAACGACGTCTTGGTAGCACTTGTCGTCCAACGTGCCACCACATCCATCCAGGACACCTTCGACTTTGCCTCGTGTATCGGACGACAGAGCGACATCATAACCGTCGGACTCAGAACCGGAAAGCCAGACTGTACTGCCAGTAAGACTCGGTGGAGGTTCCTAAGCAACGTAAGCATCACTCAATGTTCATGAAACTTTTATGGGTAGGTACTATTTGTCCCTTGTATTGATCAAGGTTACCAAAATCCATAGTTTCTTGATGGGTGAGGGCTACAAAGCCAGCCCAGACCAGCATCAACGTTGGCTTGATGATCATTTGGAAATTATTCTAGTAGAATGGGCCCAGAATCGATCAAAATGATGGGTACAGAACAACAGAGGTCTGATGCTCAAGTGTCCGTGAATGCTGCAAAACGACAACTTAGGGCTAACCGGAGAGATTATATGGCCATCAATTGATGCCAACAGATTCTACTGAGAAAAGCTATGCATGAAAGGAAACCGTGGCAACTCTTGCAGTACTATTCTCGTTGCAAACACCACTACTCCAAAGTGCCTTTGTTGTTTTGAGAGGCTTAGACGAGACGCGCGGGGTCATGGGAACGGCCTCGTAGGAAACCTAATTGTTCCAATTGTTGGTGGATATACTTTAAATATCTCTAGCCAAGACTGTAGGATTCAAAATGAAACGATCTCAGTTGGTCCAACTGTTGGTTGGGAAAGGGATATGTGGTTTTACAGGCGCGCTGATGATGGGTTGGAGTTGGTCCAGAAAACAACTCGTTACGTGTTCTCAACGCTTCATGATAATCCAACTTTCTTCCATGTGCGGAGTTTAGTAACTTGTGCAGCCCTGAACATGCTATTTGGAGGATGTTTCCATACCAATTTTATCATTTGATCCTCCAAAGATTTCGGGGTGCTTCCGAAATTCTGAGAGACAGGTGTCCAGTTGACGAGCCCATATCTTTTACACACATATATGAGAGGGTTCCAGCTTTCTGGGGAGTCAGATGGAAGCATCGATACCACCTTTCGAGAAAGAAATCTGTTACATCTTGTCAACAACATCCGTCTTCAACCAACCCAACTTAGCAGTTGCCATGAGACTTCGAAATATATCCCTGCTTTTCATCGTGAACTCCTGCAATGCCGCCAATTGGTGCCTCGACTCTTCTTGTAGTGAGTCAAAGTGGCCTCGGTGATCAATTCTTCGAGCTGGTGTTTTCATTTCCACGATATGGACACACTGGCTGACATGCTTAATCAGGCTCTAAACCCGGTCTTGCCGAAGGCATAAAAGGAGGAATAGGAGAGGCAACTGATCTCGCGAACAACGCAATTGCAGTTATGACAGCTCATGCCGACGACCAATGGGTAAGGAAGATGGCCAAGTACATATTGGGTACAGATGATTTCGATGGTAAATTTTCTCGAGCACGAGGTGAGATCTCAACAGACATCAAAGGAACAAATGAGCCGTATCTCTAATACTAATATAATAAGGGACTTTTGCTGCTGTGATGGGATATCAGAAAGTGCCTCTGCCCTTTCAACCTCAAGATCCTGCTTGGACGTCCTCGGAACGCAATGTTGATTTGGTAAGTGACAAAAAACCCTCGATCCTTTTCCTATCAACTTTTGAGCTCCACTTTCAAAGACACTTGACTTAATAGACGACGAAATAGGAAGTCTACTGTGATGATGCACGTATCTTCAAAAGGACGCCAGATTCGGTGCTCTCGATGGATGCAGCATTGCCGAACAAAGTAATGGGCCCTTCTGGTCGGGACTTGCTAACCCGATGCTATGAACCCAACTTTATACCAGGATCTGGAGTCGAGGCATCCAAAGCGATCACCAGAACTTCAAACACTTTCGACCTTGGCGGATACCGGGCCGAGAAAAAGATCAATCCAAATGTACAACGACAGAACTATGAGGCTCCACAGCCAAACGTTGCTTGTGTGATGGACATCTGTACTTGGTTCTCTGCAGCAGCAGCTGTGAGTGGATGGCCAATCGTAAATGCCGAAAGAGTTGAAGCTTGCAAAACGGATGAGTTCAAGGCTAAGCTTTCGAACGGGCTCACACCCGTGGACGGTCTGAAAACTTTCGGGACGACCATGTTGCATGAGGTATTGCCATTTAGAAATTCCAGCCCAGCCCCGCCCCCCGCCCCCCGTCCCCCGGAACCATGAAGCTTACCAAAATTTAGTTGACACATACCATCCAAGGAGGCACGTTGGTGGACATCGACGTCCTGCCACCAGGAATCGATAGTTGTTACAACTGGATCTGTATCGGTGGCTTGAAGAACGAAAGGAATGCAGGTACGTCCAGGGGAACATCCCGTTCATTTGTCGCAAGACCTTTTCGCTTAGACCTCTGACAAGCAATCATCAAGACTCGATAGCCATGCTGGGCTTGGCGATGAAGCTTTGGAGTCTTAAGCACTACGCCGATGACGATGGCTCAATCTATCCCATTCCATGATGCACGGCGTGATCGGTAACTTCGAGCGTCAAGAAAATTAAAGCCCGTAGGCCGAACAAGATGATTTTGGTCACGATCTGGATCCTTCGCTTTGGTATGCGTCTCGATTTTGTGTACTGGGACATTCAAGTAGCTGTAGTAGATGTCAAATGAACTGGTAGATGTCAATGTCATCACAGAATATGGGCCCGTCTGGGACCATTGATGTTGTGACGTTCCATCCTTAGTCCAAAGAAAATGAAACAATGACAGGTGGGAGTGGAAACGCAACCTTTTTTACTGCCAAGAGGCTTCTCCTCGGCTTTAACCGTGTTCTGTTGTTGTAAGCAGGTGAAGTGAAGACTGTGTCATTGGCATGCATGTCGACCGTAGCGCTTGCAGCGACCGCTCCTATTATCGTTGAATGTCCCATCGACAAATAGACTTGCTTTTTCTACCAACAACAGAATCGACAACACGACGTGCCACGGACAAGACGGATAAGGAGCTCTTGGCTGGGCGCGGATATTTGTTTCGCCAGTCCCGGCTCCAATACAGCACAGCACCCCGCTCATTCCAACCAACAATCTGAAAAAGACCACGTACCGCGATGCTCTCCTGCTTTCGCCTTCTCAAATAAGTGATAAACACCAAGTCGAGCCATCATATTGGAATCATGACTGGCTCAAAAGTGGACTCTCAGAGTGACAGCAGGTTGCTCTCGGCGCCCCTCGAGGTTCGCCGAGAAATATATTCTCATTTCGGCATCGACAACCAAATTCATCTGGTTCTGCATGAGGGCAGATTACGCATGTCCGTCTGTCTCGAGCCCAGCCTGGGGGATAACATATGCGATGGTAGAGAACGTCGAACTACATATAACCTGGACTACAGTGACGTTCAGTGGGCGCGTCGCCTAGCATCATTATGGGGTCCACATTGGGAGTGTGAAGAGAATGCGACTAGGATTAACAGCGACAAAAACGTCCATCACATCTCTGACCTGAGGCTTGTGTGTAAAAAGATGTAAGCCGTCTAGGATTCCCCCTCCGACATATCTTACCGCAATCTGACCCCGTAATCACAGGTTTCTAGATGTCTTCGATCTGATCACCGTTACTGTCACGGATCTGAATACCTTGGATTACATGACGACAAGAAAATTCGGGTTGGAGACCAACAGCAGTTGTCGTTGGAACGTCTGGGAATATATGCAATGTCGCGTAAAAAGTCTCAACATTACTTTACGACTCCCATTAGCGGTGTACAAAGCCTTGGAAGAACGCGAAATTACAGATCCGATGACTGCCACCTCTCCCACTACTACAGTGGCTTCGATGTGCAGTAGTTGGTTCCGAATCTGGGCGTCTATTTTCAAACTACAACAACTCCAGAACATACATATCTGGCTGGACCATGACGACCCGTCTTCGTGGTCTGTAGTCAAGGAAAAGTTAATTCTGGGTTACGTCTTCACAAAGCTTGAACAAGAAACGCAAGCTCGCGCGTCCAAAATAAGCTGTCCTCAATTGAATGTCATGTTCAATCTTCCAAAACTACACCCGGGAATAGCCAAGGCAGAGACTCACTTTGTCAAGGCTATGTCGCCGCCATCATTCAATATTGAGCGACGATACCGACTGCGATATTATTACATTACGAGTGACGACGGTACTCTTTCAGTGAAACACAGTCCGGACTTTCCCATTTTGACGGAGATTGCAGAGTATTACGCCAATGAAGAGCTAGGAGAGCAGATGATGACTTACGAAGAGTCCGAAGAGGAAGAGAAGAATATGTGGCTGCGTGGTATGGATGTGGAGCAGGAGGGTCGCGAAATAATGGCTGCTCTTGAAGACTTTTTCGTTTGTTACTAAACGCAAAAATTCATTTTTTTGGCCGCTAAGCAACGACGAAGAGACAACTTTACTCACTTAGCGTCTGTAGGCGGGTTCTGGGCCGTTGCTCCTCTCCGTGGCTTGCATGAAAGCTGAACTTACAGTACATGCAACCCCCAATCAGCAAGCGAGCACCTCGCTGCGCAAGCCACAGCACCCGCCCGCGTCCATAACAACAAATCACCTCTTTTGAGTTCATCCGCGTCACATTCAGTTGTTTGACTCGTACGGCACTTCCGTGTACTACATTCTTTTGCTGTTCACTGCCCAGTAATAGGAAAGCTTGTCTGCCGGTTGAGTGACACTTCACCACCCACACTCTCAACTTCTTGGCTTCACCGACGACCAGAAGTCCGCGAAGCGTATCCATTGGCTGATACGTATCCATAGATGGGTTGCATCGATTCTTGAGTATCCGTTATGTTAAGGCTGAGTGGAGAACGCCCCGAACGATTCCCGTCTCCTCGGTGAAGGTCTCAGCCATAGCGCGAAAGCCACATTCTGTAGTTGCGTTTAAGGTCTCTCCCTTGACGGCTCGCAAATATATTGTACACTGCTCTCCCCTATCGTCTCAGATCTCCTTCGAACGTCTTGGGACGAGCTTTCTCGCCTCCTACAATTCAGCCACTGAAGTGTGGCTACCAACAAAATATCCAAAGCGAAACACTCGCTACCCACAATCTGCCATGGGATACTTCAACGACAAACCCAGTAGCAATGTCCACATAGCATCTAGTCCATCTCCTGGAGAGCCACCTTACTCTGCTTCCTCAAGGCAGTCGGGTTTTGCTTCCTTGCCTGACTTGGAAAAGAAAGATCAGGTACGTTGATTGGCAGCACGGCAGAAATACCCGCTACCTCACTACCCCACCATCATGTCCACAGCAACACTGAATACTTCTAGAAATACAAACGAACGATCCGAGTTCTACGTTTCATCTCTCGTCTCGTCTCTCTTGTTCTGAATGCTTTCATGATCGGCATACTGTCTTTCGCCCTTGCCAAATACTACCTCACGAAGAACCATGTCATCGCTGGCAACCAGAAAGCCTGGGTTACTCCAGCAACACTCTGGCCGACCTTCATGCTCCTTGGCATTGCAGCTGTCACCTTCTGCATGAACGTCGTCACTCTCTGTTCGTATTTATGCGGAGTTGGAGCTGCGAACAAGTCACAAACATTCACGACACTAGTTGGGAGTATCCTGCTTGCTGTTCATGTCGTGTCCTGGGCTGTCGCTGCAGGTCTCTTCAAAATGGCACAGACCGGGACCGATCTCTGGGGCTACACTTGTAGCTCCAGGGCTGATGAGATACAAGTTCAAGTAAACTCGTTTGTCAATTTTGGGAAGCTGTGCAACCTCCAGGTAAGCAACAGTCGTCTGGAAATGCCACGTCCTAGTGAGATGCAGGTCGCTGACAATCACTCAGGCCGGTGCTTGGTACGCCTCGATCATTCAAGCTGTCGCTTACCTCCTCACATTCGTCATCACATTCCTTGCACTTAGGAGGATGTCGCATAAGAAGAAGATGCAGAAGGTCCGGGATAGTATAGCGTTGGAACCAGGATACAACCAGAATGTCGACGTCGGTAATGATTACAACCCAGGGGTTGGGAAAAGGTATATGCCATTGACAGGCGGAATTTGAGGATCACGATCTGAGTTGGTTGCAGTTAAATTGTTTTCATGACACCTTCCACATGTCCTCTGTTATTGGTGTTTCTCGGTTCGGATTCAATCAGCACATATACCCTGAATGGTCATGATTCGTTACTTCCCTTGAACAACATTTCTTGAAACTATCTTTTAAATTCTATCAGAAGTGCACGACTGCTCTCTTCACGTTACCTTCTGTTGTTACGTGGTGATTCTTGGTGTTTCGGGTTCGAAGTCCATTGAGTGGATTGAAAAGAAACGCTAAAAGGCAACGTAGAGGATCAACTATGTACATCGGTCGTTTGAGACAACCATGAATAATCCAGAAGTGTCCTATCCCACACTCCACTTGAAACACCATTGGGAGTCGTTCTTATTTCTTGGCAGCGTTCTTGGCCTCCCTCTCTTCGTTCGTCTTTGGTACATTCTTTTCATCGGCCCACTCTTTAGGGGGCTCCTTCTCAGGCCACTTGTAATTATCTTTGATAGCTTCATCAAGATTTTCGTTGTAGTATTCCCACTTGGCCCTTTGCGATTGGTGGCTGGACCCGAGGAACGCTGGCTGTTCATACCACTTCACACCTTCCAGTGGCTCGTGTCTTATGACAGAAATATAGCAGTTCTTTATAGTGGGGTGAGGATACCAAGGGCCCGCCAGTCCTTTGCTACTTGCGAGGTCACCCTTCTCTTTGAGAATAATGATTCCTCCGTCACCTTCTGCTATGAGAATATCCGACATGCCATGTCTACCTTCTGCGCAAATGTATCCTGAGAAGCCATGCTCGTCTTTACGAACCCAATCATATTGCTCGGGGCAGGATTTCATCTCCTTGATCTTCTTCTGGGCCCATTCGTCTTGCTTTTTCTGCTCCTTTGGAGCGAGACTGGCAAATTCGGTTTGTCGAGTCGACATGATCTTATCCTCCTTGGTCACTATAAAGCTCTTGGGTATATAGGACTCATCCTTGAATCTCGAGCTGGGCATGACGGACTTGGCTTTAGGAGCCATCGATTCATCTTTGAAGAAAGCAGAAGGCATGACAGACTTCGCTTTGGTGGCTTTCGACTCATCCTTAAAGAAGGCACTCGGCATGACTGACTTTGCTTTTGTAGCCTTTGATTCGTCCTTGAAAAATGCTGATGGCATCATGGACTTTGCTTTCGAAGCCTTCGACTCGTCTTTGAAGAAGACACTTGGCATGACAGACTTTGCTTTTGGCGCTTTCGATTCATCCTTGAACATCGCGCTCGGCATCACAGAGTTGGACTTCTCTGTGAGTGTGCTCTTCGCGTCGTAGTAAATAGACGAGCTTGGGACTCGTGACTGAGCCTGCTTACTTGGCGAGATGAGCTCAGGATAGTTTGATTTAGGTGTTGTCAACTCCTCAAAGTCGTCATATTCCTCCTCTAACACATCATCTTCTGGGATGGGAGCGAATGTCGACTTGGCTTTCTTGTTTTGTTCCTTGGCTGGAGCACAGGAAGAGGAGACCTTGCTTGATTGTGGTGCGATGGACATATCTTTGAGCATGGCGGAGGGCAGTGTGATCTCGTCATCTTCGGACTTGGGCATCTTCGAAGATGGTTTGGTTGAACGGGACTTATCAGACATGTTGGATGACGCTTTTCAGTTTTTGTGACCTCGGTGTTAGATTTCTGCCAGAATACTTGAACTTGTAGATCACTTGGTCCTGGATTCCGGTATTTGTGGGGGAAAATAAACCGAATGGTGGAAGGGAAACGGCGTGTTTATATAGTGAGAGAAGAGGCTACTAGGACTCGTCGCAAATCGGACATTCACACGTCAAGCGTCTCTTTATCGCTGTGCGGGTGGCGTGAATTAAGAAATAGCCTCCCTCAGCCTACAGTCTCAATTCCATTCATCCCTTCCAGACCATTTTCAGTTCATTCTATAAGAACCGTGATTCATCGATCACGGGGGATTTCACTCGTTCCATTAGTCGCTCCAGTTCAGGTGGTATATTTATTGGAAGCCGCAGCGTCGACTGTTGAAGTTGTGCTGCGGTAAACAATGGCGCAAGGTTTTGTAGCGAGCTCAAAAGGCTTCGCATTGCATGATTGAAAGAACAAGAAGGCCACAACACTCGCATAGCTGACAACGGAGAACTGACCTTAAACAAATGGTCTCTGAGAACGAAGTTCACAGGAATAGAAGTTTTCATGACTACAGAATTGCGCACGCCTTCCACGCGTCATGTGACAGCGTCTCTCAGTGCCTGAGCCAGCCCTAAGATGGGTCCTTAGATGGCAATGACTACTGACCAGAGAAATATTCTACTGAGACATACCAGTTCACATGCTACAAGAATCGAATCGATCAGAATTTTGGTTTTTGGTTGTGATGTTGCACTGCTAGTTCCACGCTTCCCAAATTCCCACCACATTTCGCTCCTTTTTATCTGCCTGTGAGACTCCAATGTATGTGTATATAGAATATATGTGCAGTCAGCCAATTGAAGCCGATGTCTGTTTCCCCATGCTAGTCCGATATTACTGCGTCCAGCGAAGCCTTTTTATGATGTACTCCTCACTTGGCTTATTACTCTTTATCCGCCGCGATTAATCTTCATGCTTCATCTTCCCCTCCGCGTTCTCAGGGAACCATCTCATGGCCACTGTTCCCATAAGTGTGATAGCTACAAGCACAACCCACACCAGATATCCATTCAGAAACAGAGTATTAGCCCCAGCGGCGAATATGCTGGTGAATGCGAGAGGACCGACAGTTCGGACGCCGCTCACCAAGGTGAGTGCGACAGCGTTGAGTGTAGCGAAAGCCGTAGGCGATGGGGACACATCATTCAGTGCTAATTGAACGCAAGCTAAGGGATAATCAGCAAGACTGACTTAAGAAAGTTGGTTATGACTTACTGAACGCCATAGATACCCCGCTTCCGATGACTTGAGTGGTTGGAGCTATGAAGGAGGTCAACATTTATTCGAACATGACTTTGAGTATCTCAGTGCAGCCTCCGGTTGAGTTTGGAAGCTGCTTACCAATGATCCAGAATGCCCGTTTCCAACCCCGGCGAAGAAAGTAGTTGCATAGTGGGGCAACCATGAAGGTCAGCGGCCACACGTAATAGCAAGCTCTCAGAATGTTACCAGTACCATACTTGCGATGAAGGATTGGAAAAACGATAAGGAGCCAGATGGATTGCGCAATACCGATACTACCCAGGAAGTAGGATATTTGGTTTGGCGTGAAGCCGAAGCCTCCAAGCGATGGGCGCGTGAACCAGAATAATGGAGATACTGGAAATCGGTTAGCCAAAATCATCAGAAACTTCGAAAGTCACACCAGCTGAGTATCCTAGGCCGAGAAGCATGGCGTGAGTGTAAATACACAGCACGAAGGCTACACCAGGTTTCTTCACAATCTCCAGAATGGTCAGTTCAGCTTCGACAGGCGTGCCATCTTCATTCGTTATCACTTTTCGCTTGAGGGTCTAGAAATGGCGTCAAAAATAGCTCTGGGATACGTGCTAGGATTCTTACCTCTTTGACAAAGATACCGCAGGTAAGTGCAGCTAGCAGAGCGATTGAACCTGTGACAAAAGTCGGCAGAGCATAGGGATATTCGCTGAAGAATTGCACGCGTTTGAACACGCCGCCGTATTGGCCGGCCGGGTCCTGTAGAGCGCCACCTAGATATACGTCAAGTTTGAACTTCGTGAGTGTTCGAGAGATGTACCAATTAATGGGCCCAGAAAGATGCCCATGTTTCCACTAAAGGCGAAGAAACTAAATGCCCGAGCCTGCGTACGAGGCGTACTATTCTGAAAGACTCCATGTCAGCAGTGTAACTTGTAGAAAAGGTCGGGAACTCAAATGGTTCAAGAGGCTTCTTCATTTCATTGTGAGATACAAAGCAGACTGTCATATTTTGGTGATGAAATCACGACTTGGGTGACAAATACCTCGGATATCATGGCTCTCACGGTCCTTGCTTACTATTAGCTTCTTCTTTCTGTGAGCTGTGAGTGCTCAAACTTACACAACCGTTCCTGCAAACACACCTGCACAGCATCTGAAAAAAACCATTTGCCAAATCGTCCGACTCAATCCGAAGAGCGCCGTCCCCAACCCCACGCCCACCATGGAGAATACCATCACCGGTTTTCTCCCAATTCGATCTGCGAGTCGTCCCCAAGAGATCATCAAGGTCATTTGCGTCACCGAGAACATGCTTTCCTATATTCGAGTCAGTTAAAACACGGATGTTGATATCACCTTCCGGATTCGGACTAGTCGACAAACAGAATTCTTACTATGAACCCGCTGTAAAATCCCACATTTGCTTCCTTTATATTGCCAGTCTCTTTAATCATCTTGTTGATGAAGGGGAAGATGCCGAAGAATGCTATCGGCTCTATCATACGAGCGAAGCAAAGGACGAAAATCTGCAGCTTGGGTAGAGGCGTGTGGTCGACGTTGGGAGGAGGGCTACTTTCTGAGGTTGCATGACTGATGATGGCCTCATCATTGAGAGGAACTTCTGCATCGTCTATCCCGGAAGTAAGTAAAGGCGTGTTCTCTGTGACTGTGGTCGCTTTGCCGATTGTTCTACTAAAGGCGTCCATAATGGACGAGAACGCGATGTGGCAGCCAATAGTCGTGACCCTTCAAAGATTTGAGCCTGTGAGATGGTCCGGACATGCGACAACGGGTAAAGAATGGCTGTCCCGCGAGTTAGATGTCGGTGTTTGCAGCAGAATCATGGATATATTGAAAATTGAATGTAGGTGAAAAGAAGATGAGAAGACGTAAAAACAAAGGCGCGCTACAATTTTGGTTCCCGGAGAGAACCCCACTTTTGAGGGAGCGAGGAAGATGATTGGCCCGCCACCAGCGAACAAAAGTACCACTTTCTTACAACACCTCAAGCGAGCCGGAATTGTAAGCTTTCAAAACAAGCACTGCTTCGGCCGAACGCTGGCGATAATCGGATGGCATGTTCCGCATGAACGAGAGGATCGGAAATCATGCGAGAGTCGATTCGGGCCAGGAACGCTGTGTAAGGCTAGTCCTCATGGTGGCAGTGCAAGGAAATGAAGAGGAAGAATCATACTGAGCTGTTTCGAAAACCCCGAGGTCCTTGTACCTTCGTCAACGGAAACATCCCTATTTCGCATAGCTACACTTTAACATTTACAAGCATCTCAATCGCTTGTGCGTCCGATGTTTCCCTCGACCTTCCCCGTTCGCACCTCAACATTCTCGTCTGTCTTAGGGCGCACTTTGATGAGCTGGACTTCTTCAATATCTTCACTGTCCCGTTGTCCTATGCGGTCCTTGCCCGCATGATGGGTGTCTTCCACGTCCGACTTCAGTCCACCCTGATCCAGGTGAGTGACATCTCCAAACAAGACGCCCAGGACCTTGAGCATGGGCTTTCGCGTCTCGAGCACAAGGAAGACGACGAAAAGAGTGAGACAGAAATTAATCTCCCCGAGAAAGAAGCCTGCGGAGCTATCTATGTCAGGCAGAACAGCCCATCGATCCAGGAGCGGGGTAAACATACAATCCACATTTTGCCAAGAACAGGGGCTACGCCCATGTGAGCTTCTTCGGCATGATCAAATCAGACGGTCAAGATCAGCTCATAAGAACTGGTTTAATACCAGGTTCATTACAGTCTGCCATTGCGAGCACATGCTAACAAACTGGGTTCTCAAGTTCATAAAGAACACCTCATCTCGTCCAGATGCAGGCAGTTGCTCCCCAAGTTGGGTTGCAAAAAAAAGGTGAAGAGTAACAGCAAGAAAGTAAATTAGACTGCTGACCAGCTGAGGCTTAATAGTTTTTGTAACTTCGCCCGAAGTGCAATAGGCTTTCAGCGTGCGATGCCAACAGCCGTCCAAATTTCAGACACAATTGAGGTCGAGCAGCTCCCTATCTACATTTCTGCAAGTCCATTGTGCAGGCTTTCCACTCGGCGTCGTGATCTTGACATTCTCGGCATTGATATTAATGCACCTCTAGATACTGGTGTCAAATTTTGTATGAGATGGGGACTGACGCTTCTTACCTCTGCGCTGCTACACACCAAGGTCCCAACAATGGGATCATAATGAGCATTTGAGGTTCCGTCAAAATTCTTGAAGAAAATATCTTGCAGTATCATTTTTGACTGGAAAGGCTTGCGTTAATGGAGTGCCACCACACTGGACATATCAACTTACTGGGTACAAGTCACAAAGAGTGGTGTTCTTCTGCGCATAGCAGGTAGTAAGCTCGATGGCATCTAAATCGGATTAGTTCGACTTTCTAAGTCCGCCAGCTGGTGGACTTACAGTCATCACTAAGGTCATGCATTCCATCATACGTGATGTTCCTCACATACCCGTTCCCACCTCCCGAAGACGGAGGAAGTGTTCCATCTGCCATGGGAATAGCATCTTGGTAAACTTTGATTCTCGCAGAGTCTCCTGAGTAAGTCATGGTCGCGTTGTAAACATAAATGTTCTCGGCTATGTCTGTCACTCCGCGATACTGGCCAAGGGAACCAACGGACATGCCATGTGAGCCATTGCAGTGCATGTTCTGGACTAGGATATTGGTACTGTTTGGTTTGAATGATACACAGTCATCTGTATTCAGCACGACACTGTCTTGAATCGTGATGTGATCTGATCGGTATGTATCCCAACCGTCTTATGTCATGTTAGCTATTTAAATTTTAGTGTTGGGCTTGGCTGCTCACCCGAGTTCTTGACTGGGTTCGAACTATTTGATGAAGCGCTCAGAAACATATCGCTAACTATGATGTCCGAGCAGTCGCTGATGAAGTTGAACCAGTTTGGAGGGTTCTTCATGTTTATGTCTGGTTTGGAAAAGGTAAGCATTGCTTGGAGTTTTAGAATTCATGAAAGGAGGATTCTTCTGCTCCTGAGTCCGTTCAATCTGGAAAAAAGGGAAAGGTTAGTGAACTTACGACTCATACTGGCATGATGCATTCCAATTGTTGCGAATAAATGAGGTCTCTGGATTGTCGAGTTCTTCGCAAAAAGATCGTACCAAACTTGCCCAGCCCCGTCGATCGTTCCTCCGCCAAACCAATTGACATCGTTGCCGCCCCACTGCCAGTAAGATGAGCCATTCTGAAAAGCATACTTGAAGCTCTTTTCCATCCAGTAGGCTGTATCTGTCGTAAAAGTGATTGTTCCTTGAATGTCGAAATCCACTGCGTTCAGAAAAGTAAGATCCAAGGGCTTGGCGATGGTGTAAAGAGGATCGAGAAGTGCAACTGTTCCACCATTGTTGCAAGCTTTTGCGGCCGAAAATAATGTCTGGCTGTCGTCTTTTCCATTTCCAAAAGCTCTCACAAAGCAGACTTTCGTCCGCGCTGGAGATTGAAAATGCGGGCCGGCAGGTGTTTTGGGAGCAGCCACAACAACTGGCCGCGGTGAAAGCTTTTGCTCACAGACCGGAATTGCCTCGGAAAGCTTGATTGTTGACAACAGACCGATAACAATTGAAATGTAGAGTCTCATCTTGAAGCTGAAATACAAGAAATTGACTGGGAAGTGAACGAACTGAGTACGATATCTGACCCTGGGGGATCTGTTGCGTCAGAATTTTCGTCAACAGCTAGTTTGCACTCTCGTATTATCTTCCAGAGCCCCCATGCTGTGTGCAGATCTACGGTGCTTACTTTGGTCAACATCTGGAAATAAAGTACTATTGCTCATCTTGTTACACGTTCTCACCGTGTCGGATCAAATCGAGCGGAGGACGGGAAATTATTTCTGCGTGGGAAGGTGGAAGAAGAAGAAATTGGGCTACGGAGCCGTTGATCATTGTTTCGGAGCCTTCCTATTCGAACTTTTGAGCCGAAGCAGAAATAGTTGTAGCCATACCCGTGGAGCTTTTCGGTGTAATTGATTGGGATCCATCACCCCGGCCGTCTGTCAGCTAAGCTTCCCCGCTTCCAGGACGGTAGTATTCAGGCTAAATACAGCTCAGCCTTCTCTGCAGGTCCCAAGCCAGGGATACAAGTGTGGTGGTCCGCTTAATATGGGCAGATTACTTACTTCAGGAGCTTTGGTGGGGGGTGCGGGGTAGTCTCGTAATAATACCTGGAACCTCAGCATTCTTGCCTCAAACTAGCAAGACAACAGTCGGCCCATCGTAGAATTTGCTCAGATAGCTTCCGAATTATTTCGAAGTCAAAGCTTGTTGAGGAGTGATACAGAGACGGGGGGCCGTCTCTGTAAGAGTGGGGCCACCCCTATAAACCCGGCAGAATAACCTTCGTTTCTCACGTACCTCTACATTAAATTGTAAGGGGAATATAAGTAAAACTGATAAAAAGATACTTTGGTAAAGAAAATAAAACTACTTAGTACTGAAAATCGATTTTAATACTAAGTTCTCGGAATTACCTCCTCTTCCTACTCTATAACTTAAGACTACTGCGGTATATAGATTAGCTCTAAGGATTGATTTTCCGCCTAGAAATAGGGTATTTCACTTATCTAAGGCATTACTCTTATTCTTTTTATAGGAAATAGATAATTACTTCTATTATACCCTGAATATCGATAACTTATATACTTCTTTTTATCATAATTATATAGAGTATAGGATAAGTAATAGCTTAATCGAGCCTAGCTATTCTTGCGCGTAAAACGCTTAAATTAGCTGAGAATTCAACTTAATTCTGCGAGTATTTAACGATTATATTATCAACTTATAGCCCTCTACTCTACTTCCCTTATATAACGGATTTATCTTGATATTAGGTCGAGAATTAGTAGGGGAGGAAGCTTATACGTGTAGTCTAGAGGAGATTGAATTAAGTGCTAGTGAGGATGGAAATTAAAGGGAGTAAAAGCTATAATATAAGTTAGGAAACCTTTTAAGAAAATTAATGAAAAAGCTCTTACCTTGATTATTTGCCTTACGCTTCTAAATTATATACTAATACGGTATTCCTATAGAGTGTTTTTAAGAGCTTATATAAGCTAGAGGCTTACTTTTACTCTGATACTTCTTGAAAAGGTCATATTATTTCCGCAATTTATATAAGCTAAAGTAAGTGATTTTACTAATTAATTGATAGTAGAATTAACTAGAAAGGCTTACTAGAGTTACTTGAGCTTACTAGTATTTCTTAGCTATAATTTCGTTTAATTAAGAGTTAATTGTAAGCTAAATCAATTACTAAATATATATGAGGTCTTTTATAGGTATATTAATCTAAGCCTTAAGTATATAGTAAGCTTTCTCTAATTGAGATATTGAACTAAGACCTCTATTGAAGTATTAATTAACCTAAGCTCGTATAAAGTACTGGCGATATGGATTAAGCTACTAGCCTATGACATAAGTAATAGCCTCTCTCTTAAGATTCTTTATCGTTGCGATTTAAAGCTTTTCTAAAGAAGCGCTCGCAGATTCAATAGACTAAAGCCCACTATTATTCTAGTGGAAATTATCTTAGAAGTCTTCTAAAAGCTCGAGATATTACTAGTTAGATAAAGCGTATATAACTATAACGAAACCTTAAGAGAACTCTTCCTAGTATTCTATAGTAGTAAACCTTCCTTTATAATTAACTATAATATTCTTTAATATATACTAATAATAAAGAAACCGCTTTATATAAATTACTAGGAAAGTAAGGTTAATAGCGCGTATTAAGGCTAATTCGTAATCTGTACTGATTATTAATAGAAAGAGATCTGGCTTATAGAGAGAGCGAATCTTTTATATAATAGTAAGGTAGTTTTCTTCAGTTTTAGAATCAAGGAAAGTAAAGGTAATAGAGAATAATTTTCTTATATTATTAACTCTAAGAACATCGATAAGAGGCATATTAAATTTGTTTATTTTATAAGTATAATCTAAGAGTAAGATATCGGGGTATTTATTAAGGTATTCGATACTCCGGGCGTCTATAATAAAGAGTCTCGATATATAGCTATTTCCGTCTCTCTTATACTTAAAGATCACCTTTCCTTTAGCTTACGTAAGCTCCAGATCTTAAATTAAAGCCTCTATAGGGCTACAATTAGCACGTGCTTCTTAATCGTACTTTATAATAATATTATATATATCTCAATAGATTAGAATTAAATTGGCTTTGCTTTAGAGTATAGAGGTAGTTCGAGAGGTAGATATACTATTAATATAGTAATTAACGATTATATTAAGGATCGTAGAAGTGAGCTCTTAAGAGTAGTGCTCTATAAAGGCTTAAGCCTCTCTAGGAAAATAATTATAAGAAAAGGTTTCTTGAAAGTAGTAGAGCTTCTATTAACTAGTAGGCCTCTCTTTTACGTTAATTCTGAAAGGATAACTAATCTTCGATGTAATACACTAACGCTTACGATTTTTGTCCTTTAAAGACTTGTAGTCGTGGCTACCTCTTTTATAAGCTAGAGTCTTTGTTATTTGACCTAATTTCTTTGTACTTCGTTCTATAATAAAGGTATACCCTATAATAGTAGCGTGAGCTTATATAGCTTTAAGGAAATTATTAAATAACGTATAAAAACTAGTAGAAGGTAATAAAAGAGGCTTAATTATTAATGTTATCTCTATAAAGGTAAGGAAGCATTTTTGCAAGAATTAGGAAGGATAATGCAACTAATTGTACGCATTAGAATTCAGTACAACGCGTGCTATATAAAATAGGTAATTAGGAAAGGATTTGATTCACCGCCCGCTGTTTGCATTCACCGCCCGTACTAGTAGGGGGGTGGCCCCACTCTTACAGAGACGGCCCCCCGTCTCTGTATCACTCCTCAGCTTGTTCAGGATTTAGTCTGTTGCTTAGTACAGCCACCGCTCACACAAAGCCTAGCTTCGCATCCACGGAATAGCTTTACGGAACAACTTGGAAGCATATTTCCACTTGTAATATCGATGCGGAATAATCTCCTTGGACTCAGTTGCTAATTTGTCGCTTGTGGTCTAGCTACCGTTGCTGATAGATTTCCCCTGGCAGTCCGCTAACAAGTCAAAATTCTTCTTCTCCCTCTGGCAGAACTGCGAAACTTGTCACTTGTTTTGACGAGAAATTTTGCCATAATTTTACGATGTCCGTTTGGACCATTCTGCTCTTTTGGGCGTTGACAGTAAAGGCAACGACAACAATTTACAGCGACTGCCAGGCTCCAACAGCAGATCCTCTCACCGGATGCCCTGGCAACACAATTCTCGTGTCCCAGACAGATTGTGATGCAAAATTCAACACAATCCAGAGCGCCATTGATTCAATACCGCTCGATACTTCTTCTTGGACAATTCTCGTCCAGCCAGGAAATTACATCGAACAGTTGAATGTGACTCGTTCTGGTCCTCTCACGATTCTTGGTCAGACTTTAAAGCCCTCCAGTCAAAAGTCAAACACAGTCACAGTCTACTGGGCAGCAGCGAATGTAGCTTGTAAGTCACCCAGTTTGTTGCTGAAGCGTCCACAACGATTCGCATTTTGATATAAAATCGTTGATATGTTTATTTGAGACCTCAATAGCATGGGTGAAACGCTAATGATGCCCCAGCTAGCTATCCCGATAATGCGTATACATCTGTGTTGACTGTAGCTCCAAATCTTGAGGCTAGTCTGACTGGATCTGGCCCTACAGGCTATTCCGTACCGGCTGGAACTCCATTCGGAAACACAGACTTTCGAGCATACAACATTGACTTCAGAAATGTATTCTCAGAGGTCTCGGTAGGACCGGCACTGGCAGTCAGCGTTAGTCGTGCCAATGCTGGCTTCTATTGGTGTGGAATATACAGCTACCAAGACACAGTAGGTGTTTTCATCTAGCCTCCCTCGCCCCCTATTGACTAATCCCCAGGTGTACGTTGGAAAACTCGGAAATGCATACTTTCATAGAAACGAAATAGCTGGACAGACAGATTTTCTCTATGGTGAGCCCCCGTTTGGAATAGACCATCGAAATTCTCTGAGACAAACCAGGTTTTGGGACCGCGTGGGTCCAGGCATCGAATGTGACCCTACGAGGATGCGGTGGAGGTATCGTGGCCTGGAAAGGTACCAATACGACATTTGCCAACAAATACGGCGTATACATCTCAGACTCTTGGGTGAACGCCGCCAATTCCACAGTCGTCAGCACCAAAGCGGGGAAGTGTTCACTCGGTCGTCCCTGGAACGCTCAACACAGGAGTGTGTATCTGAATACGTATCTCGACAATAGTATACTGCCTGCTGGATACACGAAATGGTCAACAAATCCACTCACAGCTAACTACAACAATTATACAGTGATGGCAGAGTACAAATCTAGTGGTCCAGGCTTCGATTTGGCTGGTAGAATTGCGGGAAATGTCACTTTGGAGTTCACAGCGGACGAAGCGAGGAAGTTTAGGACGCCGAAAGATGTGTTTATGACAGAAACAGGGGCTCAGCCAAATTATGCGTGGATCGATAAAGATGCGTACACTTGGTAATTCCGTGTCTTTGTTGCTGTTATTGTCCAAGGTCGTGGCCTTAGTGCCGAGGCATCCCTCAAGCAATTGATAGCCGACTTCTGTTCCCCCTGTATAAGTCTCCGTGTTCTGAGTAGGGTTCCGCACGTTTCTATTTGTCGTTTTCATACAAGCGGCCGCTGATATTAAGCTTTGTTGTGTGAACTCCTTTTCTCTCTCGCTTATTTGACCCCGCGGTGCAAAATACCCCGCGCTTTGTGGACCTGGTAATATTTTTATCAAATCACTCTTGTTTCAAGAAGTTGATTTTATATGTTGCTTAGCTTGAGTCTCAAAATTACAACAAAGCATGCACAGGTCACTGGAGCTTTTGAAAATGCTGAGCTGAAACATTACAGCCTTTCTTCCAGACTGCCTATAAATTCGGCCGTATAGCCACCCCTCGTTCTATCAAGATTCCTAGTAAAGCTTTGTTCAGTAAGCGAGCACGGTTCCTTTGAATAATCGCCATGGATTTGGATGGGATATGTGATAAGGCACATAAATAGATTGTGCTGAGAATGCCTCCGTCATCAAGTTGATGTTGGTGTATCTTACTCATAGGAGGTTCCCCATGAAGAGAAACCTTGTCAGATTCTATCGATCTGGTTGGTCTGCTCGTATTACAAGGGTGCGACCTACGCTTTGGGTGCATGCCAAGGGCTCAGGCGTAAGCCGACGTTGACGACTATCTCGACTTCAACCACGTCCTCTCGCACTGTGGATGAATGTGAATTCAACGTAAAAGTTCTGGGAAACTCGATTGTCGAAATCCAGCGAAGTCCTACCTGAACCTCTTGTCGATATTGGTGCCAGATTCTAAACGCAGGCACAATGTCTCTAATACCTGCCGCGAGAAGCAACACAAGTAGAACCTTTGAGCAGCAAAAAGATTCATCAATGATCATAGAGAAGGTCTCGATTAAAGATGCCGCTCTTGCTACTACTGGTGGAGAGGGAGCTGCCAACGAAATCAATAAAAGGTTTCGCAGGGGTGGACCAAAATCCCGAGGCGCATGCATTGTTTGCAAGTAAGTCCTCTATATCTCCATAAGAAATGCGAAAGTGAAGACGCCATTGAAGTAACACACCCTTTCCGCCAGAATACGACGAGTCAAATGCGATGAGATCAAGCCCACATGTAATAGGTGCACATCCACTGGCCGAAAGTGTGAAGGCTATGCTCCACCAATCGTAGCACCTACCAAACCAGTCAATCGGGCACCCAGTAAACTTCTTCCGTGGCCTAGCATTATCCCGAATCCATCCGCGGAGCCGCCGGGCGACTATGTCCAGCGTCGAAGTTTTCACTACTTTCGGGCTCGTCACATGGCACACACTCCTGGCAACTTTGAGCCAGCTTTCTGGGAAACTCTTGTTCTGAGGTTTAGCCACAGCTTCCCTACCGTGAAGCAGTCTCTTGTTGCTCTGAGCTCCATGTACGAGGAGTACGAAAACAATCATAGCTCTTCAGCCACATTTGATTTTCGATTCAGTGCTACAGCAATTAATCAGTATAATTCAGTGAGTACACCTGTCATGGTGTTTAGTCACCAGTGCTAATTGATTTAGGCTGTAAGAGAGCTAGTCAGCTACATTGCATCAAACAAGCGGGACTCCACTGTTACTCTGATATCGGTAGGTAATTGCACAGACACATTCACAGTTCTCCAACACATCTTAATACGCCTTGATACTTTCTTTTGAATCTATACCGGTGTACTGAATTTGCGTTCATACAGTGCCTGATTTTTGTATGGATCGAACTCCTCCAAGGAAACTTCCCTGCAGCATACCGTCACTTGCGCAGCGGAATGAAAATTCTGGACGACTCTGAGGCTTCCCAAATGCATCTTTCTGGTAATGTCATCCAAAGGAGAGAGTCACTCCATGACGTCGACGAGATCCACGGATCCCTCGCCCGCTCATTTGCACGTTTGAGAATCCAAGCTATCGTATGCGGTCAACGGATGCCTACATACTCTCCTCCAAACAGTAATAATGAAGAAGATTTCTCTTCCATCCCGGTTTCTTTCACCAATATCTTCCAGTCTCGGAAGTACCTGGACAATGAGTATAACTGTATTTTCGACTTCTTCCGCAGCATTCGGGATATCGATCATGGGAATAAGGCAGATATGAAAGCTATGCGGGGAAGGAAGGATCACCATCTGGAACGACTTCAGAAGTGGGAAGATGCAAACAGGAAGATGGCGTCTGAGTCTGTGCCACCACAAGGACACCCTTACTCGTCAGGCATCCTATATCTCGACCTTTACTACACAGTGCTCTCTGTCATGCTGAAAACGATGTGTGCGCCGTCCGAGATGGTATTCGACGATTATCTCGCAGAATTCCAGCACATCTACACCACGTCGGAGATCCTGATGCAGGATGCCATTGCCGGAATTCCTATCCTATCTCTCGACATGTGTGTTATCCCACCACTTTGTATGATCGTGTGCAAATGTCGCTTTCTTCCCTTACGCCTGAAAGCACTAAAGTTGCTGAAGTCTACACCGGATCGAGAGGGTATGTGGGACAGAGCCATAATTTATAAATTGTGCCGGGAGAAGATTGGTATCGAGGAACAAGGGCGAGGAGATGTACCTGTGACGGAAGCTCTTCCGGAGCAGGCGAGGATATACAAGAAACGCATTGTGTACAGGAACAGGGGAAAGGAAGATGAAGAGGTTCTGAGATATTTTCATTTTGGCAGGGGTCCAGTGGAAGTCGAATTTTTTGAGAAGGCGGATTTGACGGAAGGGATCATTGACATCAAGATAATGGGAGGTGCGGAACAGAAGGCTGAGGGCTAAGACCATAAAGCTCTGAAAAACTTTTAGGGCATGCTAAATCGAAACTTTTCTTCTTAAAGTTTGCAATTTTTAAGGTGTTTTCGCGAAGGTTTGACCAGTAATAATGTTTTCATGCTCTGAGTCGGTACTCTGAAGAGGAAGTTCCCGAGTTCATGAAGGTCAGACGCATCGTGACTAAAATTGAATGAGTTTAAGAATCACGGAGGACTGTATAAGCTTGTGGTTGAATTCTTTCCATCGGTGGATGTAAAAGAGCCCAGTATATAGGTATTGTGATTGACTCTGTGTGCAATGTTTATGTGGGTTTTCAGGGGCGTCAGGTGCCACTTCGGTCAGGCCGTGGCTGGGCTTTGTTATGAGCTGTGGAATAGCTAATTGTCAATACTTGACATCTCATTTTCAATAGCACCTCCGGCTTTTGGGGGCAATAAGCCATCTAGACCTTTCTTGAAGCAATTACTTCCAAAATAATATACGCAGAACCGAACAACGGTGAGGAGGAGACTTGCCGAAGCGAGAACCTCGCGCCCGAATTTCCTTGCCCGCCCCCGCACTTCCTTCCCCTCACTCGCTTACATGTACCAGGCAGGTCAAGAACTCCATTACTGTACAACACCAGCGTCAACTCTGAAATGTTTGAGAAGAGCGGCCCATGTTCAACCATCATCACATGCAGATTTTCTATTCTTCAATCTCAAGGTGTCATTGACCGACCAACTCCCCAGACTTGGTCCACCGTGCTCCGGCAAGCTTTTTACCGTAAGCATCGACTTCCAGCCGGACTCTCCCCAACATGTCGCTCATTCCACCCAAATCTAAACGCATCGTCATAACAGGCGGCTCCGGAAAAGCAGGCCAATACATTATACCGCACCTCCTCTCCCGTGGCCATGAAATCCTCAACCTGGACCTTATACAACCACCTCAACCAATTTCTAACGTACACACCATCAGAACAGATCTGACATCCAGCGGCCAAGTCTTCAACGCCCTCACCTCACCCTTCAAGCTCACCCAGCCATTCCCTATTCACTCACGGCCCTTCCAACCTCCTGACGCTGTCATCCATCTAGCAGGCCAAGCACGCAACATGCTCGTCCCAGACGATGAGACATTCCGGGTCAACGCCGTTGGAACATATAACGTCATCGAAGCTGCCTGCAAGCTCGGGATTCGGAAAATCATCATTGCGAGCTCAGTCTGCGTCTACGGCGTGACATATGCCGAAGGAGACATCAGCTTCTCATCATTTCCAATCGATGAAGAAGTTGACGTAAATCCCACAGACACCTATTCCATCTCCAAAGTTTGCAGTGAGAAAGTCGCACGCGGTTTCGCCCGTCGATTTGACATCGACATTTATTGTTTGCGAATCGGGGCACTTATCGCGCCTGAGGAGTATAAGACGGACGTTTTCAGGGGGTATGTGGAGCGGCCGGAGGTGTGGAAAGTTCATGGTTGGTCGTATACGGATGCGAGGGATTTGGGGGAGATGTGTGAGAGGTGTGTGAGGGTAGATGGACTGGGATGGCAGGTATTTAATGCAACGAATGATGAGATTACGAATTTTCTGTTAAAGGATAAGAGCACAGAAGAATTTTTGAAGAGGATGTGTCCAGAGACGCCATTTACGAGGGCAATGGGAAGTAGGGAGGCGCCGATGTCGAATAGGAAGATGAAAGAAATGCTGGGGTTTAAGGAGCAGCATAATTGGCGGAAGTATGACGAAGAGCAAACATGAGACAATTAGGTTGTATCCTCTACGTCTGAGTTCTGCTATTGGGGGTTTTCATCTTGAACCCCTCGAATTGTGGGTTCTGAGCATCACTTCTCCTGAGCTACTGCCAAGTAGGAAGTGGGAGACATCTCTATGTCTCTTCGCATTGTCTATCGCATCTAATTTTATATGATCCAATTCCAATCTCAAATACTTCTCACTTTCCACATCCACCACCCTCTCTCAAAAAATATCCGTCACCGCCCCCTCTGATGCATTACCCACCAACCTCGCATATTTCCCCAACACGCCCCTCGTAATGCTTTGCACAGGAGGCTTCCATTCTTTTAGTCTTCGTTGAATCTCCTCATCACTTACGAACGGCATTTTCAGCTCATTCGTCGTCGCATCGATGTCGATAATATCGTCGTCCTCAATGACAGCGATAGGCCCTCCAACTGCGGCTTCGGGCACGATGTGGCCGACCTATGAGATTTGAAAAGTCAGCATTTGCTCTTTTGTCTGTTTCAGGGAAAGTGTTGGGAGAGAAGTCTTCCTGAGACACTCGATCAAAGAGTGGGAACAGCTGCAGTCCAGAGTCATCAAAAAACATACAATAAATCCATGCGAAGCACCAGAATACCTCCCATCCGTAATCAGCGCCACATTCTTGAAACCGGCACCGATCAACGCCGCAGACGCACGAAGTTGTTCTGGCATTCCAGGTCCACCTTTCGGACCCTCATACCTCACAACCAGAACCAGATTCTCAGCATTTGATAACTTCCCTTGATTCAGCGCCCTGGTCAGTTCATGTTCCTTATTGAACACTCTCGCCTTCCCTGTGAATCTCAGTCCCTCCTTCCCCGTAATCTTCGCAACAGCCCCTCCAGGCGCGATATTCCCCCTCAAAATCTCAAGATGTCCACTACTTTTTATCGGGTTGTCGAGCGACCGAATGATCTCTTGGCCCTGTGGGAGAGAGGGCCAGGACTCGACGTTCTCGGCGAGTGTTTTGCCAGTTACGGTGAGAGCGCTTCCATCCAAGAGGCCGCCCGCGATGAGGATTTTCATGACAGAAGGGATGCCGCCGACTTCGTACAGATCCGCCATGCTGTACTTCCCGCTCGGGGCGAGGTTAGCGATGAATGGAATTTTGTTCGACACGCGCTGGAAATCATCGAGTGTTAGATCGACGTCTGCACTTCTTGCCATAGCGAGACTGTGAAGAACGCTGTTTGTTGATCCACCGATCGCCATTATCATGACGAGTGCATTCTCGAATGCCTTTTTTGTTAGGATGTCCCGTGGTTTGATGTCTTTCTCTAGACAGACTCGGATGGCTGCACCTATACGAGCACATTCTCGCATTTTGGAGGGCGAGGAGGCAGGTGTGCTAGATGAGCCAGGAAGTGATAGACCCAGTGTTTCGATCACTGTGGCAAGTGTGTTGGCTGTATACATACCTCCACAAGCACCCGGCGCTACGACGGAGTTCCTCTCGACATCACACATGATCTGTTCTGGTGTTGCGGACTTATCTTCTTTGCTCCAATACTTCAGGGTGTCAAATAAGTAAGCTCCGTGGACTTCTTGGCAAGTGTTGATATCGACTGAACGGCCAAGTGTTTTGCTGTGGCCGCTTTTCAGGGTGCCGCCGTAGACGACGATCGAGGGTCGGTTGTGCCGAGCGATGCCCATGACGCAGCCAGGCATATTCTTGTCACAGCCCGGGATAGCGATACAGGCGTCGTGGTGTTGGGCACAGGTTACGGTCTCGATGCTGTCGGCTATGATTTCGCGGGATTGAAGCGAGAATCTCATTCCTGAAATTAATGGTCAGAGAAGTTAGGTGGATATGAGTGAGGTCGTTACCTTCATTACCCATCGTGATTGCATCTGAGACGCCGATGGTGTTGTATTGCCAGCCTAAAAAGCCTTCTTTCTGAACAGATTCTTTGATGGCTTTGCCCAGATCCAATACTAGCTGCTTGTTACTGAAAGTGGGGGTTGACATCCCATGAATTTTATTCACTTACGATGCATGCTATGAAACATCAGTAAGTGTCATGGAAATCCCCTGTTGCTTCGAACGCGAGCTTACTTGCATGGATTTCCTTCCCACCAAACTGATGCAACTCCAACGTGAGGACTGTTCTTCATCGTTTCCTCATCTGGAACACCCGCTGCGTACAGCATTGCCTAAGTCTTCATATCAGCACAATTTTCCAGGACAGTTTAAATGATTGAAGTCAAATTACTTTTGCAGCGGGGAAATCATGTTCTCGCGTGATGAATGTCGAGTAACGGTTCAACGCTGGCTTCCCATCTCGAGTAGCATCTTGAGACAGATGTGGAAATTCTGCGAACCCTTTTTGGTGGGAAGTTGAGTGTCCATTCGTGGACGTTTCCATGTTGCTTTCAGGGGCTTTTCTCTAGATAGAAGATGACTAAACTCTAGGTTTTCTCTCCTGAGATTGAAATAAACCTTTTCGAAGTTTTGATTTGAAGCAAATAGCATCAAACAGAAAGGTCAGCAAAAACAATTAGCCACGGCTATTGAAAGTTGACCCTAGAAAACTGGACTCGGTACAGCGATAACCGAGGACCAATCAGGGTCTCACTAACGCGGGGTATAGTTCGAACACGAATCGAACGACGCTAAGCGGGAAGGGGGGGCGGCATCATCAATTAGGTATTCCGATGTGGGACGACTTAAGAAGATGCATGAAGTTACCCAAATCTTCTCGGTAAACTTTCCGGTCCGGAATGTGGGGGTCGAACCGACGAGTCTACCCTCCGTAACAACCCCAACACTACCAAACACCGCGATTGGCGGCTAGTGGTCCAAGTTGAGTAAGAAGAATTGTAATAGAAGCATCTGCTTCTGATTTGCTGTTCTCCTGCATCGAAGTATTGAATCTTGGACTTGAACTGCACGCCTAACTGACACGAGCTTCGGTAGGTAGCTTGATGATAAATATACTTAGACATTATCAAGGGCCTGTGTTTTTGTAAATGATGAGTAATCGAAAATCAATGAAAAAAAATTGTCTTAGTACCTTTTGGTAGTTCGTAAGAATGACTTGTACATGATTACACAGGAGAGCGGGGTCTTAAAAGTCAAGTCCCAAGAAACCTGTCCCAAGTACAGAATCTACCAATTCAAAAGTAGCTTCTTTTAAACCTACTCATTTAAAGCTTGCTTATGCCATCAAGGCTGGAATGCCCCATCAAGCTATCAAAAGTGTATTAAAACCTCTCCTCAGATACGCCAAGCCAAAAGTGAAAAGACTGGATGAGATATCAGCCCAGCAAGATGTTGTCATGTTTCTTCGTCGAGCCATATTTCACCCATTCCAATTGCAAGATCACTGAGTTTGCGTCTTAGTACCAAATCAAATCTCACAAGCTAGTGTGATGGCCCTAGGATAGGGGGCTCGAAAGATTCGAAGCAGTCAGTCATCTAGGAAGCATACAATTGATGACGTAAGTCCTGTAGAATTGAGATATTTCCCTTTCGCTGCGAATGGCACAATACTATCAAGACCAAGACCATTGCCCCAAATGAATCCATTGATACATATCTCCATGTGTTGTAACATCGCTACCACGGTCAGACTAGCGCTCGCGTGGAGCAATTGACGAGATGTGAGGGGTGAGAAGAATGACTTGATGGTACACCGATATGACGTTGAGCAGAGTTCAAGCAAGATGGGTAAAGTCAGAGGAGCTTATTTTAGTTGTGGAGCAGCAGACAGAATAGAAGTAATGTATTTGCAGTGTTTGAGCAAGCGGGACTCCACAGTGGCGCAGACGACCTCGCAGGCCTCCGCAAATAACCTTGTAAAGTCGAGAAGACTCGGATTGAGACTTAGAACAGTGCAGATATCAAGGCACGCAAATCATACTTATTTAGATGGTGTTTTCTCGTGGCCGACCGTATTCTCGATGATGCACAGCTAGAGTTCTGCAAAAAGAGGCATAGGAAGGCTGGTATCGACTGGCGATCAGGACATAGCAAAGCGTGACGGAGAAGACACGATTTAAGCCAAATTATAAATCGATAAATTACTGCGACCGACCTTCCGATAACGAGAACGATTAATCCCAAGCACAAAGAGACTCCATAATATATCCAACTCCCTACAGATCCTCAAATTCCTTCAGCGTCCGCTCGACTGCGACGAGTTTTTCTCCTTTTCCAGCAGTTTTTCTCCCTTAATTAGGAACACTGAGAGCTGAGAAGATCACGACCAAAAATAACAGAATAATAAGAGACAAAGAGAAGGCAGCAGTCATATAGTCCTGAAGAGGATGTCATGGAGACTCGTACAAGCACTGAAGTCCACACGCCCGCCTGAGGAGAAAAGCTCTGAAGTGCAGTGCTCCGCGCCCCGTTGACTCCGACCATTGACCAGAGAAGCAGTCTTGATGATTTCATGAATGTATCGACGTAAAGATGATCCCTTTCCCGCGAGGAATATCGGATGCCGACCAAAATATAGACGCAGGAGTGTCGCTTTGAATCCAGAGCAAATGTCGGAAGACGGAGGGAAATTGTTGATCCAAAATTTCGGTGGGGTGAGGTGGTCTGTGCGCCATTAGCGCCCTGCAGCCACACTCTGGATCATGATCTTGACAGGCATAATCTTGACCGCAGGTAAGGCTGACCAAACCTCCCAGAAACAAAAATATTCCCAACATCAACACAATCATCCACCGTCGAGTTGCGATGCAAATTAATTGCCATAGCCTGTGCAATATTAATTATCCCAAGTCGCAAAAGTGTGCATCAAATTTACGCGAAGCGCAAGCGTGCAGGAACACCAAATTGTTTTTCGCTTACCTGGATCGCCAGGCTGCACCTCGCTAGTTTCTTCCTCGTTGAAGTTGACAACACCAGAGTTTTGGGATGGGAAAGGCATCGTGAGTGCGGATTTTTGCGACGGAAAGGTGATTGGGAGTTAAGCGAGACTGAGGAACACGAAAATATTTGAGAGTGATGAAGGGAGTAGAAGCGTTGAGGGAAATTGGGAGGGGAGGAGGGTTCTTATAGGGAGTGTTGATGGGAGAGGGGGATACTGAAGATTTGCATGGGGTGAGGAGAGGCACTGCGGATGGGTCAGAGGATACTGAAAACTGGCGAAGACGAGTGTCACTGGCTGTGAATGGTACTGGGGGGGCCTTGACGATGAGAAATGGGTGTTGAATGCCATGGAAGAGGCAGGGATTTTGTCCCATGGGCATGAAGTCAACCCAAGATGGCCAGAGATGCCACTTCAAGTGGTCTACAGTGGTCCTCGAGGATACTGTAGCCCCAGCCTTGCGCTGTGAAGTGCTCGATGGAAGGTAGCTGAACTCAGAGGATCCGTTAGCAGCGGTGTCGTGCTGGGAGATGGCTTCTGTTGCCGCACAGAAAGGATAAGAAAACTCGCAAGGCCAGGGATTTGGAGTTTCAAAATCGAATGAAGGTCATTCTTTGATGCAACAGAGGGCAAAAACCAAGAACGAAGAGCATGGTTCTGGCAGATATGTGTCCTGCTGAGGGGTCGGATCAGAGAGGTACGCGGGATGGTAAGGTAAGATTTCCTCGACAGGTCTGACAAGCACATACAGACATCTCTTCAACTACTTCAAATCTGATTGGGCACATTCATGGGATATTGAAAGCTCCTTCAGCAATATCTTGCTCAGTTCTCTTTTGGTTCACAGAGAGGTACAAGAAACATCTGGCCAGTATGAGCCAACTGCTCGTGTGCTGCGCTACCTCATCGTTCCAACTTCAGTCAAACAACAGGACATGATTCCAACCCTAATGACTCTACTTTAGTTTTTCCTGGATCCATACAACCGTGTGTGACCAAGTGTATACTTCACGTGATTTTTTACTGGGCTTGAAAGGAGTGCGCTAGATCTTGACGCCACCGCCCGACATTCAATACACTCAGACAGTCAATTCAATCTCCTGGTTCGAAAGAAGAGCGCAGGCGTGGAAATAAATGGGCGACCTTAGCTTACGACCCGACAAGGCGTCCGTCAAGGCGGGGCAACCGCGCCATTCCATTCTTGGAAAATTGAGAATACTGTATTCCGAATTTTACCAATTGGGAATAGCGTTCATGATAAACTCCAGCAGGCCCCCAGTCGGTTGACGGTCACATCTCAAATTCAAACGAAAGCATCACAACAACTAATCCTAGAAAAGAAAATCAAACGACAGTCTCTATAAGTACCCCTACTACCGCCAACATAGGTCGCCGCCATAGAGCTCGCCATTCCAAGGGGAAATCCTCCAACACTGCAAACCGTCTCAAGCCTCGAAAAATGGGCCAAGAAAACTCACAGATCGATCCCAACACACCTCCTCAAACACTTTCCTCTCGTTCCCTATCCGGAGTAGCAGAATACATCAAAGATGGTCGAACAAAACGTATCGTCGTAATGACCGGCGCAGGCATCTCGACCTCAGCCGGCATCCCTGACTTCAGGTCACCTGACACAGGACTGTACTCCAACCTCGCACGTCTTGACCTTCCACACCCAGAAGCCGTCTTCGACATCTCATTCTTCAGAGAGAAGCCCGAGCCGTTCTACGTCTTGGCTAAGGAGTTGTACCCCGGCAAATTCTACCCGACGATCGCGCACTCGTTCATTGCGCTGCTGGATGAGAAGTCCATGCTGCATATGCTGTTCACGCAGAATATCGACTGTTTGGAACGCAAGGCTGGTGTTCCTGGTGAGAAGATTGTGGAGGCTCATGGAAGCTTTGCGACGCAGAGGTGCATTGATTGTAAGACGGAGTATCCGGATGATTTGATGAAGGAGGCGGTGGAGAGTGGTGATGTTCCGCATTGTATGGTGCCGGAGTGCAATGGGCTTGTGAAGCCGGATATTGTGTTTTTTGGAGAGCAGTTACCAAAGGCTTTCTTTGACAACCGTGATGCCCCACAGGCAGCGGACTTGGTTATTGTGTTGGGAACGAGTCTTTCGGTCCAGCCATTTGCACATCTACCAAGTTTGGCGAGAGAAGGCGTGCCTCGCATCCTGATCAACAAAGAGCAGGTTGGCGATCTTGGAAGCCGGACAGATGATGTGATGGTTCTTGGTGATTGTGATGAAGGAGTGAGGAAGCTTGCTGATGCTTTGGGATGGAGAGATGAGCTGGAGGAGTTGTGGTACGAGACGACAGGCAAGCACAAGGAGAAGGCAGCTGCTGAGGAGGAGGATAAGAAGAAAGGCATGTCAAAGGATGAGTTGTTGGAGGCTGAGGTTGCGAAGTTGGCTGCAGAGGTGGATTCTACGTTGAAGCTGACCAAGGATCACGAGGAATGGGTCAACAAGGGTCTGGGAAAGAGTGCAGGGTTGAAGGAACCTCCGCCAACGCCCGCAACTCCTAAGAAGAATCCAATCACAACTGAGAAAGTCGAGAATGAAAAGCCCGCTCAGGAACCTGCAGTCGATACAAAGGCAATATTAGATTTGACACTTCCCCAGAACAAGCCTGACTCCGAGCCTCAGTCCCATATCTGAGGATTGCGACGGAATTTAGTTGGAGCAGCTAGGATGATACAGGCTCGTCATGGTTATTGGCGATCATTGCTAGACCAAAACTTTTATGTGTACGATTCAACAGATAACAGTGTTGTTCTCTTGCATACTTACCCTAGAGTTGAGGCAGCAGTAACCGGACACTGCACAAGAATTCAAGCACATGCATCTTCCAATGATGTAAGATGAAGCGTTCGGATGGACGGGCGGGATTATTTTTATTGTGCCTTGAAAATCTCTTGGATACTACTTCAGCAATGCACATCTCGGATTCATCCATCTGATCTAGAAGCAGACCGGAAATGGGCTATTTTTCGGAGACATTTGCTGTCTCCACGAGCATGCAGCGGGGCGCTCGTTGGTAGTCCATCGTGGATACAAAGCCTATCTGAGGTAGCAATTACAGAGACCATTTCTCGACTTCCTTTCATCCTTGTCCTAATGCTTGATAGTAATAAGAAACAGCCCTGGTGCTCAAACATCTCTGGTGGCTTTGTACGTAACAAAGCACGTGACGTGAGGAAAAGTCGACAGATCTATGTTGCTCAATTCTCAATCAGACATATAGACCCCAAAGCATGTATGGGCTCCTTGTGGTACATGTAACATGGTTTATATTTCATAACCACCTGATGTAGAGACAATTTTCTCTTTCCAATGATTGTTCAAACCAGCCAATCATGACGCCACAATCTCATGCCCCATGTAAGTTTGACGACTCTTGAAGACGGACTTCAACTCATCCACCTTCCTCATTCTCATCCCTAAACATCTCATCATCATCTCTCCTATAGACACTCAAACCTCACACAGGCTCTCAAGCGATGATTCCGAGAGCCTCAACATCCGTCATCGCGCAATGCGTTTGAGTGGGCTCGTCCGCCGAGCTCTCCGATTAGGGGTAACCGACGTCTGGTCAACGCTGTACAGCACCATCCAACGCTCCTTCCCAACCTCCATCCCACCTAAACCTCTATTCATAGGAAAACAAAGGAAGCACAAACACATCAAAATCGACGATGAAGAAAGCCAAATCGACGACGAACCTCTTCACTCACCACTCACCAGGCGTCGCTTGCAGCGGCACCCCCTCTACCGCGCCATGCGTCTCTTATTCCTCATCGCCATCCCAATCATCCTCACGCTTTTCATTTTCGCATATATTATCTACCGGCCCCCAAACCTCCTCATCAGATTCCTCCAATGGCACAACCCAAGCGTGATCTTCCACGTCCCCTTACCACCATCCCAGCGCGTGATCGCCCTCACACTAGACGACGCGCCCTCCTCCCAAACAGGCGCCATCCTCGACCTCCTCAAAGCCCACAACGCCAAAGCAACATTCTTCATCATCGGCTCTCAGATCTCGCGGTACCCGGGCGTCGTGGAACGCATCCACTCTGAAGGTCACGAGCTGGGGAACCACGCCATGACAGACGATCCGTCGTTCCAACTGCCCTTGTCGGAACTGGAGCGCCAGATTGGAGAGGTGCAGGAGATGTTGCCGGGAAATGCGAATGGGGAGAGGTATTTCCGGCCGGGGAGTGGCTGGTTTAATAGGGGGATGAGGGAGAGGGTGGAGGGGTTGGGGTATAGGCTGGCGTTGGGGAGTGTGTATCCTCATGATCCGCAGATTCCGAGGCCGGGCTTGAATGCGTGGCATGTTTTGAGTTTGGTGAGGCCTGGGAGTGTGGTTATTATGCATGATAGGAGGGATTATTCGGTTGAGCAGGTGGGATTGGTTTTGAAGGGATTGGATGAGAAGGGGTTGAAGGTTGAGTCTTTGGGTGGGCTGTTGGCTGTTAAGAAGGCCGAGAATAGGAAGAAGGTCGGATGAGATGGGCGAAATAGTCTTAATCATTGGATTTGTATAGCCTTTTGGTGTCGGGCCATGGCTGACGTTTTCTAACCTCATGTTTTGATACCGCTGCGTTCTCGTGCAGTGAGAGTAATGTATCAAGAAAGATCGAAGATGAGGACAGGATTCAAAAAGACAGAATATGCCTCACTTCCACTTTCACTTTTGCTTCTGTCCTGTGCTCAGTTCTCTAAAGCTGGCTTCGCACAATGAACTTTTCCTTCTGTCAAGTCCGATGATATAACATCTCATACAAACGTCTTGATCACGTATACTACCAGCTCCATTACCTAGCGTAGTGGCCAAGGACAACAAATCCAATCCATTTCTCTCGGCCCCATGTCTGTACCATCTTCTTTTCAACTTGCTCCCAGATACCGGCAGCAGTCTCAGAGGGGTGGTTGCAGGTCCGAGTCCTTACTTGGACCCGCTGTATCATGGGGAAGGATTATTCTATCGGTTGTTGATGGCTGGCTGTTGTTTGCGATTTTCATTGGACATCTAGCATATTATTTAGGAAATATTTTGTTGTTGACTTTGGCGTCGCTCGGTACCCTGCGACTTGACGTCGAGGAGGATGGAAAGGACATCGAATCAAACTAAAACGTGAGATGCAATGGAGTTTACATTATTAGCATTAAATTATATCTTGAGTCTCTATCCAAACTCCGGCGCGCCATGACCAAAATATAATTTACAACGAAGCTCCTCCTTCCCCAGCTCACTTACCCACCTCTCTCACACCCCGCTATCAACTTGATCCACAACATCCCTATTAGTATACGCCTGCCAGTCAACACAAGTCTGCTGCATAATATACGGAATCTGGCTCTTCTGTGAGATATCATCCGGCCTCTCCATAAAATTCGCATAGAGCCCGCCGCTGACATGCCACGCAATATGGCAATGGAAAGGCCACACTCCCGGGTTGTCCGCATCGTACTGGAATACAAAGTGGCCGTTGGCTCGCACCAGCTGGACGTCTCGACGCTGTGGATTTGACGGGTTGACGATAGTGCTGCCGTCGTAGTCGCCTGGTCCTTCGGCCAGAATCTGCATGTTGTGTCCGTGGAGGTGCATGGGGTGGGAGGCGGGGGAGTGGTTATTGATGATCACGCGGATGGTGCTGTTGCTGCCGAAGTTCTTGACGTTCCATTCGGTGGGGAAAGTATAGTTCTTCTTGTCGGCTTGTAGCAGAACGGGTTGGTTGTAATTTGCGCGGTATGACACGTCATCTAGTGTCCAGAGGAAACTGCCTGTTGAGTTGACGAAGAAACCGATGTCGTAGGTTACGGTAGTGGTGGGTGTTTTGACGGCGATGGGGTATGTTGGGACGGTCATGGAGAGGTCGTCGTTTGTGCAGGTTCCGGGGTCGGGAACGTTCCATGCGGTGCTTTTGGGCGCTTTGCTGGTGTCGGCGCGGTCGTAGTAGATTGCTGCGAGGGCGTTGGGTTGTTTGGCCGCGGAACAGAGGGCGGAGATGTTGGAGCGCATCCAGAAGGCTGAGTTGGAAGGGCCGGCATTTGCAGTGACGAGGACGTCTGTTCTTTGGCCGATGCCGAGGGTAACGACGTTGGTGGTGTATGGTTTCTACGAATTGATTAGATCTTTCAAATACCAGTCCTCAGACTAGACTGGGTACTTACAATTGCAACATAGTCGTTCTCAATAACGGTCATAGTATGCCCGTCAATACTGAATCTCTGCAAAGCGTCCGCACCAGCATTGATCAACCGCAATCTGTGTGTCTTGCCAGTTGTAAACTTGAATCTTGACAATCCTGCGTTGTTGGTACATTTCGTATTATCTCCTGGCGCCTTGGTCGAGCAGTCAAAATTCATCTTGCCGTTGATCAGATTGTTGTCCGCAGCTGGTCTAGGGTTTCCACCAGGTCGAAGCGTTTCAGCTACAATCTCCTCATAATCTGTATGAAACCAATCGCTAATAAATACCTAAGGTAATCGAGAAATTAGCAATTGTTATAACTACAATTCTGGGAAAAGGAAAGACGTGTGCGGAGAGAATTCTGGGACATTCAAAACAAGGAAAAGATTGGACTCACTGGACCAAGATCAATGTCGTAGTTGGCGTTTTTCGGCCCGTAGATAATCATCGGTCCCAAGAGACCACCTATCTATTGTTAGCCAGAATCACATTTTATGTATTTGGAAACTTACCAGAGTACTGCGCAGAGTAATGTGAGTGGTACCAACTGGTTCCATACAGACTAGCCCTGAACTGATACGTGAAGCTATCTCCAGGAGCAATTGGGCATTGCTGCACACCAGGAACACCATCATACCAAGGCGTTTCTTTCTGGAGCATGCCGTGCCAGTGAAAAGCAGTTCCCTCCTCTGGACCGGTGATCTTGTTGTGAATGGTCACCTGAATCACATCTCCCCAATTCGCCTCGATTTGGGGACCAGGGAATTGGCCGTTGACCAGAATGACGTCCTGTAAATATCCATCTGGCGCTATCTGCCCGCGGGTGACGGTAAAGTCATAACTTCGAATGACACCGGTGTTGGGTGCTTCTGTGTATGGATCACTGCCGGCGGCAGTGAGGAACCCCCATGGAAAACCACCAGGGAGAGGGTTGTTGGTTAGAAAGGATGGGAAGGTTTGGGCTTGAAGTGTTCCGAACTTGGATAGACTATGCGAATGTCAATAAACGTTGCCAGTACATATCAGATGAGCTTGAAACTCGGGATGTGCGAAGAGGACGGATGGCAACAAGGCTGAGACGAAGCAAACTCACCCATTGGTCTGTTGTTGTGTCAAAGCTCCCACAATTCCTAAAACTCCCTTGATGAGATTGCCGATTAAAGACATTATAAAGTACCGAAAAGCAAACAATTTTTTGAACGAATGTAGATTATTCTTCACACCATTGAAGGCTGATGAGCAAGATTGAGAATGAATGAGCAGAAAGTAGAATACTTATACATCGAGTTGCCCACTCGACAAGCGGCACAAATCCAGCGCGGATGATTCTCAATGCACTTGATCGGCATGCTAAAATTACGTGTAGGACAAAGACAAATACGAACAGGCTGGAGTCTCGTCCTGCCAGGCCTTGACTGGCCTCGTCCACGGGCCATATTCCGAGACAATGGCTTGACTAGTGGCATTTAGGAAGAAAAAGAGCTGCAGATGTTGATTCACTTGAATCAAGCTCATTCGATTTCAGTTGGAGGGTCCTTTTAGAGCCGGACTGATATGCAGGAGATTCTTAGCGCTTTGTCTTCTTTAGACGCGGATCGCGAGTTATAGCTCGCCAGAGAGTGTGCACACCGTCCGGTGTCAGACGAGCAGAGAAGAAGATCAGCGCCAAAGAGGTGGACCGTAACTACTGAGGCTTCTGCCGTCTGCGGCTGAATAGGCTTTGAATGGCTTATGAACGCCTTTGAGATTCAATCTGGGACAGTACGAATGCTTTTCACCGCGAAATCAGCGAAGATGTACTTGGTGAAGACTGATAGGAGAAATTGCCATGAATCAAGAAAACGCGAGTTTGAAAAGTACTTCCAGAGTTGCGAAAAGATCTGGAAGGCGGTACTCAAAGATTGGGATAGGCTTGGTGGCCAAAGAAAGCTTGGCTGAAAAAATGGTGTGCTGACTGTTATTTCGAGGTCAACTTTCGAATTGTTGTGATTCGTGAGGACTAGACTTGTTAGCTCTGTTGATGTTCCGAGCACGCGGGCACTAGAGATGTTTAAGCAGACGCAACGTTCCGTGCTTTCCCTATTTTGAGGATCGTTTGTGTCTTAGGTCAAGCTAAGCAGGCGGCACCGGGCTCTGCTGATGACTCGTTGAGGAATATTGTTCGATCGATCAGCGTGGGGAAGGCCGTGAGACTGTCCGGATCGTCAGTTTTGAGAGCTTCGTTTTCTCGACTTTCTTTCGAATGGGAAAATGTGAATTAATGGCACCAAAGAACAGGAGGTCCATTATGCAAGTTGTCAATAGCCACATGTAGGTCCGAGATTTAGTATGCAGGACACATTCGTTGTGCTGTAGTCATCTTTGCAGGATCTATCGCTGTTGGCTTATGTAGCTGAGATAAAGCTGGGCTGGCCCGGTCAAGGCCGCTCCGTGCACAGAGATCCCGCGCACACGGGTCGAATAGTGGGAAAGGAGCCGCCCGGACCAAGCAAAAGAGTCAGGAAGCCTGTTTCTGGGAAAGCGGCATCGTGCCCCCTCGTATCCCAAGTTTCCTTCGGGACTTCTTGTCAGTGCATCTGTTTCAGAACGGAGAGTCAAGAACTCGAGACATCAAAGCATACGCGTTCCTGAGTAGATCTGAATTCGGATGAACGGTGCGCCTCCAATGCTTGTGCGATCTATCATAAAGAGGAAGCGAGAATGCCACTTCGACCATGCAGATATATGCCTCAAAGAAGAGAACTCGTAAAGCGAGTCGATATGAAGTCCGTGGACTTAGCATAGTGGTTAACGTCAGATGCTGTAGAGTCGCCGGAAATCAGAGCAAATCACAAATTCTTCAGACGACACGTTTGCTCATGAAGAACTGCTGTAATACTGCCAAATGACAGATTAAAAGCACTGTAGTCATGTCCTATGAATGCGGACGTATGGAGAAAGTTCGTGTCTATGAAGGCTTCGGTCCCGGTAGACAAATCAGACTCGATAAAATTGCTGTCAGCAATGGATTGTGTTTGTTCTCTACTGTCGAGCAAACGAATTTAATTTCAATGATGAATTTTAGCTTTGATCACCATCACTCAGATTCGAAAGTCGTATAATCAACAAATTCCAGCATGGAAGGCTGAAAAAGGCTGGAAAATCCAACGATCCAAGAGTCATTGTCTTGCTGTCAATATCAGAGTGCAGCTATCCGAAGAAAACTCCGGTTTTGAATAAAAAAACTTTGGAGGGTGCCGCCGTCATGGAATTGATGTTGCTATTTTGGTGATGCACACTAATACCAGCGTTGACGAGAAGGGTTACTGTACATTGAGTTTGACGGTCATGGCGGTACAAGTACGCGCTGCTCTGAGACGGGATGCTCAAATAGAAGTCTGCGACCTCGGAAGCCTTTGCGAGGTCTAAGCGGATACCTGACTCTTCGGCCAGTTGCAGAAAGGTCAAAATTTTCGAGGTGGAATATTCAATATCTGACATTTAAATCTGCTCGAGGCCGAAATCAACATCAACCGAGACGAAAAGGGTTGTACTTTCGTACCCCTATCTCGCTTGACCAGCTGTCAGATAGCGGCTGTTTCAAGTAAGTGAGCGACGATACCTTTTGTTGCACGTCTCGCATGAACGCATGAGAGTGGAGACCAAAATTGCGGCTCAATATTTATCCCAAATCATCGAGCGCCATGAGTTCGACCTGTTGAGAAGCGTTGTGATTCCGCTTGGGAGTTCAAATTTCAATTCTTCTTGCTCGATCGGGTCGACGACCGGATTCTTTCGAGGACATGCTTACTATGTTGCTAAGCCATTCAAGATTTGCCGGATGTTTGTGCTGCATACCTAATGGGCCGAGTAGTTTGCAGAACTATCATCGAGTAGAATCCATTGAACAATTGCAGGGTAGTAGGTGAGGCGGAGGGAACATCTCGTTCAACAAAAAATGCATCTTACGGGAGACAATAATGCAGGACCTGGGGAAGTACATGCTCTGACGAGTCACTGTTCCCAGCGCAATCGTTGATGAAAAGGTCGAGGATGATGGGGGGAAGAGATGAAAAGAACCCGTACTTCCAGATGGAAAGCAATCTTTTTTGGGGCTGATTCGATATTGGCTGAGTCCTGCTAGGCGGCTGAGAAATCCCATCAGCCTGTACATAACACGAAAGAGTATCCTTCTGTGAAACTGATCTGCTGAACTCTGCCTTCGCAAATGTCCTGATCGCCACACAACACTTGAGGGGAAGCAATCCGCTGCGGAAAAGCAGCGACTTCGATGATGACACCGTGCTGCCCGTGAGAGGATAGTCTCTGGCGAGCGAAGAAATATATGCACGATACCGAGACGGCAACCCATGTCCAATCATGCCGAGGTCCTCAGGTTCTGAAGTTTGCGCCAACAAGGGTATTTGATTGATATGGTGTTGATACAATGGACAAAACCTGCATCGGGGCCTGGTCAGAAAGATGAACAGAGCCGAGAGCCACGGTCAACCTCCAGACAGACTTGTGAAAACCCTCTTTGCCACTTCCAGCATATACGTGAACGCCATTATTCCCATTCCGAATCTGCCAATCTTTTCTACACATATATGTCGCGTTTAATCGCGCGATGGTCGATACACTTGCCGAGACATGATGAGTGGTCTCCGTTTCGATCTAGCAAAAGCTTCTGCGGCTTCTTGGGAAATGGTATCTGTTCGGATCATGCTGCCAATAGACATGAAAAACCTGCCAATGTCAGTAAATGTAGAGGGTCTGCAGAAATCGCTATTACCCGAATGTTGCTCCAGATCCCATCATGTATTGTCCGAGGGTTCGTCCAATCCCGTTTGGACCTGCGCCATATCTCATGATGTTGACCGAACCTTGGAGAGTTAGAATGCCTTTCTTGTCTCCCTTCGAGATCACAGCATACCAAATATGAAACCAATTATGACTCCGACAGCTGTAAACATAGTTTTAGCATCTGCGAATGAACGTAGAGGCACTTCAGCTTACTGCTACCCATCATAGCACCCATCTTCCCTATTTGCCTTTTTCAGTTGATGCTCTTGCAGACTACTTTTGTCTAATTGACCACCAGATCAACTCACACTTGTCAAAGGCCGATGGCCCGCCCATATTAGCCCCCACTGGTACTGGCATATTTGACGATGGTAGGAGGTGGTTGAAATGAGGTTGAGCTATTCCAAAGAGGCTGACGGGAAATATATTGCTGGCGGTTCAATTGTGTACTTCTTGCACTCTCGGCTTCTCCCGCCCAAGCTCGTAAGAGCACGGACCACATTCTCTCCGCACCAAACACGTGACAGCTCAGGTTACTCCAGTCAGTCTTTGCTCCTTGCCCATGCTATGCTGCTGCTGGCAAGAGCCTCGAGATCTTGAAGATCTATTCAGGCCTTTGACTTTTCCTACGGCGATGCACTACAGTCTGACTCTGTATCCTGACCTGGTGCAACGACTTGACGTGGATGTGCGCGCGTGCTCTTATCCCGATCTCGCTCCTGATAGGTGCTTTGAACCTCGCGAGTGAGACGGGCCAGACGAGAGGGAAAGGATCTCCAAACTTTCCCATTTGGCAACATCAACCCTCGACGGCCATCCCTTACACCACCAACAATTGACCTGGCTACCAGACGCGGCGCAGACGTGAGTGCCCTTTGTTCTCACGACCACCAGGATACCTTTAGGGAGACATACTTGGGGCGTAAAGAGTGTGTGCTCCTATTGCCGCCCCGGGGGTCATGGCGTTGGAAAACTGGGAGACAGGAGCTAACTATATCTTCCACCACAGTCCTACATCCTGGAATATACCTCTACCGCATCGGGAGCAGCAGAAGATATCCTCGAGCTACGTGCGGACTAGACAAATCAAGTTTGGACCGAAGCGCCGCGAAGCTATCTTGTTGAGGTGCATGGGGAGGTTCTGAATCAAAAACATTCCACCCACATTGCCTTATACCATCCTTCACACCCCATCCACCACCTAGCCAGACACCTCGACTACCTCGCAGATGACGGCGGTTGCAAATCTACCGAGCTTCCAACAAAATAGTCGGTCAGCATGGAGTGCTAATGTCAGTCAAGGAGGACTAAATGCCATGAACGCCGACGAAGTCGCCCGAATGTTCATGCCACGAAAAAGCGCTCAACGCGCCAACTCCTCCTCGTCTATCTCTTCAAACTCCTCGGCCTCCTCAACCTCCTCGACATCTACGATTGCTCAAGTACAACCACAAACCAATGGCGTGCCCATGATACCGTCTGGCGATCTCAGCACATGGGGAGGAACTGCTGCGGCGCGGAAGAAGACGCCAAGGACAGGACCATGGCCAGCAGGTAAATCAGAAGTATCTGGGATGTCAACTGCCAAACCACAATCAATCCTCGCCCAAAATGGCTCGACTGCAGCGTCCTCCATGACCTCGATTCACCAGCCATCCGCTGTGGTACCGTCACAACATACACTCCAGCCACCTACACAACAAATGAATGGATCTCGGCCACCAGCCCAGCCAGTCGGAGAAAGCAATCCGGTTCTGTATCTTCTATCCATGAATGGCACATTCGAGAGGAAAACGATATCTGTTCCATTTTATCCCGACAGCCTACGCATAGGACGGCAAACAAATGCTAAGACAGTGCCTACGCCTACGAATGGGTTCTTTGATTCAAAAGTCTTGTCGAGACAACATGCAGAGATATGGGCTGATCGACAAGGGAAGATCTGGATTCGAGATGTAAAATCCTCGAACGGTACCTTTGTGAACAATGCCCGTTTATCTGCTGAAAATCGAGACTCTGAGCCACATGAACTGCAAACACAGGATCATCTGGAACTTGGAATCGACATCGTAAGCGAGGATCAAAAGACGGTGGTACACCACAAAGTTGCCGCGAAAGTCGAGCATGCTGGATTCCTGGGGGCGACCAACAATGTCCTGGATATGAACTTTGGTGATTTGGATCCAGCGAACGGAGCTATGATGTTACCATCCCAGGGTTCGCTCCAGATGAGAGGAAGGACGGGCAGTCTTGGTTCGGTGACAAGCAATGGTCGTTTGGGGCCTCCCGCTAGTGTAGCCGGAAGTCAAATGAGTGCTATGAGCCAACAGCGGCCCATGAACTTCTGGCTAACGCCAGTCACCACAGAGCAAATCGTGAAACGACTCACTGTAAGTTATACCCTGTTTTTAGGTTATCCTAGCTAATATATGTAAGCACGAAATGCGGGCAGCTCGATTACAAACGAATGAACTTGGACGGACGGACAACTTCTTTGGGTCGTTATTGTCTAAGGAGGATATCAAGGAGAATGAAAAAGAGACGGTCCCTGTTCCCGAGGCTTCCAAGGCGCCGCAAGTAAATGGAGGCTCCGTTTCATTTCGAGGCGACGTCAAGCCACGATTTTCTGACCCTCCCGCTCCACCACCACAGCAACCTCTTCCGGAGAAGCCTGATGTCGCTCGCTCGCATATTTTCGATCCGCCAATACCACCTCTCAAAAGAACCAACACCGAACGTCCCAGGTCTGTACCTAGCGTATCCCCAGTCCGTCAGGAACCTACCAGTCAGATTATCACGTTAGTTGAGGCTCTTGCCTCGGCCAAGAAGGAGATAGACACTCAAGGAGCAAGGCTACGCGATTTAGAAGAGATGCTGCAAAAGGAACGACAAGCACGCGAGCAGGCCGAGGAGATTGCGAAGAAGCTGGAACAACAGTCGGAGGCAAAGACAAATGGGGATGCTAAGGCTAGTGAGGAAGGCTCGGTCATTGAAGAAGCATTTGAGCCGCCTGTGGAGCCCGTCGAAGTAAAAGAAGAGGCCCCCACAGACCTTGTGCCGACAAACCATACTGTCGACCCAACTGCAATCAGTGAATCAACTTTGTTACTCGAGAAGCGCCTCGAAACTATGCTTCACGACATGCAGGAACTACGAGACCAAATGGAGTCGTTCAAGATCCGGGCCGAAACGGCCGAATCGGAAAGAGATACCGACCGGAAAACATTGGCAGAGATGGTGGAAAAGATCAGAGCAGATGAACTCGCAAGACTTAAGTCAGTCGAGCACATACGATCACTTTCTGGGGACAGTCTCACAAAGGATCTGCCTAATGGTACCTTTGAGGCGACCAAGGCTTTAGATCCAGTTTTGAACAAAGCTGGCCTACCGAACGGGAGTGTCGTATCGAACGAGAAACAACCCAACAACTCGGCCGTCAGTACTCTTTCGAGACCACCTGGGAATCCACTACTGTACCACACAACACCATACGCCTCGATGGTAGGCGTTGTGCTTATTGGGATGGGCTTAATGGCGTACTTGAACGGGTGGCAACCACCAAAAGCAGAAAGATAGAGATGCCTTCGAGCGACCTTCTCATTTTCTTGTTTCAACACCGCAAATCGTAAACACAGCCGAGCGAGGCAACATACAATCTCCTTTGTCATCTTCCATCCGACCATGTAGCAAGCAAGCTTTGCATGAGGCGTTTTCGGGTTAGGGCACTGCAACAAACAAACATATGGGACTTGGGTCTTCCCTACATTCGGGTTTGGGTTTGGGTTCAGGTACCAGCATATTGCGCGCGAAAGGGCTTCCTTTGACTTGTCGTTCTTCATACCTTTCCTTTTTTCATGGGGGCTTTTCGGCGCCGATTTTGTTTCGATTGATGAAAGGAGGAGTCAACAGCGATGCGATGAGATGACCTGCATTGGGAAAGAAAGAAACAAGAAAGCGAAATTATTCGATTCCTAGCCGAGGGTTTTCTTCTTCGGCGGGCTTGATTCTCGAGTAGATACAGTGTGAAATTATGTTTTTATAGCGAATCAAAGGGTTCAATTTTCTAATGCCAAACACTACCATTTTCTGAGTTTGTCCATTCATTTGGCAGTAGGGTTTACCTTGCAGTAGGGTTTACGTGGCTAATTACATAGTATTGTATCCTTGTCGACGGCGATATTTTGAACAGAAGAGCTGCTGCCTCCCTTGGCGGTTCTGACAAGGACTTGAGAAGGTCATCACAAGAGTGGGAGAATCTGCTAAGTATGTTCAGTCGCTGGTATTGCCTTTGGAGACGATGTCTTTCGGATGAGTAAAAGATGTGTTCTTAATGATGCTCCTTTCTTGCCTTGCCGTTCGGTGGAGATGAGAGCGAAAGTCTGTTGGGAATACCCATGTCCTTTGATCGCCCAGGATCACTACTTTTTCCACCACACGTCCTTGACTAATATACTTCGTCCCAAGTATTCGTAAACCTACTCGAGTACCATCTGGATAAAAACTTTTAAGGATAAATTAGGGTTGAGTGAGATCTTATCCATCTCATCGAGCCTCGGTGTTATGGTTCATGACCCTGAGCTTCTCCCCTGCATATGCTGACTGACTCGAGCAACTTTATTGGGCATCTCCCCTCGCTCCTCATCCCTTTTGGGACACCGCACTGCATATCAGGACCTCAACCCTGACCACCCCGCAAAAACACGGACCTGGAAACGGACCGACCGCCCCCAAATTAACATCCATGAGATTGAGATGGCTATGACTTGGGATGGAGCTGTTCCCCAGCTCGACGATATCCTCAAAAAGCATTGAGACTTTTCCGCGTCCGAATCTCCATTTTGCTTTTCCTTGGTTTTGAAGTGACATCGTCCAGCACGATCAATGTCCGCTACCAAACCTTGCACCCTTCGACAGGATGCAAGTCTCAGCAACCATGATCCGGAGTGAGAGCCAGAGGAAGCTGGGAGGCAACGACGAGTATGCCCATTATGCCCAAGACACGACTTCAAAACACCACTCGCCAGTCGAGTATTACCATACCTTTTCCGTCAGCAGCGACAACAGCCTCGATGAGTTCATCGCCCAGAGTTGGATCCCAGAGCCGCTGCTCGATCTTTCATGGAACGACATCCGAGACGTGCAGGACCAGTGGCAGCATACGATGTCCTTATCATCGCAGGACGACTTGTCTGCACACCAAATCCAAACGTTCGCATATCCTATGAGCTCGAACGACTCCGCAATTTCAGTCGGACACTCCTTTGACGAGTTTGAGAGTCAGATAGCCTTGAAGGAAGCATGCGGTGCAGCTGCGTATCAGCCTTGCATTCCGGCCGTCAATCATAATGCTGGGGAGTACGGACGCGATTACCCTTCTCAGACACCGCAACTTGCTGTCACAATACCGACTGAACACGCGTATCCAAGTTCGATTCCGAGTTCTATGCATAGAATCATTCCGTCAAACCATGCACTGGCAGGGTATCCTGATACTGGACTCTTATCTTTCAACTGCGATGACGATCTGAATCTGGCTACGACCGATGTCACCTGGGTACCGTTCATCCCAGATCAACCCCAGCAACATCACGTCGCTACAACTACAACCACTAGTCCAAAGCCTAAGAAGACAACCTCTTCATCCGTGGGCTTGGCTCTAGATTGGTCAACTAGTGAACAACCACCTGAGACATTCATCAAGCAGCAGAAGCCTTCCCTTCCATCAGCTCCCAAGCGTAAATACACATCACCTCGCTCCTCAACAGAAGAAGTCCAGCCAGACTGCCATCTAGAAGAATGTGTTGGTGTTTTCGAGAATGCACCTGGCGCGTTGGCGACGGTCAAGAAGAGGAAGAAGCTCGATGCGCCTGTGAGAAAGGCAGCGAGGGACGTGAGGATGGCTGGGGCTTGCCATCAGTGTCGCTTTCGGAAGAGGACGGTTTGTTGCTCATTATGTCGGCTTGTATGAGACTCCAGCTGACATATCTAGTGCTCGACTGGTACACCGTGTGGATCTTGCCTGAAAAATGGAAAAGGTCTACACGAGATCAGATGTCAGAGGGAGAGTCCATTCATCGGCAAGCCCGTGCATGAATGTAATTGTCCCTTCTCGGCTTTCACTACAAAGCTAATCATCCCAGACTTCGAATACTCGTCAACTCGACGAGTCGTCTCTTTCAACATCTTACTCTCGCCAGACTCCAGTCCCGACCACGAAGAATACTTTGTCTTAATTGACGGCGTGGACCGGCTTTCCCATCCCATAAAACTTCGTGCTCACCGTAAACTGCTCAATAGCTTCAGCACAACCGAGCAAGCAGCCATCAGGCGAACGCAGGACAGGAAGAAGATCGGCCTGTGTGCAGACGATGCTTCTGTCCAGGTCACGATTCTGGAAGATGATGAGACGTTAGGCACGCGTGTTGAGCAGTGGGCTGTGGAGTATGCATCCAAGTTCGTGCATGCTGCGGACTCGAAATTTCAATGTGCTACAATTTCTGTTATTCTTGGGACGGCGTATGTGAAGAAAGGTTTACCTGAAGTATGTCTCATCTCTCCTTCTCAGCAACGCTATGTGCTGAAGTACTGACAACGTCCAGTCACCCCTCGTAGCAGCCATGCTCCGTGTCGCGTCCCTTGCATTCATCCTTCGAGCTGGTGTAAAATGTACTCCCTCTCCCAGCCTCAGTTCCGATCCTAGTTCCTCCACACCCTCACAGTCCCAATTCCGCACCACTGAAGCAACAATCGACACCATCCTCTACCAACGCCTCCAACTCGCATGCAGAGACCTCTTCACCATGCTGCAGCGCCTCGTCTTCCGGAAAGCGGGCTTCTTGACCCGCGAGCAGGTATACCCTGTCGCGTTGGTATTCTGGCAGATTCTGAGGATTCTGTGTTTGGGTGCGAGTCATTTGTCGAATATCGTCATGAGATTTAATGAAAAAGGTACGTTGCTTGAATCTATTCCCTATGTTTTCTTACTTCCACCGGACTGTCTTGCATGATCGAAGAAGGATTGTTAACATGCATACAGCACGCTCGAAATCCGACTTCCTAACTCACACTCTCAAACTCCTCCTCTCAACACACCTCGCACTCTTTCGCTCCTCCAACCCTCTGTTATTCTCTTTCTCTCTTCCAACCTCAAGCTCAACCACATCTTGCTCGCCCCACCAATCCCGGAAGTCATCCTCGAGGTCATCCTCCAAATCATCCTCTCCACCTTCCTCCGCCGCAACAGCCACTTCTGCCTCTTCTCCCGCCAAAGACAAAGACACAGAAGAGAAGAACAACAACGATCTCCTCGGCAACGACTCCCACCTGCTGAATCTAGCGACCAAGATGCGCGAAACCGTGCTAGTATTCCGCGAGAAAGGGTGTCCGGAGATGAAGGGCAGTATGGCGTTTAAAAAGGAGTACTTGGATTTGTTCAGGAGTGTTTATGTTGGGCTATAGGGAGGATGGCGCAGGGCTAGGAAGGGAAATAAGGATGAGGAATTGGAGTCATGGGCGGTATTGGTGTTGCAAATAGCATAGTGTAAGGGTATATGCTTTGAGGTTCAGGACTAGAGTTTTTACTCAGCACGGTGAATTTCCGAGGAGACAGTCAAGTCATGTAAGGAATCATGGATGCGCTGTTGAAAGTACTAGTAGTGGTAAAGTTGAATATCAAGCATTTTCAATCAAGCTGGAACTACGGTATTTTGGAAATGTCTTTATGTCCGCATTTAGAGGGCCCTGTTTTTAAAGGAAGATGGATGAAGAACTTTGGTAAGGAAGTGACGGACACGCGTGGTTCTTGGACCTCGAGTTGTTGAATTCGCTGTTGGCATGGTCAAAGTTCACAACTCCTTACGGTACCGGGACTCCAATTTCGGTCCTGCCATCACTCGCTTAGAGCACTTTTCATCCCGATACCGGCCCACAAATCAGCCAAAGTTTTTAGCCATACAAGTAATCAGATAAGCACATCCACGTCACCCAATCACCAAAACTCGGTCGGTAAGTAACCACAATTCGACTTGCCCAGTTCATGAGAACAGATTCTAACATGCGATATAGCTTAGCTCAGTTGGTTAGAGCGTGGTGCTAATAACGCCAAGGTCGCGAGTTCGACCCTCGTAGTGACCATTGAATATTATCTATTTGTACTTTTTGTATGGTATTTAGGGCTTTAGGAGGGAGCTGATGTAGTCCTCGAGATTCAGATTTTTTTGACCTAGGCTTTTTGTTGGCTGAATGTGTGCCGGGCATGGGCCGAAAACGCGGGGACGCCTAGAAGCTCACATCTCTCATGTTAGTCCTTCATTTACTGACTCTTCTCTTCTGTATTATTTTCAGGTTCTTGAAATCTTTAAATGCAAGAACGTAATTACAAAATTAATGTCAAAAGCGTCCTCTCTTTTCCTTCCTATCCTTTTTTTCGAGCCAGTTTTAGGTGATAGTTTTATTTATCGTTGCCCCATGACTATTTAACTGAAGCGAGAGGGTCACCACTGGAAAGCCCCACCAAACAAAGCCTTGACGAGAATCTTATCGCATTTTCGACCTTTCTGATGTTTAGATGATGGCATCTGGCAAATGCATTCTTAGATGAAAGATCTCCTAATCAGTACCTAGCCAAAATGACTAATATCGTCTAATTACTTGCGTTCAAGAATACTTGCTCAGTTCCAGTAAATGCTACAGCAGAACGTTCAGTGAAAAACTTTCCAATTCTTCTCTAATGATTCTTGCATTTTCTCGATGAGGAAATGGAGTCCCATAGGCAGTGTACAAGTCTTCTCACTTTCGGTCTGTGGCACAGTTTCGTCCCATGGTTGAGAATAAGAAATCTAAAGAGCCTGGCTTGGAAACAAGATAATGAAATGCTTGATTATGGCGAAGCGGACGGCCACATCGACGCCTGACCACTAATATTGTTCGCAAGGTGGATTTTGACTATGCTCACTGTAGCCAGTATATTTGACATGAGGTGCTGGAATTTCCTTGACGCAAATTTATTGCTTACTGTGTGTGTGGTAAGCATACAGACTGTCTGCCTCCAAAAATCTGATTTTGGAAATCAACAATGCAATAGCCATTCGTCTTAGCGTCCTCTCGATTCCCTCATTGACTTTCGCGATCAATTAGCGAGATGGTTATGCCGGATGGGTAATCCTGCTGCCGGATAAACAGACGGTGAATTTTGCATTTGATATTATGCTAGTTGTGTGCGGTTTGTCGTCACCAGTGGCAGACGGTCTACAGAGGACCAAGACAGGAGATGCTACTTGCCAACTGAAATGCATCTGAACTCTACTCACTCTCTGAAAGGAGGTATTAGTGGTATCCGATCTTGTTAAGCTATTAAGTGGTGAGTGCTTGCTTTGTTTACCTCATGATAGTGGGAGTTGGAGACTCTCTTGGTAGTGTCTGGTATCATTTAACATTGAGCCAATACCTTTTTCAACACAGCTTACTAAATGAAATCTTCTACTATATTGTTTATTGTTGACTATCTCTGATTGTTTGTTGATTGCCCAGCCTGGTTCACAGACTAAAATGCTCTGGTGCAAGGAGGCCGTCAAGGAGGACGAGAGTAGAATCCTTATCAGAGGATACTAGGCCATAGCTTCCGACCTCCTTAGATCCTGTGAAATGTTCCATATATGTTGTGTAACTTTTTGCTTGACTGTGTGTGCCCCACAGAGAGCTGGAGTTTAATGGCAATGAGTTTCACGTTCATCGGCTTATTTGTTAAGTAAACAAACCAAAAAACAATTTGTCAAAATCTGGCGCTACCAACGCAATGCATCATTGCCAAACAACTTGAAGAAAAAAAAGCCTGAAAACAAAGAAAAAAATATTGCCCAGACTGAGGCTCGAACTCAGATCACACACGTCCAAATGCCTCTCCTGCCGCCTATCCAAAATGCCCCAAGTGGCGCAAATGTTAGTACAAGTAGTCCAAACAAGGCTCAAGTTGTGTGCATGTTGCCAATTACACTACCCAGGCTTTCTCGAATTATGTACTGGACTTTCTTATCTCGTTATGTGACCTCGAAAATGATTTGTGGATTTTGGTTTAGCTGGGGCTGAACGGGTGGGTGAATGAGCCGTCGAGGGCAAGGTGAGGTTGTGCCAAAGAAATTGAGGAACCGATTCTGTATGCTTCAATACAAACGATTTCTGACTCACAGCTGAATAGTTTTTAGCTTTATGACATGCATATGAAGAAGCTGTTTGCCTCCTCTTGCATCAAGCTAAGCGCACATTCCTTGATGAATGATCTGAGGTTTTTGGTCCAGTGTTGTTTAGACTATGCACCGGTATGAACTCCTCACACTTTCTCTCTCGGTCTGTCCTCAAGCAATCGTCCCAACACTATGTGAAGACATTACCAAAACTTTGCAAAGCTAAGCCCAAATGCTTTAACATCCGTCAACCTACTCGTCCTTGTAAAGCCATACCCTTTGAGAAACCCCTGTCGCAATTATGGCTGCAAGGAAAATGATCACCGTGACGAAGCCAATCGAAACTAGGTAAGAAAGAGCAGCTTAGGGTAAGCAGGATGACAGACATTCATTGTAAGCGTGTTTGACTCCAAACAGCCTGGAAATTCCCGTTTATCCAAAAAAAAAAAAAAAAAAAAAAAAAAACCCATCCACAACTTGTCCCTTTCCCATTAGTAAAAGATTCTCCAAACCCGAAGAAAAAAAAGCAAAAAACCTCTTCGAATCTCTCCTACACTGAGAAATCCCTCACTCAGCACAAACATACGACAGTCTCCAAAGAAGAAAAGTTTTGACTTGAGTATGACTCGACCCCTGCATCTTAGCTTCTTACATACACCAGCAGAAACCCCTCTCAGCCCGAGGACCAAAATGGGTTCTACCAAAACGTCCGGAACGTACAGTAGTGGGCGGATGTGTATTTCGCCCAGCTAAGCTATCCCGCCTTCATTCTCAAGTGGATTGTGATGCGAAACCATGCACAGTTGTCACAGTCTGGTAGCACTCGCTGCGGATGTTCTCTCCTTCCTGCGTTACTCTTTCCTTTATCTGATTTTTCTGGTCTTCTGGAAACAAATAACGTTGCTGCTGTTACCTGTATACTTGTCCAGGCCATGGGGGTGAGAATCAAGATCTCAGATGAACAGTCGGCAGACTCGGATCAACCCATGCTTACAGCTCTCAATATCACTTCAAGCATGGCAAGACCCGATCATCCTCAAATATTGATTTACCTAGTCGCATCGCTCCTGTGAACTACTAGGCCGCCCCATCCCCTCCTCCCTCTCTGCACCCAACACCGGCCTTGCTCCATCTTCAAAATGCAACTCAAACCTCCAACATTCAGGATGTCTCCTACCCCTACATTTGCACTTCTTCTCCTTCCCCTTCCCTTCTATACTCCCATCCTTTCCTTCACCAGATATCCCCTTTCCCTTTCCCTTCCCCTTCTCACCCTCATTCTCGGCGTCCTCCCGCTCCAAAATTCCAAACGCTTCGCCCCCTTGCACACTAGGCGTCCACCTCACATGTCCCCTTTTCCTCCCTGTCCCAGGCGTCCTGATACTCGGACTCAATATACCCACAGGACTGAACGTTCCGGGTAATGGTATACGAATTGGTCCTGGCCGTTTCTTCTCGCTCATTTCTCCTTTACCCGTCCCGACCGAGGCAGAACTCAGGTCCAAGTCAGAATCCGAGTATGCATCTTTGCTTTCTAGCAATGTCTCTTCTTCTTCGTCTTGTATCTCGTCTGAAAGGGAATTGCGTGACTTGTGTAATTGGTATGAGGTCGGTCGTCGGTTCCGAGTGTACAGAATTAAGCTAAGAATGATGGCGAGAATGAAGAGGAGGATACTGGCGTTGAGAACGATGGCTACCCGGTAGGACGCGGGAAGGGTCCATGATTCGGGCGAGGAAGGCGGTGTTTGGGTTTGGGATTGTGGTTGGGATTGAGATTCTGGTGGGGTGGTGGATTTGTGGAAGAGGCTTTTTCGGGGGAGGATCATGGTGGGTGATTTATCTTGGTTGGATTGAGGGGTCTCTGATAGGGAGCTGAAGGTATTCTAGCTGCTGTCAGTTCATTGCATAACTTGGGTTTAATAGGTGGGAGGAAGCTGAGAATTGGGCACTCACTCAGTACTGAGGGGATGGAGATGGAAATATTAAATCTGGCACAGAAGGAGACAGTAGGCAGGAGGCAGAAACCGAGCTTCACCTCAACAAAGAGGTCTCGCAGATATTATGAATCCGGATCGATGGACGACGAGCCTACAACAGAGTTCACGCCAACGACAGCATGAATACCGTCCTTGCTCTCCTCACACCTTGAAAACCTAATTAAAGAGAGTAAGTGGCGAGGAATCACCAAAAGAAAACACAATAAATCGTCATGAATCCATTGCAAACAGGCAGACAGATCAAAGAACTGGACGTGAGGTCCAGATGAAGATGGGAACGGACGGAGTAAAGACACGATGTTAGGCCCGGGATCAATAATATTTCGCGGTTAACACTTCGGCGGACGAATCGAAGCTCAGGGATCTTGCTGGCGGAGATGGCAGAGTTTCCGTTTCGGGGTGACAGGCCCTCGGGTGCGAGACATGCATGAGCCGCTGCGACCCACGATGGGAGCGAGCGAGCGAATGCGGGTGCGCCGTTTTGAAGGCCGTATTGGGTGGACTCCGGATTTGATTTGGTTTGATTGGATGACTGAGCTTTGAGGCTGAACATGTGCGAGGACCCTTGAAGCTGGGATGCTTGGGAACGCGGTGATTGGTGCGTGATGAGCTGGTGGGGTTGAAGTTTAATGAGGCTGGCATGACAGGCTTGTCAGCAGTTTGATGTTTGTGGGGGCATTGATGGATGGGAATCCGAGGCGGGGGACAACAATTGACCGCCGGCTCCGGAAAGAGAGGAATGCATAAGTATCGAGGAGAGAAACATTGACTTCATTTCTAATCTCATGGCCAGCACCAGACGAGATCCGGGGATCCGGTTCGGGGACATCTACATCCCATTCATAGAATACACTTTTGTACAATCTGTCCTCCCGATCCGAGTAAAAGAGGTCATCTTGTACATCCAACTCCTTCCCAGACCAAATTTTTATACATCCGTATCCATTTACAAGTCATCCTCCCCAAGCGGCTTCGGCTCCTTCCAGATTCGACCGCCCTTGGTTCTCTTCTCCCTCTTGACAAGTCGACTGGCGATACCAGCCTCTTTGATCTGCGCAACGCCTTCCTTGCCCATGATCATATCATAGTGCTTCTTCTTCATCTTCTTGCCACCCTTGCCAATCTTTCCATCTCTGATACCCTTGATCTTACCGCCATCGTCTCCAGAACGTCCAAGACGAGGTGATCTGAAAGTTCGAGTTTTGGCTCCCAAAGCCCAGAGATCTCCCCAGCTAGACTTACGTGCATCGCGGTATGCAGCTTTACTGAAGCTTCTGGGTACAGTCCAGCGCTCGAGCTTTCCGGATGGTGTACAAAGGTCGAGAGTGACATGGCCGCGACGTTTGAGACTGGGAAGAATGATCCGAGGGAGATTCATAGGTTCGAATTTCACATCGCTTGGTTCCGAGTCAAACTCATCAGAGTCGGGAAGATCGTGGTCTTCATATCCGGCAAGGGATTGCAAAGTGGCCTCTTCGCCCTGTACAAGACCGGGGTAACGTTTTCGAGCATCAACGCCTCGACGAACGGCGATGTAGCTAAACTTCGCATCCTCATGATTACGTATCTTAGCACCGAGAATCTTCTGAAGGTAGTCTGGGCGAATAAATCTTTGGGGGAAATGACAGAAGTCTTTTCGTCCAGTGCTCAGTCCAGGTACCGGATACATTGGACATTTGAGATGATTCGTGCATGGTGCGATGATCATGCCCTCCTCTTTCTTCGTGAAACGAGATACTTCTGAATTCGGAGACTGGATCTCGTTCTCGAAGGCGGTCTCTCCTGGGGAGGAAATGTGAGACTCGAGAAGAAGAGACCTTGCACCTGCGATTGCCTCGAAGCCCCGGGGTAGACCCTTTTCAATAAGTATAAGAACCCCGCCTTTGGGATCGAGAAGTGACCATAGGTTCTGCACCATATTCTTACGTCGGAAGTCTTCCTTCAGTGGGAATAATGTATGTGGTGCAATGATAATGTCGTAGGACTTCCTGGGCTGATTCACGTTCCGGTCCAAATGTGGGGTGGTTGATGGACCAGGTATGTATTCGGGTAGTCGAGGAAGGAAAGTTGTATCCTCCAACAATCGAGATATCCGATGCCGTAGAGCAGTAGAGCCTGTGAGGACTGACGTCTTACCATGAGGCACCTGCTCGCCTTCAACAAGTCCCTCGTCTCTCATCACATCCCATTCAGCTTGAAGAATCTCTCGCCATGCAATGACTCCGGCACCTGCACCACCGGCATCCAAAAGTCGGGGGCCTTCACCACCTTCTCTGAAAATCAGATCTCGGACCCACTGGCCACCAAGCCGTTTCCGGACTTCTACAAGAGTATTTGTGATAGATGCGAATGTCCCTGGCATAACTGCTGCCAGGTACGCATCCGCTTCAATCTCACTCATTTTGTGTTGCATTGCATCCAGCCCTATATTCTTCTGCGGAAGCATTTTCTTCGAAGCTGGTACAGCTGCCGAGTAGGGCAAGCCTTTGCCACCGAATACCCTCTCTGCAGCTTCAGTAACATGTTTCGTGCTCGCGCGTGCCAGTAATTCGGACATGGGTGCTAGGAATGTTTCTTTGGGAAAGGTAAGTGTCGTAGGGTTGGTTCCTGATCGACCAGTCATAGTATGAGGATGTGTTCGAACAGCATCAGAGCTGATCCATATGCCGTCCTCTTCCTCCTCATCCTCCTCCACTTCATCCTCCTCATCTTCTTCATACTCCTCGTCTAACTCGTCTTCCTCTTCTTCCTCAACAGGTCTAGCCAAAGCTGCATCCATATCCAGTTGTAATCGTGCAATGGCGTCGATTTCTCGTTGGTTCCTCCCTTGAACTCGTAAAGCGTTCTCATTGACCTCATCGCTGGCTACAAGTTCTTCCTCTTGTCCTTCGACATCTTCGACATCCAAAGCCTGCCCAAGCTCCCCAGTCAGCTCACTGGCCTCAGCTAGTGCCAGCTCATGTCCCAAATACATCTCATTTGTCTCCTCAGCAGGTAGCTCTCCATCCGTAACAGAATATCCTAGCTCAGGGTCGAACTCAATCTCCTCATAATCACCCATGGCATTCTGCTTCAATAGCACATTCCGCACCTTATCCACATCTACTTCTTCTTCTCCTTCAGGCAGATACTCCAAATCCTCTGGCTTTGTTTCCCTCAAGGGTGGCCCATATAATCGTTCGTAGATCACATATTCCTCAGTCGACAAATAATTCTTTGGGAGCGTCTCCCCAAACGTTTGCCTCGCCTGCCTCACCATGGCCTCTATGCCTGCTTGTGTAGCTGCAGAAGACTCCGGCAGATCCAGTTTCGTATCTCCGAGGCGAATTCTCGTTGTTGAGAATGCCCGTAAGGCATTGTGGCGAGGCGTGAAGGCTCGAGGTCGAGTTTGGGTACGAGAGGTATATCGTGCTCGTGCAGCGTTCGTGGGCGCGCAGTTCGTGAATCCATTCTCGAATAGAGACTGCAGCTGGAGACGGCATGATTGACATGCCCCTGGTATTTTCCGGGCTGACAACATGATTGCGGTTCGTCGCAGTCGAAGCTTCAAAGCAGGATTGAAATATTTTGAAGGTTCCTCAAGCTCTGGTTTCAACCTGAGGCCGAGCCAGCCAATCAGAATTCTCTGGATGGTCAGGACACAGCACTCAACGTTTCTTCAAGTCAACGAAATATTTGAATGCTTCAAGTCTTTTTATCTCGCTATACTAAATGTATCCGGTCTTCTTTTAATCTTAAGTGATTGTTTTATTGTCAGTGTCCATAATTTCAATAATCATACGAGCACTAACACAGGCAAAAATCAGAACTCCACTCCAGCAAGATCGCTATTGACTGGAAACTTCATCCGACATTGAGAATATATTGAATTCCCCAATAGACCGAGACTAGATACATCTAGCAAGATTGTGCCGGAAATTCATACCCGTACAATCCAGACTCGGGCTATCCAATATCTGGCGCTCCTAAAGACCGATTATGTATCGAAGAAGGGTCGCATCTATTATGTCCTTGAGTGCGCCGATGATAGGAAGGAACCTTTCCAAGTTGGCCTTTTTTAGTGCCAAATCTTCAAGCCACATGTCAACTTCATCACCCCTGAACAACCTCCCTCTGTACGCAAAGGCCCCCTAAGACTCCCAAGATCCAATTCAGAAGCCCAGGCATCCCAATCCCGATGCTTATTCCCAAATAGCACCAAATCAAGCATCAAGAAGCTTTTCTCAACTCAAATTATCAGCTCCTTCCCACAGCCATCAATCCCATCCCAAGACCCTGCGCAGCCAGCAGTACCCCATCTCCACCACCACTCTTCTTACCCTTCAAGGCCCCCATATCCTTACCCCATGTTTTTATGGACTGTTCTCTTTCTCTACGCCTCTGAGCTGCTAGTTGTACTTTTCTCCGACAAAAGAACCAGAACAGATACATGCAGAGAGCCATGAAGACGACGCCGAGGACGACGGGCAGGATGATGGTGTAGCCGGTGCGTTGCGAGATTGCTCGTCTGGTGAGGGCACTGTGTGGAATGGCGGCTGTAGGTGCCATGATGTTTGGAGTTTGAAGGTTCGGTCCGATGAAGATCAAGCAGAATTATTGATTGTGCTGTTCTTTGTGTTGTGTTTATGTCGTCGCCTTAGGACTTGATAAGTATTGTGAATCCGATCAAGTCTTGACAGTATTCTGGCCGCATCCAGCTCAGCGTTCACAATGTTGACTTTCGGAATCAGTCTGTGGAGTCGGAACACGAAATCAGACAAAAACATCCAGACTTTTGAAAATAATCCAGCCGCAGGTGTAGTCGTGGATTCAGGTGAGTCCTATTGACGGCTGTCCAAATATCAGATGTTGGTTAAAAAAAGGAAGATCTAGAGTTTTTGATCTTCAGGTTGCTTAGAGATCTATGACGCACTTTTGATTTCATGCCGAACAATGCAAACAATTGTTGCGGCGTATGGTGGCGATGCGACCACAATCTGCAGGTGATGTGCGCCGAGACAACAACCAGACGGGTAATCGGATGTCGTTAAGCGAGGTCTTTATTGATCAAAACAAGTACAATTCCTAACCAAATGAGGAAATAAATGAAAACAACACCTTGGCTTTAGTAGCGAGTCATAGTCTTTCGCTTAAGTCCGGTGATAGATCCTTTCTAGGACCAAGTAAAGCATCTTTGGCTGACTCTGTCACCACCACTCTTCAACAATATAAAGGAATTGTCGGATGTAAAAGGTGCCGAGAGGAAAGCCATCTTGGCACGATTTTGAGTCCCTTTTCTAAGGTCCTTGTTTGGATTCGATATGGCTACGAAGGCACGGGCAGGCAAAACCTAGTACGGTGGTGAGACCAAAGACCCACATATTACGAGGTTATTGTTAGAACATTTGTGGGAATTGCTCGAAATAATCTGGGAAATATGGCCAAAAAGCGATCCGAGAACATAATTGCGGAGTTCGCACAGGATTTTGAGAACCTCGGACCGCTGGCTCGCGAGCTCCGATTTACTTTTCAGATAAGAGATGGGGATATCTTCGTAGGCCGAGCTTTGAAAAACGAAGTTGACTTACGGTGCCAGAGAATATCATGGCGTGGGTAGTATTTTTCTATACTAACGTTGGATTCGGGGGATCCCGATTCTTTTGAGATTGAGTCTCTCGTTGTGTTGAATGTTGGGGACTTTCGTATTTACACAATCCTGAGTGTTCCCATGTTATTGATCGCCTCCCATGCCTCCTCTTCGCTTGTCCCAAAACGAGTCAACATTTCTCCTCTCATCCAACCTTGAACGAAGCAACTTCCGCCAAACCTATGTGTTCCATCTGCGTTCCCATACAATATGACTGGCGAGCTGCAACAACTCAGAAGAGCAATCTTCGCGCCTTCTTCCACATAATGAGGAGCCAATCCCATGAATCCATCTTCGGTGATGATCAAGCAACGACCCCTCGTCACGACGGCCATCATTTCGCGCCCGTTACTCTTGACCATGGCGTCAGGTTTACCATCCCAGCCTGGAATGTATCTTTTCATGTTTTCAGATCCTCCTTCAGACCTGCCGTGTAACATACCCCAGAATCGGGCTTGAAACTGCTGCTCGAGTACAGGCAGCGCGGCGTCTTCCTCTGACTGCAGTGCTCCTGCGGCCATATCCATCCAGTCACTCCATATGGGCTGTTCGCTGAGATGCGCATCACTTGGGTGGTATGGCCCAATGAGACCAACGGTGTCCATGATAACACCTGTGCATTCGAGGACGGAATCGGTGAAAGAGAATCTTGGTCTCAAGGTCGCAGATCCGGATGCGCTGTACATTGGTCCACCAATGTCGCTCATGCCCCTCATCAAAGTGATTGGAATTTGAGTTTTACGGACCATACTGCTCACCGTTGCAGGAGTACTCCAGTCAGGGCACCAGGAGGGCACTTGTAGTCCATCAGCGACAGTTGGCTCGGCAGCACATATGATGTCCAAGCTGTTGCTCTTTTTGGCGACTGCAACTGCAAATTCAAGCCAGGTCTCAGCCAGTGTCTTCGTGTAGTCCATGGTGAAATCCATGCCTTTGGTGTCAGTTGCCAAGTTCCACAGGGCAAACACCTTGTCTTGGGGTACTGTGCTTTGGAAATCACGGCAAAGAGTAACGGCATCCAGAATGCCTGGCGCTGTATCCGGAATATCGTACCAGGGCTCATCATTCTGAGCTAGAAGCGTGTTCCAGTTCTCCTGCAGCTCGTCCATCCTTCCATGTCGAAGATGTCGAAGGTAGAAAAGACGTCGTGCAAACGAAAGCTCATTGGGTGGGATGTCCCTGAGCGAGGGGTCGGCATCGTATATTCTCTCCACCAATTCTTTGTCGGAATACAGTATATCCATCAGTCGCCAAGTCGCGTGATCGAGCCTTTTCCACTCCACAATGAAGTTCTTCCCACATACAATGTAGGGTCTTCGAGCAGCTGCAAGCTCCTGAGCAACCCAGATGCGACGGAAGTAAGGGCGACAGAGAAATCGATACAGACATGCAAGGCGCCGAGGGAAATCCTCTCTGTCCTTGACGCCTAGCCATCCTGATTCAAACAGCAAGCCTCCACCTGCGTAGTGCGTCGGTGTCAAGTCTTCAACGAGTCCTAGTGCCAAATTACTAACTTCATCAGGTTCGCCAGCCCAACATGCTACAACATCCGCATCTTCGTACACTTCAATGATGCGGGGTAGCTGTCTATTCCGCTCGGAAACATTGGCCTGGTCGATACAAACAGCGTCGATCCAGAACCGTATGTACGATCCTCCAGCGTTTCTCATAGTACGTAGGAAAGTATCCAAGTTTTTTCGAATCAGGAATTTCTGCCCACTGAGCTCGAGCGGCTCGGTTGCTTCCTCAATTCCCCACGTATAAGAAACACAGTTGAAACTGACTTGGTTGTGCATTGGATTGTAACCAATAAGACCTACTAGAGGATCTTCATAGTTTGGAGCACTCGAAAGTGTGATTATCCGAGTTTCATTTGCCACATAATCGAGAGGGAGATATGTGTGTAGGGGCATTCCTGCAACCCCCTTGGAGTATTCGGCTGCCAGAGCCAGGGGTATTGGACTGTGAATCTTGAAATCCAGGTCTCCATAGGATCTATCGTCTCGGGGCCGAGGTGAGAATGGAGGTAAGAGTTTTCCCTGATCCCACATGACCATGATAGCTTCGCTCATGTCGATGACATTCTCCGCATGCTGACTCATTGTATCCATCCATTCCTGATTCCAATATTCGGCTTTCTCTCCAGGTAGTCGGTGGTTGACGCATATATCTCGGAACCAGAATCTCTTCGGCTTTGTCTCGTCTCTCACTTCATCCAGGTACACCCATATATTTGGGGATGTTCCAAGTACAGCATTGTCGGCTATGAGATGAGCCGTATCGAACGGATTGCCCCGAGTATTCACCAAAGCCGTGTAAGGTTCGCACGTTTCAAGAGGTTCGATTGAGAGCGAGCATTGCAACGGACTATCTGGCTTCCCTTGGTGCGGTTTCAGAATGAGAAATCGCATCTCTTTTGTTTCGAAATCGACGTTGGTGAAGCTGTAATTTTCGAGATCAAGCTCTTCAAGCTTCTTATCATTCCGACGCCATCGCCGTCTCTTGATTTGGAGCGGTAGGTCTGGCTCAACCGAAGCTTCAGTCTCATTACTGTCATCAGCGATGTCGATATTGATATCGCTTCCTCCAGCGTCGCTGGTGACATCTTCTTGGCCGGAGGGATCGGCCGAACCTGGTTCTGTCGGATCCATATTTGACGATTGGATAAGGTCAGGCTGGGAGCATACGCTGAGAAAGTTGTTGAAATGACTGTAAGAGAACTATGAAGCCGTGAGCCGGGGTATATACAGAGGTTGTCCGCTAGTGGAGATTCGGAGCCTTAGTTCACCGATTGGGCTGTGCCGCTGCACCGCCACGCAGCAACCAAAGAAACACGGATAAGCGTACAAGATCAGGATGCGACGGGAGCTTTTATCGATCCTCCACAGGCAGCCGAGGACGATCTTGTCTCGTTGACCGTACACCATGCTTCAAGAGGTTCTCGGTTAAAACTTGGGGAAAGTTTCGGCCAACATCAAAACAGGCGGCAGCTGGTTGCCTGCTCAACGAAAGTGATTAATAGGGAATCGAATGCTGATCGCCTGCTTAAAAAAAAATCATGGTTCCAACTGGCTCGCTCCGAGTCAATCTTAAACATCCTCCCAATGAGAAGCTCGACACCTTTGCCATTGCGCAGGTTTCTCCTGCTGGTCACGTGGAAGTTTCCTGGCCATCACCCTATTGACAACCATTGTCCAGAAGGTCATGGAGCTGGCTACGACGTACTGTCTTCTTCTGGAAATGGCTCTTCCCCTCTTTCCATCCTCCACCGATTTGTCGCCTCCAAAATTCCCGGCAACCCTTTCACTAGCCAGCCCCATTTCGCTACGAAACCTTCAGACATCTCCCAACCCGAGATGTCCCAAGGAGGGGACCAAGCGACGAAGCCGCGTTTGGTAATCTCCTCATCTGGAAACCCCTCATAAAGTCCACCGATGCAGTCGGCCCAAAGCTCATCTTCGTCGAACGTACCGGTGGCTAGGATCAAGCGATCCCGTCCTTCAGGACTTGGGAACAGGTCGATCCAGTCACAGTGTGGTACTGTCTGTTGAAGAAAGGTCGGTAGAAGTGTTGGTGGAATAACTTCGGGCTTGGATGGGTATGGAATGGTGTGAATGACTTCCTCTGCTGCGCTGCCGGCGCAGTCCAGCGGCGTGGCAAGGATGCCAGAGACTTCAACAATGTTAGCACTGTAAACGACGAAATCTGAGGAATAGGATCTTGTTTTCTATGACATCGATCCTAAGATGAGTCTTAGATCTAAGAACCTAGATATCAAACATTTTTAGGTGAGAAAACCCACATACTCAAAGTGCGATTGACGGCCAAGGCGCGGAGAGCGTTGACTTGAAGGAGCGGGATGAGATGATCTGGAGAAAGTGGGAAGAGGATGTCAAATTGCTTCACTCCAGGTTTGTTTGGTAGCAAGGGTCTTCTCGGGTTATACAATTGCTTGGCCCGGGATGCTGGGATGAGGGAGATTGATTGCTGGTCGAAGTCCCAGCATTCCACTAGCGTTTCGGATTTAACCAACGTGTCCGTTGAGGGAATCGGTGCTTCACTTTTCTTCGCTAAGGCTTTACGTTTTCCTACAGGTTGTTAGTACCGTTGTACGGCTCAATCTACATCTTGACCGATCTATTTCCAGATCCCAACTCGGGCGTCGGGAACAGAGTTAGCCATCACTTACGATATGCCCTTGTATTAAGTCTAGTCTGTGCTCGTCTTCGTGCAGCGGCGTCCTTGGTGCCAGTCCAGTCGTCTTCTTTTCTTAACGCCTACGACCGATGAGCAAGTCAAGTCGTGGTGACTTGATGCAGAATACATACCTCGGCCAATTGCGGCATCGATGAAAGCTGTAATGGTATGCTTGGTTGCAATCTTGTCGAATGCGCAAGCTGGTAGGTATCAATCTTGATGCTAGTGGGTTCGGAGCTTGGGCGATGACAGAGTGGCGTCGCACGAACGCTGTTAATCTCTGTGATCCGAGCCTCAGCCATGATGTTGCTTGTACTTGTTCATGCAGCTTGCTCACAACTACGATGAAGAGAGCGAACGATAGCTACAGCTTTGCAGGATTCCCAAGACGGACGTCGTTGATGCTGACACTGGAAGTCAGGTCTGTGAGGCGCAAGCTTGGCAAGCAGTCAGTAAGCGGCAGGGGTTGGGAGCCAGGGGCGATTTGATTCGACCTCATCATTAGCGTCATGCAACCTGCTCACAACAGTGTGTATGGCTGTACGGACTGTGCTGTGCTGGCTTCACCACATACATCATTTCATTGACGTCCGCCGCTATACTCCAAGCGATTCTTATGTCCGAAGTGCTAACAGTGGCCACAATTGACGTCCTGAAGAAGCTTAAGCCTCATGCAGCTGGCTCACATTTTGCTTGAGTTCATCGTCTACCCATGTGACATGTAGTTTGCTCACAACAGACTTCAGTCTTCGGGGTAGGTAGGATATTTTCAACACGAATAATGGTATATATACTCCTGCGCAATGCGCTATCCCATCGCCTTGTACACATCATTCCATATCATCCCAAATCGTCAAAGAGACCATATCCATTCGACCCAAGTCAGCAAACCTCCTGTTCTTCTAGCATCACTTCAAACTTTCGGCCCCTTCTTCCTCATCGGCAAATTGTGCTCGGATTAGTAGCCGGTCATGACTTTCCATCCCAACACTCTTCCCGATCTTCACGGCAAGGTTTTCATCGTCACTGGTGGGAACTCTGGCATGCAAGTGCCTCATGTATTCTCTGACAAGTTCGAAATCGCTAACCAGCTCATAGTGGTTACTACACAGTTGCTCACTTGGCAGAACATGGTGCTCATGTTTATTTGTGCTCGCGATCCTCGGATAAAGGCACCGCTGCTATTGCCGAAATCAAGAAGATGTACCCCTCCAAGGATATCAACATCGACCTTCTCCAGATGGATCTCATGGATCTGAGTAGCGTCGTCTCGGCTGCGAAACGATTTTTGAGCGTGGAAAACGCACTACACGGCCTCATCAATAACGCAGGAATCATGGCAACGCCCTTCGAAATGACCAAGGATGGCCACGAGGCCCAGTGGCAGACGAATTATCTTTCTCACTGGGTCTTGACAGAACTTCTGCTTCCTTTAATGCTGCGTACTTCAGTCAACAAGCCGCTCCCTCCCGGAAGTGTACGCATCGTCAATCTCACTTCATCGGGTCACTTGGGCGCGCCCAAAGGCGGCATCAATTTTGATGATCCGTCACTCAAGGAAAGTGGCCCATGGCACCGATACGGGCAAAGTAAACTCGCCAACATCTTACACACAAGAACTCTGAACAAGAAGTACGGCCCCGGTTCCGCCAATGCCCTGAATGGAGAAGGCGAGATTTGGGTATCGTGTGTACATCCAGGCTTGGTAGAGACGAACCTCGCCAATTCAGTAACAGAGACCGGATCTTCGTTGATGAAAGTTTTCCCAATTGCACGCATGGTTGGATTGACACTTAATGCGGATAAGGGTTCATGGAGCAGCTTGTTTGGTGTCGCGAGTCGGGATATGAAGGCAGAGCAGAGCGGCATGTATTTCGAGGTTTTCAAACGCCTTGGGGAGCCGTGGTGGCAGAGCAGTGCTGCGAAAGATGCTAAACTCGCAGAGAACTTGGAAGTGTGGACCAAAGAAAAAATGAGCAAGGAGGGGTGGGTTCAGTAGAGAATTGATGTCAGGGATAAAGTTTCACATGTATATTAGTACAGGCGTTTTATACGGAATTAGAATGCGAGAAAATTTTTAATTTTCTATCTCTTCCAACACTGAGTCTTAGGCAAAAAAATGGGGTCAGTTGCTTTCCAAACAACAGGGGATTATTCTTACCAAAGTCCTGAAATACAATTGATACATGTCTTAAACAGATTAAAACTCCCCAACAACCCAATTATTGTGAGAAACTGGTCTGCTGACATGCATTGACTTCAAACATCAAGTCTTGGAGATTTCCGCGTCTCGCATTGTGCGATCACCAAGTCAAGTCTACACTTCAGACATCTCAACTTCTCATGCACTATTTAGCTATGCACTCGCCGCAATGACTCTTTTGAGCTACGAAATTAAGACTTAAAACGAAAGTGGATCGCAGATCTCCAGTAGATCTCCCGTCCCATGAGCTTGATCTGAAGCTTGAGTTTGCCACGTTTCATCCCGGCACGGCTTGTTTTGAACTCGGATCTTCGCTCAGCCAATCGCAGTCCAGTCTGAAGTTCTTGGAACGAAACTTTCGACTTTGAGATGGGACTGCCTATCGGATCCGTCTAGTTTGGCGATTCGTGGTGGATGTCAGATTCGGTAAAAGGTCATGTTTTGACTCGGGTGTTTAATGCTTGTTATGCGCCACCAGCTAGATTGACAGAGGTGCATATAAAAGCAACCGTGACCGCTCTTGGCTTCTTCATTAGGTACCAACTCTCATAATTCATTGAACGACACTGTAAAAGCCACGAGTTTTTCTCATTCTCGCTTTCTGTACGGTCCATAAAATTTTGGCCTCTTTCATTTCAACCCTTTTCTTCCAGAACCAAGATGCTTTTCAATACATTCTTTTTAATGATGGGCGTAGCAGCTGGTTCTGAAAGTAAGACTCCTCCTAGAAATCTCGTCTGCGTTACTGATCCAAATCCTTCTTCAGTTGCCTCTACAGTTGAATCGCTAATCGAAGATTCGCTTATTGTCCCTCGGCAACAAGGACAAACACACGTCGTCGTCGTCGGGAGCCTACAAAATCCAAACGCTGTCACTTTCACACCAAATACCATCAACGATTTGAATGTCAAGCTCTAGGCTCTGTTTTCTATTTTACTTTTGTGAGTGAATTATCATCTTTGTTGAGACAAAGCTCTCAAGCAAGTTTAGAACATTCCAGCCCAAGCCAGAACTCTTCGGAATCCTCTATTCTCTGAAGTATTCGCAATCTAACTTGTGTCTCCTTAGGGCGGGATTTGTCTATATGATTTACGGGCGGAAGAAAATTTTATGGCTTAAGCCAGCCAGACCTATTCACTTCACACGACCAAACCGCCATGTTTTCGCGACAGCTGAGACACCGATCTCAGATCGGTTCCCCAACATTCATCCTCTACAACCGATACCTGAAGCCCGGGGTATACAAGTCCGTCACATCCTCATAATCATCGGCCGTCAACTGTCTCTTCTCAGGTGCAACATCCACCTCCAGAGCCGCAGCTTCTCCTTCCTCTCGGTCTCGCTTCTTATTCACGAAGGTCAGGTAGATGCGCAGGCCTAGAGAGACGAAGATGACGAGTCCGTAGCAGATTAGGATGGCTTTGAAGGCTGTGGGGTAGCCGCTGGGAAGAGGCATGTCAGTTTGTTTTGTTTGTGGGTAATTAAGCGAGAGAGAATGGAGAGGACGGGGAGGAGAATAGATGAAGTGACTTACGCAGCTTTCTCGGATGTTTTGAAGGTTTGTGGACCGGAAATGTTGCCAGCGCAGTAAGTGAGGAAAATGATGGCTGTCACTGTCATCTTTTTCGTGACGCCCTTGTAATTTGATGACACTAGACCCAGCGAAAGGGGGATTGCTCCAGGGCCGGTTTGAAGCTGGAGGAACGTCAGCTATCGACTTTTGTACCAGCTTCGGGGTCAGGAGAGATACATACGCAGTAGTAAGCAAACAAACGAACCCCTTTTGTCTGTACGGAGAAGATAATCGCGCTCCCCACAACAGGCGGAATAACTACAGCGATAATCAAGAACGTCGTAATGTTCCTGAATCTACTCGCCAGCCATCCCGTACCAAGAATAGTCGACATAGCGATCACCGAAGCAGGAAGTGTAACAAGTGTCGTCTCAAGTGACGTGAATCCGAAGCTCTTTAGCGCAAGATTACCGAAACTGCCAGTTCCACCATTTGGAATCTGCGTCAGTACGGAGATTGCAGCGAAGAAGTAGGTCTTAGGATCTGTCAAGCATTCAATGACTTGATCGATCTTCCATTTGCTGTTGATGGGATCGACTCTTCCTGCTCCACCTAGTACGACGCGATCTTCGGCATACTGCTTTTCTTCTTCCGTGAGGAAACTAGCGTCGTTGATGGTGTCTGGGAGGAGGAAGAATACGAAGATACTCCAAAGACTGGTTATTACGCCGAAGATCTGGAAATTCAGCATGCGGGTTTGAAGTTAGGACAGAATTTGGGAACTTACGATGAACATCCACTGCCAGGGATGGAGAGGATGCTCGATTTGACCAATACCATAAGCGAGCAGAGATGCAATAAAACCACCACAACTATTTCCAGCAAACCAAACTCCAGTCCGCGCAGGGATCTCATCTCGAGTGTACCACTTCCAAAAATTTAGCGTTGTAAAAGTCAAAATCTTAGTATTGGGACATCAGTTCCCAACACTGTCTTTAATCCGAGATCCCAGATGTTATAGATTTTGAGGCGAGGAAAAGTACATACAATAGCCGTCACATACACGAAAGCTGGTGAGATAGTTGCTTCCTGTCCTCAAGTCAGTCTCTAACTTTAAAATAAACATCGAGAAATTAAAGCATACCGCAACACCTAGCAAAAACCGGCAAGTAGCCAACCCCCCAAAATTTGTACAAGCAGCCGTCGCCGCCACAACCGCGCCCCAAAGCAGAATAACACCCGAGAGGTATTTCCCAATCGGAAGTCTCTGAATGAGGACCGTCGTCGGGTACTCGAAAAACAGGTAGCCAAAGTAAAAGATCGAAGACACCCATGAGTACTGTTTTCCGACGAGGTGATTGTCTTCTGTAAGCCCGAAGACAGCTGCCGAAGAGAGAATAACTTTGTCCATGAAGTTTAGGTTGTAGGTTACGAACATGATGGCTAGGATTCGCATGTCGATTTTGCGGATCACACGCTTGGCGAGGGCCTGTGTGTATGGACTCAACTCTTGGATCTCCTCTTGAGAGATATCGGTAGGAGGTTGTGGTGCCATGTTGACGATATGCGTCACCTGTAGCGAGTTCCTCAAAATCAACAATAGATACCAAGAAAACCCTAAGATAGTTCAGCGCGCATCGAGAAGAAAAAAACTGCTGGACAAGCTTTATGTACCTCTTGCGTATCTGATGTCTTCATCGGATCCGAAAGATAAGAAATGAAACGTTGCCCGATAGGTGCCGATGAAGGTCAAGAGTGGGAGGTGGCGTGCTGCCACCCGCCGCGGCGCTTGCTTGTTTGCCCGCCACAGCCAGCCATTACTTGGCCGGCAGGACTAAAGTTCTGGAATTACGTGAAGACATTTTGAAGAGAGATGGGAAAGCTCTGTATTGTGATTTCCTGTATAGGTAGTCGATATTGAGAAATCTTAAAACTTCAAATAAGTCTGCTCGAAGTCGTCCAGGTTCTTGAACAGCTCCACTTTATTCTCATCCGAAGCCCAGCAAATATCGATCGCATTTCTCTGCAACTGAATCATCTCCCGGTCCGTAAAGTCACATTTCTCCCTCACCACATACAAGTTATGCAACACCCAATTGTCTTCCATATAGACCGGATCATCACTTGCGATCGTGATCTTGATATCCGCATCAAATAGTTTCCTAATCCTTGGGAATACTTCGCTCTCAGGCGTATGCCGAATATACGCGCAAGGACAAAGTGTCATCCCAATACCCTTCTCTTTGATGATCTTCGTGAGTTCGTCGCGATCAGCAGCGTTCATGCCGTGATCTATTCTGTCTGCTCCAGAACCGCCGAGATCTTCAACGGCTTGGCGAATATGCTCGTGGGTATTCTTCTGGTTGAAGTCGCAGTGACATGTAATTTTGAATCCATCTGCTCGAGCTTGTTTGAAGACAGCTTCAAATAGCTTTGGTGGTCTGTCGAGCTCGTCAGAGTCGAGTCCAATTCCAACGATCAGGTCTTTGTAGGGGAGGGCAGCTTCGTATTGCTCCATGGCGGCTTCAGGTGACATGTCGCGGAGGATGCACATGATCCATTGGGATTTGACCTAGGAGTTCTTAGATTATTTGTAAATAAAAGTCATAGGCGATATTACTTACATTGAATTGCTCTTCGGCATGTTTCTGAGCCCTCTTGAATCCACCCATGATGACATCCATCCCCACGCCTCTTCTCGTATGTCCCTGCGCATCAAAGAAGACCTCACAATACACAACTCCCATCTCCGCCGCCCTCTCAAAATACTCCCTCGCCAACTCAAAGTAATCCTCTTCGTCCCTTAGCAACTCAAAGCCTCCATAATAAATTTCAAAGAACGTGAAGGATTCTTGTCCCTCCGCCGATGCAGCTCCAATCCGGCCTCGAATCTGCGTGTATGCTTCTTGTACCGCTGAGAGCGATGTAAGCGGGACCTTAGAGGCGCCTTTTGTGAGAGGTATGGAGTATTTGCGGGAGAGTTTCCAACGGAGTGAGGGGGACAGAGTGCCTTCTATGTGGACATGGAGTTCAATTTTTGGGATGGCCGTAACTATGGGCAGGGAGGACTGGAGGTGTCGTGTACGCCATTCTTGGCGTTCGGCAGTGGTAGAGACTTGGTTCGATAATATGGGTAGGAGATTTGCGTCCATGGTTCATTCAGGGATTTTGGCACTGATGTAGGTATGGATGGAAGACTTTAGGTGTTGATGGAGGCGGTAAGTTGGGGGACATTGGTCAAGTTGGGCACTTTTTCGCTTGTCGTTGGTAGCGGAGAAAAAGAAGCGGCACGGCACCAGCTCTCTCAACCAAGTTTCCCTTCAAACCTTGTTTAGACGTGAGTAGATCCAAGGGAAACCAAAAGAGATGTTTCTGCGTGGTATCCATATATATTTCTATCTCCTACTACCCTTCCAGGAAATTTGAGCTGAGACTGGGGCGTTAGATGCAGCGGAAATTCTTTAATTGATGCAACAATCTGAATATTGAAAGCACAAAAACCCAATGTGCACATGGCTTTTATCTACCGCTTTTTTGGGGGCCCATTGTTCAAGCAGATAGAGATAATGCAGAAACCTATGAACCCAAACTTTTACCCCGAACGTCCCAATCTAAGCCAAAACCAGCTTCTCCAATGTCCGCAACAAGCCATTCGGTTCCGCAACTCCCTGATCAGCAATCGCATCAGCTCGCTCTTGGGTATCCGCAACAGAATAGATACGAAGCTCATCCGCGTTTCCAGAAGGACGAACGTGAGCCACGTCGCCATTGGCGAATAGGATGCGAACACCGTCGGTGTACAAAATTCGTGAGACTGGAGAGAAGCTAGCTTCTGCTGAGAAGACACTTTGGATGTCTTTACGAATCTGATCGAATCTCTGGGCGTGGTTCTCGGTCACTGAGACTTTGGCTTGGTCTGCATCCAATGCGGTAATACCACCGGATTCATATGAGACGACTTGCATGCTGGTATCGGGAGGCGAAAAGCGCTCGACGATCTTCATGCTTGTGGGACGGGGGAAGTTGCGAAGTAATGAAGCGCGACTGAAACGGGGAGGAAGGGTGTCGAAGAGTTTAGGGAGTGTGGTCTTGCGATTGTGTGCTGCGAACAAAGCGCAGAGCAGAGGGAGGAAAGCATCACGTGTAGGCAGTGCGGTCAGAACATTACCGTTGCGCGTGATATCGGATCCTGTGAGGAAGCCACCGTTTGCTTCCCATCCACAGACTCGAGGAATGCCTTTGGCGATGGCGCGCTCCATGCCAGAGATGACATATGGACTGCCGATTTTGGTCTTTGGCTCGGTGACAGCGGCGAGTGGTCCGCGATCAATCGCATCATTGGTACTAATGGGTACGACTGCGGCACCAACTTCTAGAAATTCGGCGACGACCATGCCCAGCAGGTCACCACCGAAGAAGCGGAGAACGTCTGATTCGGGAGCGAGAATCAAGGGACGGTCACTGTCACCATCGGTTGAGATGACGGCGTTGAAACCTTTGCCAGCATCATCGTACAGCTTTTGGACAACGTCCAGTTGAGCTTGGTCGATAGCTTCAGTATCGATGGGCACGAAAGTGTCACTGCGGCCAGCAGCGGTGACGGTAGCGCCAAGTGCTTCGAAAATCTCGATTAGAAGATCACGACCGACAGCAGAATGCTGGTAGGCCAATAGCTTCACTCCTTTCAATGATTCGCCTTTGAAGAAGTCCACGTAGCGTTTGATGTAAGCTGCTCTACCTTCTGGGATTGCAGGAAGGACATCCTGTGATATGTTCCGGAAAACACCTTGCTCATCGAAGAGAGATTCAGAATATGCTTGATTCAGAAGTTTCTCGCGAGTGATGGCGACTCTATCATTGATAGGCTGCTCATCTCTCTTCATCAGCTCGCCTTTGGATGTGTTCAATTTATATCCGTTGCGACTGAAGGGGATGTGGCTGCCCGTGACCATGATGCTACCCTTGCCATGAGTGATAGCCCAGTATGTCAAAGCTGGGGTAGGGATATCTCCAAGATTGATTGGATTCATTCCTGTGTCTTTCAAAGCTTGAGTGACTGCTTGACAGAGACCACCACGGCCATTCTCGACCAATTTGGTGGAGCTGGGACGGAGATCATGAGCGAAAAAGAAGTCATCGCCGGATTTTATTCCACCATCAGATAATGGTAGTGACTGCAGATACTCGACCTCGGCGACGACATTTGTGTAGATTTCGAGTTGAGTCAGGTGGATGACCTCACCCCGGCGGCCACTGGTACCAAATTTCAGGGGGACTGGCGCGTAGGCGAGGTGGGCTGCAAGAGACTCTGATGATGCTGTCATCTTGGTTCTGGTTCTGTACTTGTCAGCCGGTAGTCAAAGACTTGGTGAAAGGGTAAATAACTCGTATTGTTATGAGAAGTGGATCAATATGCTTTGATCAAGTAATTTGCGGTGAAGAAAAGACAGAATTGAGGGTCGAAATTCGGTTCCCTTAGACGAAGGGCGCTTGCCTGGTTTGGGAATGGTATCACTAATGCTCCAGCCATCTGAACCAGTTCGTGAGAGAAAGCATTATGCTGAAAATCTTGCTGTGAAAATGCATAAATATCTTCTAGAGACATTCTTCGTCTCACAAGTCACACGGGCTCCGATAAAGCTACCTCTTTTGTCTCCAGTAGTGGGTAAGCATGATTTCCACGTGACAACTAAAAAGTCCTGGTATGTCAACACGCGAAGAAAAGTCTACTAAATCAAAAGACTTGAGATAATTCCGCAAAATTCTCAAGGTTACATAAATATCTCCACTGTCAAATCTATTCCACAAACCATGTACCTCATCTACCATGACACTCAAATCTGACAAGCCCGACTCAATCCACCACACACCTCACTCACTCCAGCCTGAGCCAGTCCATCAACATATGAACGACAGAACCGAGAACCCAGGCACGTAACTTCACGCCTCCGACATAACTTCGTCACCACATACCCACATATTCAAGGATATAGATATCTTCTGCTGAGGGGTGAGAAAGGAAGGATGTCTATGTAAATAATTCGGGAAAATGAAGATCAGAAGATTCGAAACTACGGGGGATGCCGCACGGGTAGTGACATTCACTCTTATGGAGGCTCTAAAGTTAAAGAAGGATTGCAACGGTGGACGACTGTAATCAAGAGTGAATGATAGAAAAAGCACGCAAATACCTTTCACTTGTACTGTACTCTTTGCATGCCCACGAGATTTCTTAAAAGGAGACGAACTTAAGGGAAAAGATTCTTACTGACCTTTTGAATGGCAGATGACTAGCTATGAACACCAAGACTGCTTGCTATGACGTGAACCAGGTTCGGCAGTGACGTTGGTGCATTGCATACAACGTATCTCGACACGCAAGTCGCGGCCATAGATCGTCGAGATGAGCAAGTGGTAGGTCCCGCCATCGCCTTTGCATTCCCATACTCTTTCTTATTGATTGAACAAGAATTCTGGAATCTCCTTCATCCACTGAACAAGTCCTCGCCCCCGATAGCAGTAATATTGCAATATTCAACATCAAAAACGCACACAGCGCGCAGCCATACATGTTGCGAATTCTGCCGTCAGCAAGGCAGTCCATCCATCAGCTCTTGGCTACACATAATTCATGTCCATGCACAGTTCCTTTTTTGTTGTTGCCGTTAAGGTCGGCAATGCACTGCTGTACTTGCCACCCTGGTTAAGAAACCCTTCATTCATCCGCAAGGTCTCATGGATCGACTTCAGGTCGGCGACCAGCCCTTCCCTAAATATAACGAAGCCACCGCGGCAATGGGAAATCAGGAACCCATATAAATGTAGAAGCCCCACATGCAATGCCCATTCCCAGTCACCAGCCACTTGCTGTAACAGTATGCATATATGTAGGGATGGTAGCATCCGAGCAGAAACAACACTAGCATTAACAGCAAGCAAACAAGCAAGCCAATTTGAGATCGACGGAGATGAGGTCCTTGCACTATGCTTGCATGAACCAGGGCCTTGATGTTGTTGGCACTCGGCAGCCACCAAGTCTGCAATACCGACAGGGCTACACGACAAGCGCCAAAAGGGGAATGAAGGGCTGCGGAGGCTAGAAGGCGTCCACAACAGGGATGTCAGATCCGAAGGGCCGAAAATCAGAGATTGAATCGATATTAAGATTTGGATGTGGCCGTAAATGGAAAGATTGACAACATTGGGAGAGATGATGTGTGTGAAAAGCGGAAAGAGAAAGCAGGGGCAAGGACGAGGACAGGGCAGTGAAGTACGATAAGAAAAGGAAGGTATGATGGGATATGTTAGGAAATGACAAAGCAAGTAAGGATGGGCTTTAACAGAAGGCGGAGAAATTTGAGATGTAGAAAGGGAAGTACACATGGGAAGCGCCTACAGAAGTCGGTGGTACGTACTCCTCCTCCAAGCTTGAAACGCGGAGGAGAAGCTAGGTGCAGATGCGATTTCATGTACCCATGTACAATTGTGAGTAAATGTAGGTGTCTGGATGAGCGACCGTCCTGGCTTCAAAACTAAGAAATCAAGAACCTTATTCGTGGTTAACTATAACATCCGTACCTATATCACAACCACGCAGGAGCAGACATGAAACGCGGGGAATGCAGGGAACAAACAACATATGTTCCTTCTAAAAGCCAAATCGAGAAGTACGTAAATTCGGAATTAGAACTTGGCCAGATCAGGATCTGGAGTATGGAAATGCGAGTAAATGCTCGCTGGATTCGGTTTTCAAGGCGGTAACTAGAGCCTTGATCAGTGCTGCATCAGAAAACAGCCTCCCCGCTCCTCAACCAAACAGAAGATTCTGTGGCTCCAGAAGGTACTGAGCGACGACGCCCTTGGCATCCTCAAATAAGACGGCCCGAATATCTACCATTCTAATTCCGTGAATACCTCACTTTACCTACTAACATCGGCCATTTTCTCGATCAACTCGATCGAACAAGAAATAATGGTACTTTCAAGCCAATCAGAAATGAAGACAGAACGGATAGAGAGTTTTCCGGGTGAGGACGTACTTGCGGTGTAGATACTCCCACCCAAGGCAGACGGCAGGGCAGGTAGGGAGGCAAGCAAGGAGATATAAATAAAGTTTTCGAGAAAGGCCATTGGTAGTGCTCAGGCCATAAGCTGGCTTGTTAGAGTTGGAGCTCAGACAGGTAGGGTCGTAGTAATATCGAGCTTGAGCCAGGTAGCGTGGGGAAAGAAGGAAGATCGCCCGCCTGGTACTGTGGCGTACAGGTTGATGACATGGACATGCACGTGGGAAGCATGGGCTGCTACGTATGTGGAAGGTAGGTCGAGATCTGAGAGGTTGAAAGGTCGACAGGAGAAAGGTTGTCGCCGACCTGATGAGGTGCCCGGCGGAGTTTGGACTTCCGATCCGGAAGAGGAGGGAGGATGGCGAGAGCCGCACGTGAGCGTGCCTATTGATGGATGCGTTTGTGGTTGGTGATGTTGGCGGGATGTATTTGTTTGGCCGCACCCTTGCATGTAGTTCGCAGCCAGCATGTGTGTGTGTGCATCCAGAGGGCGTATTAATGGGAGACCTTGACCAGCCCAATACAACCTCAACGCAGTGCATCCCACACGGTTGCTACTCAAGGCAGGGGAGCGGGGAAAGCATCCTAGCTGCAGCCTTAATTCTCCTAGGTTTCAATACCAGAACGCTCGGGTTTCAAGAACCGGAGGCTCGGTATTATTGCTTTACTGAAATTGGTATACATGACATGGTAGGGACATGGGGAGATGCTGATGCTTGATTGCAGTTGAAGCCTGCTCTTTGCACTGGAGGAAGATGCACCTTGGAAATGCGGACATCTGATTCGCCTGTATGCCAGCTTCAGAGATTCTTTGGAGACGAACGACGAATCGCTTTGACCTCTGCCTGTCATATGAGCTTTCACGGCAAGACCCCTGCGAAAAAGAAAGATCGGGGTTATGGAGGAACGTGGCGTTCAGTAATCGGGAGATTTTCCGTAACGTTGTATTGAGGGACGTTCGGTCCAACGTCTTCGAATATGGGGATAGCTGAAGTGAGCAATTAAGCAACTAAGCCTTTTTTGAAGGGACTTGAGCCCATAGATACTGTCATAAACACCACATTGCAAAGCAATCAAATCCAACTAGATGGACGAAAGGACGCCGTAAATATCCAAAACAAATGAAAAATCCCAAACACCTATGCCCGAATGTGGCCTTCCCATATTTTCCACACCATCCCAAAACACCTTGGTATCCGCCAGTCATGCTTCAAGTCGATCAAAGGTAACAGTATATCAGAGAAGCTCATCGCTACCGCTTGCAACACTGTTCTCAATCGCATCAAGAATGGCTCTTTCTTCGAACACTGGGCCTTGCCCATCGCACTTGGCAACTTTCTTCAGCCTGTCACTGATATCGCCGATATCAACTAGACCTCTGGCATAGAGGGGATGTTTGATAATGTAGTCCCAGGTTGCACCTGCAGCTAGCAGCCTTTCCCCGCTATCACTTGTAACGATCCTGTGACTTGGTGTCTTATTATCATGCGCGTAGAGAACCTCGGTGTAGAAATCGGTAGGAGAGTATCGCATAGGCCCCGCGTTTGGTAAAGGTTCAGAACCCCCGCGAGGATGCGCAGATGTTGCTTTTAGGATCTCGTTCTCTGTCGCAGCTTTCTGTAATTGGAGCTTCAGCCTTTCGTTCTCTTCGGCGACATTGGCAGAGTTCTTTTCGAGGGCAGCGAGTTTTGCTTCAAGGTCTTTGACATGGCGTTCTTTTCGTTCGCGGAAGGCTCGTTGTCTATGCGGGGTCAGCGCTGGCGATGGTGTTATGGAGGGGTAACTCACGCTGCTCGATTCTGGGCTTTGCGGCGGGATTGCGCGGGTGTCATATTGTCGTCGTCATCGCTATTGCTTCCGCGCCTATTGGCATCGTCGTTCATGTCCCCTCCATTGCTCATCTCGTAGGTGTGATTGACGCCGTTGCTGATGGAGCCTTTATGCTGGGAGACCGGTGTGGGGGGTTTAACTGGTTGCATGCCATTGTTGTAATGCTGGTTGAAGGTGTCGAAACTCTGGTACTCGAATGCATCCTGCTTTGGAGTCAGGAAAGGCTGCGAGTAGGGCTGGACTTTATGAAATTGGTTCTGGGTACGCACGGGAGGAGAGTTGCTGTAGTGGTCTGAGTTGGCGGATCCTGTATGTGCAGGAGTCGGAGGGAGGTCGAGAAACTGGTATGGCTGGGGAGCAGCGGTGGTGAAGTAAGGATAGTCCATTTTCTTTGTGCCTGCCTGCTTGTCTGTCTATATTGTATTGTATTGTACTGATGCGGTGAAGGTAGACAGATGGTGGGTGTCTTTGGAAGACTTTAGAGTGCAGATGCGCTGCTTATAAAGCTATGTTTGAGTGAAAGACTGGGGGGGTTGAGAAGAAGAGGACTGGGAGACGGCTCTGATTGCAATTAATCTTGATTTGTGGGAGAAAGGGATGGCTGTCCAAAGTTTATACTTGCCGGAACGTTTGATGCTTGTGAGGAAGAGGGAGTGAGTGATTGAGTGAGGGACGCGGGTGCAGAAGAGGGCGCTAGTCCTTGTCGATAAGCAAGCAGGCAGTCTTGGCAAGCCTCAAGCCTCAAGTCAGTCATTCAGTCTTCCCTTTCTTCTTCTTTCCTGTGCTTCTATCTTCTGATGCCTCTATCTTCCCTCCTCCCATGTTCTTCTCCCCTCCCTTGCCCTCCCCTCCCCTGTACTTCTCCCCATGTCCCCAGTCACACCCCATCTGCCCAGCCTTATCATACCTGACCGCTACGAATTTATGCTTCTTCTCCTTCCCGACCGCACCTGCAGTGGTGTAGTGTGGTACGTACAGTGCTGTTGTGGCTGGCTTTGGTCTGGTGCGGTCTGGACTGCATCAGGATGTCTCGCTTTCCGCGCATTTATTCTCAGCCCTGCCAGCCTTCTACCAGCTTCAACCGGGCCATGAGGTTTCTATTGTTCTTGGTCCTTCATTCCCTTTCATACAGATTACAGATTATCTTTCATTGTATATAACAGTTGTCCACTTTTTATGCGGTATATTGACTTCCTTTCGTCCTTTTCCTATTAGCCACCAAGCCAGCATTACTGTCAACCCAAGTACCCAGTACCCAGCACCTAGTGTATATTTGCCATGGATCCTCATTCTCACCATTGCCTCGCCTTTGCCTTCAGCCAAACCAAGCTTAATCCTGCTTACAGCACCTGCCGCGTTCCATTCTGCCACCACGAGGCCTGTTTGACCAATGTAGTTCTTCACTCCAGTCTTTTTTTTCTCCTACTTCCCCATCTGTGTGCCGACCCGCAACCAGCGCCATCTCGTGTTCTCCCGCATACCATGTCACTTGTCACTCCGTCTTCTAGTGGTCAATAATTTTGACTTCTGACTGCAGGCGGGCTTCACTACTGACAGCACACAACACGGTCTGAGACCTGCCAAGCACAGCTGTGCCGCCTTGAGTATTTGCAAGTGGTCCTGCGTCTTCCGCCGGCCGGATTTTGCTGTAAGACCGATCTACTGCTTTCTCCTTCCCTTCCTTCTTTTAATAACAAAAAGTAATCGTATAATACAGCAATGATAGCTGAACAATAGTAGCTTAATTCATCTGCTATGTACTACTATTTGCGGAGAACGACAGCATTCGGAATATGCAGCCACGCCATTCTCCCACGTCGTGGGGCCCGTAATCTTCCTCTCTGGTGGATGTCTATTCCCTGTCCCTCAGGTGAGGTAAGATTCGGCATACCGTTCGTTCAATCCAACGGGTTCCGTATTTTATCTTCCTGGCCTTACCAAAATACCAACCCATTTTCAAGCTCACCTATTCCGGGGAACTATTGGGGACCAAGCTTCGAGCATCCGACGGCCATAGAGCCTCCCGGCATACTGAACACATTCAGGCTATTCTCGAGCGAGAATTCCCCGCCCTGTCTAGAACACGGCAGGATTCTTTCCAGAACAATTCTCTTTCATGCTTTCTTCCAATGATCCTCAACGAACCATTGCTAAGACCCCCAAATCCTTGCTCGCTGATTTACATTGGCGAATATCCATGACGCCGATCTATTTGCTTTTCTTTGCATTTCTTTGCGTTGCGGCGTGGTGGGATGAGATGAGCTGAGCTACTCAAGTAGGTGTACCAAACTGCACTGCAAAGTATATTTAGCGGCGTAGACGCCGAGGCGCGTAAGCCCAACAACCACAAAACCTCCTACTCGTCCGTCTCCTTGCAAAACCTATATCGAGGGCAAAACACACCTATATTTGTGCCGCTGTATCATTTTCTTTTCCAGTGTCGTACTGGCACCAATTCCAAATACCCCTAAATATACCTTTCCACCCGTACCTCTTTCATCTTGAATTTATTGGTGCGGGTCGCATCGCATCATTTTCCTCATTGGCTGGTACGAAACACCTCTTCCCTTAGGTTCTCAGCTAGTATTTCATCGCAGACCTGGATGCTCAAAGTGCAGAAGTGCACTTTTCAACCCCTTTTTACTTTTAGAATAGTTCATACCATACCTTAATGAATCACGAAATCCAGCTGGCGTAGTAAGTTTCAAACCCCGTCTGCAGGGAAGCGAAACATCTGCATAAAAGGCACACCAATAGCAATCAAGTTATATAAGCATATATATCCGGGACGTCGGTAAACCTAATGTTTTGAAACAATGAGACTACAGGGTACAGACGGAAAGGACTCGGGTGCTCTATCTGGATCGAACATCTAATATGGGAAGTGCGGATGCAATTTTTGGGCTTTTCAGGTACCCGGACAGGCGAAGGATGTTGGAGCATAGCCTGTAGGGGGATTACGATGAAGCCTGTTGGTATGGGAGGGCTGCCGATTGGTTTGCGGCAGGGGAGGGTTGCTTCTGGAAGTTATAGAACGGATAGAAAGAGAATGGAAGAGAGGGAACTGGTGTTTGACCTCCGGGGGAGGGAAACAGGGTATCGGTGGCCGGTGACGTGGACTCCTTCGTTCTGGAGGCGCCGTGTTCTCTGAGAGGTAGATAGATGAATGGCACTGTAAAGGTTCATGGGCACAATTCCACAATTTTCTTCGGTGACGAAAGGGGTGCCAGGAGAATTGAGTACTTAAAACTGAAAAGTGTTCTCAATATTCAGTGCATTTTTCTTCTGTCGCCTCACGACTCCGCGACCCCTACAACAGGGAAATTGGTGCCCCGATACCAATGAGTAATAAAGGCCATCAAAGAAGAACAGCTAGTTGACCGCCACCTGAAGCATGTGGACTAGAAAGGTATACATTATCTATCATAGAGTACCAAGAATGCCAATATGCTGTCCGTTCAGTGAGGAGCCAAGTCTTCAAGCTGAGACGGACCATACGTGTTTTGGATGAGCAAGAGATGAACGGGATGAAGTCTTTCAGAAACATTTGGTCTCAGCAGCTGCAAGATGGTCGATGATGGGACATGTAGACAGACTGTGTTCTTGCTTTCTTGATCATGCTTTGGATCCAAATAGGGACATTTGCCACAGTATCAGAGCTTCTTAGATGGGTAGGAGGTATGCCTGTTCTCATGGAGTTGAGGGTAGACTTCGAAAAGTTGAGACCTGTGGTAAATGCTCCAGCTCAGTCCCATACACGAATGACGGCAAAGAACAAAGACAGAGAGAAGCGCTTCAACGAGACCACGCAAGCATGCTTCGCCGAAGCCAGGCGTTCTGTTAGAGGGGTTAAAATCGACTAGGGAGCGTATTTTGACGAAAGAGAGCTACCGTCATCCACAGGAGAGCTGAAATAAATCGCGGAGTTTTAGTTGTCCGAAGTGATAGTGGTCACTTTCATTACGTAGTTTTTGGTTATGAAAGAATTTGAGACACCAATTTCTAATAACTCGACTGCAGTTCTTCCCTCTCGGGTTTTCGGGTGCATTCAGTGATGAATGTTGCTGTTCAGCCCTACCGCACCACAAGAGATTCCTAAACGTCCACCTTACCAAAGACTCAACGTTGTAAAAAGACATATTTAATGTCTAACCGATTGCTCTTTACGGGAATATGAGTCTCCTTTACATGCCTTGGGAGTTGTGTTTCAAGGATAAGAGAATATTCAGGAAAAATCAACGTCATAATCGAGAAAATTATTCACTTGTTTGCAAAATCAGATTTTTCTAGAACGTTGTACTGCAACGTCTCAAATGCCTTTCCAGCAATTCGAACCTATAGCCTCTTAGTAAAGCATATTAAGTTGTAACGTAAATGTAAAGAGGTACAATGCCTTCTTCTATGCTTATATCAAACAAACACGCATAATCTGAAACTCCCCTAATAACAAAACGCCTGTTATCATTTCCTCCTAAAATTTTATAAAATCGACAAGGTTTCTCGAGGATGTATACTTATCTAAGAGAAATCATTCTTAATTCTTATTATAGATAGTAGATGTTTCTGAAATACATCCCGAATTCATGTGTACTAGATCACCTTCTATTAAGATCGTACTATGATAAGGATTAGATTGAATCAGATTTGAATAACAAGAAAAGATCAAGCTGAGTTCATTCTTAAGAATCCCAATGTTACAAAGATAAACGGATCCTGACATATATGGATTGAATGGCGGAGTGGCATCGTCAGTGGCAGGGCCGTTGCCATCGCCAATGAGCCTGTGCCATCCTACATATCACCACTGTCTGGCCGAGTGACATCGCCGACGCCTTGTATTATTACCCAGCCTGCATTACTTCATGGTCAAATTAGGGTAGCATGGCCAACCCTATGGAGTCGGCACCAGCTTCGACTGAAGCAATAACCTGGCTCTTGGCATTGCAAGATGGCATGGCGTAGTGAAGAAGAAAAAATGGGAACAGACAAGAAGCAATGATTCAGAAAGGAAAGTCCAAATCATACGAAGCCATGCTAAGGTCAGAAATTTCTTTCCAGCTTTCAAGCCACGATACCCCGCCTGAAAGACTGTACATACCCCGTCGTGGACACCAGCACTGGAGCTAAGCAAAATAAAATTGTAAGATTAAAGACGGCATGATCGGAGAAAAAGAAAACATGATTGACAATCCCATCAAACGGGGCTTTTACCCGCATATCCAATATTTGCGGATGCAGATGGACTGAGAATTTCGGTGAGGATTCTTCGGCGAAGAACTCAAGTTCTTCAAAGCCTGGCAAGGCCCTGGGCACGGCCCAAAGAAATAATTGTGAGAACGACTTGTGGATGTTCTGCAATAATAACATGACATTGAGAAAAAGCCTAGTACACACCGCGCACCGTATAAGGAGCCAGCATCGTCAAATCGCTATTGCTCAAACAATTGTTGAAGGCATGCCGGGTGGATATTTGCAAAGCCGGTGATTGTACCGGGATGAGGATTACATAGCCGAGGCTGGATCTGGAGCCATAACTTGCTTCCATACCAACACAACACAACAAATGGCGACCACTAGAAGTAATTTGGCTACTTGGCGTATGACAGAAGGCATAACCAGACACAGGAAGTGTTGGCGAGGGAGAACTGAAGAAGTGAAATGCTCCCCTCCATCAAGTCTTCCCCACAATTGCAGCATTCCCATCAGCCAAGGAATCCACACACCCACACCAATGAACACGCACCACACCACACTAGTTTGTCTTCTTGCAGCTGCTGGCAGGGTTTGCAAGCTAGGGAAATCATCGGCTCTTGGAGCAAAAACTGTAATATCTACATAATATTGAATAAGAAGATTTTCGCCATCAAATCATTTGATATGCTAAACTCAAACATCCGATATAGTGTAGGGGTTAACATAGCCCGCTTTCATTCTACACTGTAGAACAAAGAGCCGGGCAGCCCCGGGTTCGATTCCCGGTATCGGAATAATTTTTTTACAATTTTGGAGGAGTGTTCGTGGAGAAAGTTTGATTTTTGTAAGCGAAAGCGTGGTGTGAGCATGCCGAAGTTTTCGCTTATTTCCAGGCTGACAGTACGCTGAAAATAGGGGGGTAGGTATGGGTGTGGCTTGAGGATGTTTCATTGTTTGGGACGTCTTTGTTCTGTTCATTTTTTTACAATGCCTTTGACCATAGCACAAGTCCTTTGAGACTTTGACATGTAACACGTTTCTTCAGCCACAACGAGATGTGAAGTACCTTTTCTCTGTAACGTGCAAGGCCCAAGGCCTAATTGCATTGCACTGGACAAGGGCCATTCCAGGCCCTCGGACGCTCAATGCTACGTAATAAAAGTATTGGTCATGCGGAATGAACTTTCCCTGTTTGGCGAAGGAGCTCTCAGCACATAGACTTGACAGGCACAGGAATGGAAAGTGGCACTACAGCCTCAGGTGAGAGAAAGTGGCCTAAACTCAGCTCCTTTCCCAGCACTTTCCTCAGGCTTTTTTGCTAACCGAGCATGTATCATTACCCGGAATCGAACTAAGAAATATCTTGAAATCATACCAGGCACTTTGTTCTACAGGGTAGAATGAAAGCGGGCTATGTAAAGTGTCAAGGACAACAAGTCAGGGAGCTAGCCGAGCGCTTGGCTACCCCCAAACAATTGAGCCTACTACTGGAAATCGCTCGCTGTCACGAATCTGTTAGACACAATTGTATGGAATGATTTCTAAACATTATTCGCATGCGTCCTCTAAACTGGTTGAGACTGGAGCCAGTAGACTCAGCAGAACGGAACCACTGACAGAGTCTCACCCGACAGCTAAGAGTGCCACTACCTTCGTACAAGTCATGAGGATTTAAAAACTGCTACTATAAGATATCCTGGTTTGACATAGGGAGTACGGTGTTATGAAGAGCAGCTTTTTGATGATATGCAATTACTACAATGCAACGACTTTCACATTGTGGCCCATCTTGCATTGAAACTGGTGAATTGCCAGGAATCTCGAGACACAACTCGAGCCGGACACTTCTGAACTCCAATATGTTTGCCTCGAATTGTTGAGAAACCGGAATTTGTTGAAAGTGAATTCTAGAAACCATATAATTGATTTATGTTCATGCTTTACTAAGAAATTACTCCTGTTGCTCCTTTGCTGGAACCTCAGCATTATCGTTTTTCCGCTCCACTCCGCTCGCCTAGCCAAACTAGTCCCACCTGCGGATTTGGCTACGTCGCGACTTCAAGATCACATCCAGGACCCCAAATCTACGCATCCCCCTGCAATTCATGAAGCTGAGGAGCTAGCCCCTCTCACCATGAGTTACAGCAAGAAAGACGAAGATGCCGATACGGCTATCATGAGGGTAGACAGAACCTCGGTATTTCAAGAAGGTCGGTGAACGTTCCCCCTCCATACAGAGCTCCCCTAATGCCAGACAGCACGATTGTTCAATTCGTCCCCCATTCAACCTCGGAAATGTCGAGTCCTTCTCACCAAAATCGCCCTCCTTCTGTACACCGGCGAGAGATTCCCTACCAATGAAGCCACCACTCTCTTTTTCGGAATCTCCAAGCTGTTTCAGAATAAAGATGCCAGCTTACGGCAGATGGTCCACCTTATCATTAAGGAGTTGGCGCATTCGGCGGAGGATATCATCATGGTCACAAGCACTATTATGAAGGATACTGGTGGCGGAACGGATGCGATTTATAGACCAAACGCCATTCGGGCGCTCTGCAGGATCATTGATGTGAGTTGAGGAATTTGGGTCAGGAGAATCAGCATTGACAGCGACAGGCTTCGACCGTACAAAGTATCGAGCGTGTTATGAAGACTGCGATCGTCGACAAGAATCCTTCGGTATCATCTGCCGCCCTTATTTCGTCATATCACCTCCTCCCAATAGCCCGCGATGTTGTCAGAAGATGGCAGAGCGAAACACAAGAAGCTGCGTCTTCTACAAAGTCATCTGGTGGATTCTCCCTAGGATTCTCTACCTCGTCGAGTCAAATGCCTGTCAACAACTCTACCATGACACAATACCACGCCATTGGACTTTTGTACCAGATGCGAATGCACGACAGAATGGCCTTGGTCAAAATGGTCCAGCAATTCGGAACCGCAGGCGCAGTAAAGAGCCCAGCAGCAACTGTCATGCTGGTAAGGTTAGCTGCGCAATTGGCAGAGGAGGATCCACAACTACGCAAACCCATGATCCAGCTCTTGGACGGCTGGCTGCGACACAAGAGCGAGATGGTCAATTTCGAGGCGGCGAAGGCAATCTGCGATATGCGAGATGTCACAGATGCGGAAGTTACCCAGGCGATCCACGTTCTCCAGCTTTTCCTCACTTCACCACGAGCAGTCACTAAGTTCGCGGCTATCAGAATCCTCCACAATTTCGCATCCTTCAAACCTCAAGCCGTTCACCCATGCAACCCAGATATCGAACTTCTTATCTCCAACACTAATCGCTCAATCGCCACATTCGCTATCACGACTCTCCTGAAGACTGGCAACGAGGCCAGTGTGGACCGTTTGATGAAGCAAATTTCTGGTTTCATGGCTGATATCACGGACGAGTTCAAGATCACAATCGTTGAGGCTATCCGGACACTGTGTTTGAAGTTCCCCAACAAGCAAGCTGGTATGCTTGCGTTCCTTAGTGGCATACTCAGGGACGAGGGTGGATACGAATTCAAGCGGGCTGTTGTGGAGAGTATGTTCGATTTGATCAAATTTGTTCCGGATTCAAAAGAGGATGCCCTGGCACATCTTTGCGAGTTCATCGAAGATTGTGAGTTCACGAAATTGGCTGTTCGAATCCTACATTTGCTTGGATTGGAGGGGCCCAAGACCTCTCAGCCAACCAAGTACATCCGATACATCTACAATCGAGTTGTGCTGGAGAATGCAATCGTGCGAGCTGCTGCAGTTACAGCCTTAGCGAAGTTTGGCGTCGGACAGCAGGATCCCGAGGTCAAGCGAAGTGTCACTGTTCTCCTGACGAGATGTTTGGACGATGTTGACGACGAAGTTCGTGACCGTGCTGCTTTGAATTTGCGACTTATGACCGAGCCTGATGAGATGGCTGATCGTTTCATCAAGAATGGTAATGTAACTGCATTTGGATTTATGGACATCGCTAACCTTGGCAGAAAACACTTTTGCTCTCCCATACTTCGAGCACCAACTTGTCATGTATGTTACCGCAGATGACAAGTCAACTTTCGATAATCCATTCGACATTGCCGCTATCCCAGTCGTTACGAAGGAGCAAGCAGATGCTGAGGACAGGACGAAGAAGCTTACCACCATCACCCCAACCATCAAAGCACCAAAGGCTGGTCCAACCAAATCCACACCAACAGGAACGGAAGCGGCAGCCACCGCTTCTGCAACAGCCCAGAAATACCAACAGGCGCTTCTTCAGATCCCAGAAATGAAATCCTATGGCAGCCTCTTGAAGTCATCGCCTGTTGTTGAATTGACGGAATCGGAAACCGAGTACGTCGTTAGCGTCGTCAAGCACATTTTCAAGGAGCACATCGTACTCCAGTACGATGTTAAGAACACACTACCAGATACCGTCCTTGAGAACGTCTCGGTCCTAGCCACACCAGCTGAAGAAGAGGAACTGGAGGAGGATTTCATCATACCAGCAGCCAAGCTCATCACTGATGAGCCAGGCCCAATCTACGTTTCCTTCAAGAAGGTTGGTGGTGAGGGTGCTTTCTCAGCTAGCAGCTTCACGAATGTGTTGAAGTTCACTACGAAAGAGATCGACCCAACAACTGGTGAACCAGAGGAGAGTGGTTACGATGATGAGTACCAAGTCGAAGATCTTGAGCTCACTGGAAGTGATTACGTGGTTCCAGCCTTTGCCGGTAATTTCAATCACATCTGGGAGCAAGTAGGTGCTGCTGGTGAGGAGGCCGAGGAGACTCTCCAGCTGGAAGGCGTCAAGAGCATTGCAGGTGAGTGTTATTCTGCAGGGTCCCAAAGTAAAGTGCTAATGGTACAAGATGCAACGGAACAACTCGCCAAGACCCTTTCACTACAACCTCTTGAGGGTACTGATGTACCCATCAACACCACAACCCACACCCTCAAACTCTTCGGTAAGACAGTGACGGGAGGTAGAGTCGTTGCGAACATTCGGATGGCCTACTCTACCAAATCGGGCGTCACAAGTAAGATAGTTGTCCGTAGTGAAGAGGAAGGCGTGGCAGCTCTTGTTCTCGGGTCGGTTGCGTAGGGATATAGGCAAGGTGGCTAGCGAAATAAACGGAGTTGATCGAGCATTTGGTACCAGATTTTTCCGATTGATGACTAGATAACGGTTTCGAGGAAAAGCCAAAAGGGGCGGAATGCTTTTGGTTCTCAACATGGAGTCTCGAAGGGTAGATAATAAAACTTCTGAATTCAAATTTCTGTTTCGGCTCTAGGTTTGTGGTAGTCCCACAACTGATCCTTTCAGGCTGACATGCCCCTTGGGTATGTTTGTTGTCGATGCATTCAATCTCTAGTTTCGGCTTAGGTCACGTCATGTTGCTTCTATAATGTGTCGCAGATCTGAAAGGTCGTGATGGCGACATGTAGGTAAATCTACATTGTCCGAAAAATATCTACCCTTTGCCGATTAGCAACCGGCGATATTAGAGTAGATGGTCGCTTTTTTCCAGCAACAAGCCGGACATCAATCTGGTAAGTGGCACTGTTTAATCTACATTTGAATCTGACCCTCACAGTCACAGAGGACGCATAACAGTAATAGCCTCGGTCAGTCCCGGACCAACCCATACTGTCCATATTTGGACTTGTCGTTGTAACAAAACCTAAAAAGCATCATGCACACGAGGTTTACAAAAAGTTGAGATACTTTGAAGCCTGGGTACACTTTCCGCCAACCAGGTTCCATGTATAAGCAATATTCATCTCAAACTAACCGCGAAGGTGGTTCAAACAGAATGCAGGCAACAAAAATATGCCGCAATGCATATAGCTCGTGACGAGACTTCATAACGTATTTCTGGATTGGGCATCGTTCTCCGCCAATTCATCAGCCAAGCAAGTTCAGACATCTCTGAACAGAATTGGATAGAATGTCAATCTCGTGCCTCTAACATCACTTTGTCAAGTTTCTCTTCAAATTAACGTTGAAATGTGATAGATTCTCGGTTTGATACGGCTCGCTTCCCTTCGCGTATTTCGTTTGTACTCCTCTCGACGCCAGCTTTCTATCCGTCTCAGACAACCACAGAACAGAATGATAAAACAATTAAAGACAAGACGTCAACACAACTTGCGCTCAGCATATCTGTTCCTTCCACGACCTATTATTATTCCCGCCCTGGCTCAGCTTCAACAGGTGTCTCGGAAAAGGGCACCGTGGCGCCCTTCAATATTCTTTCTCTCCCTCTTTTTGGACACTGTCGATCCTCAACTTCTTTGTCCCAACATATTAAACAGGGTTTCACTATTATTCTGAGCTTTTGCTTCAATTCGACACAGAAGTGAAATACTCTCAATTCACCTACCCATCTCTTGGACTGGTAATAAGCAAAGTCTTTTCAAGCACCAATTCTCTCCCTCCCGACAATCTACCAACTACAACTTCTATCAATAACAACAACAACACTTGATTCTCAGCAACAATTCTAACTCTTACTGAACTCCTCCCTCAATACATTCATACCCAACATCTTCTTCAGGAACACCTCCACTGAACAAACCATCTTCATCGCCAATTCTTACCAACCCCTCACCATGGCACCACCCCTCTCCACAGCTCTCATGCAAAGCCGCCCCCTCCTCGACCCAGTACCCCACACCATTGTCGCTCCCCTCATCCTCTCCAACCCCCTCTTCCACAAATGCCGCATCTCCGACCACCTCCACCTCGTCTTTCAATGGGGGATCCACACCGACCTCCTCTCGAAGCGTGAAGTCGCTCTCTTCACAAACGTCTACACACCTCCAGCCCAAGCTCGCATGCTTCGCAAGCACGAAGGCCACCCCGCTCGTGCTCCCGATGGCACAATCATGGAGATTCAAGGCGATGCATGTCCTGGCAATACAGGTGAGTCTGTTGGTCCATGGGATTTGGGAAACGTGCATATGTGTGAGGGATATGCGGAGTGGAGTGCGGGATTATCACAGACGCTGAATATGGCGTTGGCGGCGGGATTGAAGATAGAGGAAGTCAACATGCCCCAACCAAACCGTGAGGAGCTTGAGAAGGCACAGGAAACCAGCTCGCAGTGGTTGCATGGCAGACCTCTTCATCCGAGTATACGCAAGAATTTGGCAGCTCATCGCGATGGCATTCGTGATAAGCTGGATGCTTTCTTAGCCTTTGTGGATGTGCAGATTAAGTCCGAGACTAGGAAAGAGGCAGTGTTCCTCACGCTGAAAGAGGCGTTGGGTACTGCGCTCGCTGGAAAGGAAGTCGGAGAATACAATGGCGTTCTTGGAGGTATGGTCAACAAGATCATTGATCGCATCGAAGATTTCATCGAGTACATGGAGGAGAGAATTGATGTTTCCGAGACGAAGCAGCAGCGCACTGATGATGTACGCGAGGTTATTGATGTGGCGCTAAAGGGTAAGCAGAAGCGGAAGCGAGACGATCAGGATGACGACAATAGCCAAGCTCAGAAGAAGGCCATGACGGCAGATGCAAAAGTAAAGACCGAAGAGAATTTGACTACAGAGTTGGCTGAAGCTCCGAGACCGAGAAAGCGAGAACGAAAAGCCAAGATGTCCGTAGTGCGTAAGCGAGAGGCGAAGAAAACAAAGGACGACAATTCTGCGTTGGAGAAGTCGAAGGGCAATGATAAGCAAAATGGCCGGGTTAGCATGTCTAAAGAGGGAGAAGCTGCCGCTGAAGAACATATCGGTACAAAAGACAAAGCAGAGAAATCGGACACCTTTGAAAAAGGTTTGGAGATGTCAAAATCGGGCAGTTTCTCTGTGAATACAGTTTCGTCACCTAGCGCAGCCAAACCAAAAGAAGTAGAGGCAGAGACGGAGGCAACCAGACCAAAATCTTACGCAACTTCGTCAAGAGATGAGCCTGCTGGCATTCGACAACCGGGAACACCTCCCCCTCCTTACTCTCAGCATGCTAGCCCCAGTCCAATAGGCTCTAAAACGAAAGAGCAAACAGCACGACGTACTTCAGTACCAGATCAGACACCACAAAGAGCCACTTCAAGTGCGGAATCCCGTAGTATTACACCTACATCAACATTATCTGAGGAGTCTGCTATGCGAAAATTCATTTCACCAGCAGCGCAAATACTTGAGAAAATTCACAATGCTGGAAAGCGCCGGTCGGAGAGCCTGACAAAGGAGAGCACCCTCATGCCTACATCAGCTACACCGTCTCCAGAAAACAAATTAAAAGACAATACTGCTTCATCGGATAAATTTCCAGACACGATATTGAGCACCGCATCTTCTGAGGCAGCACGAGATCAGCACACAGAGACTGAGGATGAGGACGAGGAAGAATCTCTCTTCCTCCCACTCAAGGAAGCCGAGACTCTCTTCAAAGAAAAGCAAAAACAACTAGAAGCAATAGCAGCAGAAGAAGAAAAATCCGACGATGCAGATTCCCCCTTCGAGCAGCCAAACGCCTCTCACCGCCAATCCAGCTACGACCTCGAACTCCCACCTCCACCAGAAACCCGTCTTGGATCCTCAAAAATGCCCATCGACATCGACCTCTTCTTCCCTTGCGCCTCAACCTCTTCGTCCTCCAAAAAGAATCACGAATATACTTCCATCTTCGGCGGCACTCCTGTCAAAATCAAGTCCGAGTCTTCCTCTTCAAATTACATCGAGATTAAGGATGAAGACGATGATGATTTCGCTGTTGATGTGGACGTTATTAAGGGACTTAAAGGTGCGAAGCAGGAAGTTATGGGAGGTACGGGTGGGGGGCAGAAGGGAGTTGGAGTGAAGAAGGAGGCTGATGATAATGACGATGATGACGGCGGAGAGGTGTTGTTGTGCAGTCGTGATGAGTGGGTTAGAGAGGTGAAGAAGAAGCACGATAGTCAGATTCATATGCAAGCGAGAATAAGACAGGGTGGTTGGTAGGTTGATGAGGGTTGAGCGACGGTGTGTGACTTCAAGTACAATGTCAAGGGGGAGAGGATAGCGCAAGGGGATAGAGAAAACATGTCAGAAGAGGGCACGGGGGAAGGAGTTACACAAAAGTATTGGTCGTTTCTCTGCTCTCCTTTTTGGAGATTTCATAACATTTCACAGCGTTGCATAGCCAAATATTGAAAAGATTCTAGATAGAGAACAGCTTACTTATTTTGCAAATCAATTCAATCAATCAATTTCCCAAATGTCAAATGACTTACCCTTCCGGCTCCACACTCTCCAACGTATCATCTGTCTCAAACTTTTCATCTGTCATGTACGAAAGGGTACCTAATGCTCACCATCTAATTCTGTGACCTTCGCATCTCGCTTTTCCACATTGCCGAATCCAAATTCAGAGCTACTATCCTCGCTCATCTGCCATCTTTTGCTCCTATTCGCTCAGCTTCACAATGCCCAACACTTCGTATTTTAATGCACATCGGTACGGTAACCGCTTCCGACAAGGCATCACGTCAAAGATTAGTGATAATACTCAGTTCCTCAAATCCTAAGCTGAAGACCACATGCTCAGGAAGATGCCTTTTTTGGATCTCAAATAAATGCGGAACTCAACTCCACCAGATACACAGCCATGGAGTTACGCATAAGCTGTTACTAGACATGAAAACAGTCACCAAGTAGCCAATTTCTTGCTCATCAAGGCAACCGCTCAAAATCATCCCAGATACCAATCGGAAATTATTGAAAGCGAACCCAGGGACTTTCCACGGGGTTAAGAATAAGCCTCAGCCACGGACTTGACATTCGGTCTTTTCCAAAATGCAAATCAAGACAACACAGTGAAAACACACTATTGCTCACAATTACAGGGCTACACCTCAAAAACGCCGAGCCAACAGTCAGCCATGTAGGGTGACTGATCAATGTCCCCATGAACAGACAACTTCAACGCCCCGCTTCGAGACTGGCCACGTAATTGAGCAATAGATACTCCGATGATAAATACCACGGACATAGGAGATTATTGTCATAACAGGCCGAAAGCCGAATTCTCAACTTTCTGGCAGTCACGGTATGCATGCCTGTGCGTAGCCAGACCAGACCAGATCCCGTCCGAGTCACGTACCGACGAGCTAAGACCGACATGCCGATTACCCGGCATCAAATACATCAGTCTGAGGCTCACCCAATCAGCACACCTACAGAGTACAAGGAAAACCAGACCTTGCCTTCATGGGGTAGCAGATGGTGATTCTGCTGTATGGGTTAGTGCCGTTTGGGCATCATGCCGTCACAGATCTAACCCTGTCTTTTGAGATCCTGGTGCGTATTGTTAATGTTTCTTTAGCAGATGCGAGTCTTGAGCTTAACAAGCTTCTCTCTTGCGCCATTCATGTATTGCCCCTCTTTCGTGTTTGGGGTTTTTTCTTATATATCTTGTCATTCTCGTGGATATCTTCATCTTTGCCTTTCTGTTAGCTGAAGGTAATTTCACCGATCCTTTCTTAATCTTTTTGTTTTTCGGTGTTGACGGCAAAAAAAAAAAAAAATAGTCGTCTTAACTTAAAATGGTAAGTCCAACGAATCTTTGCGTCATCAGCGGCGCCAATTGCACATCCGCAATAGACTTCCATCGTTGAGGCACCGAAAGGCAAAACTTCTCTGAACTTGCCTTAATATTGAATCATAGAACCCGTTGGGGCTGACCTTTTCAGGATCGAATAGAGAGATTCTTGTCGCGGCCAACTGCAAAGCCCTACCGATCAGACGCTCTTGAGAAATCCGCAGAACCACACAGAAATCAAGATGGACTCCTCGATTTCAGCCCCAACGATATTGAGAATCCGAAAAACTGGTCTGCAGGACGGCGGTGGTACATCACAGTTGTCTCAGTGCTCCTGGTCGTAAATGCGACATTTGCTTCGAGCGGCCCCTCAGGAACATTGGTTGGGATTTCAAAGCACTTTCAAGTCTCCGAGGTAGCAGCTGGCCTAGTCATAACTCTTTTCCTCCTTGGATACTGTTTTGGTCCTCTTTTCTGGGCACCACTTTCCGAATTTTACGGAAGGAGATGGATCTTCTACATCTCATTTACTCTATACCTCGTGTTCAACTTCCTGTGTGCTTTCGCGAATAATTTCGGTGCCCTCCTCGTAGGGCGTTTTCTCACTGGGACAATGGCCAGTGCTCCACTTTCGAATGCTCCCGGCGTATTGGCAGACATCTGGGGACCAGTCGAGCGAGGAAATGCAATGGCACTTTTCTCAATGATGACATTCGTTGGGCCTGCCCTGGGTCCTGTGATTGGCGGCTTTCTTGAGTTGAAAGAGGACTGGCGCTGGATCTTTTATGTAATGCTCTGGTTCGCTGGCATCACTGAAGTCCTCATGCTCACAATTCCCGAAACTCTTGGCCCGATTGTACTGCTGAACAAGGCCAGACGCCTCCGAAAGCTTAAGATTCCTGGCTACGAGAATATACAAGCTCCAATCGAAGCGACTGACCGATCTCTGCTCGTCATCTACAAAGTTGCTCTCACGCGACCATGGAAGATCTTGATAGACCCGATCTCCTTCGCTGTGGCGATTTATATTTCGGTTGTGTATGCTTTGCTTTATATGCTGTTCACAATATATCCCATTGTGTTTCAACAGAAGCGAGGTTGGAATTCTGGTGTCGGCGAGCTACCTTTGATAGGAACCGCTATTGGTGCAGCAATTGGTGGCTCGATCATATTCGCGGTTTCTGCTCGTGATCGGAAGAGGTTGGAGGCCGGGCACAAAGGTGTTCCGGAGGACCGCCTTCCTGTCGCAATGTTGGGAGGGATACTGTTTCCGATCACCATGTTTTGGTTCGCTTGGTCGGGACAGTACAATTCCGTCCACGTAAGTCCTCCTAGGTTTCTTCGGGAAAAGATGTGATCGATGTGCTGACTCTCCGAGTAGTGGATCGTGCCAACGATTGCCGGTGTATTCTTGGGGACTTCGATCCTCCTCATTTTCGTAGCTTATCTCAATTATCTCACGGATACATACCTGATGTACGCCGCCAGTGCTTTAGCCGCAAACACGGTTTGCCGTTCAGCTGTCGGGGCAGCTGCTCCTCTGTTTACTCAACAAATGTTTAATGCTCTTGGAGTTGGAGGTGGCGGTTCACTGATTGGAGGCATTGCGGTGCTTCTTATGCCAATTCCATTCGTCTTCTACAAGTATGGAGGACCGATTCGAGAACGATCAAAATTCGCGCCAACCCCAAGTACCAATGAAGAACATGGACAGGAAGGCGAGTCCCAGCATCGGTCTGCATCAGTATCCAGTACTGATGTCAGCGACTCGAGTGACGAGACTGATGTCGAGGGATCGTCGCTGAATGCGTTAGATGTTGTTGAAGAAAAGCCCCAGGATCGTCGTGAGCTTGCGATTGGGGACATTGACGGAGCAAATAGGCCGAGGAGCGAAGATCCCGAGAAAGATCTTGAGAAAGGACAGTCGTGAAAGACAGCCTGGTGTACATAGAATTTCCCGTCTGGCCCTTCGGTTTGACGTTCTCAGGTTGTGGAAATTACAGCATCGTTTGGGAGCTAGAACTACTTGTATTTAGCATAATTCTTGGAGTTTGGAGCGAGCTCTTGAAAATTAATGTATAGCTTACCATCATTACTCCTTGACTGTGAGACCCCAAAGCGAATTGTTAGTCAGTGGAAGATTGTCAACAATACGTACCACACCCCAGATTATCGTCTGTCTTCTCGGGATGAACTTTCTTCTATCAGACGGGGAGCGAGGTTCTGATGCTGGCCAATGTGGGAACACATAGGTTAGGGCCCAGACAATGGATCCCACCTGATGAGTTCTTGACTTTGCCGAGTGTCGACTGAAGGAAAGAGAAACATCAGTACCTATTTCACAGCACTTTGCAGTTGTCAACTCGGGTCGGCAAAACAGCTTACCTTCACAGTCATCATCCACCAAACACAAAATCTGTCCTCCAAAAGAGTCGTACAAGATGGGATTCAAAAGAGACAACAATCAGCACCACGAACGCTCGTGCAGTCGTATGGAATTTCAAAGACGAATCTCGATAGAACACTATCCGCGTGTGGTGTCAAGCGCAGGGGAGCAGACGGACAGCCCACCAAGGACTACCGGCCCTTGTCATCCAAGATTAGCTCCGCCCGTCGGAACCAGGTTCCTGTGATACCGCTGAGTGACCATCGTAGCACTGAGTGATTGTTCTATATACCGATTATGGCCAGCGAGTGATGGATGGCTGCTTGATTGTTCTCCGTGTGGTGGTGATGTTGAAGGGGATGTGTAAGAGGAAGAAGAAGAAGAAGAAGAAGGGGGGGGGGACGGGAAATGGGACCAAGAAGCGGTTTGCTGGGGAATCGTTCGATGAAATTGGAAAGCGCGATAGGAGAGAAGAGAGGAGAGATAAGGACTTTGAATAGAAAATGGAAGGAGACGATCAGGTGCTGAGGTGAGATGATGTTGAGTAGAGGAAGGAACCATCCTCTGGCGATGGTCCTGGAGTCTCACCGGATTTGTTTGGTTGGAGAGAGCGAGGGACAGTCAGTACTGTAGGGTGGAGCAGCAAAAGTATATACTCGTATACCTAGATACATCCTTGAGAATATCCAAACAAGCCTTCAACGGCCCTCTCGGCAAAGTCTATATTGAGATCATAAACAAATGAGAGTGTTGTGGTCAATGATCTTTTACCCCTATCCAACAAGCGACCCTGCCCGAACCTGGTGTTCGGGCTGAAATGACGTTGCAGTCTTGGCGTCGCGTCTTTCAAGAATTTCTTTGCGTCGCGCCGGAAGTGGATGTGCATGTGGGATGGATGTCTCTCTGTCCTTGTCCTTGACTTGACTTGACTCGACTCCTGATACATCACAACCCAACGTCAACTCTCTTCCATCACTATCTCCATCTCTCTCTCTCCCTCGGACGGGAGCAACCGCAATCATGGTCTATGTTCGACAAGACAAGCTGCCCAACCTCAAGCAGTACAAGTACTCCGGCATCGACCACTCCCTGCTGTCGCGTTACGTGCTGAAGCCCTTCTACACCCACGTAGTGATAAAATGCTTTCCCATGTGGATGGCCCCGAATCTGATTACCCTGAGTGGTTTCAGCTTCGTGATTATCAACATTTTGACCCTGCTGTGGTATAACCCGACGCTGGATCAGGATTGTCCTCCCTGGGTGTATGCCAGTTGGGCTGCGGGCTTGTTCCTGTACCAGACGTTCGATGCGGTCGATGGATCCCAGGCGTAAGTTAACCTCCTGCGAATTGTTAAGGACATCATTGACTGTTTGGCTGTGGCAGACGACGAACTCATCAGAGCGGACCCCTCGGAGAACTTTTCGATCATGGTGTGGATGCAGTCAACACTTCGCTCGAAGTCCTCCTCTTCGCAGCCTCGCAGAACTTGGGAATGGGATGGAAGACTGTCTTGACTTTGTTTGGAGGTATGTCGCTCTCCGCCATTATACTGGGCATCTGCTAACTGCTCGCAGCACTTCTTACATTCTACGTACAGACATGGGACGAATACCACACAAAGACCCTCACACTTGGCTTAGTCTCTGGACCTGTGGAAGGGATCGTAATCATGGTCATGGTATATGCATTCACGGCTATAAAGGGAGGAGCCAGCTTCTGGCAACAGTCGATGTTGGCAACTCTTGGTGTTCCTCACTATGCCTTCATCCCGGAATACATCTACCAACTCCCATTCAATGAGTGGTACATGTTTCAAGGTGGCACTATCCTTGTTTTCAACACCATTCAATCGTATGTCACCCCTCTTCCCTCCCACAAAGGCATACACTGACCTTCAGATCCTTGAATGTTATCAAAGTCCGCCGAGAGCGCGGAGACAGGTCCCGCGGTGCCCTCCTCGGCCTCGTTCCCTTCTTTGTAACATGGACACTTATCCCAGCTTACCTGTACCTCAACCCCGAAATCTTGCACAACCACCTCGTCCCTTTCGTCTTCTTCGCTGGGCTCGTCAACGCCTATTCCGTCGGACAAATGATCACTGCCCATCTCGTCAAGCTCGACTTCCCCTACTACAATGTCCTCGTTCTGCCCATCGCATACGGAGTATTTGATTCGTTGGGACCTTTCCTTCGGGAGACCATTGGTGTTGGATGGCCAAGTGCTCTTGGAGGAGGTGTATACCAGGTTGCTTATGTGTTCTGTATGTTGGGAATGGCCATTGGAGTTTATGGTAGCTTTGTGGTAAGTTATCCTAGGGCTTGCGAGTTGATATAAGCTGATCTTAATAGGTCGATGTCATCGTTACCATCTGCGATTACCTCGATATCTGGTGCCTTACCATCAAGCACCCATATAATGAGGAGGCCGAGGCAAAGAAGTCGAAGTAGAGATACAGAGTTGAAGAAGGGCAGAGATCCAGAATGGTGACAGAGAGTACGTGTGTGGATGTAATGATACCCTGAGTAATGAGGAACGAGGGCCGGCTTATGGATATATGGTACAGTGTAGGAGGTGGGAGTATATTTATTTTGGGCTTTTAGAATTTTGATGTACACTAAGTTGTGTTTGTCAATGATACGAATCAAAAATTGAAATCTCAAGGTTATGCCTTGGGATCAGTGTCAATTTTAGGCTAGTGACCTATCTCGGACTAGCTTCTTGCCCTCAGCTTCTTCTTCCAGATCTGTTTCTAGGTCGTAAATGCCATCTTCCCGGTAGTCCGCTTCAAGACCCGATCTCCGGGTACAGCTTTTATTGCCACTGTAAAGTCTAGATTCACTTGAACGGCCAGGCATCCATACAATTTCTCAAGATCCTGACGAGCATAAATACACATCCCCCTTCTCTTCATGTTCGTAGATATATTCAAGACACCGGAGCCAGAGTCCAAGCGTAAAACGCCATGTTTTGAGTGTGATTTCAGCGCGGATGTTTCTAGAATTATGTGCTCTATTGAGTTTACATGGTATGGTCCTTTTGTGTAGGCTAGGCGATGCAGTGCAGCTCAAGTGTTTTTTACAGGACTGGGAGGGTAGGGAGAGAGTGTGTTGTATGAAGACAATGATGGTGCTGGATGGTGATATACCAAGAGTTTTGACAGAAAGATCGGACCTGGCAGTGAGATGCTGCTTGACAGCCGTGAAGTATCATCATTTCGCATGCAAAATGAAAACGGTAGTACCTAAGTAACATTCTTATAAAGGCTTCATGATTAAAGTTGTTCAACTTCAGAACTCCATTCTGGGCCGGCTCAACTATCTCAATACATCGCTGTGCTTCTTGAAATGCTGGGCAGGACGTTGGATTCCCGCATGGATGAGATGCTTTGCCTGTTCTGTTTTGCTTATTCCGAAGCCGGCTGCTCTTATGAGTTCTTATATACGTATCTGGGCAGTGTGTGGTGATGTCTACCATGGCGGTGAATTCTCTTCTCGACGCGGTGCTTCACAGAGAATGTAGGACCTTGCGTTTCTTGTTTCTGAAGGCAGTTATGGGTATATGATCTACCTGCATTGTTCTCAGGATTCTCCGCAACTCGCCAGGTGATGTCTGCTGAAAGCTTAGATGGTGCATCAGGGGTCGACAACTTGAATGTTTGAAATGGGCGTCAACAGAGCCAGAAATTCAAAAGACATTGACATAGTGAATCTGTATATAGCGAAGCTCCAACCGAATCTGAACTCCCGCATCTAACTTAAATATACGTCCCCTTGAACAAATGAGATTTGGATCTACAAACCAACACCAATCAAACCAAGTATTACGGGGGCGGGGGGTGGCCAAGAAGGGTCTTGGTTGATTAAGTAATGCATTATAAGTTGTAAAGCTTGACCGAAAGGGTTATTTGGTACAGGAACATTAACATTCTCTCGGTATTAATCGTTCCATTGGTCGCATTGAACATGTTCATGCTGACATACGATACTTGGTAGCATTTGTCAGATTGGCAACAGTTTCTAGAGCGTACAATCTGTACTAATGTGAGAAAAAATTGATTCTAAATACATCTGCAAGTCTTGTTGTAAATGGAAAATACGTCGAACAGTTTTCCGTAACAATTCTCGGCAAGAATTTAGTTTCTATCGCCTTTTCGGTAATTGAGCGACCTTTTCGCAAATCATTAGCAAGATTACACGAAATATCATCTTCATATCATTACAAGAGCCCTGAGCCCCTCTAATCTAGCTCTTCGATTGAACAAAGTCCGAAACAAATTTCTGAAAATCTCGCTGACGCCCACGAACTCCATAACCTTCTCAACGTCCACTTCCTGTAACCATCGCATCCCCGGCACAACACTTTAGTAGAACCACACCTCTCCCGCCCCTTTCACCTCCGCCTTCTCTCCCTTTTCCTCCTTCCCAGTAACTCCCTCTCTCCTCAGCGCCTCCTTAATTCTTTCCGCCGCTCTCCCAGGATACTTCAACAAGCAAGTCAGCGTTACAAAGCCTCAAGCTTCAAAGTCAAAATCCTTTTTCGCAAAGTACCAAACTCCTCTCAGGACACATCTTGAACTGCACGATTTTGAACAACCAAAAGCAAGAGGGGTAGGAAATGTAGGTACATACCACTGGATTAGGCGGCCACTCACTCTCCGGCACCAACGAGTTATCCGCCCTCAACCACGGTACCGTTTCCGCTCCCTCCAATTTCCTCAATTCCTCAAACTCCTTGGGCGTGAATCCGCCGCCGGCGATGACTGCCAAGGGACGACGTTGTTGGGAGGAAGGGCGGTGGATGTTGCTGCCTTTTTGGGAAGCGGGTTTGATGGGTCTGGGCTGGGAGGAGGTAGCAGAGGAGGATGTTGAGAGCAAGAGGGGGAGCTCCAAGCGGGCAGTAGTGAGGGATTCGATGAGGTGTATTGCTGAGGGCTCATTTAGTATTCTTATGTGTTGGGAGGGAAAGGTGGAGAGTGTTTACCATCGACTTCTGGGAGTAGAGCTTCTGTTTGCGGAGTCGTGACGAGAGGTAACTTTCCGAAGAGGACGACGGGGATGCCATCGGAAGCCATTATGATGAGAGCTTAAGCTTTAAATGGCGTTTCTTTTCCGATGGCGACTTAAGCTTTTATATATCAAGGCTGGTCAGGACCTGAGACTTGATTTCGAATATTCGTCAAAAAGTATGTTTAATCCTTGGTTCTGGCTGTGAGTCACGCACTCTTGTAGAAAAGAAGTTGTCTTCTAGTTCTCCTTCTTCATCTTCAACCCCCCGAAGCCAAAGGTACAAGCTTAAGTAAGAAGCTAGCGACTTCGAGACTGCTTTACGATTTGTCAATTAGCCAGCCCATTGAACGGGGCAAGAGAATTAGTCAGCTACAGCGGTACCCAGCAGTACATATGACGTCCTCTCAAAAGAATAAATTGAGTTTTTCAAGAGATTTGTCAGTTCTGACAACTCATAATATATGGTTGAGGAAAGTGAGAAGGAACGAGTGATCTGAGAAAATGAGGGGGGAAGTGTGGGGAGAAAGCTTGTTTTCGGACTTTCCGGACGAAGCGAAAGTGCGAGCGAGGACGATGTACGTGAAGTCAACCCCACGAGGAGGGAAGAGTCTTGGCGTGTGAAAACTATATAGAATGTCAATTCAAAAAGTTATTCAAGTTATTGAATGGGTAAGTTCAACTGACTCGAAAAGCTTGTTGTCCTGCTTCACGTCTGCAAATCTAGGCGGGTGTGCGCTTAATGCTGTCTGTTTTCATTCTTGCCCAGGCTCGCTGACCCACCAATCGCTTTCGACGCGAGTGTCCTACCACGGCGAAGTCGCTTCATAGGTCACATTCGTAATATGAGAGTGACTTAATAGAAGACACCGAGGTTGCTAATCGATCTCTGCCATGAATGTTGGTAGAGTCCTTTCCAGCAACGATGCGAGTTTGAACTTTTCACTTTACTTTTAAGGAAGAAGTGCTTCAACCTTCCTGGACTTTTGATTTATTGTTTTGAGTACACGGAATGAAACACTGTGCAATCAAATCATGGTTTAGCTATTAGTAAAAGAAGCCATTATCATTTCAACGTTTGCTGCAAAGTGTAAACATTGCTCGAGAAGTTTAGATATTTATTTGGGAGGTTCTTCCTGGACGACTGGAAGACGCTCGTTAAAGCTGGTAATTCTACGCAGAGTGAAACATGGGGATCGAGTCAAAAAAGAGAAGATGAACGGGTGAAGGAAAGACGACCCCAAGGACTTCGACGAAGCTGAAAGGACTTGATGCATCTTCCACCTGCCTTTGTGCTGAACATTATACGAGTTACGACCGCCTACTAGCATCTCCTATTCATCAACGATTGAATTGTAATCTGCTAAGAATTCTCCATTTTCCAAGCGTGAATCTGTCTCTATTGCTGATTTTGATTTCTACCACTTTCACGTTTCGTTAATCACTACAACCCTCCTGGATTCACCTACCCCAGTTGTCCCTCCATCCATAGAACAGGTCTTCCAGAATTCACTCTCAGAGCACATTATACCTGGAAAACACAATGCTTTTCTCGATACTTAAAGCTTCCCAAGCGTTTGCTCTTTCCTGGACTGCCCGGTATCGAGAAGATCCTTCTCGTTGCAGATAGCCATCTTGATGGAATTCGATCGACGCAGACCGACTATGGTCCGGGGCCACATAGTTTGTGTGGCCTGTTATCTCGAGAGATTGCGAAGCTTCTGTTTTAACTTACAAATATTTCATATTGAAAACGAAAACTATAGCCTTGCAATTGACAGGGCTGACATCGGTGAAGTAGAGCATGAATGAATGTGCTGTTGTCAAGTAGGGGCATGCTGTCCACTCGTACCGGTAGAGTTGAGAAATGGGGCGGGTGGCAAGAGCAAGTCTAGACAGAGCAAGTACTTTGGATCTGTGTCTTATGGAAAGTGAAGAATAATCCCGTGGAAAGATCTTAGCCTCAGACACAATACATCCTAGTTGATCCGTTGGTAAGACATGTTTTGTCATTTAAGTCCTTGTGACCTGCGGTAAAGAGGTGAGAAGAAAGGCTGCTTTTTAAATGGGAAGCAGGGAGGAGGGACTCTGAAATGTGTGACATTTTGTATTTGCAACTTTGTCCCGCAAGCTTAGTACATACAATATGCCTCTATATCCAACAATATAAAAACAGGTATCATAACACATCATCATAAGAAAAACATGCCCGAACGCCGTCCCTTGCCAAGCAAGATCCTCATGCAATTATCCACCCATACCCAGTCCAATATACAAACCGCCCCTGATCTTCTCGTATCATCGCCGCTCGCAGCTCAATCAGTTACACCCGCTCATCTCCACTTCCCCCGCCAATCCATAATCCAAAAACTCCGCATCCTCAAAGTCCACGTCTGCTCTCCCTACCTCAGAGCCACCCAAATTAAAGTTCTCTTGCCCAAAAATCCTCACCTGTCCACTCGTACGTACCGGCACTTTCCCCGACCACTTCTTCCGTTTCGGCACAGCAAGAACCCTTTCACCCACTGGCACCGACGAACCAGATCCGAATCCAAAGTTCACGTGTGAATTCGACATGTGTCCTTCCTCGTCTTCGAAGAACCGCCTTTTATTCCCACCCGGTGTAATGGCATCGTCTACGCTAGAGCTGGAAATCGTACTGCCTTGACTGCTTAGGAAGGGAACCTCGTCTTCAGAAGCAGAGGAGGAATCCTCGTCCATCTCTCCTCCATTGCCAGGATTATATATTCCCCATTGCTGGCCAGCCATACCGCCTACTTTCAAGATCCCGCAGAAGGGAGTGAGTTCTCTGTTCCCAGAGCGTGGCCGCGTCTTTCGCGCTGGAGAGGTGGTGGTGTCTGACATTGCTGAGTTGGTATTGACCTTGGAGTTGGAATCGGTGAAGAGAGTGAAGGCGGAGTAGGAGCCGGTTTTGTATCCTTCTGGTACCGATTTCCGCACTCGCATGCCCACGTTCAGGAGATTGGACTGCACGGAGTGAGGGAGCGAGGGTGTGCTGGACGCTGAGTGCTGATGCTGTGGTGGGAGAGAGTAGAGGGATTCTCTGGTTGACTTGGAATCGGTGCCTGTCTCATAGATAGTACTTGAGGAAGCGGCTTGTGTGAAGTAGGATGTGATGGCGGATTGAGATGCTGCTCGTGTGCCGGCGTATGGACGTTTTGCTTGGTGTGCCATTGTATCTGATCCGCGCGCGGGTGGATAGGATCCTTTATGTGCAAGAAGTTGACGGAGCGAAGGAGCTGGAGGAGCTGTAGTCGCAGATCTCTGTCCGAAGTCTGTTTTGCGTATGTGGTCGTGGTCTTGGGACGAGGTGAGGAGGGGTCCAGGGGGTGGCTGGAGCGCTTGTGGTTTGATTTCCCTTTGTGAGGCAATTGGAGATGGAACATGCGCAGAAGAGAAGCAGACAATTGAATTATTGAAAGAGAATGAAGAAATTTTCAATTCGTGAAGGAATGAGGGGAAGGAGAGGGGCTCAATGAGTGGAGTGGTGATGTAGTACGAGTGGATGGATGTTCGTGGGGTGCAGAACAGGGCAGAACAATTCATGAATTGGAAGATTGCAGAGGCTGGGATTGGAGATGTCTCGCCTGTGAGAGGCGCTGGGACATCGCGTATCCACTGATTGGGTTGGGTTGCAGAACGCGGGGGTTTCGCGTTCATGGCCATCATTGGCTAAGGAAGACTGACATTTTGGAAACTTTTATTGGCCATGGAAGGAAATATTGGATTGCTGATCTTTGTGTTTGAGGGAGTCGAAATCTGCTGTTCGCAGCGACAGGCGCAAAATGAAACAGTCCTATAACTCTTCTCAATATCAAATTGCTAACACCACAAACGAAAGGACTGTGGTAGTACACTGTTCAAGAGGAAATGCTTGTGATATATCACACCATTCTGCAGGCGGGCACAATGTATGAAGATCAACAGGAGATGTCATTTATGAAAGTTTTGGCTGAATTGGGGATTTCGATTGTTGAGTATAAAATTAGAGGGTCTGGTAGGAAGCTGCTTATGTTCTTGAGATAAGTGATCCAATTATTTTGAAAGGGGCAAGTGGTGGTGGTCAAGATGGAAGTTGGCGTTACATAGCTTTCCTGAGCACGAATCAATAATTAAGAGTCTTGGGATGAAATTGCAGTTCTTGGGGGACGATTGTCATGGAAAACAAAGAAATCTAGAACTGATAGCTCTTCAGTCAGTTAAACTCAACGCATTCCCAAACTGGAACTGCTACGAAGCAAACGGTTGATCCTAGCCAGTTGTCCCGACTTTGTCGAGAATGGTAAAGTTGTATCACAATCACATCACCCTAAAACCATCAGACAGCATTTCGTGGACAACCTTATTTCTGTATGCACAAAGCCCTGCACTGGGTATGTAGCAATCCTCAATAAGCATACCACGTCCTCGCATCAGAGATCGATCCACCCATCCAGGCAAACCTCCCCCGAAAGCTCAAGTGATCGCCCATTTCAGCTCCCTCCCATGCAACTCTCAGTTCGCATATCGAGACAGCCAACCACCACTTTCATTCAGGATACACGCGCGCGAGGAGGCAAAAAGGAAAAAGTCGGAGACGAAGAATTTGATGCAAGATATCCGGCAAGGTTCCCATAAACGCCCTTTAATTTTGTGCTATTGCTTTCAAGGATTTTTGTAGGTCCCCACATCCATCTTCTATCCGTCACAAATGTAGGTATGCGCAAATAAGAAGTGAGAGCCAGCCAGGTTCCCAACCGTCTAATCTCTCATGATGAACAAATGCAACGACCGAACGAAACCGAAGGGGCGAAAACGGACAGAAAGAATAGATCGGAGGTCGGGATCTACTTTCTGCGGAAGGAGCAGCCCTCTGTGAGACGTGCCTTTCCTCCGGTTGGTTGGCAGAGAACGGTCGAGCAGCCGGCGCAGATGACGACGGTTTGTGCGTGCGAGAAGACGGTGGTGATGGTGAAGCAGCCGGGACACTTGACATCCATGAAGAAGGATCTTGGGGCAGGGACAAGGGTCTGCGGGATAAACATCAGCCTTCCATCTTCCTGCCATGAATTCAACTTCGAGTATAGCACTCGTATCGTACCTTAAGCTTGTGCTTGCGGGCCTCAGCGGCAGGAGTTGGGTTGAGAAGATCGACGGCGAGAACCTATTCAGGCAGCACCACGTCAGCATTTATACATCTAAATCCATCTTCGAGCCTCCAAGCACATTCCAACTGTCTGCAGCATCTCGAACCATGCGCCAGCTCCAGATTCATTGTGATGCCTTCGAATTCGAGTTTGCCACCTGGGTCGTGTGCTTGACTGTCGCCTCTTCACCGTAATGTCGTGATCCATTTCTGCAGAGAGGGATTCCTTACCATCTTGACGATTTATGATCGAAATTGGTATTACTTTGAGTGACTGACGGGTCTTTCGTCGGATTGAGGTGTATTTGAGGTAGAGCGCGAGGTCAGTCGTTGTCGATGATCGAAGATAGGAGTGGAGGCTCAAGAGGAAGAGGGGAGTTTTGTGCGTTTGGTGAAAAATGTAAGCGAGTGCGGCCTTGAACTTCCGGCTTCAATTTCCCAACCCCGCTCAGCGGGCTTGGCATGCTGGCACGAGGCTGTTGCCTTTCCCCAAAGCCCCGCCAATGTCACAATGTGCTTTCGCTGCATTCATTCAAGTCCAACACAATGGCAGCACCTATAGAGGAACGCATCAGCGTTCCGATAGATGATCCGAATGCAGATACAGAATGGTAAGTCCTCTTTCGATTTCTATCTAAGCAGATGACGTGGATCATTCACGGTAGAATAATCCATCTTTTCGTTGAAGCCGTTGAGCTTACACTTCTTCAAATTCAAACAAAAACTAATTATCCCAGGAATGATATCCTTCGGAAGCACAAGATTATTCCCGAAAAACCACCCTCACCAACCCCCTTCATCGAAGAAGCCATCCTCGAAGGGCGCCGCCTCGCACACGAAAACAGATTAGAAGGCAAGGATCTCGACGAGCTCGACGAACTCGAAGACTTAGAAGACGAATCGTTCTTAGAAAAGTACAGGCAGCAACGGGTTCAGGAACTCTCCTTTATAGCCAAAGCTGCAGTCCACGGCTCCGTCTACCCAATCTCCAAACCAGACTACTCTCGCGAAGTCACGGAAGCAAGTAAAGATGGTCCTGTTCTGGTCAATCTCACCAGCGGACTGGGAACGAATGTTGAGTCGCGAGTGCTGACGGAATTATGGCGACAAGCTGCAAGAGAGTATGGCGAGATTAAGTTCTGTGAGATCAGAGGCGACATGGCGATTGAGGGCTACCCGGATCGGAACTGTCCTACCATTTTGGTTTATAACAAGGGGGACATTGTCAAGCAGATTGTGACATTGATGACGATTGGTGGTGTGAGGATTGGGATGGCGGAGATTGATCAGTTGTTGATTGATATTGGGGCGGTGCGGGACAATGATGTGAGGATCTTGAGGAGGAGGAGGGACAAGGAAGATTTGGAAGAAGAGAAGAGGGAGAAGGGGGGCATAAGGTCGGGTGGAAAGCAAGCGAATGTTGAGAGCGATGATGATTGGGATTAGACGGACGGACCCGCATGGTATTGCACTGAATGGGAGTTTGGGTGTTTTGCAGAGAGCCGAGAGCCTCTGAATGGGACGAATACTTATGAAAAGGCATTTATTTGCGTCTTTGCGTGAGCCAATTGGGTTCACATGGTTGAACATCTGGACACAAAAGGAAAAGGGGAAATTAACTGCTGCAGCTTCATTTCTCAAGCAGCGACTCAATGAATGGTCCCATCAAGCAACATGTCTGCAACATCTCAATCTGAGCTATGTCTGGTCAGAGTGGTCATGTTCATAGCACTTGCAGGTATCCACTACCACCGGAAGAGTGAGAGGAGTGGCATGACTACATTTACGAGCCCAATAGTAAAAAAAACCCCCCTGAAAGTCTCAGCCATGACAGCGATGTCTTGTCTCCCAGTCGAGGTCGCTTAAGGGACGAGGCTGGCGATCTCCAAGGTCGGATATTGATAGGGTTCTCACCATCCATTGAGAACGTATTGCTAAGGAGTAGCAAGTTTTCGATATGAGGAAAAAAAAGCAAAAGAATCTGTCAAGGTTGAGAGCTTCCATAGAGATGTATGAGGCTTCTTAATGCACTTGCCCGCCAGATTGGGTAGAGCCAGTTCATTAAGAAAATATTTGCGTCACTTAATGTACAAAAGAGGCAGAAGATACATGAGCTCGATATTCAACAAGCTTAATCTCTCTTTGCTTGCAAGCATGCACCGATACTGTGTTTCTGCAGTCCAAAGCCTGTATTGGCCTTGGTATTTGTGAAGGGAAGATTTGGCAAGGGGAAGAGAGCAAGAAGCCAATGAGAAGTCCACTTACCTTGGCACGCCACAAGGCTACGGATCGACGGGTACGCGCATCAATGTTTACGTGCAAGATCAACCTTTCAATAAATCCACAACTCGTTTCAATTGATTCAATTCTGGTATCAAAAGTCCGGGAATCCTTTCCATCATGTCAGAGGACTTTCCACTTCCTCGACTTACCTGGAATCCAGCCACAGAGTCCTTCTCGAAAGGCGCGCCTCGAAAACGCGTTAGAAGTAGCCCTCCCGTCTCCAGCGATCCAGCGATTTTCTCAAGCGACGACGATCCATCAGCAGACAACTACACCCAAGAACGGCGGAAGAAGAAATATCGAGGGCCATGGTATCGACAGCGGCCGGAGCGCGATTCCGGATCGCAGGAAATGGGCGAGCCAGATCATCACAAGAAGAAGAGGCCCTTTGAGAGGCAGTTTGATAGTGGGGTGTTTATGGGCAGCGATGGGACAGATGTGGGAGAGGGAATGGAGGAATTCGAGGTGGCAAATATGTCTGTGTTGCCTGTGAGACTATCGCGAGAACTTCAGACGGTCAGGGAGGCACCATCTCCAGAGGAAGTTGCTAGAGTGCGGATTGAGTCGTGTTTGGAGGAAGGAAACGAGATCATTGATTTATCGTATGTCTCCTGCAGAAATATCAGATCCAGAATTAACGCATTAACAGTTCAATATCATTGACAAGCCTGTCAAGCGCTACTATTAGACCGCTGCTTGCTTTCACCCGCGTGCCAACTTCGTCCGAAGCTTTCTTCCCATTACAACCCAAGCTTAAGCTCTTCCTCTCTTCTAACAGCTTAAGTACACTTCCGGCTGAACTCTTCAATCTCGAACGCCTTACCGTGCTAAGCCTACGCGACAATGAGATACATGAATTACCTCCAAGTATTGGGAAGTTAAAGCGATTGCGGGAATTAAACCTCTCCCAAAATGGCTTACGATATCTCCCCTACGAGATCCTGGATCTTCTCACGAACGATTGTGACCTAAGCAGTCTGCACCTGCATCCCAATATGTTCCACGAAGCACAATTCCCAGATAGCGGACAAATGGAAACAGAAGAAGTACCATACAAAATCGGGCTTGGAAACCGGACGCCCAAACATCCTTTCAAAGACGCCGCTGAAGCATTTACGGTCAATCGTTTGGGTCGTGACTGGCACCCAAGGTGGAAAGTCAAGTTCCAAGCCCGGACCGATATCAGATACATGGACATAACAGGCAAGCTCGTGAAAGGGCCTACCTTGAGCCATTCCATACCTGTCGCGGATCTTGACGACACGCCTCGACCTCCAAGCTCTCACGGTGAAATCTCACGTTCTCCATCCCTTATGGAAGTCGCACTCAACGCCTGTTCCCGCAGTTCTCAACTCCCCTTTCTTACAGAACTCCTCCCCAAGGACAGTCCCGAGTACTTGCACACGATGCTAGCAAACGCTGCAATCAAGAAGGAATTTGGCGGTAGTAAGTGTACGATATGTAAACGTAACTTCGTACTGCCACGTACCGAGTGGATTGAGTGGTGGGAGATTGCGAAGAATCTGGATCAGGCTGTTCCAAGTGCTGCGAGTCCGTTGAGGCAGAGGGAGAATGATAGGGATATCTTGGAGAGTATGGTACCATTGATCAGGAGGGGTTGTAGCTGGAGATGTGTGCCAGAGAAGTTGGTTAAGCTAGATGTTTAAAGCAGATTTGGAGTTGTGAATGAGTATAATGTTGATGATGCCCAAGTACAAAGACCTCAAGGGTTAACATGTTCCCTTGCCCTCCTGTGTACTTTCATTTTTTTGTTTCGTCGGATTTGATCGTTACGTGCCCTGCAAACTTCTCTCTGAATAGTCACAAGTATGCTATTTCTCATATTTCTAACGCTTTTTGACGTTGATTTGGCTTGTTTATTATTTTTGTTAGCGTTTGGAAATGTTGGCTGACTCGCATTTTGACGTTCGCTTTCAGTACTTGAGAAATCCTGAATTGCATTTTCTTTCCCAGTTGCAGTCTTGATGCCGAGTACAGCTCCTTCCGGTCATTGGCTGAACCTCCAATTTGGGAGGCCTCGAGATGTCCCGCTTTCTGCGTCTCTTGATTTGCTGGCTTACTCTGTAGCTTCCAGCATCATTTACCCGGACGGGAGGCCCCATTCTCTAGGAACATTTCTTATAGTCGTCCCATCCCACCCACTTCCAAAAGCTAGCAGCATCTCTAACTTTATTTCTCTGCCTCGCCGGTATTCTTTCCTGTCATCGAGGGTCTCCTTCGGTGCCTCCATCTCGCCACAACTGCAGAACACCGTCTTGCTGGCGGTGGCTTCTGCACGGTCCCCGCGACAATCAACTATTCCTCGCACCCAGCCTCGTCCCGGGAACTTACCCCATCGAACTTTGGAGACCACTTGGAGACGTTACCTAGATCTGACGAGGATTTCTTCCAAGATGGAGTAGAAGACTTCCTAGGGCTGGATCTGGTTCACCTGGTTGTTGGCTGCTCCCTGGTTGTTGGATGCTTTGTTGGAGCAGCCAACAACCAGGTGAACCAGATCCAGCCGGTCTTCGAAGACACCAAGTCACTCCTCTCATTTGACCAGCACAACCACCATTGCCTGCATAATGAAGGGACAATCTTCAATACAAGCAGAGACCACTACGCTTCTGTGAACTCAGACGGAAGCGTAGCGGCCTCTGCTTTTATTGAAGATTCTCCCTTCGATATGCCCTATAGCCAGTGGCCACTTCCATTCAGTACCGAGAGCCTCCTAAGTTGTCCCAATGACCTTTCAGGACCATGGAGTCAGCTCGGGCCACTTCACGTAGCCACAAGTCACTTCCCTAACGAGACGCCTTCGAAGTCAGAAATACCAAGCAATTCACTCGCCATGCCAGGGCAGCAAGGGACTCCAGCCAGTGCTTCAATCAGTAGCGAGCAATCGCACTCCGAATCTGCTGGAAACTCACCACAGTCCCTCACCTCGAGTCCAGACGAATTAACACTATCAAGTCAGACTTCCACAATCGTTTGCACGTGGCCACAATGCAACAAGCCATTTCATACTCGAGCAGCGTACAAGTAAGTGGCCAATGTCAGACCACACCATGCTCTGTCTGACACGGTTTGTATACAGCCACCATGCCAGGTACCACATAATGTCTTTCCAATGTCCTTTATGCCCAAAACGACAAGCCACTAAGCGAGAGCATGATCGGCATATCAACTCTGTGCATATTTCTCGTGAGAAGTACTACTGTCCTGTCGTAGGCTGTAGCCGTGCTGAGCCTGGAGGGGGAGGACACTTCTCCCGAGAAGATGGGTGTATCAAACACATGTTTAATAAGCATGGTATCACGGGTGGGGAGATGGAGTGTAAAATGGATGAGCAAACGAAGAAAATTAGGAGGGAGAGGAAGCTGCGGAAAAGAAGAGGGCATTGAAAGCCAGGAAACACCTACCGAGACATCATTTTGACCTTGTAATGCTTCGATGACTTTCCTTATGTATTGCTGTCAAACACATAAGCTCTTTGTTCAAGACATTTTGTTATCATATGGTTCTGTTTCTAGGACCTTTCGTTTTGGCCATCGATTTGATATCGAGATATAACTGGATGGATCACATATTTGCCCAAAAAAACCATGTCTACGACAAACAAGGGTATTAAAGTTTCGAAAACAGCTAATCGAGGAAATTTCCATTCTGTTCTGTTCTTCAAATGGAAGCTGTTACATTGAAGATCACCGCAACAAGTCTCCTAGAGTCGCCAGTGTCTTGGAAAACCATGGACTTCATCCCCCACCCTTGGTCACGGGTATCAGCCACACCTCTGATCTACTTGACTACATGTCTTCGGAGTGTTTTCTTTTCTTTGACCCTGCGGCAGTGGCTTCTCTCTGAATCAACTCTTGGAGAATGGCTTCCACGACTGTCCTTCCACGCCCAACTTTCGCCTGGGGTGAGTCCACCAAAGCATCAGGCAATTTCGGCACCATCCCAACCCACTCAACGGATTCCATCCTTGCCGACTTCGACGCAATCCCACTCATTGATATAGGTCCCATCTTCAGTACTTCCCTCTCAGATCGTCAAGTCGTCGCTGCCCGACTTCGAGAGGCTTGCATCAACGTAGGATTCTTCTACGTGAAAGGCCATGGCATACAACAGGATCTTGTAGATGGTGTGTTTGAGTGGGGGAAGAAGTTCTTTGATTTGCCGTTCGAGGAGAAGATGGAGGTATATATTGATAATACGCCGCATTATAGGGGATATACGCCGCTGTATGGCGCGGGGAGGCCGGATGCTGAGGGGAAGGGAAGTAGGTGATCAGATTCTGTATATCGTTCCCTGGTCATGCCCTCGACCTCGTGCGCAGTGACTTCAAGATAAATGCTTGATCTGATAAAGACAAACAGACGCCAATGAAGCCTTCGACTGGGGTCATGACCCAAAGCTGACCGATGACCCAAATGACACGTTCATCGACCCTCACATGCGAGGTTCCAACCCCTGGCCATCTGCTCTTCCAGGATTCGAAGAGCACCTCTCAGAGTACTACCGTACCATGCGAACATTCTGTCGGGTTCTGGCGAGGAACATTGCTCTATCACTTGGTCTAGATGAAGGGCATTTTGACAGTGTATTGACGCACCCAGGATGCAGTGCTTTGGTGGCACATTATCCTCCGCAGCAGAAGGAGGATGGTGGAGCTGTGGGACTGAGTGCGCATACTGATGCGGAATGTAAACAAAGTTTCCTCCATCCCTACTCACAAACGAGTCATGGCTTCAGAGAAAAGGACGGAAGCGGCTAACAAGTAAATAAATCAAGTCTTCACAGTCCTTGCTCCCGGATCTGTTCGTGCCCTTGAAGTTCTTCGACGAGACGGAACTTGGCTATCTGCTCCTCCGCAGGAAGGGACGTTCATTATCAACGTCGGCGATCAACTGCAAGCTTGGTCCAATGATCTATACATATCGACTTTGCATCGAGTATTGAATTACTCAGGTGAAGAGAGATACAGCGTGCCGTTCTTCTTCAGTGCTAATTTTGAGACGGTCATTGAGGTACGTTTCTTGTACTTTACTGTACTGTCCTGGATAATGGAAGGGATTTTGACGAGGTGTAGCCGATTGAGGAGTTGATTACCGATGGTCATGTTGCGAAACACTCGCCACTTACGGCTGGGCAGGTATGTTAAATCCGAACTTGATGAAGTGAAAGAGGAGCTCATGAGATGCAGATGTACAAGGAGACGATGATTGGGTTTCACAAAATTGCTGAGACGAACTCGAAACTTCTGAAATACCGGAAGTAGGCTGAAGAGGTCGGATTCGACATCTCATCGCAACCAAGTATAGAGATTTGAGAGACTGAGGTTCCGAAGACTGAGGTCCCGGCAATCATAAAAGCGGACAAGATTGTAGAAAGAAATACAAACTCACGGTCAGCCGAATATCAGGTGGTTTTATGAGATGCTACAGAGCCACAGATACTGCCAAACAGTGTTGAGGCGCTCGTATTTGAGAAACTTTAGGGGTTGACACGCTCATTACTCCCGGGCTCTCCCTGCCTGAACGGAAAGGGCAACACCTTGTCACTCAATTAACATTTTTCATCGTCTCTAGTCACTATTGTCATTCTTGTATCAGCCACTTCAGAGAATGACTTCACCGAAGTCTCAGAGGGCGTTGAACTGTTTGCGACGTACTCAATTGCTCGACCTCATCCTCGCCCGTTTTGGTTGAGAAGAGCGCACTGTCTCCCTTTAAAACTCCTCAGGAAAATGAAGAACTTGGCAACTGTGATTCTATCATCGTGGAAATGTGTCACGAGCATTTCAAGCGTGATGATGATGTCTTTGCTCCAAGCCCTAGAGGTTCTTCAGCAGTCACAGCCTGGAGTTGTCTAAATCTTGTAACATGCACGAGTTGGAGTGCATAGCCTGTACGGGTCACTTGCAAATCAGCGCGTGGCGGCAAGGCGCCTCGGAAAGGAGAGCGGCAATCCATTTCTTTCACGAGTAGGCATGAAATTGTATCAATCAGCCTTCATCTCTGTCAAACAGTGATACTTTTCCATCTCTTTATACAGCTTCTCACCCTGGAGTCTGGGTCTTGGCTCACGTTCGATTCTCTGAGGCTGGGAGGCGAGCTCGTTAAAGGGGGGCTGTTTCGCGTATATTAAGGGGAGAGAGCTCGTGGCACAGCTAGCCGAGACTTTGCTGTCCTTGCGATCTCCACATCCCAGCTCCATGGAGTGCAATGAAGTTTTCGTCATCTTTCCACGCTCTCCTTGATCAGGTTTCCGATATGTCCTGTCCGAGGAACACAACTAAGTCTACGGCATCGACAGAATCAATCTGGCCCCGTTATCGTGAATCCTATGAGGATGTAATGTGTGGTTGGCTGATCGAGTCAGTTGATTAATTCTGTCCCATGCAATCACCGCGCGGCTATGCGGCTCTGCCGATGAGATTGTCAGGGAGTCATCCCCGGCATGACGCATTCCCAGTTGGGCGTTTATTTCATCAAAACCAAACATCTCGTCTGATGTTGAAAGTTCAACCCCTCCTTCCTGGTGCGTGCGCTGCCCATGATCTCCGGAACCCCACCACAGCACACGATATTGGTGGATTATTCCTCCCAAAGTAGTCTGGTTCTCAATATTCCAAAGCATTGCACGATCCCACGGGCGCTGAATTGTTTCAAACGAGTATGCCAAGGCTCTACTTTGTTCCGTTTTGATTTGTTTATTCATTTCGTTTCCCCTTCGCTCAAACGTTCTGATAGTTAATTTGTGGGCTGCAGGGAAGCAAGTGCCAGCAGCCCATATCGCTGTGAAGCCGAGAGAATCATATAATTGATCGATTCCTGACGCTATGGAACTTCTCTCTCTCCCCTCCCAAGCAAGCCTTTGATTCTAGTGCTCCGTTCATACATTCTTTTTATCGTTCGATCTTTTTCGACCTCACATTCATTTCACCTGTGCGATCTGTGATCCACGACATTCATTCAAAATGCTTACCAACGCTGCCATCATCGCTTCGCTGCTTACAGCCGTTTCTGCCCACCAGAACTTCCATCAATTCTGGGTCAACGATGTTTCTCCAGGTGTAGACACTGGTATTCGCATGCCACCTTCCAACAGCCCTGTGACCGATGTCACATCAGATGATATTACGTGCAACGTTGGCGGCAACACTGTTCCTTCAGGAGTGATCACGACAGAGGCCAACGAGGGAGATACAATCAAGGTCAAATGGGACAGCTCCACCCACCCAGGTCCCATCACCCACATGCTTTACGGTCCTGTTGATGATGCATCCATGGCTACTGGCGTTGGATCATGGGTCAAGATTGACGAATTTGATTCTGAGAATGGAACATGGGCAAATGAAATTATGGAGGCCCAGGACATGACCTACAGCTTCAAGCTACCAACAGGCCTAGCGAGCGGCGAGTACTTGCTCAGATCCGAGATGCTTGCTCTACACGGAGCTCAGACAGTTGGTGGTGCGCAATTGTGAGTAGCTGATCATTTCTCCAAGGACGCCCATGTACTAATGGGATTCAGCTACATTGGTTGCGCGCAATTGAAGATCACTGGTACTGGCTCAGCCGGCTCATGCACTCCCGAAATCCAACTACCAGGTGCATACAAGGCTGACGACGCCAATATTTACATTCCAAATATCTACAATGGTATTTGAATTCATCTATCTTCGTCTCAACCATGCTAACTTAAGTAGGGTTTGATATCTCTTCATACAAGGCCCCTGGCGGCGATGTTGCCGTCTGCGGAGCCGGTTCTGGATCATCACCCGTTGCTTCATCTGCCGCTCCTGTCGCCGTTTCCACTGCCACCGTCGTTCCAGTTCCAGCCTCATCTGCTCCTGCATCTACCTCAGCAGAGCCCATCGTCACATCTGCTGACTCGGTCACCATCCCAACTAGCCTCCCAACAACCTCCGTCGCGGTTGAAGAGACGTCTTCCGCCGCCGGTGTTGTCACATCAGCAGCCGTATCTAGCACCAAGAAGTCGGCCTGCAAAGCAAAGACATCTACCGCAGCCGGCCTCGCAACATCTGCACCTTTCTCCAACTCTGCCACTCCCGTCAGCACCCGCAAGTCAGCATGCAAAGCTAAGACATCCACTGCCGCGCCGGTCAGCACCAAGAAGTCTGCTTGCAAGGCTAAATCCTCTTCTGGGGCCGCTGTTATTACCAACTTCTCTGGCTTGAACGTCAACGCTGTCGCACCAACTGCCACCACGTTCCAAACTGCCACCCGACCAGCATCATCAAGTATCCCAGTCGAGACTGGTGCTTCTTCTGGAGAGACTACCGCTCCTCCTACCGGTACCACACTCGATAACTTGCTCTCTTGGTTGTCCTCTTTCTACACCGCCAACAAGGGTACGAGCTACAATGCCAACACCGCCGTTTAAGTACTTGCTCTCGAAGAAGGCAATGAGATGATCCTTCATCATTAGGTCTGTATATAGTGTGATGGAAGTCGGCATTTGTCAGCGAGCCATCGATTCTTTGTAAATAGCTTTTGGATTCTTCTTGTAGACATACTGTTCATGAAATATACCTTGTATATGCTCGGATTCTCTAGTCTTGCTGCCTCTGGAATTCTTATGTGTAGATGTGGTTTGTGTCTTTTTTTTTACCGGATGCATCAGAAAAGGTATCTGAATGTTACGGATTATGCACAAAGTCTTACATTGTTATATCGGTCTGCTCGTAAGTATTCGTTCACCCTTTGCTTTGTTGGTGATGTTGTTTTAGGTCCTGATGCCTTATTCGACGTCAAATCAAAACATCAGCTTCTCGGAGAGTTTCTTGCCAATTCTATATTCACAAGACTCCCAAGCTTATTTGTCTTGTAGATGATTCCGAGGAAGCCCTCCTAAGAGTGAAATCCTTCCATAATTTGATGATTCAGGACATAACCTCTCGCAAATATAAATATCTCCGTTTTCTACTGCAGGGTACAGTTTCTTTCTCCATCACTCAAGGTCCCAATCGCGATAATCGTTTTGTCCCAGGAGCCGCAGAAAAGGCTACCGATTCCAGAGTAATAAATTCAGCGACGAGCTTACTGCGAACATCTCCACGAAAGATCATCGCCTTTGAATTCTCACCACTAGAACCGCAAAATCTTAGGCAATATGCTTGACATGGAGCAAATAGCCGGCTGGGAGTGCTGTCGTGTAAGTCTCATTCTTGATTCAATGTCTAATTATTGCTGACCATCCTGCCTATTCAATCAGTGTCAATACGTTAACAAGTATGATTGGTTCACTCCCAGCACCAAGGGCGAGACACGTTGGCGCGAACAGAACCCAGAACAACCCCACTACGAGCCAAGTTGCAGAGGAGCAAATTGTCCCAGACAGCGTCGCAATGGAACTTATACGCCACATCATGTTCGCTGCGGGAAATGTCTCTATGTAGATTCCGGCTCCCAGCCACTTGACCATTGTAATGACAAAGACAATAAGGGGTATGATAGTGAGAGTCCACACCCTGACAATGAACTCGGACCCGAAGCTCAGCAAGAAGGACAACAGACTGATGGTGAAAGATCAGGAACACGCCAACAAAGCCAACAGGGCTCAACTAGTGGTCAACGACGCCAGGCAAGTGGGGCAACTGGAAGAAATCATCGAAGCCACAGCAGTGCTAGTAGAACAACTGACACAGGACGAGGTTCAAAAGATAAGGTACCAAGTAGTGGCAGATCTAGTGATGCTTCAAAGATAACCATTAAGGCTTCAAGAAACGACAAATCCAGAGAAAAACCAAAGAGTGGGTCTAGCAACTCTGAAAAAACGAGCGGCTCTTCTTCAAATGAAACACGCCATCATGAAAGCATTGGAGAATCAAAAGACTCTCAAAAACGGAGCCTTCTCTCTCGTTCGTCAGGAAAGGCTCCAAGAACTGGGACTGCCTCACGAAGCACTGTTGCACCAAAAGCTTCTAAGTCCCGGTCGACAGGAGGAAAGGGAGCATCAGAAAGTTCGTCAAAGACCGAAAGTCACAGAATGTTTTCGAGGAATGAACATCATGAAGGTGTAGAACAACAATGAACCACCGGTCGTGAAGGAGCGCGTGAGATACCGCTCGATAAGACTGTTTTCAATATCGTCTTCACCTGTGCAGTGCATTTCTCGGCACTGCAGATGCAGCCTCGGCTCTAGAATCCTAGGCATCGGTCACTTGGAGTGGACAGGATTTGCTATTAATCACCATTTTTGCGGTGTCTTTTGGGTAGTTTTGGGATTTATCGTTGTTGCAGTACTTAAGCGTTGAGTTGACTGTTTTTGAAGGCGTTGATGTTAATGAATTAGAAGCATACATGGAATTTTCAAGCAAATTAGAGCTACCCAAGAATGAGTGATCGAATTTCGGATTTAGTATTATTATGGCTCAATGACAGACTATTAGTGCGTATTATCAGAATAAAAGTCTCTCTTTTTGGCAGTCGCTAGTTTCATTCGGTGCTGTATTGTGAAAGAGTTTTTGAACCGCGACCACTTCTACTCCTTGGCCGGTCTGGTCTGATGACGGCGCTATCGCGACCATTACGGCGTACTCCTTCATATTGAATGGGTGCGGATTGGACCAGAGACCAATGAATCGACACTTACTTTTTGCAATAGATTGTTCCAATAGTATGCCAAGTACAAAGCTGCGCAGTACTGAAAAGATTTACCTACGTCAAAGGTGACTGGTCGAAAGATATAAATCGTTTCTTTCCATGGTAGCTGCAAAAATATCTGATCCAATTGCTACGACGGGAGAAGCACAACCCAGACAGCATAATCGGGGACTCCAAATGATACTCAATTATGAACCAGATCCGAAACATCCATGGACTGAGAGAACGGTCATCATCGAGGCGTATTACTTGAGTACCAATGTCATCAATGCTGTCCCGAGCTTGACCTACCCCACCTGCTACTCTCATCATATTTGACAAAAATTTCAACCTAGAAATGCGAGAATCAGCTTTAGAAATCATCAAAAAAGCCCATCCTGCTTACTGTGACTCGAAGGCTGGTGTTTTTTTGGACAAGTCAGTTTCAGGAACGCGGAGAGCAGCCATTGAATGACAACTGGGCGTCAGCGTCACTTCAGAATGTAAAGAGTGAATTTTTGAAAAGGCGCCACCGCCACTACAGGTAATTAAAATGAAATAACAAAGACTAATATCTACCAGAGTACTAAGAAACATTGACGGGAGGTCTCATAGAGAACTCACATGGATCAATTCGATCATATAAGCACAATCGACCTCACGGGGAATTGATATGAGATCCGGATGCAATCTCATAGCATGATAATATGATATTTGTCTCGAAATTCCCAACTTACACAAATGTGTCGGCGTGCAAATGCTGGCAACGGTGTGACAGAGTTCCATGGCTGGTGATGCTAAACACTCCACGCGGGGGTAAACCCACTCTGCTATTTCTAGGTCTTGAAGTAGTGTCTTTGAGCTTGGATTTCTGTCGTTTGAGGTAAGCTTTCTGGCGTATGATTCATCCTGAGTTGACAAAGTGAGGAGAAAAAGCTTGGCTATGCTTCAGAGGGTCGGCTACTTTCAATGGACACATTGACTCTTCCCGGTAGCACCGACTTTAATAGATCATGGTCCGGTCGTCGAGAAACAAAATGACACCGCTAATACTTGCTCTCCAGAATGATTGATATCATCGGAAATACACAGATTTTTGTTATGCTTCGTTCTGCCAACGGCTTCTTGGTTTTGACGTAAACACTTGGTCGCCTTTCTCTCCTAAACAACTGTTAGCAGCCGATTTTAATTCCGATTTTAATTCCGATTTTAATTCCGATTTTAATTCCTGCCCAGACATCATGATAAGACGAGGATAGTACGTAAAGATGTCATCAGACCAACCTAATTGGAGGAAGACATAAGCTTTTCTGAAGGGCGGCATCTAGACATGTCGCAAAATATTTATAGCAATCCCCGTACTTGAGATGTCGCATGTTGCTGTTATGATTGCTGTTGAGCTTTGACACTCTTCAATTCTTTAGCCATCCGGCTACTGATGCAAAACAGTTCAACACTTGGCAGGTGACTTCGAAACCTTCACTTTTCTTACCTTTGCGCCACTATCGATATTTGCGGTTTCTTACTTCTGTTGATGAGTCTAGTATCCTCCGGCCTCTTTATATTGCACCTGTTTCCCATTGACAGAGAGGTCCTCAGTCTTCTTCAGAGTGCATCCAACAGTCCCATATATCATAATTCTTTACAATATTTCTCGCCACTTCCGTGCTAAATCATCAGAATGCGTTTCTCTAATGCGAGTCTCGTGGTGTTCTCCACTATAATGATCGGGCGGGTATTCTCCGAGGAACTTGATAGTAATGACGTCCCCACGGCATGTACAACTATATGCAAGCCCATCGTCGAACTCACTTCGATTTGCGACGTCGACAACGACACCGACAAAACAGAATCCGATGATGCAATTGAAGCAACATGCATCTGTAGCAATACATCCTTCAACGTCGGCTCGATTGCGGCGTTGTGTGCGAGTTGTATCAGCCAGAATGGCGCGACCACCAACGGTACGTAGCCCTGATGCTTTTCCCTCGCGAAAACCCTATTAATTACCCTGCATAGATATGACGCAAATTTTGTCTGCATGCTCTTTTACATCTACTTCCTATGCGCCTTCAGCAACTGCTCTAGTGGCTGCTGTGACTGTATCTGCGAGTAAACCAACTGTCACAGGATCGGCAACAGGCACCGCGTCGGCGAGTACGTCAACATCGACGGCCTCGGATGCAGCAATTGGCCGGCATGCTGGATACCTGGGATATATAACAACAGTATGCCTTGTTTTCGGCTTTGGTGGCGGGATCATGTAAAGTTTGATTGTTTGATTACACAATCATGTGTGAGTCAATTTCGAGGTTGCACCCGCCTTGGGAAGTGTAATTATGAGGTGCTGGCACCCAATCAATACAGCCAACATGTCGTTTCCACTGCAAAACATTTGAAAGTGACTGAGTAGCGACGTTCGATGGTTGTACAAGAAGTGCACAGGAAAATGGGCTTCTTTGATACATTTCTGTACTTAATATTCCCTTGAAACAGAAGAAAAAAAAGTGTATCTTGAGATTGTTTTCCAGGAGAAAAATGCTTTGAAGGAAGAACACACTTGAATTAATAGAAATGGAAATTAGCGTGAGCAGACGAACAATAATTGATAGCAAGAACAAGAAAATTCAAGAACTCAGAACAAGCAGTAAGCAACTAACATAGATATTAAGAAAATAAGAGACTGAATTCTAATTTCTATCAAACGTAAAAGAAGCAAGGCTTGGAACCACTTCAGTAATGAGGACTTCTATTGAGTTGCAATAGCTCCTATACAGTTTCGGGAAAGTAGTATAAGGGTCAGTAGAAGAATCTATTATGGTTCTATTATTAAGGAAGGAAAGGAGACGAGGGCTGGCATCAAGACTCGGATTGACAGGCGAATAACCTTGACAAACGAGACACCACAACCCACAAGAGGCTTACCTTGCTAATGTTCTCGCTTTCATGAAAGTACAGTAGACTTCGTGAGAGCAATTTAGAAGGACTTAAAAGTCCTGCTTGTGTCGTCAGCTACTTCATCTGGTCTTGTTCTTGGGGTCTTCTTGTGTTCGTGATTCACAAAACGAACCGTCGACGATTTCATAGTACAGTCATACGTCCCTGAAATCGCAAGTCGCTGCCCTTTGTTATTGATTCGAAGACTTCGTTTTTCGAACAGGTACAAATATCTGCCTGGAGAGCTCTTCTTCCTTCCCTAAAAACCACACCTCTGCATACGCTTCCTATCTCCACAACAAAATCAACTTCCAGGACTCTTAAAAACGAGCGAAAACTTTGACAGAAGCGTTATCTCGCGTAAATCCACCGCGTTGAAAGCAAATTTGCCAGTCACCAAATCTACTGTCAACATGAACAATCGTCAAACTCAAGCAGAAAGCGCCCCAGAAGGGAGGGCTGCTCGCTCCTGCTCAGTTCCATGATCAGACTCGGGAGTTAGAACAGATAAGAGCAAGCGCCTCTGGCAAGACAACCAAGACTGGCAAGAAGAATCATACCGTGAAGCGTGGCGGAGTCAATCAAAGCATTCGAGCGAGGGATCTAGCAGGACTTGGAAGTGGATTTAACAACAAAGCTGATGGCAGCTCGTTTCAGTCTGTCAAGCGTTAAGGTGGAGGAGGAAAAGGCGAAGGATAGGACGATAGAGGGATGAGGTCTGTGGTTATGGAAGTAACCCTCATTCGTATGATGGAAATCGTTGGTATGTAGGAGGGCGGGCTGGGTCACGTTGCTGGTCATCGGTAATCCGATGATGGGGGTTTGGTGTTGAACACTGGCTTACGGTACTTTTCAAATTATTTTTCATTGATTTCTGTACCCGCGCGATGAGTGTACTAAATTGAGAGTCATGCATTGGTTTTCCAAATTTGCAGCTTCGCACCCGAAGAGTGATTGATTGTGATTAGACTTGGGCACAAAGAGCTCCACGGAAGCCGCGCAGCCATTTCACGGACCAATCTCTTATATTGAGTCTCATTATTTGAACAGCTTTGACGCCCTATTCATAGCGTCGAAAATTGACTACAGAAGTTTGGATGCTGAAAGATAGTGAATTATTTGGAAATGACGTGAGCCATGTCTTTGCCGCCCTTCCATATGCTTGGCTGTCGTCTTCAAATAGAACTTAAGCCACTTTTGACAACAACTATGTTTTCTAATTAGGAGTGATATTTTGATATTTGGGGAAGTTTCAATGTATCTTTCAAGATTAATGCAATTAATACTCGGATGGACATGGCCAATTGACGTGTAGCACTATTCCAGTAATCTCTTTGTTGTGTGATTACGTCCTCTAATTCGTACTGTCCTTTGAAACTCAAATATGGAACTTATTTTTATGACCTCGAGAAAGAGAATGAAAGTGTATAAGTACCTGGACTCGTAACCCTCCCTACGAGATGTTTCTTTCCCTAATCGCAACATTTCCATTTCCAGAGCATTGTCTGAATCACAATTAGTACTCTACCACTACCTACAGGCATCCAAATACACTCTGATCATACTGATTAGATGTCATTATTTTGCTTAAGCAGACCTTGGACTGAACACATCAGTCGCAATGCCTGGGCGGAATTTCATTCACTCCGGATGGGAATGCTGTCAAGTAAATATCCCCACGTTCCGACTACCAAAGAAAACATGCTAACAGATTTTCTTAAGTGCGAAGCTACCAACACCTTCGAAGAATCGCGAGGCTTCAAAGCCCGAATCTGGAGCCCAAACGTGCCGGAACTGTGCCGAGGGCAGAACTACCCTGGCTCTAATCCCACTGCCCACATTCGTTGTGGCGATTGCCTTGACACAGATGAATACGATGTACCCTTTCAGTCTTGCTATGGCAAACCGCGTACTCCTGATGAGCCGGGGTTTTTTTTTTTTTTTTTTTTTTTTTTTTTTTTTTTGGACCAGAATAACCCTCCAGATCCGACCAGTGGAGGACGCTCGCAAGGCTCGCTGACATCTGGGAATTGGCCTTCTGTGGAGAAGATGCTCCCAGTTCGCTCATCCGTTAACACCGCTGTCAAAATCTTAGTGGCCCAACCAAAAAATCTTGGAGATCAGAATGAAACTACATACAGGTGATTAGATTGCAAGGGTATTCTGAATAGTATAGATGGCTGCAGCATGGCGTTCTTTTGATTTTGGTTCAAGCGAAGCATGTATTTAACACTTATATAGTCGAGTCATAAGCCTAGAGACAAACTTCTTATGACTTTTGATGTTGGTTTACAAGACCGGGATCCACTCTTGTCTAAATATTTAGATTCTCAACGAGAAGTCGAGATATACAAGGTCACCTAGCGAGACCAATCGCAACTCCACAATAAGATTTTCGAGTTGCGTCGCTTGCTCAACAGTTTTCTTCCCAGCAGCTACCTGACGCGCATTGTAACTGGCTTTGGATCGATGGTAAATCGTGCCTTGATCGATCCAAGGCCGTCGAAGCCATTTCTCGCTTAGCGAGAAAGTAAACAATACAGCAATTCATCGAGATGCGAGGCGCCTCAGGCATTCTAGGTTTGAACATGAATGAGCTCTCTTGGATCATTCATTTCAAAATTCTTCTATATATACAATGGTATTCAGTCAATGCTAGAAATTTTCTCTGATTCTCGAAACGCCCGCAAAAGTCTTATAGCTTGTCTTGCTTTTGTTCGACCTTTACTTCGCCACTCGTGCAATCCATTCAACCCACTTCAGGTCAGTTGACTGACTTATACCCAATAAAAGCACAAGACATCGACAGGCCTCATAGAAGTCCGCATATAAAAACTTCTGACATTCTCATCCTCTAAATTGAAGATCAACAGTAGACGCCGTGGAGGTCGCGGATGTCCGGTGCTCATCTGGTCGAAAGGTCGAATGTGGGAAGAGCTGAGGGACCTATCAAAAACGAGCAATCTAATCAGAACACTGGGAAAGATAGGCTTAAATTGTATCCCACTTATCCTTTTGATTCTTCCCAACTTTGATGGGTACCTCAGGGGAGGAAATGACAGCAGGCGAGACGATGACAACATTTTCCTACGAGGCTATCCAATCAGTTCCCTCAAACCAGAAAGGACTTAAAGCCACTTGGAATAAAAACAAAATCAGCGATAGAAAGAAATTTAAAGATCAGATTGAACATATATGTCGAAGGGGACCGGTCCTTGTTCATTCCTAACAGAGCCCGGCCATGTATTCATCCTCGCGCCATGCACAAAATGGGCTTGGCTTGTTGTGAAAGCCGCATGGAACATACAGCCCCATAACATGCTTTGGGCAAATGATGTAGGAGAGATATGTGACTTGCTCTAGAATCTACAGAATGCAACAGGGCTTATTGCAGATATTTATCCTCTTCGCCGTCGTCTTTAGGCTTTGTCTTTATTGCTTGATTGGTTGAAGTAAGGAGGGACCTGGATATTCTCAACCATTTTAGCGTTCAGCACAGCATTCGCACCATATCGCAAAGCTAGTTGTAATGCGATTCATGCCATTTTCAATCCAGGAGTAGTATATAAAGTTAACTCCCACTACGCTCTTCCTCCTCGATAGTCAACCGCGGAGCCAGGAGAAAACTGTCCGACGTGGCCGTGGAACCTTGTGAGATTACCGTCGTCCTTTTAATTCTTTCTTCTTGGTGGAAAGGAAGGTTCTCCGACTCTGCCTTGGAGACCTGAAGTCAACCATTCGCCATAAAGAGGACGTTGAAGATCAATAAACTCATGATACCGACGCTGAGACAGAAGAATTAAGAATGACAGTGTCCACGAATAAGACAGCACCTCTTGAGCCCTTTCCGAACGGTATACAAGTCACAGATGCAAATACCTATAGTGATGGGCGCATCCGACAAGGTTATCCATTTAACAATCCTTAACAGAAATACACAGATCTGATATTTTGATACAGTATCTATCTCAGAGACCAAAAATTCCACTCGCACTTGATGGATTATCTCAATGATTCTGCGTGGTCTAGAGAACCTTGAAGTGAGAGGTAGAGCGAGGTATATTTATATCTACCATCACCACTTCCCCCCTCTCCAATCCCGAATGTCCAAACCGCCCCAATAATCCAACGAAACAAGTCACAACCGCAATTCACTATCCTCAAATGACTTTTACAATATATATATATACATACAATTCATCAGTATCAACAGAATCACTTCCCAACCGTCTCATCTAAAACACACATTTGCGAATTTCTCTCTCCACCCATCCATAGATCTCCCCACTACCCACTACCCACTACCAACTCCACCGAACTCCCATCTCCCGCTCTTCAATGCCCATATAATCCCCCTGTTCCATTATCATAGCAGACAGAGCTTGACGCAGGGACAGGAGTGGGGCAAGAGGACGAGGAAGAGGATGAATGATAAGATTTATCTTTGATTGATTGACTGATACTAGCAGACACAAAATTGGTTCCTCTGATAATGAAATATGAAAATTGGGAAGGGCTTATGGAAGGTGGAGATTGAAAGGGATATGAATACAATGCGGGTGTCAAGGCTGGGGCTGACTGGGAAAGAATCCACGTTGATCTCACCCCGCATTCAAGTCACATCACAAATCACCGGATCACAATCTGTTGCGCATGAAAGTATTTTCAGATCTTTTCATTCACTTCACTGCACTTCCCAGCAGCCACTCTTCAAGCCAGCCAATCAGCTATTAGCTATCCAACCACCACCACCACCACCCAGCCCTCGATATCTCGAACCGACCCATTGCGGCGAGTTATAACCCAAAGGCCCTTTCTTTCCCAACTCATCCCTGCTGTCATCATTCCACACCTCATCAAACCCCACCACCACCTTTAGTAACCCAGCCAGAGATCTCCCACCCCCGTCATGCACCAGCCTAGTCCAGCCAAGGAAATAAGACACCAAACCCCATCCACAACACTCAACAGCACGGGAGATCTCTCACAACAACAGCACCACCACCACGCAAACAAAATCAAAAGGGTATAGACCAACGAACCGACCGAGCGACAAACCAAGCGAACAAGGCAGTCAGCCAGCGAGCGAGCCGAGAAAAGTAGAAAGGGGTGGATTGAATCGAGTTCGTCGCATCGCATCGACGGGAAGAGAGACGAGGAAGAGCACAGCACAAGGCCGGCGTACAATCCAAGTCCAAGTCACATGCGAATATCAAGAGGGTATATTGTGATGTGCGATGCGATCCGATTCAATCCAGAGATGAACGCACGTCGAGAATCGAAGATGAGGTAGAAGAAAGAAGAGACGTGCGTCGAGAAAGGGGTATGGGCGAAGCGAAGAGAAGGTATGCATTCGTATCGTCGAGAGAAGCATTGTGCTCATGTGATATGTAGATGCAGGAGTATGTGATGTGTAGTCGTCAAGCCGTAAATGTCTATCCCCTTTCCCAGCCCTCCTGTTGGGGTGAGAAGAGAAAGGGAATAGACCCGTAAAGAACGAGGGATGATGTTCGCATCGAAGATTTCGGTCGAAAAAGAAGCCAGCCTGTTCGCAGCGCAATCGAATCGTGAAAAGGAATGCGATTGGAAGCGAATGGAGTCGGATCGGAGATATCGTCGTCGTTGGCGCGCAACATTCCTCGGAGCAAGAACGTCGCATGTTGACATCACATTGCAGCGATTGCATCGCCAACATGTAAACAATAACACCATTCCCAATCCATCCGCCCATCAATCAAATCCACGATCACAATTACAACATAGCCGCAACAGCGCAAACCACCAAGCCTGCACTACCTGCCCAGTACCCACTCAAACTGCTCGCGGCGCCCATGAAGTTTGCAGGCAGCGTACTTGTCGACGTAGCAGACACAATAGGCGAAGCGCCAGTTCCAGTCCCGGTCGTGTAGGAGACTGATGCACCGGTTGGGCCAGATGCTGAGGTCGTGCTGTTGTAGGTTGGGTAGGTGGAGTAGACGCTTGCGACGACCTCAGAGACGGTAATGGTTCTTGTGAGAGTTGCGGTCGAGGTGATTGTTGTGGTTGAAGAAGAGGTGGATTGCGCGGCGGCGAGGAGGGGGAGGACCGCGGTGGTGAGGAGGGAGAGACGCATTTTGTATTGATTTGTTCGTAGATTGGATGTGCGACGAGGTCGGTAATATGTATTGAGATCGAGAGGGACCGTGGTGATCAGATCAGATCGAAGTGTTTCGAATGAAGGATCGCTTGTTTCTGTTTCGCGCCACAGATCGCAAGAGTAGATACACTAATGTATGGGTTTCCTTTTGCAAACTGGTAGATACAAGACGATAGGATGGGCGTGCGTCTGTTTGAAGCTATCGTGCGGGTTTGGACAATAGGATCGAAGAGCGGGCTCGTGTGTGAGTGAACGACTGTGCGATAAAACTCAGTGAGTGTGGTATGAATACGCGGTATTCTAGAGGTTCTGGATATCTTGGTGGTGATATGTTTGTGGTATTGTAGCAGGGTCAAATCTTTCAAAGACGAGGATAGACTTTGCCAACGAAGTCTGGTGGTGCGAGTTGTGCGTGAGCGTGAGCGTGTGCGTGTGAGTGAGGTTTTGCGGGCGAAGAGAGAAGAAGGATGGAAGGATGAGATGGGGGGGTGTGCGGGTTAGATGAGATGAAGAGAGTAGGCGAGATTCGATGTTGGGGTGGTCCACAGGCACAAGGCCAGAGCCTAGGTGCAGAAGGGAGAGCAACGGTGCAGGTGCGTTGCGCCGGCCGGGAAGAAGGACTAAGTGGAGATTATTTCGGGACCAACTGGGTCAATTGGGTTAATCGGGGTCTGGGCAACGAGGAAGGAGTGGAGAGGGAGGATGCGCGGCAAGAGCAAGAGCAAGAGGATCAGGTCAGGTCGGGTTGGGGTCTGGTCGGGTTGGCAAGGAAGTGTAAGTGGTGGCCAGCACAGAGTGGGTGAGTGACAACAAAGCCAACGGCAGCTCAACTGCCAACAAACAAAACAGACAGACAAACGGACTCACTCACGACCAAACGAATTAACAATTAGAGTTTGTGGATTGTAAGAATGAAAAGAGGGGAAAGAGGAGAAAGAGAAGAAGAAGAAGAAGATGATGATGCGAAACAGCGAAGTATTAGGGAACTGATCAGATGAACTACCCCTCTGAAGTTTGGAGTTTGAGCTTGACAATCGAAACGCATGAAGTCAAGCACTGTCAGTCAGTGTAGTGTAGAGAGTACATGACAGCACCACCCTCTCTAATCCTCCCCATCTTCAGGCTATTCTCTCCTCTCTACTCAGCCCATCAGCTCCCCAAATACACAGTGAAAGGCCTGAATCCTTCCCCCAAAATACATCAACACGCACATGCGCTGGCTGGCCCAACACCCGGGTCGTCTTTCGTCACACTGCAATCTTAAATTCCCCTGCATCCTTGTCATCTAATCCCCGTCTTATCCCAGTCCGACCCACACAGCCCCAGTCGGTTCGAAACACACGCACGTCTCACTGGTTGACCAAGAGCGGGTTCCTGAGCTAGCTCCACTTGTTCCTGAGATGGCCTCTTGGCAAGGAAAAGGGAAGCAAAGGCTCGGCTGTTAGTGCAGGGAAGTGACAGGGAAGGATAAGGCAAATTGTGGGCTCGTGCGTGAGGGATAAAATATCTGACAGCGCCAGTTGGCACCAAGAGGCACCAAGTGTGAAAATTGTGCAAATTTTGTGAGCGAAGGCTTTGTTAGGTGCAGCATCGTTCGATTGTTGGGAGGGCGATTATCTAATCGCCGAACCAATGAGTGAAGGTCTGGATGCTTTCGCAATCAGAGGAGAGGAGAGTAGAGTGTGGGGTTCGGTGATTGAAGATATCGTGAGTTGTCTTGTGAGCTTCTTTTGAATGATGCATCTCGTCTGAGAGAAAGAGATATGTACCTTCCGTACGATAGAGCAGAATGTCATGGACATGACCTAACGACGAAGAGAAGAGAAAACGAATCAATGTTTCAAAGCACCACTGTCACGATGCGAGATGTCACCACATCATCACCCGCCACGTGTGATTCTCCTGTTCATCCCCAGGAACAAATCTGCAAGCCGAAAATCACAACATCTGCCGCCCTGTGCAGGTCTCTTCTCCTGCGCCTATCATTTTCTTGCCTTACCTGTCCTGCGTCCATTCGCCAAAAGTAAGTATTGTACAACCTAACACAACAGCAACCACAGCATTCCCTCGCTTCCTTCCAACGGCAACAAGCATACCAATCCTCTGAAGTCAAATAACCAACCAACCACTCCCCCCAAAAGATCCGAACACCACATACGTCGTGAGATCGTGTCACCACGCACGCGAACGTAATAATTCAATTTCTAATCGCCGACATTCATTGCTTCATTTTCGTAATCTGCCTGACATGCATCATTTGATCGATCTGTAAATTACAAACGACTTCGCTTGTGAGATGAGAAATTGAGCTTGGCTTGGGCTCTTGGGTCTGTGACCGGCCTCCGCAATCGCAGGGGGTGATTGCGCATGCAGATGATTTGTGATTGGTCAAGAGCCGTGGGCTGGGAAGGGGGTTGTTTGATGAATCGCCCTGCGCTCGCTTAATATTGGATAGTTCTGGTTCTGTTGTCTTGGAGTCATGGGAAGGGGGAATAAAGTTTTCAATATTTACTGTCACTTTCTGTCTGTGTCCCTTTCATCGTGGAGTGTCGGTCTCCCTCGTGCGACCTGTCTGGAAATTCAAATCCTCCCTCTTGACACCTGTCTTGTACTGTACGCATGCAACTGCAACACAGGTAACATACTCGACCAGGTCACTTCTCCCACCACGCTACCACGTTGGTAGCTACAGTACATCAAAAGTACCTCCGTACCTCCTATCCAACGAACCAACACCTCCAAAAATAAAACCATACGAGACGAGATGAAACGAAAACCTTCATGGAGGCAGAAACAAACAAAACCAACAAGCCGGGTTTGTGGAGGCCAGCAACCAGACGGAGCCGTGCCCAAGACAGACGACCAGATGGCCGCCTCAGGTATCGAAACAACAGCCGCTTGACAGAACGATCAGACTGGTTGAAGTTTCAAGTCCAACCAACTATCAAGCGAATTTCATCCCAACAGAACATACATACAGATGTAAATCCCACACATTTTCCAACATACAAGTACTCCTCCAATATCAAATAACCCTGCTCCCCTGTCTTCACGAATACTTCACCAAGTACCAACCCAGGTACTGGTATCATACAACCAACAACCCCTTCGGATCATCTCCAAACCTGTAACATCACCAGTTTGATATCCCTAAACAAGCTTTCGGACCCTGCATTCTATCCTATTCGCGTGAGTTTCCTCACTCCACTGGGCTCAAACGCGCGATGCTTCAAGTTTTGGCGGAGGTGGCTCGTGCGAGCCCAGATCAGATCATGGAGACACCGACCAACCGATACTTGCCCTGCACTGATTTGATTTTGATTCTGGATTTTGAGATTGGCTTTGAGATCGGAGAGGGGCCGATGATCTACAGTATTGATTTAGATGCTACGTTTGATGCGCGCGTGTCGTTCTGCGATGAGGAGATTGCAGGTGAGTTCTGGGGTTTGACACGTGACCATGAACACACTCCTGCCACCATCTCAGAGTGAAGCCAGCACCTCGCTCCAATACTCCGGCGAGCTAGATGGTAAACAACACAATACACTATCATGAGGCGTTACGGAAGATAGGGCTTCACTGCAGACAGACAAAGTATATCACGAGAAGAAGCACCGCGAGGATACACCACGCTCGAAATCGGGATGCCCGATCGAACGACAGCCACGTGCGAACCTCATGTCTCATAGCTTGCGTTCGAAACCGGAGATCTTCGAACGGCCGATCTGGAAGGCGAAGAAGGAGGAAGCGATCTAAAGAGGCAGCTAAGGAGGGAGTTCGTTGAGATTATGGTTTATGCGTCATTGTTCTATGTACAGTGCCATCGTTTCCTGACCTCCATGTCTATCCAGACATCCCAAATATACCATATCCTTATACTCCATGCCAAATTGGGTATCAACAGTCACATAGGACCGACTTGAAGAAAGTCTAGTGTATGTCAGTTTGAAGGGCGAATCTACTTATCTGGGAGCTGCTGTTCATACCTTTGTACCTGATTTCTATATCGTTTCTTTTTGTTCATGTATTAAGAAAACAGGAAGGAGGGCATCTCTGAAGGGGTGCAGAGTTCTCACCCTCCAAGAACAGAGGACACAAGTGTCGACATTGCTCCCGACGTTAACCCCGATGCTACACCTGATGGTGGTGCTTCCTCATTCGCTTGATGAGCGCATGGGTGTGGTTGGTTGCCGTGTCGGCTTTGATCGAGAGGAATGCCACCTGTACCCAAGAATTAGCTCAGACACGTAGGTGACAAGCTCAACGTCCTTTAAAACAACAGCAAAACAGGAGAAACGATCTTACTGGAAGGCCCAGCGGCATCAACTTGGGAAATTCTTTGACCGTTGGTGTTGTTGCGAGGATCTGCTGGAGCAGAGCTAGATTCTGGTTGCCGGGTGTTTACATCACTGCTGTGGCTATTGACTTGGTCTTGACCACTCGTCAGTCAAGAATTAACACCGGCCCACGCCGTCATCATGGGAGTGATGTAATGTACTTGCGGATATTCCTTCGTTGTCTGGAGTTTGGTGAGCAGTTGTGATGTTATCTACAAGACCAACTCCATGCTCTTCGTCCGGGTGGGGGGCGTTTCCTCCACGAGCACCTACGCAAGGAATAGTAGTCAATGTCTCATGTTGCAAACGTCCAGAAGTCTGGTGCAAGCGCACAACATACCACGAGAGAAGGAGACAATGAATCCGCGTTTGCCGTAAGCAAGACCGAGTAGAGAGACGGCGATCAAGAGCTGGATCGTATATTTCTGGAGGAAGTCCGACCAGGAGAGCGGCTCTGGTGATGGGGAGGATATGGGTTGCAGTGGAGGGACTTCACAGTCACTGGTGCAATTGGAGCGGCTGAGCGTGTCATTCTCCGACGGAAATCCATAAGCATGACAAAGGAAGAAGTACAGAAAGTAGAAAGTTATATGTGAAGCCATGACGGTTCGCAGGCAAGGGTTTCGTTCTGGTGTACGAAAAAAGGTGCGCGGTACTGAAAACAGGCAGCGTCTCGGTGAGAACGGTGAGCAAGACCCTCTCTGGGCTGAAGAGTCGAAATCGAAGAATGAACGGCAAGGAGAAGAGATCAGAGCGAGGACGCTGAGGGAGACATAGCAGACAAAGGTAGTCCTTTCCATCTTCCTATTGCTGCGATGATAGGTGTTGTTCTTGCTGTGCTGCTAAACTCGCCTGCGCGATTGAACAAATCAATATCCCTTCGAGAACGCACTGCCCGAGAGCAGCCCTCTAGCTCACCGACAGCTCTCCGAAAAATCTAGGCTCTATTGGCTGGCCGAAATTCGAAAACTTAGCGCAGCGACCAGAGCAGCTGAAAAGGTTGTCGCTCGAGACAATCCATTGGTTTATCTTTTCGGTGTGTGTGCCACCGAGTGTCTCACCGCTCATCTGTGTCTGCAAGTTGGGGAGGGCGCTCAAAATTCTTGATTCTGAGTCGCTGCTTTCGCCGAGAGACAGAACACCGATTGGCTATCCTCGGCGTGGAATCCTGTTTCCATCCGCAATGGGTGTTCATTGACATTATCTCAGCGTGCGCTCCCATGGAGGTGACGTGGTCGCCGAGTGTACATCCTTCACTTGTCTTCACTCCTCTCTACAGATTCTTGCTTCGGCCACACAACAGCCGGGACACTTCACCTCGCGTCTCCATAACAGCTATTGCATACGAAGCGAGCAAAATCATAGACTGGAATTGATATCACGTGGACATCCTGCCGCATCTTCCTGTCCAGCCGACTACATTTCGACTAAGTACGCTGATTGGAGTCTTCTGAAGATATTGCAGCCTCACGTCAGTACTGTACACTGACATTGATGTGATTTCTCCTACAGGATCTGTCGGCATGTCTGTTGACACAGAGACACGGACCGAGGATGTTCACATGGACGGGAATTCGACACCGACCTCAACGCTGTCATGCGCCCGTACTCATAATGGCGTGAACCCCAACACCAGCGAGAGATCAGTTGACTGGATAGATGGTACGCTAGTCAGGGTGAAGACTTCGCCAACTCCAAGAAGAAAGAGAGCGTATTCTCCACAAGAACGTGCAAAAATTGCCCTCACACGAAGGCGTGGGGCTTGCGAGGTATGTCGCATGCGCAAAACCAAAGTAAGTCATTGTGCTATAACACAACTTTGTCTGAAATTGCTGATTAGTTTAGTGTACTCATAATGAAGGCCAGCCGCCCGATAAAGCTGGTCCAGAATTGCGCCTCAAACGTCCCGAGCTGGGTTTTCGAATGATTGCAGCTTCAGACCCATCAGTGACAACCAGCTCTTCGCTCGTATCCGAGACTAGCACGAGGATATTGACCTCTGGTACTGCTATGGATTCACAAGTACAAGAATCATCCAGTGAACCCCCCGAACTATGCCAACAGCAAGCATTTCAAAATCGAAGGCAACTCGCAAATACCAATGCAGCTGAAATGGTCCCTGGGACTGGGACATTGTTCCCAACAAAGGAAGTTCACGATACTCCAAGGAGTAGCTCTCATCCTATGCACCTCGATAAAGCCGCAATGGAGCTTGAAGAAGCAGTGAAAGCACTATTTCCAATTGAAGGTGCTTCGAGGTATACTTCTGTCCACGTACTGGCCATCAGGTGGGAGACAGAAAGCCGTCCAGAGATTCTCCAGGAAATTGAGGAGCTGCAAAACGTGTTCTCTCTAGAATGGGGTTTTCAGGTTGCCAAGTATCTGATTCCTTCTGAGAGATCACACTTATCACTCAATAAGGAGATATCGAGGTTCGTCGAAATGGCCGGGGACAGTACCGAATCTCTGATAATAGTCTATTATGTGGGTCACAGCGCGTTGACGGACGATAACCAGTCGCTTTGGACAAGGCAAGCGTCCCACGATGTACAGTGGTTTGTGGTTATGCTGACAGCATTGATATAGCCACGAAGCAGGTGAATCAGACGGCAAACCTAGCATTGTCCAATGGGCGGGAATTCAAATGACCTTGGAAGTGGCTCGATCTGATGTCGTGTTACTTCTGGATACCCCATGGTATTCAATAAACTCAGCAAACTTGAAAACTGGGCATAACGTGATGGAAATCATTTGTCGATCGCTAGGATCCATACAGACCTGCGAACCTCCGTTAGTGTCGCTCACGAAATGTCTCATAAACCAGCTGGAGAAGCGCGCTCGCGCTGAAGACGGATGTCTATCCATCATGGAGCTGCATACTCTGGTCGTAAAGAGAATGATGTATGCCCTTCAGATAGCTAATGAAAGGACCGAAAAGACGATGCTGCAAGGTCCGCCAGTACACCTCCTTCTTCAAGCCTCTCCAAGATCACGAAGCATCATACTCCCTCGAATTTATGCCAGGAAAAATGATGCTGGGTCGACAGAGAAGGCCGCCGATCGTCAATCAAACTTCAGCTCAGTCGTAAGAAGTGACGGCATGGAACCCGGAGTACCACATATTCTGGTTTGTGTAGCTTTGAAGAAGACAGATCAGACCATAGATGTGGAATCAATTAGACACTGGCTAGCGGATTGTCCCGTGTTGGTTGAGTCTGTCAAGGTAGAGGCGGGATTTTCAAGCTTCTGACTCGTAGAGCATGAAATTATCCAGCCAGCAAGTTGTCCAAGAGCGCAGGAGTTTCTGATAGCCACGACTCTTTGAAGAAGCTAATCAAGGTCCGTGGACTGGTTCGAAGCTCTTCATAAGCTGGGCCGTCGGGGCGTGCCTTTCTGTTCGATAGCTTTAGTGATTCGCGAATGCGGCTCGCAGTATCGAGATGGTCTCAGGCTTTTCGATCTCGAAGCATTGCTAGCTAGCGCTGGCGTGGACCCAGAATATTGATAGTTTTCCATTGAGCGGCAATAAATTGTGGCGAGAAGCTTCCCGCAGGAGCAGCCTCGGAAGAGAATACCTGAGACGAAGTTGACGAACAATACCCTAAGAAAGATCGACAAACATCGAGATATGAATGGATTGCGCTTAACAAGCTTGGGGTCCTGTTTCTGGGCTTGTAGAATAATGTGAGTAAACACAGTCTCATGGCCGCAGATCGCCCTAGTCATGGGGTCGATCTCCTGACTACAGTCCAACTTTTTTTCCCACCCCCAAACGCAACTCTATGAACTCGCCGTTTAGCCGTCACCGGCGAGATGGCCGGAGATATGCCGGCACCTGAAGGACATTGCCAGGGTATATTCACCAATGTGCTTCGATCTATTATCTCGTGTACGTCCCGATTGAGTCTTGTCAATTCCTAGCCACAAACTAAAGAATACAAGTACTAGCTCGGCCAACTCCTAAATCCCCTTCCTTGTTTACGACGCTGTCACCTCCCTTAGAAAGCTTCTAATTGCTACAATTTAAGTAAAACATTGCTATCTATGTGAAATTATTGTTACTTATCAAATCATCTCTAAGTGAAGCCGCTTTGACTAATAGTAAAAAGAGAATCAAGAAAACAGAGCGGAAATCTCGCGCTATGACCCAGCGGAAGGATGACAATTATAGAGAAACAAATGAAGAAGCGAAGAAGAGCGTTCGTTGAGACTAGTTTTTATACCTTATCTGTGCAAGGGTTCAAGTAAATCTGGGGGACTGCGTCATCAATTAGGTACAAGGCTGTTCGAGTAGTTGCAAGCACGAATTCTGCAGGTACCTTCTTTTAGGTATCCACTTAACCAGTACATTGATGTTTTTCCAAATCATAGGCTATTCTGCTTTATCTCCGCCCAGAAGCTCGACTTACCAAGCGGTGTAGTATCCATCTAGGAAAAGATTGCTTCTCCGGCTGCCGGTCTAGCATCGCAATGAGCCAATGTCGCAGGCTCCCAGGAGACCACAGCAGGAAAAGAGTTGACAGCACGACCACGGAAATCGGAAATGCAAGAAGAAACCAAAATCACAAATCAACAGGACTCACTCTGAATTGATCTATGTACTTGCTGAAACGTGTCGTCACGAAGCTCAACGGCATGAAGAAGATCGTAATAGTTGTGAAGACCACAATACTTCGAGCAGTATGCCAACGTTTCCTCCAACTACGCGCAATTTCACAGGTACCAAAGCCGGGTGCTGCTATTGATTTGGATTGACATTGAGGCGTCACTTCGCAATGATACTTTCGACGGTTTAAATACTTTAGATTGCTCGAGAAATTATTAAGTGATCTCTGCCGACTTCCTTGAGAAAGACGACGTTTACGATAAGCCTGGATGGGTCAACTATCATGATAGATAGGGACCGGAGGGCACAACTACCAAGATGACTACAAAGGCCATGTCCGAGGCACTGTATGCTGCCATCGGCTGGCTTGCTACTATAATTTTCCGGTTCTTGGTGAATGCGCTGGGCTCGGCTATTCTGCCACATTAAGTTCAAGAAGATCTCAAAGGGCTTGGTGCGCCAATTGGAGAGAAGATGTGGAATGGCCAGTGATGAGCATTGTGGTAAATTCTTTGAAGTAGATAGCAGATCGTATGAAGGTCTTTCTTGCTCTAACATCTTTCGCAGGTGTATTTTTCCCATGAAGATTGTGTAGCGCGGGTGTCGCTTTCAGCCAATTCCTGATTGATCCCCCACTCCAATCAAAGCTATTCCCACGCAAGCATCGGTTTGCCAGAGGGCGAGTGTGTTAGAGGGTGACTCCTCTCGTCGGTGCAATTTACTCGGGAAGGAACCAAAGCCAGGCAAAAGTCGACGCGTAGTCCATCCCCATTTTGTTCTCGTAGCATTACTGCTGCACTTAGGGCGAAATATCATCCAATTGAATTTGGCAATTGGACGAGCCTGGTTGTTTCGATTCATCGACCGTTCGAGGTTCTTCGCAATTTAATCCAGGCCACAAGTTGAAGGCAACGGCGAAACTGGAAATTTCGTCTTGTCATAAGACCTCCGAATCTACTGTTCCTGAAGACTTTTTGTGAACCCCTCATTTACAAGCTCCTTCATCGTCAAAGCAGACAGATCGCGTTCAGATTTGCTGCCCTCAACGCCTACGTTGCTCAGACTGCTAACATCACTGATTTCGCCTGCATCATCGACATTTATGACATCGTCTGCCCTATCATAGTCTGTCGTAGCGTTCACGACGCTCCCAGCGCTCCTAAAGCTCCCACTGAAACGGACCAGCTCCCACCACTTTCCTCTCAACATCCTCACCATCTCGTCAATCTCCCTAGCCCTCGCGCGGTATTTCTCCAACCTCTCATTGTAGTCTATCTCGCCCCTCACGTAACCCCCAAAGATCTCCTTGTACGCTTTCTCGGGCGCGGCGTTCAAATACGCTAACCCAGTATTCACAGCCTCGAGACCAATACCGGGATAATGACTAAGCGCCAGCTCCAACATAACGACAGTACCATCAAGAGCGGCCATAAAAGCCTGTGTTAGAAGCTCTCTTGTATCTGCACTGTTCTCGAGGAATTGCCGCATGCTCGGGAGATGATTTCGAGATACAGACATGTAGAAGGATCTGGATTCGAGAGGGAGGGAAGAGATGATTGACGCCGGATAATAGCTTAGCACGAGATCGAGCATCTTTGGCGTGCTTTTAGATGCGGCACTCAGAGCAAGAGGAGCTAAATCTTGGGTCTGGCTAGGGTTGTATTCGAGGAGGCAGCGCACGATGTGAAGGTGGTCTCCTTCCATTGCGCCTGTGAAAACAGACCCCTTTCCATCGGACCAAGTCTTTCGCGGGTCGGCACCGTGATCGAGGAGGATTTTGAGTGTCGCCAAATTTCCTGTTCTGGCAGCAGCACCAAGTGGCGACATCTCGCTATCGAGTGCTGCCTCACAATGAGCTTTAGCTCCATAAGAGAGAAGCATTTTGGCTGCGCCAGGGCCACTTATTTCGGCAGCAATGACTAAAGGAGTACGCTTCCCATCACTTCTGTTTGGATCAGCTCCTGCCTTCAAAAGCTGTTCCATTAATATGGTATTCCCGCAATAAGTGGCATAAGAAAGAGGAGTGCCGTAGTCTCCACTACCAGCGTCAACTTCTATGCCCTCTTGGCTAAGAAGAAGCGAGACTGCCTGGCACTGGGCGAACCTCACCGCATAATGAAGTGGAGTTAAACAACAGTAACTGGCTCTGGTATCTTGAATATTAACATCTGCACCAGCTTGTAACAAAATACGTATCGTTGGGAGACTTCCATGTTTGGCAGCAGAGCAGAGCGCTGGAGCGGGCACACTGGTGTCTGAGGATATTGAATGATTAACGTCAGAGTTGTTGTTTACCAGGATGGTAACAATTTCGTGGTCGTCATTTTGTGCGGCGTACTGAAGCGCGCTTGATCTATCCGGTGGGTTGAGATCGGCGCCGTACTGTAATAGTAGCTTGAAGATATCGAGCATATCGTCCATGTACATCTTAAGTATTGTTCGTTCAAGCGGGGCTTTGTTCTTAACAGCTTGGTTGACGGGGAAGCCACATTCCAGCAAAAGTCGAACAGTTTCGAGATCGCCCTGCTCGACAGCTAAGCATAGTGGGGAACTCCGGATGTCTGTGACATTGGAGCTTCGCAGATCGGGCTTCAGCTTTAGGAGCAGTCTTACTACCGCATGACGGCCACTCCAAACGGCGAGCGAAAGCGGGGAGAGGTGATCTGCCACCACGTCGATAGCATCCAATCGATCCTTGTCGGGCAACAATTGCTCTGCCATTTCCGAGAAACCGAAGGCACACGCAATCATCAAGTGATTGCACTTAATCGGAAACATGTTCGTTCCAGAAATGAAGTTTCCTTCAGTTCGGTAGATATTGAACCATGACAAAAAGTACATCGAGTCGGGATCGCACAACTCAAAGGCGATGTCCGCAACATAAGCTTCACCATAGCCTTCCTCGTAGTGATACGTCCAATTGAGAGCGGAGTAGTTCAAGAAAGCGAAATCATTGGTATCAAGAGGCTTTATGAAATCTCGAACATCCCGATATAATTGACTGCCATTGGCATCTGTAGCTTCCCTTGAATACTTTGAAACTGGTGGGCGCTGGCGTCGGAAGACGTCGAAATGCAGATAGACAATGCAACACTCTGCAAGTATCGCATGCGACACATCCGGATCTAATGAGCGTCGCCATTTACTCCCTGACTGGTCCTGAGAGTCCCCGGATTTAAGAAGATACTCTCTTGCTGTTTGATGGATAAAGTAGATTTTTGAGTCTATCACATTGATGAAAAGCCCGCAGAGGTTGCGGACTGTGATTTGAAAATAATTATTTGCTTCCAGATCGAGGTCTTCGATCTTGTGCATTCCAGGCTTTATGTGTAGAGCAATGTTTAGCTCATCCAAGTCGAGGTCACGAGTAGCACAAATCAGGATGTGTAGCAGTCGCCGAGCAAGCGTAGCATCGGTGGATCGGTCGAGAATAGCATCGTAAGCAGCATCAACTGTTTCTGGAAGAGTCTCGACAATTCTGAGCATTCGTTGAGGTGTGCTGGCCCCTAAGCTCTTCCTAACTTCATCCAGAATGAGGTGTAGCCAGAGGTATGTGCGATTGGGTACGCTGAGAAGCCGATCAAGCAAAGTCTTTTCCACGTTCCCAGGGAGGTTCAATTCCAGTGCAATTCGAGGAACTACGGCTTCGGTGACGAGATTGATCTCTTGACTGATGATTTTAGATTCCTCTTCGCCCTTCAATCGAATTGTGGGGAAGACATTTGTCAACGTTCGAAATCGACGATCAATCTCCTCGTAGGGTCTACTTGTGACCAGAATCTTGAGTCTCGTTGCAAAATTTGAGGTGGCTTCTGTCGAGTATATCTCTTTGAGGTTGTCAATGAGTTCTAATCTAGAAGCCTCATCGCACTCATCAAGTGCATCCACAAGACAGATTGTGTCGAAAATATGCGGATCCGAAGTCGCATCCCGAAAGATTCCCCACAGTGCTTCAAACGACTCGGTCATGTTTGACCCAATCCTTCGATACTCTGGCAAGGCATACTTGATAAGAAATGGTTGTTGCTGAAAAATTTGCCGCAGGATTGCCCGAATACATGTGGCGCCTCCTTGTTGCTCAGAAATGCCGTACTTGAAAAAGAAGTAGCAGACAGTGGGCGGCGTCGATGTTGGTGGATGGAGTAGATTTTCGTCGATTAGAGACCTTGCCAATACTGATTTCCCGCATCCTGGATCAGCAGAAATCCAGAGCAGACCCAGAGCATCGTTTGCAGAGCTTCGCCAGTCCAGGAAGCGTTCGTTTTCTAGCACCCATCGGCATGTATCAGGAACGCGCAAAGGGTTGCGATTCTTGTGCTGGCGATAGTCCGAATAGCCAAAAGCTTGAAGGCATGACTTCTCTTCGTCTTGTGCTTCTTTGGACTGTTTGGACTTTCTCTCCAATTCTTGCGCTTGAAAGACAGCTGTTTCTGGAGCGCCCTGGGACGGCGACAATTGCTGTGGCTTCTGTGGTGCAAGGTCCTGGGACGGTGGTTGAGCGTTGAACTGCGGCTCTTGTCCATCTGGCTTTGGCATACCATTCGTAGCTGACGCACTTGAATGTGACGCAATAGTATACGAGATATCGTGGGACTCAACATTACTCATCGCACTCCATCGCTTGTCTGCCTGATGATTGAATGGGGAGCCTGGAGAAGCCGTGGAAGCAAGCACATCTTGGGACCTGGTTCGAAGGTGGCCAAGTTTCTCTTTGAAGCGTCGGAAAGGCGACATAGATACATTCGACGCAGTTGATTCTATTCTGGTAGTACTGAGCATCTAAAGGTTGAACCATCGTTCTTGTCAAGCCTCGTCTTCAGCTGAGACGAGGGCTGGAATCGGGCACATGCTGTGGCTGAGCCGTCATCGTGCATGATGTGGCTTGGTATGGGTCCTTTGCATCTGGACATGATTGGCTGGTAGAGAAGGCTGAAGATGACAAGATAGGGCCTTGGAATCAATGATGGCGTGGATGAGATATGTGTTGCATGATGGAGGGGTCGGGAAGGGAGTAAGTCAGGATGAGATGAAAACAGAGAAGGTCAAGGCTTGGAATTGGTGACCTCGGCTAAATCCTCACTCACGGCAGTCGCGAACTGTACGTTCCCTTCTTCTCCTTTTCACCTGCATCATTACAAAAGCAGACACCCATGACCCCATTTCCGGACATGGTCCACTCCTACATGGAAGAAGATATCCGTATGCGAGATGCATCAAGTGTTTGCACCCTCCTTTCCAGCTCTTCGTGTAGCTCAATTACAGTTTCTCGGACAAAGGCAAGTCTCTGAAAGCCCGAGAAAACGGCGTCAAACGCCTCTCAACACGAGACCATCCTCTGTAACAGGTTTAGGGGATATAACGAAAATAGATACATCGTCAAGGAAAACAAGAAGATCAAGCAACTCCGCCCTTCTTGTCACTTGGGACTCAAGAGATGGAAATAGTGCGTCATCACGTGCCATCAGGCTAAATGTGCACGGTGCGAGAAGGCTGGCGTCTATTGGCCACCCATGTCTTGCACGAAAGTGGTAATTTCCACGGCGATGCTAATATCACCGCCGCAGAGACCCTTCTTGGGGCAGGTGCGAGGTGGGAGAGATGCAGTCATGTTGGACCTCTTTCACTTCCTTTTCCTATCAGCTCCTCTACTTTCAACATGTTTTTCCGTTGCTGCACCGTCATTGCTGTGCCCTTCGTTCATTCGCTTCGGTCGGCAGCTTGAGTAGTCTTGACCAGTCCGGTCGACCACCAAGTCGATATGAATAGTCAGGAAGTTCTGTCTATATGACATCGACATAGCAAGTTTCCTCGAGGCTTTTGTCTTTTGTTTCAATCATCTCACAATGTTACGAGTTGCGCTCTTTTTGCCGCTTCTGGCTTTCACTTCTCAAGCCCAAACCACAGATTACAGCCAATATGTTAATGTTTTGTGAGTGTCCAAATATCCCTCCCTACCTTGGTACCCTTCTGACGTACCTAGCACGGGAACCGAGGGTGGGGGAAACAACTTCCCAGGTGTTGCTCGGCCATTCGGTATGGTGAAGCTAGGCCCTGATCTCCTTGTCAATGGTGTCGATTCCTACAGTGGTTACCTTCCCAATGGCAACTTTTCTGGATTCTCCATGATGCACGAGCAGGGTACTGGAGGTGCTCCTAAGTATGGAACAGTCGCCCAATTGCCCTTGGTAGGCAACATTACCAATCCTCTTTCCAGCATCACGGTAGGAAGAGCAGCACCGGATGAGGGATCTGTCGGCTATTACAAAGCTCAGACGAGTGATCACGTTATTGTCGAGCTCGCAGCTACGTCTCGTGCGGGCCTGTATCAATATACATTTCCGTCACCTGGTCCAGGCAACAACATCTTGATTGATGTCAGTCATGTTGTTCCATCTTTTCGAGGTCAAGGACTTGGTCAAGGCTATGCAGGTGGCCATTTCACCATCAAGTCAGATGGACATTATGAAGCTTCAGGCATCTACAATAACGGATGGAATCGATCTCCCAACTGGATTATCTACTCCTGTAAGTCAGCCTTTGTCGGACATGGACCATTTGCTAACAATACAGGCGGCTACTTCAATGTCACGCCCTCCTCGGCGAATGTCTTTTCTGGGACTGCAGCAGGAGGAAGTGTTGTCCAACCCTCTGGATCGGCCAACTCATCATCATCCACTGACTACGTTGGTGGCTTATTCACCTTCGATACACCTACTGTCTCATCACGAGTAGGCATCTCCTGGATATCAAACGAGAAGGCCTGCCAGAACTTGGACAACCAGATCCCAGAAGGCACAGCATTCTCAAAAGTGGTCCAAGACACCAAGACCGTCTGGGACACCGAGATTCTCTCTAAGATCACAACCACGACCACCAACACCACTAATCTGAATCTATTGTACACGTCTCTCTATTTCATGAACCTTCTACCAACTAATCAGACTGGCGAAAATCCTGGCTGGACGTCATCAGAGCCATACTACCAGGACGTCTTTACATTCTGGGATACCTTCCGCTGCTCGACAGCACTCATGCAAGTAATATCGCCTGTCGCATATGAAGAGTATATTCGTGCCATGATCGACACTTACCGGTTCGACGGATATATGCCAGATGGGCGCTCTTCCAACTATAATGGTAGAACGCAGGGTGGATCAAATGCCGACAATGTTCTGGCCGATGCTTATGTCAAAGGAGTCCGCGGTCAAGTCAACTGGAACGACGGATATGCCGCAATGGTCAAGGATGCCGAAGTCACGCCTCCAAACACTAATCCGCCCGACCCCATGGCTCCTGATTCATCAACAAAAGAGGGCCGAGGAGCGCTCCCCGACTGGTTGAAGTATGGTTTCATTACACCAACTTTCAGCAGAGCAGCATCTCGCGCCGTCGAATACGCTTACAATGACTTTGCGCTCTATCAAGTAGCGAAAGGTCTTGGAAAGTCCGATGATGCAGCTAAGTACCTTAATCGGTCTCGAAATTGGCGAAATCATTGGAATCCAGACGCCGTTTCGCTCGGCTTCTCAGGCTTCGTTGTTCCCAGAGACTTGAATGGATTTATTTCTGTAGATGCTCTTAATGCTGGAGGGTATTGGGGAGATCCATATTACCAGGCCAGTGCATGGGGATATTCCTGGGCCGATGTTCACGATTTTGCGAAGATTGTCACTTTGATGGGTGGTTCCGATACCGTGCTCCGCCGTCTCGAAACAATGTTTACTGTCGGTGCCAATCCCAGTAACCCCAATGGCATCATCCACGATGCGACCAATGAACCGTAAGTCATCAATTTCATGTTTTCTCAACACTTCATCTAATCTCTCCAGAACATTCAACGTCCCCTACCTCTTCAACTACATCAACCGGCAAGACCGCTCCGTACTCCAAGCCCGTGGCGTCGCCAAACGCAACTACAACGCCGGCGTTCGCGGCCTTCCAGGAAACAGCGACGCCGGCGCCATGCAAACCTGGCTGCTCTGGAACATGATCGGACTGTACCCCGTCACCGGGCAAACCACCTTTCTCATACACTCGCCCTGGTACGAGTCCCTGACCATCGATCTCGGTACAGGCAAAACTTTGGAAGTGACAAGTACTGGCGGTGATGGAAATGGTGACTCGAGTTTCTATGTGCAGAGCCTGAAGGTTAATGGGCAGACTTGGACGAAGAACTGGGTTACGTGGGATGATATCTTTGCGAACGGCGGCACCATGGAGTTTGTTCTCGGTCCCGAGCCAGTGCAATGGGCGACTGGCCCGGTACCACCCAGTCCTGGGACGGAATCTCAATCTTGTGTGAGTACCCCAATAGAATTCGAATACACATTCAATTACTGACATATTCCCACCAGAACGGCGACAACTGCCTCCGCAACCTCCGAGACACTAAATACAATGCGCAGGCTTCTCCATTCTGCGCCACCTATCTCGCACGCACAATCACTGAAACGACTGTGATTCCTTCGTTCATTGCGAATTGTGGACAGCAGCCGAGTAGGGTTAGCTCGGCGTGTACTTGTTTGATGACTGGTGTTCCTGCTTTGGCGACGCAGACTGCGGGGGCGGGCCCTTGAGTGATATGGAAGTCGGGTCGTAAAGTATGTGAAAGTGTGGCTGAGAGGGAGAATGGATGGATGTTGATGAGAGATGATCTAGTGCAGGTTTTAACTCAGAATTTGCCACCACCGTACCTCACTTCGCCTTAGTGCTTTCGGCTGGTCATCGAATTGAACCAGGGGTCACCACTACTAAGCGAGGAGGGGAGGAAAACAAAAGCATACGGAACTGCACCACTCATACAGGAACTTGGGTCTAGTGTTTTCAGCGTATTTTATTTGCAGAGCATGGAGTTATCTTTTCGGAATATTTATTTTCACATGGCTCATCACTCTTGTGAAATTGAAATCTAAGTTCAGACTATCAATTTATCGCTGTTTGTCACTCATCAACAAGACAAATGGGCAGGGGAAATTGCATCTGGAAATTTATTTCGGGGATAAGGAAGCATTTTTTTGGTTCGGTCTTTCTGGTTCCCTCAAGAAAGGTCCAGTAAGTAGGCAGGGAAACACTGGTAGTCTCACAGAAACGATGCAGGCCAGCCTACTGAAACTCAACTTTAGGATCTGTTAGAGACTGGTATTAGCTAGGTTAAGAACCTCCTCATAGAGTGTAAGCCAATGCCATCAGCGGACCTGGATCAACGGAACTAAAACCTCCCACCAGGGGAAAGTTCTCGCTCACGTTCACTCTCCTCTCTAGTAGTTCCGGGAGGTTCAGGAGATTCAAGAGAGGATTGCTCACCTCTGACGTTGGGATCTGTTCCGGGGTAAGGAGCTGAAGCTTCCTGGGCTTGTTGGATTGGAGGATCTTGATGCACGTGTTGAGGATGACTTTGTCGACGTGGAGTAACTTGGTGGGAATTCTGAGAGGGAAGCCGAAGAATTTCACTTACCGGTTGGAATCCCCGAGCCTCATGACCAAGATGAACTTGATGACCATCCTGAGCATGCTGGCCTTGATTCGCGTGCTCGGGCGTCTCGCCTTGGGGTTGCTCAGAGAACGCTCTAGACGGGAGACGCAGACTCACGATCAACGACTGACGTGCGAGATGCAGAGCTGGAATATGAGCATCATCATCTTCTCCTGTATCCGAGCTCGAAGATACGTCTCTGTCCGGACTTACATTGCCATCTCTGTCTGCATGATCTTCAAGTTCATCGACAGGTGGGTCATGAGCATCTTGAACCTCGTCTAAACCAGCAAGTCGATCTTCTAACGTCAAATTCCCCATGGAAGGCGCATTCAACATCTCATGCTCCTCTTCCATCTCCTCGGTCTCCTCCATCCTCTCCTCCCTTTCCTGCCTCCTCCTCGGCCTCCTCACCTCCCTCTGCAATTGGATCCTCGTTTGTCTCCCCATCAGTCGTCCGGGATTCTGCACCGTGATATGACCATTCCATCTCGGCGGCATCGCTCCTCCTGACACAGGCATAACGCCGTCACAATACCTCAGCATTCTCCCATCGATCGACAGATCGATACAGGTAGAGCAGCGGTTGTGAGGGCATTGGCGGGAGTAACCCCGAATGTTGTAGTGGTGGGTGAGGTTGGCGCAGCGTTCGCGGACCCGGGGGGACGAGAACCAGGCAGCGTTGGAGTCGAGGATTGGATTGAGGGGGTAGTTGCAATGGCAACATTTCCAGGCGGATATATCAAGCATGGCTGGGGCTTACGGGTCGTGGTTGTGCGTAAGAAAATGTGCACGTAGTGCTTAAGTGGTTTGAAATTTAATTTTTTGGTGAAATCCATTTAGAGCGGGTGGTGAGACCTATATAATTTTGAGACCTTGGTGTTGTTTTCGCGGGGCAGGATGATTGTCTTCGGTGGGTTTTGATGAATTAAGCTAAGTGATTATCAATTGCATTGTGTTGTTTAGCGAGAACAACAACATTGATGCAAGTTAAGACAAAGATCGGATGAGATATTAGCTTTGTTGATGAAGAGAGCTCGCAGGACAAAGCAGATCCGGCATTTCCACGCGCTGAAAGTAAACAAAGCGATGACATCGGACAATAATGAATGGGCCGGCGTCAAGCTCTATTCTATTTTCTGACTGTCTATGTCTATGATTTCTATCAATCTATTCTCTCTACATTTGTCCGTTACAACCAATCAAATATACTCACTGGATACAAACGAAATTACAAAAATGATGATGCGTCTTGCATGCCTTCCAAGAGCCAAATTGTCGACGCAAACCAACCTCGCAGTACCGGCCTATTTCAACACAAGAAATTTACCGCCAAGCAAATAAGACAAAAAGAAAAATGCTCATCGCGAATGTCCTCCGGCAGAATTAAGCCTTCTTCTGCTTCTCCGCACTAACCTTCTTCGGCACCCTCGCCAACCAATAGATGAACAACGCCGCTCCAACATTAAATATAATGTAAGCCCATACAATTCCAAAGTTCCTCCACGCATCCCCGAAATCTACCGAGATAGAGTCCAGATACGAGTTTGTGCTCGTAGCGGGACAATACCTACAATCCGCCGTAGCGTTCGCGTCAAGCAGACTCCCACTCGTCGCTTCGACGAAGGCGCCAAGATATTGTCCGCAGGTGGAACCGGCTGGAGGTTGCATTAGGAGGTACTCGTTGGCTGCGCACTTGATCTCGGCGTTTGCGACAGAGGTAGATAACATGCCGGAGACGAAATACGTGAATGGTGACACCCGGTACATGAATATCCAAAACCCAGGCAAGGACTCCTTGGTAGCCAGTACACCGCAAAAGATCAAGCAGAGTGAGAACATGAGGTTAGCGATACTGCCTCCTTCCTCAGCTTGCTGAATCCCCGCGATAATCATAGATGAAAACGTCGATGTGAAAGTCAAATACGCCAGCAAGAATAAGAACATCAGCGCTCCCCTCTCGGTCGTGTTATCTGTCTCCTGGGCAAACTTGTCGAGTCCGATGGGATAGTACCATGCTACGAACATGATTACGGAGAGAATGACGTTCCAAGGGATCTCGACGAGTATGTTAGATAGGATGAATGCCTTCCAGGAGTATGCCTTTGAAGGACGTTCGCGCGCTTCGTAGAGGGATCTTTGGACGACAAAGTTGGGCATAATCTGTTGGGCGAGTTGCCCGAAGAGAGTGAAAAGCATGAAAAGGGCAAATGTCTGGTTCTGGAGGCCCTGGATGGTGTGTTTGGCATCGAAGAAAGAGAAGCCGATAAAGAGGGCCTGGATTGCCGTCAGGATCATCTGAAGACAAGAAAAGGGACGTCTTACGGAGAATATGCAGAGTGCTGCTTTGGAATATATGTAAGATGGGGTGCGCCAGTATTGCTCGAACACTCGTTTATTGACTTCCCAGAACTGAGTGCTGAACGGGGCGGCAAATTCTCTGAAACTTGCTGCATCCAAATTGACTGTTTGACTTCTACCTGGCAGCTCCTCTTTCATTGATGTTAATTCTTGCTTTACGTGAGTATATTCAGGACTAGTTCGCCAAATCTCGGGCCAGTCGATTTCAGTACTGGAGTCTGAATCAGCATTTGTCAACTCCAACTGAAAACGCAAAGATCCCAAGAACGGTCCAGGGTTCGCTTCCCTCGGACAATCAGGAACATGCTTACCTGGAACCCGGAGCCGCACCGATAATTTCCAACATCCACTCAGCCGGATTGGCAGCAGGCGGACACTGCGGTGCTCCATTCCGTTCAAAGTAATCTTGTAAGATCCTAGAGTTCTTCCCGATGTCCCCAAAATATACTGTCTTGCCCCCCTTAGCGAGAAACAATAATCGATCAAACCGTTGGAATAGCATTGCCGAAGGTTGATGTATGGTACAGAGGATAGCTTGGCCGCTGTTTTTCAGCTTCTCCATAAGGTCACAGATGATCCACGAGGTTTGACTATCAAGACCGGAAGTTGGCTCGTCGAGAAACAGTAGAAGCTGAGGCTTAGCGGCAAGCTCGACGCCAATGGTGAGCCGCTTTCTTTGCTCGACGTTGAGTCCTTCGCCGGGAACTCCAACCACGGCATCGGCGTAAAGCTCCATGTCCAAGAGCTCGATCACTTCATCAACGTAGCGAAGTTTCTCCTCTCTTGGTACGTCACGAGGCTGCCGTAGTAGCGCACTGAAGTTGAGTGCTTCTCTAACTGTAGATGTTGAGAGATGGAGATCCTGTTGTTGTACATAGCCTGTTTTTCGCTGGAACGAGTCATCTCTCAGCTGCCCATCGACGAAGATACCCCCAGATATCACACCCATTGTTACTCGACTTGCAAGAACATCGAGAAGAGTTGTCTTTCCTGCTCCTGAAACTCCCTGTACGATATTGTCAGATTTTCCCTCATGATCTAGATTTTCCAATCTGTACGTACCATCAGAGCGGTAAGGGTTCCAGGCTTGACCCAGCCGTCGACGTGGTCAAGAATGCGACGCTCTTCGCTCTTGATTTTGATATCGTAGCAAACGTCTTCCCAATGAAATATGGCTGTCTGTTTAATAGATTTGCTTCCATCTTTGACTTCCTCGTCACTTTGTTTCTTGAACGACATCAACGTGGATTCCTCGTCGGCGGACTTTGCTATGGGGTTCTTCGGGATGGCGCCGCGACGGAAAAGGAGAACCTCTCCCTTGGATTTTTTCTCGGTAATGTATTCAGTTGCCAGAAGATACGTTGCCCCAAGTCCAATCATATATGCGACAAGGATTCCAATGTTACTAGAGAGGGTCAACACATTGGCACTCCTTTAGCGGCGGGGACTCATCACGTACCGCCACTTATGAGAACGGAAATAATGATACGCGGACTCAATGAAGTCATCGCCCGCCACGAACGGAAGTCCAGGTCGAGACCCAACAGCCGAACAGACTCTTTGTTCACCAGTGCTCTGATCGTAAGCCCCACCAAAGGGCGCATACTGAGAGCAGGGGAAGTTCCTGTTGCTAAACTCGTTCACCATCATGCTCTCGAATGCATACGAAAGAGGATCCAGATAGAAAATCCATTCTGACCAGCCTAGAATATAAGGTTTCGGGAGCGCAAATCCAGAGTATATCATGAGAGCCACAATAATCAGCGATCCGGGGGCGATAGCCTGAGCGAGCGTGCGAGAGCTCGCGGCGATTGTTCGGAAAAGCATGGACATTACCATAGTTATCAGGAATGTCGTTAATACAAAGAAAAAGAATGGACCGGGTTCGCGTCGTAAGTTCGTCATAAAATACAAAGGAACGTTGAATGTAAAGGCGTTCAAAATTTTGTATGGCATGTCTGTTAGCATCGAAGCGAACGCTTCTGCTGAAGGGTGATAAAGTGCGTAACGAGCATGTTTCTCCACGATGCCTCGCTGGGCATAGAGCGTGAGCATCTACAAATTAATGAGGTCAGGGGTGTTTCTGTCATTTTTGAAGGTTTTTTGAAAGCTCGACTCACCTCCAGAGAACTTGCGATTGCGTTGATCAAGGTGGCAAAAAAGAGTAGAGAGCCACGGGAGAAAAAGCTAGAGCTGTTATCTGACAGATTGTAGAACACACTGCCAACGACGACCGACATTATGAAGTTGCTGATGAGCTGCGTGAGAGTGAGGCTGGGGTCTCCCTTTAACCTGCGAAAGCCGCGCCATAGACAGAGCTTCACCTGCTGAGCGTAGTCCAAAGTATAAGGAGATTTAGTTCGTCTGCTTTGGTTAGCGTGACACACGTCAAAGACTGTGTTCACCGGAAATTTGCTTACTGTCTCTTCGATTGCTCGGCTTTTCTCGAAACTTGAAACTTTTCGAGATACTCGCCTCCAACAGGGTATTCTCGATTATATTCGTCGATTTCTCGAAGAAGCTGTGCGCGCTCTGGGCTGGCTTTCCAGAGTGTCGAAAATTCTAGAGCCGTCTTTGGCACTTTATGCTGCCACCCAGGGCGGATGACGGTTTCGGCAGGACTTGTCATGGAAGTCAAGAAATCACCGTCAGTCTGTCGATCTGGACACTGGAAGCCTAGGTTCTCAAAATATCTTTTCCCGTCCTTTGTTGATCCGAAGAAAATCTGATACCCATCGTAAAGGACAGTGACTTTGTCGAAGATCTCGTATGCAGCTTGAGGAGCTTGGTAAATGGCGACGCAAGCAGTTGCTCCCATGAGGTCAGTCGATTGTCGGAGAGTCTTGCAGAATTCAATTGCATTGGCCGAATCAAGTCCACGTGTACTATTATCCCAACACCTGGAGATCCTGAAGTCAGCACTGCATCATGAAAAATGCGCTGGTGTGTGAGATCAAGCGAAGACATTTGTGAAAGTAGTCCACCGAGTTGGAAGATAACGAATGTATTGAGTAAAGGACGTACTGAAGAGGAGCTCCACTGAGTGCTGCTTCGGCGATACTGACTCGCTTTCGTTGACCCCCACTTACTCCGCGGGTGAAGTCGTCTCCGACTCGGGTATTCATTGTGTCACGGATTCCAAACATTGCCATCATGACATCCCTCATATGGATAGCATAAGTCCATCTACTAACACCACCTGGAACGATTCGCGGTGCTCGAGCCAAGGCTGCGAAGGTGAGAGTATCACCGACACTAAGCATGGGAAAATGTACATCAACCTCCGCAGTATAGATGGCTTCGCCTCGGAATTGAGACTTCATATCTTTAGCGCTGATACCTATATTGAATCAGCTCCATGAATTGGTACAGCAAATCAGCCAATGGTAGGTGTAAAATGTACCCTGGTAGTTCAGCTCCGACCCATCGGCAACATAGATACCATGGGTTTCTCCAGCGATAGTCTTGAGAAGTGTCGAACAACCTGAGCCTGGAGGTCCCAGAACAACGAGCATCTCCCCACTCTTCACCAATCCATCAAAGTCTCGCAGAATCTCGATCTTGCGAGGCTTCTCCGTGCGAGTCACCTTTCGAATCAAGCTAGTGACCTCTAGCCAGACGTTGCCAACGCTTTTTTGATAATCTGTAAGATTTCCGAAGCCATGTACATTGAGGTTTCGAAACGATATTCCAGCTGTTCGATTTGGATGTGTCTCAGGATCTCTTGACTTTAAGTGAAGCAACGCCTCAGCCCATGCTCGGGGTTGAAAGTTCTCGGAGTTTGCATCTAATTTTGAGCCGGGCGCTGCGTCGAAAGGATTGTCGTGGAGGTGGCGTTGATCTTGAATCCTCGACTGAACAGTAAGCTCTCTTGCGAGAGCTGTTATTTCGGCATCTCGCACTGCTTCCTCTTCCTCAACGTTTGGGGAGGAGCCAGGAGTGTCAAGCGCTACCATGTCTGTAAGAAAGCTATTAGGCGGTAATTTGCAAGGTTCAAGTCAGGCTGACTGACCTGTGAACGTTTCTTCCGAATCATTTTTGTGTTCAGACATTTTGTTCTGGCCTCAAACTCTCTACTATATCATATTCGAGGCTGTTCGAATGCCGTCGATCTAAAGAAGGCCGTGGACGAGTGACTTTACCGCAAAGATCGGTGAAATAATCTATGCAATGGTCCGGATCGCAAGTCAGATGAAGCAAAAGTATTCACGAGATGACTTGCCGAGTGAATGACTTTATGTAGCTTGCCACACATACGTCTTACAAATGCAAAATTGCGTTTTCCAGATCGAGGATATAACTCTCGGTGACGGGACAAAGTCGAAAGCCTTATCTTTTGTACCGCCCCTGCTGGAATGCAGTTATTGTACCGACCGACGGCGAAGAACTGCACAGGGGTCTCGAGAGCTGGATCCATCCGTCTGCAATCTCCATCTTTCAGTCACGACAACGCTCGTCCGTATTTGACCCACATTGATTTGCCATGCTCCTTTAAATCGCGCGTTGTCGGAAGAGAATTGCGCCGTGAGCGACTCTTCGCGTGATACGCTATGTACCGGCCGGCCGGTCGGATCATCGAATGGGTCTTCTGTAATAAATATAAAAGTCTCGGTGGGTCGTAACGGCGGAAGGACGATACTGTATGATTTGCCCGTATGTAGATGCTACCCTTCAACGGAATTTTCTTGCCGTTCTCCAAGAAGATTTACATTCCCAGTACACTGAGTGGATAGCGTGCCCCTCTAGTATCCCCAAGGCTACTATTGTGTCACAGCAGTTGGTAAATTATGGTCGTAGCTGATCAAAAGACCTAGGTTGAGGTCATGCCACCATTCGAAGGAAACATTGCCGTCTGGTCATCGTTTAGCCTTACAGACACCACGACCTTCTGAGGCTCCCTTTGGTATGGTTCAAAAATCGCTGCTTATCTGTGGAGTCTATTTGATAAATAAATCGTCAATTTCGTAGACTGGACATCGAAGGGCTCTGAAGCAGAGCTTCAAGGCAAGGGCTAGAGCTGAACTAGTTGCCCTGAGATCGACGGACTGTTTTCAGCGTCGGAATCCTGCGACTTCGCAAAGCTCAACATTTTGTCCCTTCCCGAAACAAATTAATTCCATGTAAGCTAAAGGGAAGCCCAGATTAGCGCCTTTGCGCGAATGCCCCAGTGTCGGTTAAAATGCGGCCAACAGCATATGTCGGAAACGGCGTAACACCTTCGCCGCCCTTCATGAGCACCGTGATCCAATGCAGATTTTTACAGTCAGCAAGCTTGAGAGGTTTGTATGTCGCCCACAAATTATGGTCTGGATATTATCACAGCGGATTGATCAAAGATTTACCTCGAACGTGGTATGGCAAGAGCCGCCTGGCATGACCACCATCGCTGCTTAGTAACCAGATCTATCGCCTGGGTGTCATCTAGAGTCAAGAATCAATCGAAATAGGAAAGAAAGATCGTATTGGCCATATAGATTTGACTGATAGGGGCTTTCTTCGTAGGTATCCAACATGATAGGGGTGCAAACAATGCACCAGTTAGCTTGTCGATAGACGGATTCATAGCGGATCCAGCTATCACTATCACATCATGGAAGTTTCCTCTCAATTGGTACTTTGAATACCACGCAGTTGGCCGTTGCTCATCTTACATTCCATGTCATAGAACATGTCCCAAACTTCGTTCATCTGATCTGGGCGCGGACAGAAGGCCTCGGACGAGGGAGGCGGCAATACGGTCTTTCAAGCAAATAGGATATTCGCAAGCTGCTAAAGCCACTGTCCCAGTAGCGTGAGCCTCACTTATTCAAAGCGTTGCACTTCTGTGTTGTACTGTACGTTCCAGAGATCATCCTTGCCAGAAGTCGCAAGGGGCACTGGAGCCGGTGCGAGTCACAAAGAGAGGCCTTTGGAACCATATAAGCTTCTTCTCGTACTTAAAGCCTAGAATCAACTATTTGCGGCACCCTCTTCGAGGTCCTTTTCCTTTGTTCGCTCTATCTAACCGAGTAGGGGTTTAAGCGAGAGTGATGTTCTCACGCAATATCAATACATCCAGACCTGCATCCATTTTCAGCATCGTTGAAAAATCCTTTGGTCAATTGAGCCGTGCCCGTAGGGACCATTATTGTGTTGAAAAACTACCAAGAAAAGCTAACTTCCAAGCCATAGAAGTTGAGCGCATAAGTCAGTAGTTTGCGCGCCATGTTCCAGGTCCCGCTAATTTATCATGCTTCTCCGTCAGCCGTAGCGCTAGAATATCCATTAAACAACTAGATGACGTGAAACCGGTAAAGTGGCATGCCTGTGGCAAGCACTGAGATTGTGGCTGGTGAGCGGTCAGGTGTTGCTCCGTTACCGACGACAGACGGCGCACAGAAAAGGGTTGATCAGTAATCGCTTCCCTGCATGCGTCCAATCGACTTCGTATGTTTAAGCTTAAACTTTCTTAGCCTCGTCGATTACCTTCCTCTCGTGCTGGAAGGACGTCAATTCGAGTTACGAAAAGACAGTCCAGCGAAATCATCCTACAGACTCTAAGGACATGAAGCAACCTGCAATTACGTCATGAGAGCTGTTTCAAACTTTCAGACCGTAGAACTTGTCGAGGTCGGACTTTATTATGCCCCCAGTGCCAAGGAGCGCTGGTTAAATATCGTCACCTCCGCTTTCTCCAGTCCTATAATGTTCTATTGTGCTTTCTTGTCGTCACTTTGTTGAAAAGGATTTCATATTGGACGGGTTTCGAGCTGTGGTGCTGGTCATCGGGCCAACGACAACGAGAAGTCTTGGAAGCTCTACCGTCTCCACCAGAATGCCTCCGCCAGAGATTATGTCTTGTCGAGAATGCCGTAACCGGAAGGTGAAATGCGACAGAAGGCAGCCAGACTGTGGGCAGTGTGAACGTGCTCGTCGCGAATGCTGTTACCCAGAACGGAGAATAGCCAAAGGCAATAGACGGCGAGACACACAAATGCTTGAAGCAAGACTAGGTGACACCCAGATACTGAATTCTTCAGAATGATCCTAACATGAATACTGTAGGCGCATTGGAAAAGAAGCTAGCTGGATACAAAGCACAAGATGTTGGCTCTTCAAGAGGATGTACCAGTACGATGGGCAGCGAGATCCCAAGCCAGCCGGGACTTACATCCTCAGAAAGTGACGGATCAGTCTTGGTCAGCGATGCAGATGATACAAGGAGCTATGGGAGTTTAACTGATCGAGATAATCCTACGGACACGGGCAAATCTCATGGCCGGAGATCACAGAACGAATTACAAGGACTTGTTCATCGAGATGTGATGGAAACCCACTTGCCTCCGGAGCAGATGCAACGAGAACTGTAAGAGATCAAAAAACTGTTTTGGGGACAAAGGAAAATTTGCTAATTGGCTCAGGTACAATACTTATTTTGATCGTGTCCACGAATGTATGCCTATAATTCACCCACAGCGCTTCCATGACGCCCTAAAACTTGAACCGAAGTTACGGCCACCTCCTTCCTTGCGGTATGCTATGTGGACTGTGGCTGCATCTGTTGCACAGAAGTACAAGCACCTTGCAGATGTTCTTTACAAGCGAGCGCGTAGTTGTGCTCATGCATTAGAGGATCAGGTGGGCTTGACTTCAGATCTTCCGTTTCCAGAACGCCCACTAACACTCTTCCAGGCCAACGTAGACGCATTCGTCAATGTGTACAACGCTCAATGCTGGCATTTGATTGCGACGTATGAAGCCCAACAAATGTATGTTGGAAGAGCGTGGTTGAGCACTGGAAAATGTGTGCGATTAGTCCAACTGATGGGACTGCAACATCTGGATTCGCTGGCCCCCAATCCAGTTAAAAGTCTCCCCAAGTCCAAAGATTGCATCGAGATGGAAGAAAGGCGCAGAATTTTCTGGGCAGCATTTATGGGCGATCGATGGGCAAGTGCCGTAAGTACTAGCAGAGACCATGTCTCCTGTCATAACGAGGAAATTTGTCACTCTCTTCCTAAAAATTTGTAGATGTGACCGTGGCTAACTCCCTGGTTATCTTAGTTGAGTGGCTGGCCGATGACGATCAATGAAAGTGAAGTACGAGCCCCTGATTAAAATGCAATGAGCGTACTAAAGTGTATAGATAGAGACAAACATGCCGTCGTCGGAGACCGCATTCATGCGTGGAAAGGAAGAGGCAGGTCTCACTCTCAGAGACTTTCTGGTCGAAAGTGGTGCGACAAGGCTCTCCTCATCGTTCACAGGTATGGTCATGGCGGTCACTCTGATGTCTAGGAATTTTGACCACATCCACGCGAAAGTTTCAACAGAATCGACACACAGCAATGATGATGACGAGTTTTGGAAGAGGCATCGGGACTTGGATAATTCGCTGTCAAATTCGTTTATGTGTCTTCCTGAGCACCTCAGAATCACTGACCAACTTCGGGACCCGAACGCATTTTTATTGAACATGATGATGCACACGACCGTCATATGTCTCCATCAATACGCGGTTCAGAAAATATCGACAAAGCAAGACCGCATGACTGGCGTTCTGTCGCAAAGTGTCACTCGATGCATTGCCTCTGCAAGAGCGATTTCCACTGCCACTCGCTTATTCAGTCAGCATGACTTATCCAGGGTGGGTATGAAGTTCATCATCCAGTCAAATCAAGTTAACGTTTTCTTAAGATGAATCCGTGGACAGCGTTTACTTTGTACGTGGCAGGACTGGTATACTGTCATGACCTGCGATTGAGCTACGAGCCAACACTGGATGGTTTATCAAATGTTACCTTTCTCTTAGCTGCAATGAAGTCCATCGACTTATATCAACCGATAACCGAATACTTCACTGTCCAACTGGAGATTGAGCTTGAAGTAGCTCAAAGAGGCAGAAAGGGGAATCAGAGGCAGGGCAAAATCCTGTGCGCACGGGGGAGTCAAGGATCCGATACCGCCGAGTCAACGCCAGTAGATTTCGAGGACGACTCACGCTCTTGGAATTCTCTCTCGACAGAGAAAGCCGCAGGTCCATATGCGAATCCGCCTTTTCACCAGCCACTCATAGGAATCTTGTCGCTCAACTGTGGCAATGACACTACGCCAGAAGCGAAACCGCGAGCGACGACAAGCAATTCTTCCCCAAGTCCATCTTCCGCACAGGGCCACGAGAGATCTGGACCCGCAGTTTATACAATTCCTGCTAACCACGTCCTGCGATCCGATCGTTCAAGGACAGCCCTTGAACAGCAACGGAACAATACAAATCAAAGTTCTGGGGCATCAAATAATACTGGAGATGCTCTCAACCGACAGGAACCATGGGTATCGATTAGGGCAAATACCTACGATGGTACATCAGCGGTGCATGAATGGAACGAAAGGTTCGCAAGTTCATCCAACTCGTATGGCCAAGGCTATTCCGAAACCACTGAGCCGATGGCAGAAAAATCAGACAGTCAAGCCCATGACCATCCGGCGACCGATATTCATCAAGTAATCCCAGTTCATACACGAGCAACTGCTTTTGATGAAATCTTCAGTGGAGATCCACAGTATGAGTCTTTCCAGGGAATTAACTGGGACACTTTCCATGAGGAGTATTTGACTTGGAATCTGAATTAGCGATTTCAATGTAATGAGTCTGCTTCGCCCATGGCTATTCACCACTTTCGCTGCCGAAGAACATCTCTTAAAGACTCAAGTTTGTCTCTGAAAGGAGGACAGAACGAAAAGTTTTATGTAACCGCCGTGTAGAAGATGGCTAGAAAGCTATAAGAAGCATGCCGAAAGGAGCTGACATGCCATAAATCAGTCCTCACGTCATTGGTTGAAGAGATTTTCAGCCAGACAGAAGAGAAAACCTCACTTGGAAACGATAGAACAGAGTCACAAGGACCGCTGAAGTGCTTTTGACTATTTGGCTATGTTATGGAATTTTGAGGGTCCCAAGATAAGAACACTGAATTGACAATGAGTGGATACAAAAATATAGTTTACCCCCTAGTCAACAATCTTTCGCTCACTCACTTATCTTCTGGCAGCCCCACCATCTTCAACGAGTCTTTCCAGAGTCGAGCCTCCTTCTCGGGATCATAAGCATGACCAGCAAATCCTACGCCTGCAATCTCATGCTTGTCATTTCCACGGGTAGTTCTCCCACACTCAGCCAGATACTCTCCGCCCTTGTTCTCCCATTCCTTCCCAATCGCAGCCCACACAGTCGTCGCAGCGCCCTGCTCGGGGTTCTTCATGAATTTGTGCGCACTCTCGTCCTTTGCAAAAGCCTCCAACATTGCAGGATCCATGTACTGCATCAGGTTGGTTTGGATCATCCCTGGGTGAACACTAGTAGCGTGAAGTCCTCGCGATCCATAACGTCTTTCGATCTCGTTAGCCATATAGATATTCGCGGTTTTAGATTGTCCATAGGAGACCCAGTCGTTGTATTCAGTCTTCTCGAAATTGTAATCACCCGATTCATTGATCCCGGCGACGTGGTGAGCAGACGAAGAGAGAACGACGACTCGGGAAGAGAAGTCAGGGCTGGTGCTGGCAAGAAGGGCTGGCTTCAAGAGCTCAAAGAACAGGAAATGAGAAAGGTGATTGACTCCAAGTTGCATTTCAAAGCCATCCTTCGTGTATTCCAACTTTTGCAAAGCCATGATACCGGCATTGTTGATCAAGATGTTGACCTGGCTATTCGACTTCTCGAGAATGGTTTTAGCGGCGGAACGAACGCTGGCCAAGGACGTATTGTCCATCTCAACGAGTTCAGCACGCCCTGAGTTGAGGATATCACCCAGAGCTTTCTTAGCTTTGTTCAAGTCTCGCGCTGTCAAGAAAAGCTTTGCTCCTGTCAACGAGAGAGCCCGGGCGGTCTCGATTCCGATGCCAGAGGAGGTGCCTGTGATGACGATGACCTTTCCGACCAGCTTTCCCTCTACACCTTCATCTTTGATGATCTGAATAGCTGTTGGACGAGCGTCTCCTGGACCGGCAGGATTAGCATGGGCTTCGGCGTATCGAGACATGTTGCTGAAAGAGAACTTTGGAGTTTGATGTGTTTGATGATGTGAGGGGTGGAAATGTGTTTTGATGAATGTTGTTGTCTTGAAATTCGGCTGGCTGAGGGGAAGATGAACTATTTATCTATGTCCTCATGGTCTCCGCGAGTCAAAGCACAAGGCATGATTCACTCATCAGATGGATTCCGGAATGATCCATGGTCCCTATTTCTCTCTGGGTGTACTATGCCCGAAGCATTCGAACGAGTCCGATCCGTCTTGGCCAATCTCAACTTTTGGATTTCCCCTCCTGAAGCTTGGCGTGACCTCAAAGTTTGCTGGCAGATGCATTCACGGACAGTTAGAATGGTCCGGCATATGTCAAATGCTTTCCACTTAGTGGTTGGATGGGGCTGAGGCTTGTACATTCTTCAACTACACAAGGATGATTAGCCCAATGGAAAGTCTGCATAATGCTGAAGAATTGTTTCTGTAGAGTAGTTGAAGTCAACTGGTCCTTGCGAAGCATCCCTTTCCATTGCTGAAGTGTTAACATAGTGGGGCGGCATTTACAAACACCGGACCTTATCGCTGTTCCATGTAGTCCGAGATGAAGCGGAGTTGAGACCAACATACCGCCGTCTGCCGCATTTCAAAGCATATCATCCATATCGGAAGAGGCATTGTGAAGCAAGTGTTGGTTGCAAACAGACATCGTCCACACAACCCACAAAGAGTTAGTAGTTCGACACGCTAAGCTACTTTTAAAGTTGCCCCCACATGCGGAATTCCGCAAGATCTGGCGCCACCAGGACACATTGTCCACTCCTTTAAACTCTAAACTCAAGAACATTAGTCATGCGCATCGTAGTATGCCTAGACTTTATGATTACTGATCATGCCCAACACATCCACTCGTCTATGTTGGTACTCGTATTTACTCACCGTATTTACGGAGGTACTCACCGATAGAAAGCAGAGGAACGATACTGTTCACTGTGCCTCTCGAAAAACATTTGTCCTCTCCATGCGATTCTGATATCCCAATCAAAGATAACTCGATTGCGCACTCAATTGCTCAGTAGCTCACTTGCGAACCCTGCTCGGATCACTCTCCCTCATGCTGAAGTAGTGAAATATCGGGATCTCAGACGAAGATCGCCCAATGCTCAACGCTCACGAGAGGACAAAGAAATTTCAGAAAATGAGAAGGTGTCTCTGCTCCGGCACGAGCCCAATTTTATCTCTCTCCTGGACCTGGCACACCAAACATTGTACTTCGACCCTGATACAAGTCCTGCCATTCAGTTGTCCCAATCATGTGCTCATGGAGATGAGCGAGCTTATCCGGAACCAGTGCGCTACGACCAACATCATGGAGTCGTGCAATGAAAACAGCAACTTGGACATCAAGTGCTGTCGGCCTCCTCTGTCCCCATAACCACGGTCCATTGGCTGGCTCATAGAACTCAGCGATCTTCTCGAGGAATGCTTTTGCATTCTCAATCTGAGATTCGATCTCATCTTCCGTCACACCGTTCACTTTTTCGTTTTGCACACTATATTGTCAGCTCATTCAGTTGATTTCAAGGCCGAAGGCATCTCACATGTTCAGCTTGTATTCCAGAGCCTTTCGATACTGCTCCGAGATGCTTGTGTCTGCAAGCCTCTTCTCCACGGCTGTTATTTGAGCCTTTGCTGCAGCGGGCTTGCTGCCAAATGAGAGCGAGAAATAGTTGATATTGTGTAATTCCTTGAGGAATTCAATGATCTCATTCTTGTGGTTCTCGGGGAGGAGACTCGGGTAGTTACTGGCGATGAAGTGGGTGATGTCCAGACTGTCAGAAATCGGCTTCGGGAGCTTCGAAAGGTGAGTGAGATCTGGGACCTAATGTTTTGTCATCCTGAGAACCTCGTCTTTTCAAGTGCGGGCAATACGGACTTGTCCCTTCGCATTAATTTCTGTCAAGAAGGCTTCCTCTAACTGCTCGGATTTCATGATGTCGATTTCCTTCTGCTCTACTGTCATCGAAGAGTCATTGTCTCTGGGCTCTCCCTTGAAGGCCAAGGTCAGTTGGACCATCTGTGAGCAGATGGACCATTTGTTGTAGTAGAGTGTGTATGATTCTAGAGATGCCATTTTGACTTGAAAATGGTCGCTCAGCAGTTCTCAGATTCGATTGGCATCTTCCCACGAGCAGTTGAGCTTGGTTGTATGTGAGATCAGTGAATGCAGTAAGCTGAGTAATATAAGCCGAACATCACGTATAATGGTTAGGACGATCACGAGTTATCCACGTGACATTTTTTTTTTCCCGGTTCTACCTCTCTTCCTTCCTTCTTTTTCTCGAGACGCACCTGCTGAGATTTTGGGGGCTGGCAGAGTCTTCTGTAATATCTCTAACATGTCTTTCGAGTCTAATTAAAACTTGAAATAAATTAAGTACAGTATTGCTGTCTGACTTCTGCCAGATTCCAAGTATGTATGGTAGACTCAACGGATTGCTCCTTGTCCATCCTTCTTTTTCGGATTGCACAGCCTACCGTTCAAATCAATCGAAACGACCTATTTCCCACCCGGTCCCTCCCAGAACTTCCTCACAAAGTCTCCCGTCTCCTTCGTCTTCTCAGCCACAACACCATGTCCTACCCCCTCGACAACCCTCACCTCCCCTTTCCACCCCAGCTTCTCCAATTCCCCCATCATATACATCTTCTCAAAAAACCCATCCGTCTCTCCAAGCAGAACCAAAGTATCCATCCCACTCTCCGCCACACTGCGATATGTCTCATGCATATCGTAAAGTCCACCATACCGATACATACTCACGAGACTCGCCACATGGCCCTCATGATTCTCTTTCTCCCAGACTTGCACTGCGTTCCGAGGAATAGCATTCAGTCCTTTTCCCTTCAAGTTTTCCTGCCAATTCTCTTCGACCGGTCCTGGGCCGAGGAAATCATAGATGCGCTCTGCGCTCAAGCTTTCCCATCCCCATCCCCAGCCACCGAAGTCGAGGAATCGTGTCCAGGCGCTTTGATTGGATCTCCTAAGTAGACCGGCAGGTGCAATTAATACGAGGGATTCGACCGCTGAGGTGTGGAACTGTGTGAACGAGGCGGCGATGATACCACCGAATGAGAATCCGATGAAGTGTGCACGCGGCCATTGGAGATGTGAGAGCAGGCTTAAGATCTGAGTGTGGAAGAGGCCAGGTGTGTGAGTAGCCAGAGGTGTGGATGAGAGGCCATGGCCCCAAAGATCGTAAATCAGGACTGTTGTGGGTGTGGTTGAGGCGGCGAGGATCGTGGCCAGAGGAAGGAGGCCGATGGCTGGGGTTCCGACTCCGTGAATCAAGACTACATGGCGTGGAGAGCTTGGAGGCGAAGGATGGGAGGGCTTGATGATATAATATGTTGTTTTACCGTGATATGTGGTTAAGATTTGGGCCGGGGGAAGCACGCCGCCGAATTGGGCATCAAAGGATGAGGATGGGGGTGGTGGGATAGAAGTTTTTCGGTCGACGCGGAACAGATGAGGGAGAGTGGGAACATTGTATAGCGACATTGAGACTTGGAACAGGGCAACGACTGAGATCAAGATGCAAGAATGGGATGAACCCAGCCCAAACAATACAGTACTTGCGACCTGATGCGGTACGTGAAGAGGTCGAGGTCGTCGGTTCGTGATATTCTGAGCGCAATCTCGATGGGGCCAAAAGTGGAACCAAGGGCAAAAACTTATCTTCGGCGGTCAGCGAACGAAATCCATCTTAATGTGGTCAATGTTGAATAAAGAGAATTGAAAGTGTCTCGCAATGAAAGATGTGCATTGAAGCATTGAATCTTGTGTGATCTGAAATTTCAACGGATGACTACGTGAAAGATTGAGTACAAAATACAGAATCGACTAACCCCCATTGATGCCCTCCAAATAATTACACCTCCTGGATCTATCGTATCCATGCACAGTTCCATAGAACAATTCATTAGATGGATGATTGAGGTTGCAAATTCCAGCAAAACGCGACACCAGTCCCCCTCCTGTCTAAATTATGAATTTCGCGTCCGCCTACCTGATTCTCCTTTTCTGTCCCATAGATCCAGATAACCGCCAAACCCAACCTTGTATCCTCGATTGCTCCATATACCGAAATTATCTTATGTCCGACCAGCCTGTCCCCGAATAACCATACCCAAACTCCACTCAAGAAAGTCAGGGATTGGACTTGACCCAGTGCGCGGTCTTGCACTTCTTGTTGGCAATAAAATTTTTGATCCGACCCAGGTGCCATCCAGCAACGAACTTATCTTTCCCAAACTCTGCAGGCCGGGTTCGGCCTACTCGGAAATAATGCGCCAAGTCGCACTTGTCGCCGTGGTGGGTGAATTGATAACAAAATCTGTCAACCTCGCAAGCGTCCTTGCAGTCGTCGAAAGTCGCAGCGTCTAGACGCCTGGTGACTTCCTCGATATTATTCCAATCTTCGCGCTTGTCCATGAATCCGTCCTTGACGTATTCATACACGTCCTTGTATAAAAGCGGTTGCTGTGCGTATTAGCCACGAACATCGAATCTAGTATAAAAATGCTCACCAATCCCTCCGTTTTCGATTTCCAATCCTTGTGCCATCGCCAAAAATCTTCTAATTCTGACTCTCCAATATGGTGGAATGAGATGACAGGTTCGCACCAGTGGTCGTCTCCATATGGACTTGTCGCCGCGATTTCCCCGTTGAACATTGGCCAGTACCCCTTCATCCCAATTCCCCTGTCATTCAGAGCTAGGGCCACAGCCAAGTCTCCACAGCATATATCGGTCACGTTTACTCCATACTGACTGTACAATGGTGTGCCAATGGTATGGGAGTCGGGCTTGTTGAGTGCCTCCAACGCGCCGTACGATAAAACATAAGCACTACCACCATGCGCGAACTCTATCAGTGGTTTCCTCCAGACCGGGCTTCCCATATATAGCTTGTCTCTATGGTTCAGATGTCCCAAAAGTTCGAAGACATTGTCCCACTCCACCCATGTGTCCGTATCTATGAAAAGGAACCATTTCTTTCGTTCCTCCTCCTTCATATATTGCTGAGCATTCCATAGCTTGCGCTTGATCGGCAAGTTCTTGTATCTGTCCAATTCCCACCCATTCAATGTTCTTGTATCCTTTCCTTCTGCTTTGAGGGTCTGTTGTTGATCGTACAGCGCGAATGCGGGATATGCCGCCTTCTCCTCTGCCGGGATATCCTTCAATACATCATGTACATGGTAGAACCCAACATCTTCTTCGAGATCGGACAAGAGGAGCAGATTTTGTATCGGGACTTCAGTAAGTAGTGTCGCCAATTGCGTTGTAAGACGACCGAGGGGTTCCGAGCCGCCAGTTTTGACAATAATCTGTACATCGCGGGCTACTGCTGCTCGAGGGGATTTACCGGTTTCGTTAACTAGTTGTGAATCAGCACAAGCTTTCCAAATTAACAAGACCGAAGTCTGGATGTCCTGCTTAAGACATGTCTCGCGACTGGAAAGTCTTGGAAAATTGAGGGAAAGGGGTAAAGATTCACACGTACAGGGGGAGACAGCAGACGACTGCCAACGCCAGCTATGATACCCGCGTCCGCCAAAGTCAGAAACAGATACGCCATTGAATGAATATACCAAGAGAAGCACAATAGCAGCGAAAGCAACGGCTCTCAGCGGCCTGCGAGAAATGCTCCGTGGAATCATGTTGCTCCCATCGCAGGTGAAAAAAACCGAGGATCGAGGATCGGGCCAGGTTGAAATCTAGAACCAAGAATACGAGATTCACTAAACTGGCGCGCGCAAGTGCCGCACCATCAAGTGCTGACATAAGGATTCTGACACTCCAGACTACTCCAGATTAGCGGATCATGGGGCAACCTTAATTGCCGTAACCTTAAATGCTCGCGACAGTCCCGAGACATTCGCGACGAGAATCGTGGAATCTATCGGGTTTAAAATTTGTGGCCGACTGAATTAATTGGAATCTTATGTTTTAACTATGAAAAGTTCATGACACAATTATTACGTATAGCGTTCACAAAAACTTAAGTCTGTACTAGGACTGTAAATAAACAGTAAAGTTACCTCCCACCCTCGCTGCCTCTATCAACAAAACGATTCAAAATAAATTGTTTCTCTGAACACAAAACCGATTAAAAATGCCTCTCTGACTGTTGGAATTAGTCTTTTCTTTGACAAAGTAATGGAGATGAACTCCATCACTGCGAATGAAATTGATAATGGATGAGGATTAGATTTCTCCATTGAGATGTCCAATGTCTGTGACCGATAAATTTTGGCGTACAGCAGCTCATAAGAGGTGTGCTTCCTCACTTTCAAAAGATTGACCTCACCAAAATATGTTTCCAGTTGATTTGATATTGCCTTGTCCTTGTGCTCAAGTGCACGATGTCTCGTTGTGGGACCGTCCAGGCTCCTCGATTAGCGAGCAATTTTTGGGCTCCACTTGCTAAATTTACAGCATATTTCGCTTGTTCTCAGGGGAATCGTCACCAATTTTGCGGGGCTTGTTGACATTCTGGCCAAATTATCTTTTAGAAGCGAATTCTCAGGCCAGTAAGTTTCACTCACTCCTGTCCACGTCACCGTCAACAGCTACGGAAATGAGAAATTATCTACTCAAGAAAAAGTAAAATGGTTATTCGCATTTGAGAATCAGAATGCTGCTCAAATAGAGGGCGAGATTGCACGATTGCGGGCACAAATGACATTAGTAGCAATGCTATCTGACGTGGCCAAGATTAGGAAGTAATTTTTATGTATGATATTCCTATCAATTTTGAACCGGACAGTGCATCCAACTATTTTATATCTAAACTTTCCATCTCAAGAGTGTGAAACTTCTCCTCTCAAAAGTGAATTTTCCTCCCTTACCATCCCATGCCGACTCGCGGATAGTCACCTTCTCATTCTTCTCAGTATTGTTATCCCGAATACCATTCGGTTTACCTCCAACAGTGTAGACCTGTACTTCTGCACCTTCATCGGAGCCCACAGGAACGTCCGTCTTCAGATCTCTCTCCTCGTCAATGTTAACCACCGCCAAATTCAACCAACCGTCCTCGCTTAGTGCAGCGGACACATCAAGCAACGGCAAATCTCGTGTACTTGCCAGCCACTCTGGAAAGGTTCTTCCATTATAAGTCTCAGCACACACGTGTGTAGCTAGTGCCTTTCCACGCATGAACCGGCTGAATAGCAATAATGGCCAATAAGTTGTCTGTTTGACCACACCTGATGCAGTTGTCATCAAAGGCGAAATCACATTTACACTCTGAGCCACGGTTGCCATGCCGATATGCTTATTTTGCCGGATGAACACATTCAGCCATACCGAAACAGCTAGCATATCGCTCACATCGTAAAGCTCTTCAGCTCCTTTATGACCTGGAGCTCGGGTGGGATCCCAGACGTTCCATTCGTCGAAGCAAATTGTTGGGCGATGTTGATGTGCGGGGGCTGTTGAGATGTGTCCAGTCATGTACCCTTCGTAATCGAAATCACATCGTGCGAGATCGATGAGAGAGGCTGTAATCTCGATGGCTCGCTCGGCGGCAAGGGGAGCTGTGGCGTTCGCATAATGTCTAGAGTTGACTTTGTAAGCAAATCCTGGTGACACTACGGACAATTGATCTTACTCCTTGTCAAAGGTGTACATATGGATTGAATGCATGTCGACCCAGCGCATCGCCTTTTGCAAAACGTAGCGATCCCAATCACTATGTCCGTTCTTGCCGCAAAGGATTAGTTTGATCGACGGATCAAGAAGTTTCAATGCTAGACATTGTCAACATCGACTTCTTTCATAGTCTCGGTTCGGGCTTCAAATACCCTTGCCCCATTGATGAGCTTTTTTGGCGTAGCTTTCCATGGTATCTTGTTCGACCTGCCTTCAAGAATTTCGTCAGCCTGATTTGAAGTCTTAAGCTCCAGGATAACAACTCACCAAGGTCCCCAGACCTCGTTGCCTAGAGCCCAATATTTGACATTGTAAGGTTCTGGGTGGCCATTTTCTCGACGAAGATTGGCATAGTAAGTGTCTCTATCAGAATTGCAGTATTCTACCCATGCGAGAGCTGCCAGATCATGTCAGCACATTGGGCCCAAACATAAGGCATCCAAGAATTACCTTCTTCCAAGGTTCCCGTTCCCATGTTCAATGCCAGGTAGGGCTCGGCACCTACGATCTTACACCACTTCATAAACTCGTCAGTGCCAAAGTGGTTTGATTCACTCCCTAGCCAAGCCAATTCCGGTCTCTTGGGCCGTTTCTCTCGTGGACCGACCCCGTCCAGCCACCTGTAAGTTGCTACAAAATTACCCCCAGGGTAGCGAACAACAGGCACTCGAAGTTCTTTCATGCAGTCTATGACATCTGTACGGAACCCATTCTTATCAATAAGACCATTTTTGTTTTCTGGGTCGTAGAGTCCACCGTAGATACAGCGTCCCATGTGTCTATAATCTCGTCAGTATTAACCTGCCCAATCTCAAAACCAAGGTAAGTTTTTCTACTCTGTAAATCCTCCATAGATGAGAGGATTGATATCCGAGATGACCTGATTCGCTGATGTATGGATTGTAGGGTTCGTTCCTTTACTTAATTTTGTAAAAGACATGTTGTCGGATCCAAGATGGAAAAAAGAAAAGAATTTGATGATAGCGAATACAATGATATAGAAAGATTGAGACGAGAAAAGAGACGCGTGATTGTGCGGACAAATAATATTCATTGCGAGTGGACGCGATACAAACAGTCAAGAAAGGAGTGGACACTCGCGTACATGACTCGAGAAGATGTTGATGCAACAGAACAACACCCGAAGTCCACTTCCGCATTATGCACAGACAAGGCGGGGAAGGATGGCATGAGATCTACTTCCAGAACGTACATTACTGGTAAAATTTCGACAAATCTTCGGTTTATTCTCGGATGGCGCAACAGCCACACCAAGGATGCCATCTCCTTTCCCACGGCAGAAATCCCAACAAGTGGTTTGGGCGTCAAATCTTTCCCTGGATGACTTGACTTACTCCCAACTGTCTGACTTTGATCTGGAGCTCACAAATGATAGAAGTTCTCATCGTGAATTGTTAAGTCCATCGGCTGCAACAAGCTCATTTGATGCTCACTAGGATCCAATGCTCCCAGAAGAGAGTCACTCATGTGGGATGTAAGTCCACATCCCCGCATCCCCACTTCCCCTCAACCCCAACTCCTGGACGCCACAAAGGCACTTCTCAGGAATAACTTCGGATGAACTGCGGTGAAGGCATCATCTCGGACGCTTCAAGTGCCAATCCAAGTAGACTTCTTCCTCTTCTCTTGGACTTAATACCCTCAACAGTTTCATGGAATCCTATGCGGACCAATAGGCACTTTAGAAGCCCACACGAAAATGTGAAGTCTGAGCCCAGTCTCTGGATCATTGATGTAGGATCTTCATAAAGGAACATCCGCCCAGGACCCAGGTCTTCGAGTCAGGTTTTGCCGTCCCTAGCGGGTGTTTATGCACATAGGCCAATGATATATCGCAGCGAGTGAAAGCTTGCAGCTTCCTACTGTCGGTTTGTTAGTTCTTCATCGTTTGCTACAAGGATCTTCGCCGTGTCAATAGTCTCTAGGCCATTGTTTGAAAATGGAGTTTTCCCCTCGCCCACCAATTCGGACCGAGCCACTTTTGCTCTACGGAGAGTACTCTATAAAGTTTAACTTCCCCAGATTCAGGAGATGTCCTAGATTCCAACATCATCTATATTTTGCGTCATCATTTTCTCAACTCCACGTCCGCCATACTTTCGGTTCTTGCAGTATTTATCTGTTGAGTAGTCTCTGGAAAGCATGGAAGACGACCACGAAAAGACTGGAGGCGTATGCCATGATGAAGTCCTTTCTGGTCAACAGACTGATGCAGTCGCGCATCTCGCTTCCCATGAAGATCATCAGCAGACGAGAATGCAAGCAATCAAGCAAAACCCCTGGGCATTTGCTTGGTGCATGTACGCTGTCTGGATGACAATTGTTGTCAGTTTTGAGAACCAGGCTTCTGGAATCGTCATTGGTATTCCTCAATTCCGACAAGACTTTGGCTACCTCGTTGAGGGCGGTACATATGTCATCCCAGCTAAATGGCAAGCTGCATTCAGTGCTGGCCCTGTTGCTTCGTAAGTGGAATCTTCCATGCTTCCATGAATGTTAAAGCTTTGTCATATTTAGCGCATGGTTATTAACTACCTTTCAGCACTGCAATCGGGGCTTTGACAGCCGGATTCTTCGCCGATCTACTCGGTCGGAAGAAGACAGTGATGGCATTCCTCGCTGTATCATTTGGTTCCATTACTATGGAATTCGTCTCAACTACAAATGCACTTTTCTTTGCTGGAAAGTTTGTCAATGGCCTTGCAGTGGGCGTGTTGGCAGCAATTTGCCCAACCTATGTCGGGGAAATCAGCCCTCTCGTAAGTACCCGGCATTTTCTTTCCGGTATAGCAGACTTGGTCTGGCTGGATAGAAAATTTGATAGAAATGATTTAGAAGCAGAGCAATTGATACTGACTGCGGCTTGTAGGCTCTCCGTGGGCTTCTGACCTGCCTCATCGCTCTGGCGTATACTATCGGGCCATTCACAGCATCTCTCATCCTAAACTCTACTGGCACCATGGAAAGCAGATGGGCTTATCGAGCAGTTTTCTGTGCGCAATATGGCTTTGCCGGTGTTGCAGCCTTGTTCGTTGGATTCATGCCGGAATCTCCATGGTGGCTCTGCAGTCGAGGCGAGGACCAGAAGGCGCTGCGAAGTCTTGCACGTCTAGGATATACCGAGCATGGTGAAGGAGAGAAACGATTGGCAGTAATAAAGTTCACTCTGGAGCAAGTAAAACGGGAGACCGAGGGCGCCACTTATCTTGAGTGCTTCAGAAAGTCCAACTTACGACGTACCATAATCAGTATTGCACCCCTCTCCATCCAGGCACTTGGTGGTGTCATTTTCATCGCCGGGTATTCGACTTATTACTTCCAGTAAGTACCTCGATTCCCTCAAAGTCAGAAGATGTGGTCGAGAACACAGACTGACAGGCCATATGAAGACTCGCAGGATTTAGCACTAAGCTCTCCTTTCAGCTTTTCATAGTGCTCCAAGTTGTTTCTATGGTGGGCAATATCTGTTCTTGGGCTATTATCGATCGTGTCGGACGCCGCAACCTTACACTCTGGGGTGTGGCTGGTCTCACGATTATTCTGATGCTAGCTGGCGGCCTCGCTACAGTAGGGTCTGTGCCTGCCCTCAAAGGCTGCATTGCATTCATGGTTGTGTACGGCTTCTTCTACAACATCTCCATAGGAAGTACGGCATTTACCATTTTAACAGAAAATGCAACATCGAGACTGCGAGTCAAAACGATTGCGATTGGAATCGCGGTCCAGAACTCTTGGTACACAATGTGGAATCTCGTGCTGCCGTACCTCTTCAATCCCGACAAAGCTAATCTTGGAGCAAAGGTATGCTTTTCAAGCGTCACAAGAATCCGAAGTATGCTAATAGCTTGTAGATCTCCTTTATCTTCGGTGGCCTGTCTGTGCTGTCCTGCATTTATGTGTACTTCTACCAGCCGGAGACCGCTGAACGGTCGTATGACGAACTCGACGAGATGTATATGAAGCATGTCCCTGCGCGTGCTTTCAGAAACTTTGTCACAGAGGCACAGAGGCAGGGACAGGAGGCCAGTAAAGGTGAAGAATAGTTGAGTTTTGGATGTGACAAACAGAAATTAGTTCGCCCAGTGAGATGGCGGAAGTCTATGAAACGCATTATAACTAGATTACTAGATCTGATCATGAGACAATGTTAAGCTGCTATTATCCTTGGAAAAGTGACTCTTCATCATGATCAGCAAGATCGCCTGCCTTCCCCCCTTCCCAAGAGCTGTGCCTGAAAATTGAAGCGCCTGTTTTCATGGTCACAGGGAAGAATTCAGGTGCCAAAACCATCATCAATTTGTTGACAGCTGAAGATGTGGCCTGAGCCCGTAACGAGCTGGCTGTCACACAGTTTCGAGTGGAAGATTTGCAGCTTGACGATTCCATGAGCTGGACAACGGACCCTTTTAGTACACGTGGATAATGACACGAGCCACAACAGTTTTCAGAGGCACTCGACCCTCCGCTCCCGTATCCAAGTAGTAATGACCATATCAAATGCCTATACATCCCTCAAGTGAAGAATCGATAGAAATTGGGACCCGAGCCCAACAAATCCACTTGGATCAAGGAATGGAACGGCAATCTAGTGGCCGTAGGGTGGAAATTGAGCCTTGAGGTGACTACTGCAGCTCCACGGCCTTCGAAGCACAGTTCCAAGACATTTCTATGAAGATTCAACGCAAAGTCAATTGTAAAAACACAGCAACCAGAATATCCGCCCTCAACTCGCTTGAACAGCGCCAAAAATCCACACCGAACACCATGCTTGTTCCCTCTTAATATTTGTCCGCCAAGTCTGCAATCGTCCCCAGCTTCTTTCCAACTTGTGTCGCAGCTCCACTCCTCTTCTCACCCTTTCCACCTCTCGTCATCGCGACGTTTCCTTGTCCCGATTTGTGAATGTTGAAGGGGCTATTCTCCGCTGCCACATACGCATCGAACGAAAACAGACTTATAAAGTACAAGCCCAAAAAGCCAATGATCGCATCGATGATTCCCTTAAGGTTGAAGCCACGAGACAACGATGCTCGGGGAGCAGGTCCGCCGAGTGTTCGACCAACGGAGGAGTAAGATGGACCTGCAGCGCCTGCCATCTTCACAGCGGCTTCGACGGCATTTGTGAGCCCGCGAACGTCGGCGCCGCGAATGGTGTTGATTGTGCTGCCTGAGCGGAAAATCATGAAGGTCGGCATCCTGTTATTCCTTTGTCAGCCCGGGCTTCATCCCCCACGGCGCAAACCTACGCTCTAACGCCGTATTTCTGCGCGATCTCTTGTTGGCTGTCGACATTGACTTTGGTGAAGGTGATCTTATTTGGCTTCGAGTATTTTGCTGCGAGAGACTCGTAGGTAGGTGCGATAGTCTTGCATGGACCACACCAGTCTGCGTAGACTGAGGGGTGTTAGCTGGTGTTGGGGTGACTGGAGCGGGGGATTTACAATCTGCGATCACGATAGTTGACGAACTCAGCAGCCTGCTGAACTCCCCTGAAGATCCGATACTGACAGAAGAAGGCATGGCGAGTTCGTTTGGCGAGATTGCGAGGTAATGATGGTGAAGGAAGTCGAAGAAGCCTGATATGTAAGCTCGAAGGGGACATCTGGTTTCTTGAGCTTCACTTCAGCTCGGATCTAGGATCTGCCGAAGATTAGCCGAGTACCTGATGAAGTCAACAAAGTGATCTCTGACCTGCAGTGGCAGTTGCCTGTGAATGGTTTAAGGGTTCTTTGGAACTACGGGAAATATCCCCATACACGACTACTAATATTCAATAGTACATCTACTTTACATACATATTTACCCCTTCGCCTACACACACAAAAGCGTTGGCTAAAAACCAGATGAACTATCTGCAGATCCAAGAATAGCAGTCTTTGGACAACTCTCCGACGAGATCGAATTATGCTCAAATCAAAGATCAAAGTCAATTCGAATCAGGCTGAGTCAAACTTATGGACTGTTCTGTTGAAACTCATATGACGATGACTCTTAAAATTCTCACGTAGTCCCTCGTGAAATGGACCATTCTTGATGGTACAGTCTGCAAGTATTATGGATATTTTCATTAAAGAGGAACGTTAGATATCACGCAAACTGACTCCTATTTCCATGTCTGTCTCCTATTTCCATGTCTGTCTCAGCCCTCTTTCTCCCTCCCTAAGAGCCCAAAAAGTTTTCATCGTTACGCTCGGCCACTATGTCCCTTGTCATTCCGTTCACGTGAATAACTTGTAGCATGTAGAAAGCCGAATCGTCCGTGACAAAGTCTCGCGCCACTCTCAAATATCGATTCTCACGCCCGAGGTTAGTTCGTAACCCACAGGTTACACCGGAATTGGCAAGAACACTTATGACTGGCAGTCAAGGATGTACCCTGACAGGCGCAGTCTTCATAAGCATAACGTCTTCCGTCGTAGGCAAACCATGGCGTCCACCAGTTAATGTCGGGTCTCTTCTCTGATCCCAGTACGAGAGGGTTACTGAAGCTGAGACCCCAGCTGAAAATCGGTGTCTCTCCCGGACCACTGATCTCCTTGTGGCCGAGGGGAAGGCAGGTGTGGGAGTAGATAAAGGCACTTGCGGAGACGTCAGGATCAGCCAGGTCAAGTGCTGCTCCGCTTCTGATTTCGTAGTTTAGGAGGCAAGTTGTTCCATCATTGCTGGGTACACAGGGAAGAGAATCCGCTTGGATGATGGTGTTTACACTGCCAAAAGCAGTTGCGAAGGTACTGAGCTTGAGGAACAGTGTTTTGATCTGCATCGAATTTTGGGGTGCTGTACCTGAATGTGCTTGTGTTGTTGGCGATAGAGATGTTGATGATAGGAAGAATGCTTGATGTTGAATAGATTTGGAAAAGAAGTATCCATGGAGAAAGGACGGGTCGTATTTGTAGTGGAGGAATGGTTCAGTCTGATTATCCACGTTCCCAAAACAGTCGATGAACGACATGTTGTCTGAATGAATGGAAAATCGATCTCCAGGGAGACAATCACAAAGGACTATTCACACCTTTTCGTCCATTCTGCAAAATGTGATATGTGATACATCGGAGTCTACCTTAGCTCTCAAATAATTGCCAGTATGTCAGGTGAAACTGGATGATCAGCGAGGTCGAGTGTTTGGGGAGAAGAAGTCTGCATATCTTCACTGTACACTGAAATGCTTAAAACCACGAACCTCAAGTGATCGAAGCTAATACCACTAAAGTCAAACACAAATTTTGTCCCGCTCGTTCCGTTTTAGTGTTTAGACGTGAGCAACTGCCACTTTAACCTGAGCCGATAGTGATTACTTGAACAAGGCTGAGGGATCGGCCTTGTGTTTTGGGTGACGCAAGGGTTAGCTTGGCATGTACTGCCAATGGATCAAGTCACAGCCTTTCCTTCTGTGCTGCGATTGGCTTTAAGCCTGTCCCACGAAATCATTCAATTGTTGTTGGATTAGGTAAATTTTTTACCGACCGCGAGGTATACATCTACAAATGGATTGGCAGCTTAATGTACGTAACTGTCATCAGGACATATTCAGTACGAGATGGCGTACTTGGAGTCAGCGCTGAATAGAGTGAGAAGTTGGAATAATGCTGGTTTTCGCAGAACTTCAGATGAATATATGACCCGGGAGACTTCCGCCCTGACGTTATTCAGAATTTTTATTTACGCCTCACAATCTCTGTAACATTGAAGTGTATCGAACTACTCGAAACTGATACTTGGAAACATTGAAGGCAATTGTTGATCCATATGAAAAGGTTACGGAGTTGTAAGGAAACGAGAGGCACGGAGCAGGGCGGGAGGGTGTGGCGGGTTAGGCAAGGCTTTGGGTAAATGCTTGATCGCGCTTCTGGTGAATGTGGGCAATTACCGAGCCATATTCTTCCAAAACTATATACAAATAAACAGAATAGCCGTAGAACTACATAGACAACAGACCCCCCTCCTATGCGTTATCAGCAATAATAACGTCGGCCGCCTTCTCACCGATCATAAAAATCGCAGCAACTGGAAAGAACCCTGGAATCTTTGGGAAAACAGATGCATCAACAACGCGAAGGCCCTCGACGCCGCGAACGCGGAAGTGTGAGTCGAGAACAGCAAGAGGATCACTGTCAGCACCAATGGGAGCAGTGCAAGAAGCATGATGACCCCATGCCTGATTCTTAACGAAATCTTGGATTTGCTCGTTAGTAGTGATATCTGCTCCTGGCTGCTCCTCGGTGAATGAATATTTTCCGGAGACAGACTCCGATACCTTGCGAGACCAGTTGATTCCTTCGACCATGGGTTGGAGATCGTGTATGTCGGCGCCGCCAGCGGTAGTTCCAGCATCGAAGTAATTGAAGTTGATACTAGGGACATCTAGGGGATTTGCTGACTTTAAGGCGACAGTTCCAGCATGATTTTTCTGATGTGCCTGAAGAGTGACCCAACTCCAGTGCTTCGTGTCGGCAATAGCAGCATTTGTATAGCCTTGGAAGTAACCCCTGAACATGACTGGTCCTCCGAAGATGAACATGTCGCGGTCAGAACCGGCGACACTGGACTTGAGCAGGACTGCATTAGGCAGGAGGTTGGTGGCATACGGGCCTTTCTCAGTGGCGTTGGTAGTGTATTGTACGTAGCAAGGGTCAGTCGGGCCTGTGGACAGGAAAGTGCAGCCTTCTAGTAATTCGAAGTCGGTCTCGAACTTCAAAACTGTGCTAATTTCATAGTGATCCTGCAGATTGGTGCCCACACCTGGGAGGTCGACAACAACAGAGATATTGAATTTCTCTAATTCAGCCTTTGGTCCCACGCCACTGAGCTTCAAGATCTGCGGGGTGTTAAAGACACCAGCTGAGATAATAACCTCACGGGTCGCGTTCACAGTGCCTGGAAGTCCAGTATTGTTACCTGTGTTACGAGGATCAGCGGCGTAGAGGCTTTCGCCAGTGAGAAAGTCGACACCAACTGCCCTTGGAACTGCTCCAGGTTTCTCTTCGAATCGCACCTTGGTGACAAATGAGTGGGTGCGAATATCGAGCTGGTACTTCTTGGAGCCATCTGGGTTCAGAGCGTTGGCAGTTGCGAGCAGAAAATCGCGGGGGCTGCTTCGCCTGCCATCCGAGACGTGCAGCGGAATACGGTACAGGCCTTCGGTGGAATCGCGGTTGGGATAGGCTGTGTTGAGGTCGAGAGGGAAAATAGCCGCCAGACTTTCAGCATCGGTAACGTTGGCAGTTGGGTTAGTACCCTCAAAACTGTTGGCTGCTGCAACCATTGCAAGCGTTTGAGAGTCATCCGCAATCAGGGCAAGGCTTGCCTCATCTGTGCCGAGCCATCCATCGAAACCGTGGCCCTTAGCAGCACTATTCGTAGGATCTAAATATGTATTTCTTTCGAGGCGCTCAAAGTATTGTCGCATATTTTCTGGAGCCCACGAAGAGTCACCGGTCAGGCTTTGGATGAGAGACCAATCCTTGTCGTGGGGATAGACCGTAATCATGGCATTGTGAGCGGCACAGCCACCTAAGGTACCGGTACGTGGGTACCAAATACCTTTCAAAGTAGACCCAGCCGGGGGATCTAGGCCGATATATGTTTCCCCTTCTGGTGTCGTATAAGTGGCTTTCTGGTTCAATGCCTCTCGAGCATCATCAGGGTAATGTCTGACGAAGAAATCCCATGACATTGGTGCATATTCACTGGCAGCGGGGTAAAACGCCGGGATCGATTCCTGAGGAGTTTCACCCTGATCGTCTCCAGCCTCGAGAAGGAGAACTTTCTGGCCATTGATGGCAAGTCCTAGATGACGATTTAGTCAGCGACCTATTGATGAAGTGGTCGGAAGCGTTTATTCCAATATCGCAAGGATCCCAAGACGTTCCGGCAGAAGAGAAAGGACTCGAAAGAGTTACATACTAGCAGCAAGAGGCCCTCCGCCAGCGCCAGATCCCACAACTATATAGTCATAGCTTTCAAGTTCGGTAACTGTTGTTTGACGCTCCTCCTTAACACTATATGAGGATTTAGTATAACTTTTTTAACCTGAAAGATGGATTATCTTACGGTACAGCAACAGATGCAGTGACCAAGGCCGCGAGCATGGCCAGAACGTTGAGGGGTTTTAGACCCAGCATAATGATCTATCCTGGTGCTTTGGATCAGGCTATTATCTTACAGTGCTGCTTCGCGAAAGGGATACACAAAGCAATTTAGAAGCTTGAGAGAGTTGTCGCCATGATATAAACATCCAGAGATCCAGCTCAATATCCACATAGCAGTTACCTCCTTGCTCATGCGTCGGAAGTGGCAATAATGAGTTACTGACATTTCAAATCATGTACTTTCACAGCATGATCCCCCGCTTCCAGGCCCCCAAAGCCGACTCCTTTCCTAATGCGGAAGGTCTAGTTGATGTAGCTCGCTTGCCATTATTTTGGGGGGAAGAGTACCGGTATGGCAGCCATATTCGGAGTATTTCGCGCATGAGCTTGGTCCAACTGTAATGTCCGAATAACGGGTCTGCCCCATCTCGACTCTTGTCACCGGCCTTATTCCATCTCCGGCCATTGGTCCGTCCGACGGTCCCAGGGGTTAGCCGAAGCGGAGGGGCTCGAAACTTTGTTACCACGAAACCACATTTCAACAGAGCACTTGAAGACGGAGAAGGTTCCACTGCCTTTTATCGTGCGCACAACCTATCCGACAGCCTCGGTCAGCGTTCAAAAGTCCGAACCGGACCTGCCAAATGCTTAATCGTCCATTAAGAACCCAGTTTTGTGGTCGGCTACTGTAAGAGGCATAAATCGACCACTTCCTTGATTCAGTGGATTGGAATGGAGCAAATCTAGCCATTGACAAACCAATAATTATCCTTCCCCTGGCTGGGGAAGGCTCGATAGTCAGTTCACTGAGTAAAGCGCGTACCATACAAGAAAACTGGCCGTTGAGAAACCCCCATTCCAAAAGAGGCTCGAGGAGCACATATCGAAAACAATCAAGAAGGGAGATAGAGAACAGGACTAAGGTTGCACGTTTGGGCTAGGAATGATTAAAAGGCAAGGGAACGCAAAATAAAGCTTTATCATGACCAAGAATATGTACACAGCCCTCACCCCTTTACAATTACAAAGCCCTACACATCGATATACGATACACAAGAGATTTTCAGGCCCCTTTAAACAAGTAAGGAGCTGTACTGCCGTGTGCGGTTGTGGCCAACTAGAGCACAATGCAAAGACGCAATGTTTTAATAGCCCGTGTACAGAGTAAATGCAACTCAGAACACAACCTGACGCAGCGACTAAATTAAGCGAGCATCACTAAATTTCGACCACAAACCCCGCTACGCGGGACGACTTAGCGCTTCCTACAGGTAGCACAGCCTGTAGTGCTGTGCTCCCCCTAACCACACGAGAAGAGGGTAGCATAGAGTAATCCACCAGAGATTTTCCCGGATAAAGGAACAACAAATCGATCAAATCGAAAGACATCACATATCTGAGGAGTACGAATTATGTGCAAGAAGGAGGAGAAAAGAATGTGTTAGGTAGGATATGTGTGATAATATCCTGTGCTATGTCGCTGCGAAATCCGAGTCCTCCCCGTCCCTGGGGCTTTGCATGGTCTCACCACGTGCTTGAAAGAATACAATTGGTTTGATTGTAAGGTCTATCGCCATCAAGCACTCCTCTGTTGCTACGTATTAACCTGGAAAGGGAATGATTCTTAGCATCTGATTTGCTGACCTGCTTCCAGGCGCCGCGTCACTCACAGTCGGCAGTGCAATTCATGTGTCCACCCCCTAAGTACGGAGGTACAGCCGTTACAGTAAGTGTGGTATGTGGGTCTACAGGGCGCCCTTACTAGAGTCTTGTTAGAGTTTGCCCTTTTCTTCCCAAGGCAACTTTTTTGTTATGATGGCCCCTGAGCTAGACCTCCGTCTTCGTGATTACTCGCTCAAGCCAGGTGCTGCCTTTGTGGGAAATCCTCCTGGAGACCCCATATACTACACTTGAATGCGGTACCTCCGTAAGTATATGTGACAATTCACCTGTCTTCCCAACATTCAGGAGAACCTCGGCTGCTAAACCCTTGAGGCTAAGATGTGACGGGACTTTTTCTGTTCGGTATTTGATTTAACCGGTTGTGCACCGTTTACGTGGTCTGTGCGAACATCTTCTAAAGCAGGCCCAGCCGAAGCTAATCACCATTTGTCCTGCCTCTCCGTATACTAGAACCCAAATCTAGAACCTAGTACCTAGTACCCCGGATCCGCTCTTCTCCATTATCCCTCTACTCCGTAGCCTTGATCAAAGCTTTTTGCGAGGTAATCCGAGATGACGCCGAACGTCTAAGAAGTATGTGTAAAGGGGTGCATTAGCGTGATGTAATAACATCGAAAGTAGATCAACAGGAGAGCCCACGGGATATCTCTAGCAGTAATGCAATAGATCGAGAAAGGTGCGTACACTCTCCAAACTATCCATCAATTCTTCCCACGGTCTCGTCATACCTTTGCGAGAACGACTATACAGAGTTCGTGAAAATGCAGAGGGATTGATATGTACCTAACACGAAATGAAATCTGAAGGAGTATTCCTCTCCCTTCTCCAAGTGCCGCGCTCTGCTTATCCACGGATGCATTCTCGTGATCTCACATTTCCCAGTCGCATTCTCTGTAAGGCACATGCTCGATTACCCGCTTTGACCACCATCACCTCCATTCCCCCTTGCATCCACTCAGGTCATCACATACTCGCCTCGCAAAACTTGCCATGATAAAATGTGGCAAAATGGTGAAGGTCCCTTATCTGCTCGATCTTATAGCCGATTTCATGGTCTCTTATTCAGACAACTCCCGACGGTGGCTTGCTAGCCGATGTCAGGGCCAGAATTCTTGAAGGTCCAGTCACTTCGAAATGCCGATGTTCGTCCCTGTTTCGAACTTCAAGCGAAAGGTTGCATGCACAAGCCCCAGAAAGATATCACAGATCTGCCAGACTACCATCGTCAGCGCTCGCTAAGGCCAATGTCGGAAATGCGGGAAAGAACCGCCAGAGGCAAGTCTTCCTGATGGAGCAGGTTGGCGTTCTCTATAAGAAATGCTGTCTCTCCGCGAAGTCAAATATGAGAATTTCAGTTCTCCACCTCTGAGTCAGTCAACTGGCGGTTTGTTTGCGTTCGTTCGTCAACATGACGGCAATTCCAATTACTGATCGCGGACCTCAAGTACTGGGAGTCGCTGGGTTGTTTCTTTCACTGAGTACCATTGCTATTGCTCTGAGATGTTATTGTCGGGCAGTAGTTGTCAAGAGCTTCGGGCTTGATGATTGGTCTGCGCTACTGGCTTGGGTATGGTTCCTTCGGATTCAATTTATGTGATGCATCCCAGCTGATAGTCATCCAGATTTGCTTCGTTTTCTTCTGCGCCTTTGCCATCAGCGGTGTCCACCATGGCACCGGACAGCATGCCACGAGCCTCCCGCCCACAGAGATCCCTGTAGGATTGAAGGTATGTCCTATTCTGTCCTCCGATACACTCATATTGACACGTTCAAGTGGTGGTGGGCATGCGAACCAGTATACGTTCTCTCCAACATAGCCCTTAAGTTGTCCATCGGTGTTATGCTCATTCGTATAGCGGTAGCCAAAAAGCACAAGATAATAATCTGGACTGTCGTCATCGTCTTCGAAGTGTACGGCGCCTTCTACTTCTTCCTCTTCGTCCTTCAGTGTCGACCGTCCAACTACTTCTGGACACGATTTACCGGAGGAAAGGGAACGTGCATAGACCCAACTATTACCGTCAACGCTACCTACGCTTACTCCGCTATCTCCTGTTGGACTGATTGGACACTTGCCATCATCCCCATGTTTATTGTCTGGAACCTCCAGATGAACATCAGAACTAAGCTAGGCCTATCTCTCATTCTTGCTTTGGCAGCATTGTAGGTCTTTCTCTTTCCCTCATTTCTCCCTTACCACTTGCCTCACGCGCTAACAGATCTATCTGCAGAGCTTCAATAGCAACAATCATTCGCATCCCATACGTCAAAGATCTCGCCAACCAAGCCGACTTTCTATATGCAACAACAGATGTAGCAATCTGGTCGACAGCTGAAACCGGTATTGGTCTAGCAGCCTGCTCATTCGCCACTCTCCGACCTCTCTTTCGCTCCTTCTTTCTCCGCTCTAAACTCTTTGGCGGCTCATCTAGTCGTGGCAAATCATCTTCCAATCGCTGGACTTCATCTGGTCGTCTTAGCTACATTAGATCCGACTCTCGAGGGGGAAATGAGAGTTTCGGTCTTAGGAATGACATCGGAATGAATCAAGGTGTAAAGACTGTTATTGAGAGTAGTGCTGATGTGGATGCAGAAAGGGGACAGAATGATCAGAAGCTGCCGATTCAAGGGGCGCCGGGGAGGCAGAGTTTCGGAAAAGAGAGGGGGCGTGGAGGAGATAGTAGGAGAGCGCGGAACACGAGTCAAACTGGGTTAACGTATTTGGATAGTGATGAGGAAATGGCGTGGGGCATCAGGAAGACGACGGTGCAGACTCAGTTTGCTGATTGACGGTCGACGGTTACTTTATATCACATTGAAACTGTTTGGGGGTTGGATTTGAAGTGTTTTTTGCTTTTTTAACAAGAAAAATAGCGCAAGACTCGGTTGGGCCGCATGTTCCAGACTCGCGTTGCTTACTTTTGTCTCATTGTTCCCGACCTTGTACAGCCTCGAGGGCTTACATGTAAGCATTGGATATTTGGTTGGCTGGGTTTGTCCGTTATCAACAAACCCCCAGCTGATTGGCTGTCTACCCCTGAAATCCTGAGGCGAGCGCTAGCCTCTTCTATTCAGCTGAGGATTGTTAAAGTGACATAATCCAAACCTAAAATATCAACGACATTTCATCCGTCTTTGATGAAATCGACGAACGGGGACTTGCCCTTTCGTACCTGATCTTTTGATGTTTAAATGTTTTGATATGTCGCTCCAATTAACCCCTTGGGTGCCTCGGAGATACGCTGTTCTGGCAGCCATTGTTTTAGCAGCTTTGTGGACATGGGTGGCCTTGGATCGACCATACCACTTTCCGAGTCACGCCTCATGGAACATATACTCAAACAGACCTGTGTCGAATTTCCCTTCGCCAACAACGGTCCTCGAGGTAGCTGACGCCTTTGACTTCGCGCCAATCGAATCCGAGTCCATCAAGAGCCTCTGTGACGAAGCTCAATGGAACCAGACCATAGTCTTTAGATGCGATGCATCTGTCGGAGGTGTAGGCAACATTCGGAACTCGATACTAAACTGTGTCCGGTATGCCATTTCAGCTGGAGCGGGGTTGGTGGTGCCGACTATTGTGGTGAGAGATACCGATGATATTTCTCTTATCCGAACAGGCGTAAACACCAAAATGGGTTTTATGTTCGACACTCAGCATTTCGTTGACTCCTTGAGGCTCTCATGTCCATCTCTAAGAGTCCTCCCGACTGTGGCTGAAGTGCAACATTACGAACTTGCACCTCCTGCTCTCTCCATTGTGCCGGAAGAGCTGGTGAAAGATCGTATCCCAGCGACTGGTCTTAGAGAGCCTGGAAATTGGCGGGCACTGTTCTATGGATGGTTAGAGCAGTATCCCAAAATCAACCCCGACGCACCCTATGTCATTGAACTAGGGCGATCCTACCTCAAATATCCCATCTATTCGGACGGTGAAGGATTCGCTCTCTCCTTCGGTGGCCTACTCAAAGTTCGGTCTGACGTCCGAGTGCTGGCAACCAAGACTCTTCGGACTCTATCCGAAAAGTACAGTTTTGAGAGCGACCTCTCCAAATCGATTATCCAGAATTCTTACTTCGGGATTCATCTACGCACCGAGAAAGACGCCGCGGAAGGCTGGCCTGTGAATGACTGGGAATACTCTCGATACGACACCCAGGCGAAACTCTACCTCGAGCAGGCACCACGATCTTCTCCCGCTGTGATCTACGTTGCGTCCGGTGACCTCGCCGAAGTCGCCAAGTTCTCCACAGACGCAGCAGCCATCAACATGACAGTCACGACAAAATTCGAGCTGTTGACGGGACCGGATCTGGACGAGCTGAACAAGTTGGCATGGGACCAACAAGCATTGGTTGACTTCCTAGTGATGCAAAAAGCGGCAGATTTTGCAGGAGTCGGCCATTCGAGTTTTGCATGGAATATTGCGCTGAAGCGGCACACTTTAGCGAAGTCAAGGAATCATTTGGATGGCCCACAGATGTTGAGCGATGAGCTGAGTCAGATATATGGGAGAATCAGGGGATATCCGGAATATGCTGCGTGCTTGTGGCCTTGAGCAGAACGTCAGGTGATCTCAGGGCTGGAGCGGGATGAGGCTGGTCCAGCCATTGAGGATGTTGCTCCGAAGCATAGAGCTCCTTCCTGCAGCAACAGACATAGAGAGAGAAAAATTTAGACCATGGGATGGGTCATGCTCGGCCTAGAGGGAGGCCAGGGCGAGTAGGCTCAACGGCAGCTATGGTGGCGAGATCCAAAGACAAGATTCGGGCTTCATTAGGAGACAGGGGCAGAAGCAACCACCAAGAGCGACAATAAGATGCTCGGGGGACATAGACTGTAGCGAAATAGAATCGATACGGAGAGTGCATAGTACCTCGGTGAAGGTATTTAGATCGCAACGGATAGAAAGGTAGAAAATAGTCAACGGCATTGGCAAAAGTTATTATTCAGTTCATGGAGACCCAGACAATCAACACTGTGTGCTTCTCTTGACAGTGAGAATTCCCACCTTCTAACACTGAGACCACACTCGAGGAGACCGAGGAATGTCAAAGTTTGGGAACAGCTTGTTGAGAGCAATGAAAGCATAACAAGGAAAATAGGACACAAAGGAAACCCGAGCTTCGCCAAAAAAAAAAAAAAATCTTTGTAGCTGTTGTCTCAACATACAAGGGAAGATGACCCGACAGACTAGTTCTTAAGCTGAACAATTGGGCGTTAACAAGGCAATTGTAATGCTCATTGTTCTCTCAACGGTATATCAATGCATCACCATTCCCTGCTAAATCTTTTATCCATAACATCTCTCATCTATTCTACATCATCCCAGACTTTCCACGTACCTTCACGCCACCCCTTACCCAAGAGCCCCCCCATATCCATCACACAACCCAGACATGTGCGAACACGCCAACATCCGACACCCAATCTGCAACCACGTCGACGGCGTCATGTACTGCTGCGAGAGCCAGTCCCGCACAGGTTGTATACCTGAAAATTGCCCGGACTTACTGATCTGCTTCATTGAGCCTCCGGAAGGCTCTGGTTACTGTTTTGATTGTAGACAGAGGAATAACAGGAGGCAGAGGAGGCGGCGGAGAGAGGAGGAGGAGCTGGAGAGAAAGGAGCTGGAGAGGGAGAGGGAGCAAAGGGGGAGAGAGGATGGTGGTGATGCGGGTGCCGGTGTTGGTATGAAGACGCAAAAGTAGAGTAAATTGATAGTTATCCTTTTTCTTGAATGATTGAATGTTTCCCAGGTGCGACATTAGCTAAAACTATGAGCATTTGACGAAGGACGCCTAGGCGCAAGATGACCATTGAAACGTGCGATCGCTCGCTTACAATGGTGCAGCCACGATAATGAATATATCTTTGAGGCATTAATGGCATGTTACGGTGGAAGGATCAAGAAGCACCCGCAAAGGATAAAATAAAGTAATAGTCAGAGGAAAGATAGACATGTTGGCAGACTTTACATTCCTCGCATGTGCTATGCGTAGAGGGAAGCAGCGAATTCAATAAAGCAATGCACAGGACCTGCGGCATCATGGGCAGATCTGGATATCCCATACCATGTGCGCCTGTAAAGGAAAGAACACCCTCATGAAGTATGAGATTGGATGTTAAGGGACCTCGCCACATATGCTTGTCTGTAATATCATGCCACCCTGGCTGTATTTGTAAAACAAAGTGTCGAAAGTAATGTAAGGAATCCGTTGCTTCATCATCGATTCGGTGACTGCTCACATTGTTTGCGTGCCCATCGACATGCGGCAGTTTCTTGCAAAAGAAGTCTTCAAATTCCACCACCTTGTTGTTCCTCATGAACATCGATGAGGTCACCATCCTCCAAACCGAGCGACTGAGGTGTGTCAGTGTTTAAGATCCTCTTGCCGGTCGGTGTGAAGAATCTAAGCGAGTCAGGTTTGCGACCTCTCTCACGACAGAAGGCATCCATGAGCTTCTTCAACACAGTTGTGCCCTTGCACTTGAACTCAACCTCGTGTCCGGTAGCATCCTTGACTTTGACAGACATCCGCTGAGTTTCTGGGTTAGCCTCTCCGTTATCCATTCCCTCGTCAGCCGCGCCTCCAAGTTGCTGCAGGAATACATCGATGCAGTCACCGTCTTCCATTTCCTTGGAAGCCGGGGTCTCATGATCCAGAAGTCGATCTCCGTCGAATAGGAACCGAACAGCCAATATGTCGAGACCTTGGCGCTGGCAGTATGCATTCATGACTTTCTTAAACTGGGTTGTGGGCTTGATCTTAAAGAAGATCTCCGAATTCGATTGGTCCTTGACTCTGATATTGATGTGCTCTCCACCCTCTGGCTTCTGGTCAGGTTTCGCCTCAGCTGTACCTGCCTCGTCCTCCGCACCACCAGTCTGCTCGAGCATGGCTTGCACCATATCACCATCTTGCATTTCCAACGATTCAGGGGTATCCGTGTCTTGAATTCGGGAACCCTCAAAGAGAAAGCGAACAGTATTCCTAGCCAGGGACTGACGATCGCAATATGCATCGAACACCTTTCCAAGTTTAGTATGGCCTTTGATCCTGAAGAATGTCTCGCCCTCGTTCTGATCCTTGACCTTGATATTGATGGCACCCGCCTTCTGCGGCTTCTCATCTTCTGCCGTAGGAGCACCAGCAGCGCCAGGAGTGCTAGCATCCGTGCCGTCTCCACCAACCTGTTCAAGCATCGCTTGGATCATGTCTCCATCCTCAAGATCCAGACTTTCCGGGGTATCGGTGTCCTGGACACGGGTACCTTCGAAGAGAAAACGAACGGTGTTTCGGGCGAGGGATTGGCGATCGCAGTACGCATCGAAGACTTTACCAAACTTTGTGTGCTTTTTGATCTTGAAGAATGTCTCGTTTTCCTGCTGATCCTTTATCTTGATTTCCAGGGTTCCAGCCTTCTGTTCGGGATTTGCCTCAGGCGCAGTACTACCACCGCCTGCTTGACCATCTGACATGACATTCTCGGACATCTTGACGTCTTATGTAGGTGTGTGTGCGTCTGAGAAGGTAGGATCAAAGGGCTGGCAGTAGAAGAAGAAATTAGCAAGAAAGTCATGGAAGGTGGATAGCGAGGATGCGATCCACGATGGAAGGTAAATTTAGATTCCTCGAGCTTCGAATCAAGATGTGATACCAGAGCAGACTTGCCTTCGATGCAGTCCGAGTCTTAGAAAGGAGTCAAGCAGGAGAGAATGTCGCAAGGCTGCAAGGCTGGCTCGTCTTTAATCTTGTTTTGTTGACTGAAGAGGCCTATATGCGTTGAGTTATCATAGATTTCCGAAGTCACAGAGATACGATGCTATAGAGCGACTTATAATGTGCAGAAGGCAAAAGAGTAGTGGTGTTTGCTTGAGGTTGCTGCTGCAGGATAGGTAGAGGCTTGGCCGCGAGGCTGCGAGTTTTATCGATCTGGCGATAAGGAGCCGCGACTCGAGGGGCAGCACACAATTCACTATTGCTTCTGCCTTGTTATTGATGCGATCGATTCGGATCCCGCCAACAGATTGTCCTTCTTGCAATTTGATATTTGCAGAGAGGAAATCAACAGAAGCCGGGCGGGAAGCTGAATGTAGTTTTGTTGGTTGTCGAAGTGACGCGATATTCTGCGACGCGAAGCGCGAGGTACTGTAATGATAAGCTTTGGAGCCAAGAGCTCTCTTCCCGGTCCGAACAAAATTCACTCAGAAACTCTGGAGATGAAGGAATCGAGAGCAACGTGTATAAGAGTTTGTACTGTAAGTTTATCGCAGAGAAGGCAATCCTAATTTACATGTAGAGGTTGCCCGCAAGCAGTCTGTCAAAACGCCTAGGCACGTGACCAGTCTCGCTGGACTGTCTTTGTCTAATTCCCGAGGTCTGGTCTTTGTGTGAAGTTGATTGTCCTGGGAACGTGTACCACAACATCCTATACATTGTAAAAACATGTCTGTGAAGATCCACGGTCATCGTGCCATTCAAGTCGTAAGTTCTATCATCTTTCTTACTTGGTGGGAAACTTGAGCCGAACGTCCAAGGAGAACAAAGAGCAATGAGCATTGTCTTTCAAGACAAAGTTATTCTTCATATTTATGATAGATTCAATCAAAGAATGATGGTACGCATTCTTTCAGGTGCCGATAAAAAGTGGTATTTCTTCTCCCGGCAAGTGAATAGTAGAGAACAGCATCAAAACAAATCGACCTTCGCAAGCGAAACAGACATGCTGAGGTAGTACACCAAATACCCACCGTTTATATAATCTTCCTCAGTTCCATTCCCAGAAGCTTGACACTCGTCAACCAAACAATCAACTCCACACAATGTCTACTCCAAACAACAATCTACCACCATTCACCACCTTCCACCAGTGGGTAGCACAGAGAATACAGTCATTTGACTTCGTTGCCCACCCGGTGGTTGTTGATCCATTCATATGGACACTCGAAAGCGATATCGAGAGCTATGTAGTGGAGTACCTCACCAACGGTAGATCGGACGCAGAAATAAACCAGTTTCTCGATCTCCGAAATCGCATCCGAGACGCCCCGACTCCATCAGGTATGTCTGCACAGATGCGTGAAGAAAGAGACAGACGACTCCTGTACGAACATCCTCCAGATCTATCTGCTAACCTGCAACAGTTGCGTGTAGTCTTGGATACCCAGATCTTAACTGGAAGTCATTGGCAAGAGCGCCTGGGAGATCGCGAGCTGATGGCCGGGGTTTCCCAAGAGGACGTAGATGCTTTGCTCAAGGCACGAGAGGCAATAGTGCACAGCTGTTGGGTCATGCTCATCCTGGACAACATGTCCTTGGAGCAATCTCGAGAGCTGAACTCTCAAATCACACAAGAGCTGAATATCGCGTCTAGAATTCGGCCAATAATCAGCGCAAACAGACTTCGCTTACTGGAGGAATCCCTGGATCGAGCCCGTCAAGATATCGAGGGCCCTTATGATGAACGACAACAACGCGTCGAAAGTTTCATACGGGAACATAGAGAGCTCAATGGACAGTACGATCAATTCTTAGGTCGCTTCATGCAAAGTGTCACTGACAACGGCTCCGAGTCAGAGTCGTGCGCCGATGAATCAGAAGAAGAGCATCCATCTCTTGGAGTCCACACGTCTCATGATAGAAATTCGTCAGATGATAAACATGCCTTGCGAATCGCGGAACTTCATGGCAACATTGATTCACTCGTGGAAGAACTTAGTAATTCTAGCGACGAGGATGTAGACAGTCATGTCCGACACCGACCAGACTGGCACGCGTCTGGCAACATCCTGGGAGACTGTGCCCGAAGAATGTAAGGTGACCTCTAACTTCTGAGTCCACCAATACCTCAACATAAAACAGCAATGTCTTAGACTTTGCTTTTACCTGTTCCTTTGAGCAAACCTTACTTCTACACCCAATAACATTCTTTGGACCATCGTGGACTTTTAGTCTTGACAGTCCTAGGCAACCAAATCCAGATATAGAATATTGAACGAAAAAATGAATTTTTCAAAGAATAGCTCTCCAAAATAAAATAAAACGTGATGTATTGTATGATGAGGAAATAAAAAGAGGAAAGCTCTTGACATCGGGATTGACTGAGCAATTGGAATGTGACGAAAAACAAAATTAGAGATACACTGCTAGCGCCACGCGATCGTTCATAGCAGCTCAAAGCAGGAAAATAAGTGATAGATAGGCTGCACAAGTGAGGTATGACAGCTCGATGATCGCGCGTTGAGAGCACTACCGTGCTGGAAATTCCTAATAGCCCCATCAAACTCAGCAAGTAAAGAGGGTCATTCTAGCCGTGGACCTAACAGTAGTACTGGGTCTCTTACTATCAAGCTCCCATTAAGAGCCAAAAAAAGAATAATTGCGTTTGGGGATGCTTGATGATGTATGTTTAGAGCGTGTGGTTGAGAAAGCTCATTTTTGCTGACTAAGAACCTCGATGGATCTTCGCCAGGAGCTTTTCTCCGGCTCAACCTCACTTTCTCCACCAATCCACATCTATTCTCGAATCACTGAACGATCGACCTCAACGGGCAGTGAAATATATTTTCGATGCCGGAAATGTGTCACAGCACAGAGGCATGCCGTTCGTGGCAATTGCGGCAGAGATTTTCAGTGACGCAAGGCTGGTTTACGATACGGTAAAGTTGCAATATAGAAAGGCAAGTAGGCTTGTTTCCTTTTCCTTTATTGTTTGATTTCGCTTCCTATTATCAATTGCAAGCTCTCCTTTTCAATGGACCGGCCACGAATCAGACCGAACAGCAGGGACCAGCAGAATCTTTACAATCCAAGCAGCTTTCGACATCACACAAGATATCCCTCCGCCATTCCGACAAGTCAACGTACAAAGAGTCATGTAAGACGGCCTTCAAGACTCGACACTTCTGAATCTCTATCACGTTCCCGAACGCAGCTTTCTGCCCACACACCCCCAAGCCACTTACCTCCACGGCGACCATTCTCTCTCGCTGGTAGCAGCAGACTCCCGCCAGCCCATGGCGCGAGCTACATTGATCCTCACTACCACAAGTTCAATCCCAGGTATCAGGAGCTAAATACACCACTATGGGGGCTGGCAAAACCATTACCAAGAGTTGTGCGGCAGGGAATGAGGAGGGATCGTAGTGGTGCCGATCGGGAAACCATCGAAGATCCGGAAGCAGAGATAGAGGAACCTGGCAGCTCCGAGGCGATACCACAAGTTGGCATGATCAATGGCCAGAGGGAGGATGCCGGGAAAGATCCCGTCGGGCATCGAGAGAGGAGCAGTGAACGGGGGTATGGGCATCAACGAACGAACACAGGAAGTACTACCCAGAAGGTCAGGTCTCATGACAGTGTTGTGGATCCTCACTCTTCTCTGTTGCAAGAGAGGAGGAATCCTATGGATGAGTGGGTAAATTGTAGAGTTTCGAAAATGAGATCTGATCCCCTCGATGATCGCCTTGGAGATCTAGGAGAGAGAAGTCTCAATCCGCTATCGAGTGTGCAAGAAGTACCATCTAAATCCGCCTCAGCATCCATCTTCGCGTCTTCTGAAGGCAGCAGAGCAACATCTGACTCAGCCGAGATTGATCTCGAAGCTGGGGAGAAAGTCGACGAGTGGCCTGTGGAAGATGGAGAAGAGGCACAATATCTAGAAGAAGAAAGAAGCATGCATAATTCGTGGGCAGAATTTCGAGCAAGATTCAGAGAACCTCTCGCGGAGTGCTTAGCTGTAAGTCCACACATCCACACTTCCTCATGCAGCAGTGACTGATTGTGAACAGACCATGGTAGCTGTTCTCCTTGGGCTTTGCACTAATCTTGCCGTTCAAACCTCAAGCGAGACATCGGGCATCTACTTATCTTCTAACTGGGCCTGGGGTCTGGGTGTCACTATTGGTATCTATATCGCTGGTGGGATTTCAGGAGCTCATCTCAATCCTGCTATCTCACTTATGCTATGCCTGTACCGTGGATTCCCATTCCGAAAAGCGATGGTCTACATCACTGCCCAAATCTTCGGCGCCTTTCTCGCTGGACTGATAGCCTACGGCGTGTACAAAGATGCCATCAGTGCTTTCAATACACAGGGTGGCTCAGTTGGAGCTGCTGGCGGCACTAGCACCTCATTCATCTCACAGCCTGCTTCATTTGCAGGTGTTGGGACGGGTTTCGCCAACGAATTCGTCGCAACCGCCATTCTCGCTTGTGCGATCCTAGCTCTAGGAGATGACTCAAACGCCCCTCCAGGAGCAGGTATGCATGCCCTGATCGTCGGCCTCCTTGTCACTGTCCTCTCCATGGCATTCGGCTACAATACGGGCCCATGTCTGAATCCAGCGAGAGACTTTGGACCTAGGAGTGCAGCTGCCGTTGTGGGTTATGGTGGAGAAGTGTTTACGGTTGAACACGCGTGGTGGATTTATGGTGCTTGGGGTGGCACGATCAGTGGTGGTCTGGTGGGCGGATTGTTTTATGATGCAGCTATCTTTGTTGGGGGTGAAAGTCCAGTAAATTATCCAAGAGGGAGAAGGAGGGTGATCAAGCGGAGAGCAGAAGACGAAGTCAAGAGAGGCTGGTGGAGATGCAAGCAGACGATATCATGAATAGATATACTGAGTTGGTATTTATTGATGTCTACCATTTTCTTCGTCGTCTTGTCTACTTGACTTTCGTAACAGGAGGTCACGATGCTGCAGAATATGGAGACTCATTGTAAAGATCGGTTTCTTTTCGTTGATACAAGTGACTGAAGGACTGGGTAGTGGTGACGGTTCTGTGGCCACATTCGAGCTTCTCTAGGAAGAATAGAACAGAATGCCAACTGCCCAGCAAACTTTCGCTTATGGGTTCTCATCAACAGATGCATGTTAGGCGGCTGAAGTGAGGCGCTGAAAAATGAGTAATGAAGGTAACTAAGATACCTTCTCGAAGCACAACCAAGTATATTTTATGATTACCATTGTGATCGTCTTATGACTGCAATATATGAGCCGCTAATAATCCACAACATGTCCAAAATCCGTCTCCTCGGGCGGAGAAGGCTTGATGCCGCAACAGTCGATGAACGTGAGACCCCTTCTAGGCATTTGAAGTCTTTTAGTCTATTTCTAATATTGCCCGACAGTATGACAAATTTTATGAGTTGATCTTCCAAGAATTTATGTCGTGCCCCTGGATTTAGCGAATGGTCACTCTGACCCAGGCAAATGTCGCTAAACCTTCAGCGTATCACTACTATAAATGGGCCTGATGAGTTCCAGCGAGAACTCAAATTCCGACCACATTACTCGTCTGGCATCAACACGAAGGGCGGGCGCCTTCTTCAAACATGACACGCCGCTGGTATCGGCGAGACAAATACGGAAGCCAAGTCTGTCTACTCCATCAATAGCTCGACCTATCAAAAGGCTACAATATCACGTGGACTACCTCCACTTCACGCCTTTCCGTCGTCAAAGGTCTTCATCAAGTGGTATAAATCTCCGGGCTGTCAACAGAACATACTGGCCTAGCAGTCTCAACAAAAGAATCTATCCTGTCTCTTGATCAATCTCCAAAATGACTTTCAACCCCACCGAGTACAAGGTCCTCAGTTTCGACATCTATGGGACACTGATCGATTGGGAAAGAGGCATATATCAGGGACTCCTTCCTCTCCTCTCCAAGCTACCAGAATCAGACCCTCGACACCCATCAAACCACTCATACGATCAGGACAGAGCCATAGCTCACGAGATCCTCTCTGAATATACCAAGCTCGAAGCACAAATCCAGATCGAGCACCCCACTCTTCCCTACCCCAAAGTCCTGGAAGCCATCTACAAGCGTCTCGCCTCACAACTCTCTCTTCCCGCATCAGACGCAGAAATCACAGAATTCGGCTCTTCAATAGGAAAATGGCCTGCCTTTCCCGACACTGTAGCCGCGATGCAAACCCTCGGCAAGCATTACAAGCTAGTGGTACTCTCCAACGTCGACAAAGCCTCCTTCTCAAAAACGCTCTCAGGTCCTCTTTCCGGCGTGAATTTCGACGCCATTTACACAGCTGAGGACATAGGGTCGTACAAGCCCGACCTGAAGAATTTCCAGTACATGGTTGAGAATGCGGGGAAGAGTTTTGGGGCGAAGAAGGAGGAGGTGTTGAAGGTTGCTCAGAGTTTGTATCATGATCATATTCCGGCGAAGAAGTTTGGGCTGAGGCCGAGTGTGTGGATCAAGAGGGGAGGAGATGATGCGGCGATGGGGGGCAGGTTGGAGGATGTGAGGGATCAGGTGCAGCTTGCTGCTGTGTTTACGACGCTGGGGGAGTTTGCGGAGGAGGTGGAAAAAGCGTTTGGGACAGTATAGTCTGGGGATTCAGATTTTCAAATTTGAATAGATAGCATTAGACTTTTGGAAGCTACATAAATGTTTTTGGCTCATATCCAATTGTCATAAAAAGGTTGTTTGCAACCGAGGCTTCTCGTGTTAAATCCTAGAACACTTTCTCTGGACGGTCATTATTCGTTTGGAGAACTCGTGTGCTCCAAGGAAGTAGAACTTGGCAAAGGGAGTGAAGAAAGGATAATTCTTTAAATCAAAACCTCAAAAGTATGAAAGTGACAGGTAAGGTGCTCAATTTATGGGTAATAAGTCAGACTCAGATGACCCTGAGCCCATACTAAGAAAGTGGCTGTTAGTCTACCCAGAAAGTGTATCCAGATACACCCCACTAGGTAAATGCTCGGCTTCAAGCAAAAAGTAGAAAACCTTACCCTCCTTCTTCTTCATAACCACCCAGAGAGCCAAAAAGAATTTTTCAATCTTGGAGGTATTGAACCACACCCGATTTGAACGGATAACCTTTCGATCTGGAGTCGAACGCGCTACCGTTGCGCCAGCGGTCCTCGATTGAATGTCTGAGATGTTTTCCACCTGCTGACGATGCAAAATCTCGTTATTTGGCTATCTATTAGGAGCAAAAATGTGGTCTTGTGGCCGCTATCGCTTACTACCTTTAGCGTGAAATGTCACGGATTTGCATCAAACATTACGTCTGAGTTGAGTATAAGAGCAATATAATAACAACTATTTTGAAACATGCCTTTTCTCTTCTCGAGTAAAGTTTATGGTTTTCTAGACAACTAGATATGATGTTTCCTTGAAAAGTCCCAGACATCTTCCAAAATCACGCTAACGAAGGTGGCTTGTGGTGCCGAGGAAGTGAGTACGGAAGCCCGTGCAGACCTCACTGCTGAAGACGCAGCCTCGTCCGGCCTCGTCTTGAATTTATATTGCATCCTCAACCACACATTCTCTTCCAACACATCCCAATGCCCCCTTTCCCCACCACCATAATCCGACACATTCACCTTCCCTCTATAACACCCTTCCACATCGCACAGTCCCTACAAAACCATCTCGTCTCCCAATTCCTGTCCTACAAAGCCTCCCTCTCAACACCCGACCCTTTGGCACCCCCCACACCCACCATCCTCACTTTCGTACCCACACCAGTCTATACTACCGGCCGCCGCGAACACGATTCAATTTCTGCCGAACAGCTAGCGATCTTGAAAGCACCGCTGAGTCCATTGAGGAAGACCTCGCATAACAAGTACAGAAATCCAGAGTGGGCGGCTGTGGTTCCCACATTGAGGGGAGGGCAGACGACGTTCCATGGTCCGGGGCAATTGGTTGTATATCCAATTTTGGATTTAAAGCCTCTCCCTCTCCCCCCATCATCCCAATCTACATCTCCATCCTCTTTAAGATCCAATGCCAACGGAGAACAGCAGGCCAGAGACGAGGGAACCAACAATGTACCCCTCTACAACCTCTGGCCTAAAGGGCTGAGCGTACGGTGCTACGTGCACCTCCTCGAACAAAGCACAATCAATACACTTGCGCACTGGACACTGAAAGGAATCCGGACCTCGAATCCAGGAGTATGGGAGGAAAGCGGCGAGCGGAAGATTGCTGCGCTGGGTGTGCATCTACGCCGGAATATTACGAGCTATGGGGTCGGCTTAAATGTCAATACGGACTTGCAGTGGTTCGATAGGATTGTTGCTTGTGGACTTGTAGGGAAGGGGGTGGTCAACATGAGGGATTTGGGGGAGGAGATTGGCGCGTGGGATATGTCTCATGGGGGGAAGGGACAGCATAGGGAGCTGGAGGATGTGGAGATGGAAATGGAGAGAGAGAAAGGGGGAGAGGGAAGGAGGCCGTGGCTGGAGAGTTTGCAGAGGAAGAATGGAGTACAGTTGAGGGGGAGATTGAAGCCTGGGATTGTGGCTAAGACATGGGCGAGAGAGTTTGCAAGAGGACTTGTGGGTGAGGGTGGTGAGGAGTGTGTGATGAAGGTTAGGATTGAGGATCTAGACGTCCCTGATGCGCTGGCGGCGGCGTATAAAAAGGAGACAGAACCTTGGAGGAATGATTGGGAGGACGATTGGTAGGATCGACTAAGAAGCTTCGAACATGAGCAAAAAAAATTCCCGATGATCCGGACGTGGTAAACCGGAAGATGGCTGGAATTTTCGAATTACCTGATACATATATGTACCAGATACTGGTGCCTACGGTATTCAGTAATGTAGACACTCTGATTAAATCCCTTCTACCATTTCGATGCCCGGGGTCTTGAAAAGCCTGAAGGTGAAAGGTTGAGAGTGTAGGCAAATGAAAGGTACAAAACATATACCCAATGTTAGTCATGAGTACAAATGGCATCAACCTATTAGACCAATATCCTACATTTTCTGAATGTCCTGAATTTTCATTGCTCATAACGTTTTGGGGATTTTCTCAAATTGAGGATGGATTTTGTTATTTCAAGGACTCTCGAATAAGGACACCACCCTTGTAGTCCCAGCCATCTACCGATATAATGGTGCAGCCTGGGGGCGCAAAAGCTGTACCACACCGGAAATGCCTCCGCATGAACGGCAACATTTGCTTATCGAATCAGCAATTGAGCAGGCGACACTGCGGTTGATAAAAAGTCGTAAAATACTTTAAACATTCAAAAACAAAACCCGCTGTTTTCGGGTATGTTCAGATCAGTTGAGGTTGCAGAATAGTTGATGCTAGAGGTCAGGCAACCATGTACAAAGTTTCTTATAGAATTAAAAACCTATTAATCCTGAAGATATCAAATCACACTCGATTTGTCACGTCCCAGATTCTCCGATGCGTTGTGAAGACATGCATTCATTCCATATATTTCAAAGACCTTCTTCAATCACTGATTAACGCCCCTCGTGTGGCACGCTTCCTCATGTTAATCCTCACTACGGCCCCTGCTTCGCTTCTTACAGACGAGGTTGGGAAGTAAACAAACTGGCAAATCAAGTATCCAGAATTGTCGAACGAAGACAGGGAGAGTTTGAGAAGAGGCTGGAAAATAATGAACTGAAATGAGTCAGGGCTGAAGTTTTAGGTCGTTCTCATGTATAATATCTTATTCTTGAGAAGCATCTGAATATCTTGCCATGATCGAGCAATATTGGCTCACGCCAGCCATCCTCCTCGCATCGACATTCTGAGACCAAAAAAATCAAAATAGAGGAGTCCTGATCTAGATGAGTTCCAAACAAGATTAGTGGACCAGTGGAAACATCACGCAGCGCTTTTATATGTCTGTCTCCGTAACCAACTAAGTGATCCCGTACCAATCCCAGCCAGGCACGGCACGGTACGGCGATAATACGCGCCTGAACGGACCAGACACAATACCAAGATCAAACCCGGACAGAGCCTCTGAAAGTAGTAAGCGATCGCCGAAGCTACGGACCCAGAACCCAAAGAACGAAACGCATCGGACCGTCTCGCCATTCCCGACTCTGCATCTATGGAAAGCATATTATGAAACGAGACGCACATACACTTGCTACGTGACTGCCATACCACCGGTAGGTGCCCGCAAGCCATGCAAGCAAGAGACTCAGTTGGGAGATCAAACTCCGATGAATGTGCCAAGTAAGTACGGGAACGAAGCCAAGAGATGAGGCATATAAATCTATCTTGGACGCCACCATCGCATTTCCTCTTTTTGACGCTCGTCGGGGCTGACACCAATGGGGAATAGATGTTTATTCAGTAAGCAAAGAGGCCACCAATCGTATCCTCGTCTGACATTTTCTTCCTTCGGGGGTATTCCTGGCGAGCCTTGAGTTGCCTTGAGAAGAAGTACTGATCAGCCCGACATCAAGAATCAAGGCTGAAGGTACAGATATTGGAATTTGTGTGCATTGAATTGCACTTCCCTATTGCGGGTTCTTGCAGCCTATGAATAGATAGTGGTGGATGGATACACGAAGCCCACCCCAGGCTACAGTCACTTGTGAAATTCGCCTCTCGCCCATTTCGCTTGAAAATACCCAAAGCACAGACCACATCTGCCATTATCGGTACTGACAGCGAAGCACTCACCTGAGAAGATCACACGTGAAATGTGAACAGACGAACGTTGATACTTTGTGATGAAGAGCTCTATTACGCATCATTCTTCTCAAGTCCAGCGTACCTCACTGGCACAATACCTGGGGTAGCTTACAAATATTTCGAGACTGGTCTGCCAACATTCATTTAGCCAGAGCCTCGTCGTCCAATCTATATTATGCGGCTCATTAACACAAAGAGCCTCCAGCTCCATGACTTTTCCTTAGCCGAAATCCCACCATATGCAATTCTCTCGCATACATGGGGCGATAGTGAGGTGACGTTCCAGGATCTCTCCCTACCTCAGAGCCAACGAGTTGTTAAGAAAGGCTATGTCAAGGTTGAGAAAACGTGTGAGTTGGCACTAAAGGATGGTCTGGGTTTTGCGTGGATCGATACGTGCTGTATCGACAAGTCTAGCAGCGCAGAGCTCACAGAGTCAATCAACTCTATGTTTCAGTGGTACAAGGCTGCTGAGCTGTGCTACATTGCTCTCGAGGATCTTGAGCCAGGCACCACGTACGAAGCAGGATTTCCAAAGTGCCGCTGGTTCACGAGAGGGTGGACTCTTCAGGAATTACTCGCTCCGAGGACAGTGGAATTCTATGATATGGGCTGGAATCACCGTGGCTCAAGGCTCGATTTCACTAGCACTATCGCCAGGATTACTAGTATTCCTACGAGCCTTCTCAGAGGGGACAGCGATGTAGCAGATTATTCTGTGGCGGAAAGAATGTCATGGGCTGCTTGCCGGCAAACGACCCGTGTCGAAGACGTAGGATATTGCCTCTTGGGGATATTCGATGTGAATATGCCGCTGATTTACGGCGAGGGCACCAAGGCGTTTCGCCGACTTCAAGAAGAGATTGTCAAGCGCAACAACGATCTGACTATCTTTGCATGGGAATCGCCAAGCCAGCAGTCCAGCCACTTCAGTCTCTTCGCACATTCACCAGAGGCATTCGCTGATAGCGCTGGCATCGTACCATTTTCGAATGACTTTTTAGACTTTTCTATCTCCAATAAAGGTCTTCTTAGATCTGGCGAGTCCGTTCAAAGGATTGCTTTTGTGAAAACAAACAACCAGCCTTGTAGAGACGTGGTGCGATACCTTATAAATTTAGGGACTCGTAACGGTGCATTAGGAGGGATCTACCTACGCAAAATCGGGCCGAATGTCTTTTACCGGGATAGGGAGCTTCCTCTTGCGGGATTTGGGCGAAACCTAATAAAACAAGTAGATGTCTTTGACGCTACTGATTACTACATCCTCCTCGAATCTGCTCATAAGATGCACCAAAACCTCTCTGCGTGTGCCTTTCGATTGGGAGGCATACACATCCCTTTCCATAGCGACGATACCCTCACTCTTTGTGACGTTGTTCCAACAGCATTGTGGGATGCATCAGATCGAATTTTCTTGAGACCGAAACCTTACACTTGGTCAGGATATCCTATGGTACTTGCCACAGCATTCAAAGGCTCATTAGCAAACAGTACAGTCAGCCTTGTTGTACTATGCGACTGCAGAAGTACCGATCGGCCGCCAGTTTGCAAGCTGGCTGAACGAAGTCACTTACAACATGAAGCAGAGATGATATTCAATGGAAGACACCGACATGAGTCAACATATTGGGCCGATCTTGAGCTCCTGGCACCTCGTGTTCTCAAATTAAGCCACTCTGTGGACGTCAAAGTAGGACACCAGGTTTTCACAATATCTGTCTCATTAGTACAAAAGATGGTTGAAATTGAATCGTGGGAGGTGAAAATTGATATGTTTGACTTGGTTTTTGAGATTGTTCCAAGGAAGAAGTAGATTCGAGATCTGTTGGATGCAAGTACAAATGGCTGAGGAGAGTCTGCAAGGCATACACCGGCGGTTCCTAACGTAAATGAGAAGTACGTAAATACCGCCTCCGGATTTGCAATAACATTTCACATGATTCGTGAATTTTTCTTAATGTCTGGTTTATATTTATGAGTTAATAATGAGACATCCTTATGCAAAAACGGAGATAATGCAGAGGCTATTGAGATACTGTCATGCTGAAGAAAGATCTGGGGCTTAAAATCGTAGCTCGATAGTCGGTTTGTTGCATCAGTATGAAATACCAAACACTAGTAGAACAGGTGACAGGTACAAGCCACAGCCAACGTCAAGAATATATCAGGTAGTCTTTGCTGGCATGCTTGTTTTCAGGTAAAAGCGGGCGAAGTCGATGTTGCAAGCGGGCGTCCTCGGATGTCAGGCTAGAAATGATAGCAAGCAAGTAGGGCAGACAACGACAACACTTAAAGAACAATCAAAAGCCAGCTCGTGAGCGAGAATTGTAGGTAAGAGGAAGAGTGGCTTGTTTGCCTCCTCTTCATTCTTTTCATTCCCCTCCTTTTTTTAAGTCCCCCGACCACGCCCACAGAAACCAATTCCCATCGGCAGTAGGCAACCAACCTCCGCATTAACCCAACATCTGGGCCAAGTGACTGCAGCGCCATGCAAATCTTTCATCGAAAAGCTAACAAATTGCAGTAATAACAACAAGAACAACCGCCCAAGCCCGAAGGCATGCAGCAGAACCATGAAGCAAGTAATCAACGACGCGAAAATAAGAACGCCGGCTTCCCTCCCATATTTTCAAACACTGCCTCCACTCCATGTGGAACAAGTAGAAATAAATCTCCCAGGCAGAAAACAAGCAAGTAACGTAAGTAGCTAGGAACCACCCTCGCCCTATCGTATCTCGTCTCGTATGTCCGGATCTGGTCTGGTCTGTCTTGCATTTTTGGTTCTTGATCTCGATCTGAACAAGCAAAGCAATTCTTCAGGCCGTTCCTCCCATTCCTCGATGACTGATAAATTATCATCCCCAATTTACGACGGTATTGCTAAATTCGTAAGTGTCATATCTCATGCCCTTTGTCCGCTCGATCTCTCCCTCTCGTGCCGCTGCTCATCTTGTGCAATGCAACTAGACGGAGTTCACGCATGCCATGCAATGCCACGCTCAAAATCACGCCCGTTAACAACACGCAACCTGCGCCTCGTCTGCTTTTCGCGCCCAATCCTCCTCTTCTCCACGCGTCAGCTAGAACGCTTCCTCACTGGTGGGTCTTCGGATTCAGGGGTCCATTCTTCCGGCTGGAAATTCGGATTATTGAAATGGGCCGTGTTGTAGTGGCTGTTTCTGAAAGTTGACGTCTGAAACTGAACACGTTCCTCTTGCCAATCAGTTGCAGCCGCGGCCGCCTCCCATTCGTATCTACTGGGGCGAAACTGGCTTGAAGTGGTGGCCGAACTGGGTGACGACAGCTCCGATGAATGGGCCGATAGGGACGGATGAGAGGAGAGAGACGGCCGATGTTGCTGTGGCGGCGGCGGGATGTGAGTGAGGATTGGAAGCTGTGCTGTCGGATTTGGGAAGGATGGGTGGGCCGATGTGAGAGTTGGAGAGGTTAGCGAGCTTGGGGGCGGCGGTTGCGCGGGAAAAGAAGCCGGGAGCGCGTTTGATGAGGCTGTTGCCGAAGAAGCGCCAGGGGAAATCGGGGAAATTGATGCAGATATCGGAGATGGTGGGAAGTTGTCGATCTGGTTTGTGTATTGCGAGGGAAAACCATGATGTGATGGTTGGGGGGCAAGAGAGAACCCCGGTATGCAGGAGAGGAGTGACATGTCCATTTGACCAAAACCCTCCATGGATACAGGAGTACTTTGGATTGGTTGTTGACGACTGAAACTGGTAGCTCGATTGACTTGGATGTTTGTGTTTCGTGTAGCCTCCTCAATAGCTACATTGGGCATAACGTTTCCTTGATCTTTGTACAGGATGTCGTAGTGGCTGGGTCTGTAGAGGAGGTGGATCATGGGTCCATTGGGGTTCGTTGGAATACCGTTGGCATCCTCTGTCTGGAAAACATGGGTATTGGCTTGTGACCCTGGACTTCTGTCGAGGTAGAGAATCTCCGCAGAAAAGCCAATTGGCTTCAACAGAACATCGATCAGAAGGGTCATGCCCAAGTGATCAATCTCCGTGTTGGGGACTAGCATGCCTCCTTTTAGATATTCTTCGATACCAACATCTGGGATGAAGCCTTGATACATGGGAGGGTTACCTTTCAGACACGAAGCTGCCAGGAGTCTGAAATGGTACACAATGGCATCGGATACCTCCTTGTTGTTGAAGCTGTCCAATAGTATCTTCTCCGCTTCTTGAGGAGCTGTTTCCACCATCTCCGCCAGGCTTTTTAATGTGTCTGTTGTCATTTCGACCATGTCTTCGAAGACCCAAGAGTCAAATCCTCCAACGGTTGTGAGAAAGTTGTTCAGAGAGATCATGCGTGCCATTTCCCCCTCTAGCTGGTCCCGGTCTCGCTGTCGTAGTAGGGTCTCGAAGTAGGCGAAAGCGGCAGCTGTAGTAACGTGTCAGCAATTGATCTTGTCATCTATCTGCAAGGTAGTAGAGAGCTTGCTGAAGCTTTGATGTTCATGGAGCTCTTACCCCGCCATCCACAGTTTCCATCTCCAAGGATCGGCCGATAATGCGAGTATCTTTGTGGCAACGCCTGGCACACATCAGCGCAGGCCTAATTGGCGACTGCAGATACACTCACTGATGTCTTCGTCACGTATACGGGGTCTGCCTTTGCGTATTCCGCGGTGATAGCTTGACTGCTCTTCTTCTCCCCCACCAACGGACCCTGCAAGGTAAATAGTTAGCATTTGATCAGTTATAACATCCTCTTCCTCCACATACCTCCAAAGCTGGGTTGTAGTCCCGGGCCAACGCCTCCTGAGCATCTATGCCGTGGGAGCTCATCTTGGGGTAGTCTTGCGGGAGGCCCGAGCCGTTGTGGTTGGTGTTGGTGTTGTTGAAGTTCAGTGGGGATGGGCCGTTCTGGTTCGTAGCGGCGACGGGACTGAAGATGCGACCTCGAAACACCGGTGGGCCTCCACTGTCTACAACACCAGCAGAAGCTTGAAATCCAGCAAATTCAGGAAGCGGTGCTGATACTCCATACGATGAGAAATATGGCGTGGCTTGTGGTTGGAACATTCCTTCGTCGTTTGCACCTGCAATGCTCAAAGAACTGGAGCTGTTTGCTGGAGCCGAAGTGGACTGGCTGGGTTTAGAGCTGAGCTGAAGCTTCGTGTGGTTGAGCAGAGCAGAGCTGAGCTGTGCTTTGAGAGCTTTGTTGTAGGCTCAATGGAAATGGTCCAGAGGGCAATCAAGCAAGCAGGTAATCATCCACGCAAAGCAACAATCAAACTGTACGGACGAATAATCTCGAAGGAAGCTGGTCGACTTGGACTGGACTGGGCTAGGCGATTCGGATTGTTGAAATACTGGATCCTTCCGGCTGGCTTTGCAGAAGAGAATCAATGCGGAGCTGCAAAGACAGCAAAATATCCAGCGACTTTTTTCTCGTCTACTCGTGTCGCACAAGGGCATCAAAACACGCTGACCAGCAAGGCAGGAAGGCAAGGTAGGTAGGTAGGTTGACTAGGAAGGCAAAGTCAGGTAAGGTTAGGTAAGTCAGTTGTCAAAGACCCTAATGCAAACCAGTCGCCGGGCGAGCAGTTTGTGATGGAAGTATTGATTGGCCTGTCAGTCCTTGTTCTTGGTATATTATACAGTAACACCGAGGGTACAAGGGAAGAAGTATTGTGGGTAGTGGACGTTGGTTCCGTGGGCTGACTGCGGGTTTCACTCTTCCTCTCGAACTCTGGCAGCTGACGGGCATCACTCACTCAACTCATCAGAACCCCGCAATGTAGCGACGACAACAGAGGAGATGAGAAAAGAGAGGAGAACAAAGAACGATGGGAAGGATTCCGGAGTGCGGTGGAGTCGCAGTGACGTGCAGCCAGTGTGCTCGACCTCAAATCATTCCATCTGTGTGTTGTACAACACTGCAATGCACTCACTGTACACTACAGTACATGCTGGCCGGGACGGGTCACCCAGATGTTCTGCTGCACTACTACCAGACAGTAATGCCATGCCATGCGACCACCCAATGCACTGCAGAAATGCACCTCCCCTGCTCTCCAGCGCTCTGCTTGGTGGACGTGGACGGCGACGGCGACGGCCTGGCCCGAACTGAACCCTGACTCGTGGACCATTGGTGCCGTGTTGGTGCCGCCATGCACTGCTGCTGTTGGTTTCCACCCCTTTCCCTTGTCCGTCGGCCTCCTCTGTCCTTCCTTTCTCTTTCTTGACCATGCGTGCGTGCGTGCCGTTGCTGCTACTAATTGCACTTCTCATCGGCGATTCGCCCACAAACCAAATTACACGCCAGCCTCGGTATTCAGCCTAGGAAGCATCCAGCAGGCGCGCATACACATGTGCAGATGGCTCTGACTGTCTTGTCTGGCAAAGTCGATGCCGCCATTGAGTTTCACTTTACAGGAGAGGAAGGCAACTTAGTCCAAAGGGGAGTGAAGTCCGATGAGGCCAAGTATCAAAAGACGAGATCCCTCGCGCTGGTTCCGTACTTACGAGCTGCTCGATCGAGGAATTGAGATTAGCTTTGGCTGATGGACAAACTCGCCGGATCTCACTTCCGTTCACAAAGCCAGGGACGATGACTTCAATTGGTGTTTGTTTCTATTTCCGTTTGCCCCGGTGTTGTCAAATCATTGCCTGCCTGCTACGATCTCTGTTTGTTGGAATTGTTTCCTGGCTATTGCTATTCTGTCCAATCCTTCACTCTCGTATGGAATGCCCCACCACCTGCGTCCTTCCGTCTCTCTTCCATGTATGAAGCCAGGTCTCACACTTATCTCATTCTACGCTACAGTGTAGTGATAATCTACCTGCGTTACTGCCCCCTGCCGTCCAAGTATCCTGACATTGAAAGCGGATCAGAAAGATCAATAACATCATTCGAATCAACCCATAAGAATCAATATAAAACGGGAGATTGAAGATGTGGAACTGCAGAGCCTAGACTGTGCGCTGCTGTGCACGCGGGAACGGTTCAAGGATTCTTGAAGTAGTGGAACACCAGACAGGTACAAGTTGTAAATCTTCCGGTACTTGAAGTTGTGGTAAGTAGAGAAGGGAGCTAGCATCATACGGTTCGCTGCAGGGAGACCAGACTGGAAGATGGCTAACCAGGTTGGCATGTAATCTGGAGTAGGCAGATTCCTTTGGACTTTCAAGAATTACTGGTGAGCATGACGCAAGTTGTTAGGTTACGAAGATGATTGAATTAGCTAACTGCTTTGACTCTGATGTCTCGCCTACACAGTTCTGTTTACAGCAAAGAGTTCTGTGGCGAGGGAACGGGTTGATTAGCTCTCTCATCCAACATCCAAATACCTCTAATCCCTAATCATGGATCGGAGATCCGATGGCACATCCAACCAATATCACATCTCATCACACACACAGACGCAATCCAGAAAACAAGTCACCGGTCCCTCCAAGAACAACACTAAGATCTCCCATCACCACCCCACTGACCTCAACCAACAAGCCACTCACCCCTCCACATCTGAATCCCATACTCACCCAATCACCCTCTCCTCCCGTCACCCTCCAGGCGCTTACAGCGTCTATTACCCCAAGATCACTCTTTTTTCTCTCCCTCCCTCCATTCGCTCATCATTCTCCGTATCTCCGCGTGGGATGAGATACCCCGCCGCTTCCTCCACTCATTCCAACCAAGCAATCCTTCCGCTGAAGAATCCATGCACGGCGTAATGATACATCATATTTTGTCTCCCAGCACGCAGGCAAGAATGACTGACATGGCATTCTCTCCACGAACCGAACGGGAGCCAAAGAGCCCCCAAAAGCGACGCTACTTCTCCGCCATGAGCCAGCATGAAATACGACGCTACGAGGAGACGCCGATATGATATGATATGATTTAATGCATATGATACGATCCGATGATGGTCCGTCTACCAGCATATTTGAAGAACGAATCCTAGACACAATTCAAGGTAGTACTTTTAACCCACAATTTCAGCCTCCCTCATCACCAGGAACCAACAGTGTGTTTATGCATTTGAATCTGGCGACTCTGGCCTGGTTGCATATCGAATCTTGTCAATGGCATCTCAATCGCCAAGCTCAGAGCTTCGGCAGATACCCAGATCGATACAGCACATACCATCCATCTCGACCTGCCTCGACCCCTCCATCGTAGCAAAACAGTCATTTCACCCGTACTTCCACAGCATCCAATATCCCTCATCTCGCGAACAAACACAAAAGCACAGCACGATCCTGCGCTTATCTTGCCTACCCCCCTCCGCCCCCGGATCTCCGCATTATCACAGGTCACGGCAGCGGATAGCTGCATATCTCCCCTCCTCCTCAACCAGCGCTCATTCACCAATCTCATATCGATTGTCTCGCTACACCACCACACCACTATCACACCACACCATAACGCCTTTTCAGCTTCCTCCAGTCTTTCATGGAGACTCATTCTTGCTTCGTGTCTCTGGATTTGAGACAGCCACCTGCTTATCTAAGTGACTAAGGTTTTGCACTTCCAATGTCATCACATGAAATGTCCAAGTGCTGCAATTAGGGCCAGGCAGATCGCGCCAAACTAAGTTCGTTATGGACGCGATATCGATGTAGCTAGACAAGATTGAACCTTAACCTTGAATCTTCTCAGATGGCCTCGATGAGTCCGATCTAGGCATCTCGGGCTGGGTCGGCTCGGTACTTGCTTGGCCCATAGTTTAGGGAGTCGAAAGTTAGCTACAAGCCTACAAACTGTATTTTTTGCCAGCCACAGGACTTGTGCTCTCCCTTAGTGAGACAAAATCATAGATCCTTCTGTCCCCTCCCCAGCCATTTGCTTCAATTTCCCAATTTTGCTACTTACGAAACAATTGAGACCATCGTCGATTACAAGTTAGCTTGGCACTTCTCATACTTGATAGTGAGCGATCTCATCAATCGAAGCTAGAATCTCGATCTATCGAAGCCTATTCAAATCCCGTACTTAGCTTCGCACTCTCGGACCTCAAATGTCCACCCCAGAACCTGGGTCTCTCCTCTTCCTTCCCATCCCATCCCCAAATCCTTCCTTCCAAGCGCACGTCCACATCTCCATTCCGCCCATTTCCAACCAAGAAACAGATCAACACTTTTTTCGAACTCGGGCCACCCGGCTGTTCCCCGCGACCCCCATCCACTCACAGCCACTACACTTTCCCAGGTCAGGTCAAGAGGGACAGTGCATGAGCTCGAACATGGGGAGAGACATGGAATGTGGAAGCGTAGCCAGTTAGGGAGGTGATATTGGAAATGTTGCAGGGATAGGGAGGGAGTGCCCGTCCGCCGCCCGCGCCGGAACTTCCTTGCTAGTTTAGCTTATGTGGTGGGTTACCATCTCAGGACTTGTGAAGGAGTGATGGCGCTGAAGAGGTGATGAGTTTGATGAGATCAGGGCTTCAGCTGGAATCTTTTTCTTGGGTCTTTGGCAGCGATATCAATTTTGAGATTCTGATTGGAGTCCTCAACGAATCAGCTTCAACACGGCATTTATCACGAAGATCGAAACTCAAAATCCAATCAAGAAGGAAGGTCCTGACCTCGGAAATTCAAAGTTCGAGCTAAGAGCAAGAGCTTGATTAGCCATCTCCGGCCTGCCTTACCGGATCTTCTCCATCTCCGATTTCTTACCGGTTAGATAGAGTATGGTGCGAAAGCGGTAGATGATTTTTGCAGCGGCTTGAGTTCCCCGGATAGTAGGGTCCTGTGCTACGCAATGATTGCGCTTATCGAGGAGAGAGAGTGTGTGGTGCTTAAGGTCGAACGACATGTGTGAGATTCAAGAGGAAACATACTTGGGCATGATGTACGTAAACGGTACAAATGTCTCTGTTGAAGTTTGGCTTTTGGGTGATGAGAATCAATCATGTCTTCCTTTAGTAAGTGTCGACATATATTCTGCATGTTTACAGATGTCGTACAGCAATTGGTAATATTATCGATCAGTTTCTGTTCGGCTGCTGCCAGAATTGCACAGGCTGTTGCTTCAGGGATCTTCAGGATCCCTGTAGCATAGCGCTCGGACCAGTGAAATTCCGGCAAGCAGCCGAACGGATATTATCACAGCCCCAAAGCTCGGGTAGAGAACGCTTTCCCCCCCTTGCTTCCCTGAAGATGAGTGTTTGATGAAGATAGCAGGCGAGGCGGAAGTTGAAAGAGGACAAAAGAGGAAGAAAGAAATCGACTGATGGTCCGACCGCATACATGGAATTGGGATTTTCTATGCCGGCCATTCATTAATCTTCTTTCCTACGAGACGCATAGGCAGTACTGGACGGAGAAACAGTTGTTTATCCACTTCGAACTCTGCAAGATCCCAGACTCCGGATCACCAAGAATCAAGTTCGGAAGTACCTGATGCCTAGAAAGGAGATCCACAAGGCGGAAATCAGGCAGGCGGGCATCCACGTCACTTCACAGCACCATCTACCCGTTCACAGTCCAGCGGAGCAGACACCATCTGGGAAAATCCTCTCATTCCAATCAATCTCACGAATGCAATGCAGGAAAACATACGATATGCACGCAAGCTGAAACATATCCAATGGAAAGGCAGGGCTGGACTCCAGCTCCGACGCATTATCGCATTTCATGTATTATTCTGCCCATGCAATGCCATGCACGTATGCGAGCGATATCGCACTCTCGCTCGGTCTCGCTTGCTATCAACCCGCTGTAAACTACATTTTCTGAGTGTATTGATCGCTGAATAACCCACAGCCAGCTGCAGCGAGCCCAAGTCCGGATCATCTTCATTGAAATCATGATTCATTCGTCTTGCGTCCCACGACTGGAAAGTTCCACATATGCATCGCTTAGAGTTTCATATTGTGTATCCAGTGAGGTTTTCGTCTAGAAAGGAAGCTGTGAATGAGGAGGGACCACTGGAACCGCCTGGAGGAGTGAAATAGTTAGTAATTAACCAGCGAAACCAAATGCTGGTGCACACAGCATTCGATAAGGCTGACTAACCACTAACCATCATCTTCTTTCCCCTACCCTTTTGCTTGGCTGGCGGTCCCCAAGACAGTTTCGAGCCGACATTCGAGAAAGCGAAGCTGTGAGCAAGAGAGTCGTCGCCGGTCTGCTGCACATCGGGCATCTTGAATCCTTCGCCTTCGGAAAATACAGTCCGATAAAGAGTATCGATTGCGGACGTCCACTCTGACATGGCTCGTAAACGCTCGGCGTCACTGTCGTCCTCAATCTCAACCGTTCCGTTCTGTTGGTTGATCTTTCCCTTGACCTTCTTGTCCACGATAAGAAAACCGAGAATATCTTGGACTTCAGTTACTGGGATCTTGAGAGCCTTTCCGATGAAAGCAAGGTTGAATCGGGTGTAGGGAGCAATGAGCTTTAGGACTGCCTTAGTCCGCATGTTTCTGGTAACTTCATCAATGTTCTCGGCGATGAAAGGGTCGGAAAGGAGGTCTCGGTTATTATTGAGGACGGACTCATATTGGTGTATATCATCACGCTGATATGCATCAACAAGGTCGGTCATGGCGGCAATTCGAGGATCATTCTTGTATGGTTTCGTTTCCTGGGATTCAAAAGGGTTGATGTCGGACTTCATAAGCATTGTCGTGAGCACCAAGTACTTGAGGACCTGGATTCGTTGCAATGAACCGGCTTCGTCATAATTTCGGAACGATTCAAAGAAGTCACTCTGTGCATCCTTCCAATTCTCCTCGCTCATGTGCATCTTCCCACCACACTCTCGGATGATACCCATAATCTTTGGATGCGGCACAGCGGATTTGACCTTTAAAGCGCGCTCGTAGAGTCTCTTCAATTGTTTGTTGTTCTTCGTCTCGGCATACATCTGGATCTCATGGGCATAAATCTCCAAAGAATATGTGCCTTTACTGGGGTCATCTGTACCATCTTCTCTCTCGCAAGCCTTGTGCAACTCTCGCAACTTCTTGGTGACGGTGGCGTAGTCTTTCCGGTCGAGGTAGAGCTTCGCTAGCTTGATGTTGGTCTTGAGCCAAAGACGTTCGTTGTTTGTACTCTGGAAAGACTGCAGGGTTTGGGAATAGAACTCCTCCATACACCGACCTGCGGCCTCATCCTCAGAACCCTTCTCTATGTAGTCCAGGATGTTATTGATAGACTTCTCGGAATAGTTTCGCGTGACGGCGCTCTTGACGTATGTGAGTACTTCGGTGTAATGTTCAACGGCCTGGAGGTCAGCACAATATCGAGCTGCTTATGGGAGGACATACCTTATCATACAATCCAAGCTTGAATTCTAGTTTAATTGCTTGCTTCAAACCCTTGAATCCCCAATCGCCTTTCTCTTGCTCCAGCGCAGGCACTCCTAGAAACTCTTCAATGGCACCTTCAGGATCGGTAGTCTTCAGTTGCTTTGCATTATAGTATTTGTTCTCGATATCGACATCGCCACCCTCCTCCTCGTCGTCTTCTTCATATTCGAAATCGTATCTAATCTGTCAGAAAATGTCTAGCGCACTGCGAGTTTGACCTTACCCCTCCTGATCCGAATCTTGCATAAAGTCATCGTCAGACATCTTTGCTACTGACTGACAATAGAATAGCTCAAGTTTGAAGTGTTGCGCAAAGATCCTTGAGCTGGGTGAAGAATTTTACACGTTGACTGAACGAAAGTTCTTTGGAAGATCATATTCAGACGAGGTTGCTCCAAGGCTGCGAGCGAAGCTCTGGGGACGGTCACTGCTTGCCTAAAGCTTTGACAGCCTGTGATTGGCTGCGTCTCGAAAAAGCTTAGCGCTAACCAAGATGCCTCTGCCTGCCCCACGCTTTGCCTTTGCGCCTCGTCAATTATTTCATGATCTCACTTGCGAGGACAACAATACGACGATCTTGTTCTAGTTTGGAGCAGTCTGTCAGAGCGCATGACATAAAGATCTCATTCTTGTCCCTACTGTAACACTCTTCATCAACATCCTACCCCCAGCAGATCTACTGAAACCCTCAAAATGGGTGGCGATCTCAACTTGAAGAAGTCATGGCATCCCGTGCTCATGAGCAATCAGAGGCGGGTGTGGGAGGAAGAAAACAAGGCGCTGGAGGAGAGAAAGAAGACGGATCTCCGAATTAAGGAACTCAAGGAGGAACAGAAGAAGGAGGAGATCCAGAGGGAACTGGAGGCGGCAGGAAGTCGAAAGCGCGTCGATCGTGTAGACTGGATGTACCAAGGACCATCGAGTGGACAAGCTGGAACCACGGAGGAGATGGAAGGATATCTCTTGGGAAAACGACGGATTGATCCACTTATCAAAGGTGTCGAGCACAAGAAGTTGGAGAAGCAAGCAGCAGAAGACAGCTTCATGGCGTTGCAGCATGCCAATACTCTACGAGACACAGCAGCGAAGGTTAGGGAGGATCCAATGTTGGCGATCAAGAGACAAGAACAAGCTGCTTACGAGGCTATGATGAACGACCCGATCAAGCGCAGGCAAATGCTGGCAGCTGCTGGCCAGATCGAGGACTCAAAGGAGAAGAAAGAAAAACGACGACACAGACATCACCACCGCCACCGCGAAACTTCGGAGGAGCGTAGCTCGCGGAAACGGAGACGTAGGGAGGATACCGATGGATACAGGAGTAGCAGAGCGGAGCATCGACGGAGACGATCAACTTCTCGCCGGCGATCGGTGTCGCCAGAAAATAGAGGGAGGGGTAGGTCAGAAAGGGACCGAGACTCTGGTCGCAAAAGACGCAGAAATTCTTCCTCAGTATCCTCAAGATCTGCAAGTCCACCCCGTAGAAGGGATAGCTATGACAGACCCAGAAGACGATCTGGTCCACCCGAAGATCGTGGAAGAGATCGTGCCACAAGAGATCGAGATTACGACCGCAGGAAGAGGAGAAATACATCTTCTGCCAGTTCGAGATCACCTTCTTCAGAAAGACGGAGATCACCTGATAGACGTCAATCATACCCTAGTCGAGACCCAAGAGGAAGTGGTACGAATGGGCGTGGCGGATATGACAATCGTCGAAATGGGGGCTATGATAGGAGAGAAGACCGTCGTCCTGCACCACCGTCACGAGAAGCACCGAATGAAGACAAGGAGATTGAACGGCAACGGAAGTTGGCTGCCATGCAACAAGATGCCACAAGTTTAGACCTTGATCGAGAGAAACGTTTGGCAGCTTTGGCAGAGCAGGAAAAGGCTACACATGAGGCCGAGGATAAGGCTAGGGCTCGGTCTTCGAAGTATGGAGATAAGGGCGATTTCATCAATGGACTTCATAAGAAGGCTGGAAATATGGGCCTGGCAGATCGCATTGGTAGAGGTAGACAGGGGCTCCAGAGGGATGAGCAATAAGTTCAGCTTCTCGTTTGAGGACATGGAAATTCTATTGTACCATCATGGCTTCGCCATCAATGAAATAAGGGCAGCATTTCGCAACACTTCAATGTTGCCCGTTGACAAAAGCTTCTTTTTGTGAAACTATGTCCTCCCCAGACTGATATGTGCAGCAACTAGTTCTTCCCAGAGTTCTCCCTAGCTACAAGAACTTGCTTGTTCAATAGAATTACAACCATGCCACTATAAACACTTCTCAGCCGTCCTCCTTCCATGTGCTCTCCCTCTTCCCAGGTATGAATATTTCTCTCGCCTCACCAGTAACACATCCCCAAACACAGCATCCCCACTTCTTCTCGTCTCAAGCTCTTCCTCCACTCTACCCAATATCCACCTCCTTCAGCAGTACATATATCTGGATATCCAACTTCCTGCCACATACGACCATAGACTGGTGAGATACAGGGCATCCCGTCCGCTCTGCCATACTTAAGCACCAGATCGGTGGATTAGTAGTTGGGTGGGTGACCACCAGCGAATACCCACTGTTGTATGTTTTTGTTTTTCTCGTTTTGTATTTTTGCGTCTTTCAACTGGATAGAGGGCGAATGGGAGTGGTGGAGTTCAGCGAGGTTAAATGCTAGGGGACGGAGGAGGTGGACGATGAGGTGCGAGTCGAATAGAAAGAATGATGGGTTTTTAGTAGGACGTAGATGGGAGATTTGGGTTTGGAAACATAGATTTGTAAAGAATGCTAGTAAATATATGTAGAAAACTATAAGAACGATGCGACTTCGAAAGGTGTTGGGTGAACGATGCTGTCGTGACAAGAGCGTCAATATTGATGCAGACTAGAGGTTCTCATGGGAAGGTGTAGGAAAGAGTGGAAAACATATTCAGTACACTAACTCTTCTTTCAGACCCTGAGTGAAGCAAAAGAAAGATTTGAGAGTTAAGGTTGTACATGCTGGCTCTCAGTCTGAAGGGGCTTGGAGGAAACATTTGCAAATGCTCTCTTGTCAGGACCGGACAGTGGATAGACAGAAAGGAAGTAACCGAAACCTGGATGCGAGCGGGAGATTTCAATTCCTCAAGATCTTTTCTACCAGCGAATACAGTAGGCTAGCTGATTGACGAGCCTTTGGACTGTGCAACGAAGTTTCTCAGGAAGCCAGGAAGGCTCGTTGATAGGGATTGCGTCCTGTCCATTCCCCCAATCGAAAAGCAGGCCTTCGGTGAAGCATTGGTACAACAGCAGGGGAAACTACATGGCACATTCCAAAAATGGCCAAGTTTTCTGTAGTTTGCCAGTCTCAAGCGCGGCAGCTTCTGATTGTTGCGTACTTTCTCGTGGAGTTGAGCCGATCGCTCCGATCACTTTCCTCAAAAACTACCCACCCAAGGACAACATCGAGGCCGTGTATGCTGTAGATTCTATGTCCATGGAGCTAATTGATCGGTAAACAAGTGTACCAAGGATCAAACCTTCTTCTTCTGGTCATTGAATTGAGATTCTCATCTCGTCTGCAGTAACCATGCATCGATTGACAGCTCGACCTAGAGTAGAATCCCACCCTAGATCCAATAACTACCCCAACAGCGAACAAGTATGTAGCATTGCAGTCTCGGTGTACAATTCCGTACTTCATCAGTTCAATTCAATACGACGATCCACCCAAGCAGGCGGGCTTCTCATAAGATCATGTCGAAATTCATGAGGCTTACTCGAATATGCTAAACACACGGGCTGTGGCTCTCAGAACAGCAGTCGGTCCGTGAGGCGTGGAATACACTCTAGAGACTTTGAGGGCTGTGTATCTGCTAGTGAGATGTCAACCTGCCCAAAGTGGTGCTCTTAAAGGCGCGAAAGTGGTTCAAAAAGTCGCCTTGTATGGGTGAGTCTTGTGTGCCGGGGTAGAATATCCGCCAGAATGGTAGGTGGTATGGTGGGTCTGAACTGTACTCGGTGTGAGGTTCTAGAAGAGTCTTAATGTGGTGTCTGGGGTTGTGCAGATGCTGTATGGTCGTAAGTTGGTGAGTGAAGGAAGTGGAAATATCGAGGATTGTTTCCATTAGGCTCATGTCGGGCCAGTAAATGCTCCTGATATCTCTGGAGAAGCATCCATAACGAAGCTCGTTATTTAGCGAGGAAGTTGAACCTTTCATTGATGGACTTCGGTAAACAGTGTTGCTGAGAGGCATGGGCATGCTTTCGAGCCCATCGAGCAGCAACTTTCACGTCACCGCCATAAGATCCACAATACTCCAAATCGGCGAGCATAACTGCATACCTCTAATTCAAGACATCAACCCCGCAGTGAATACAATATTCCGATGCCACATGGCAAGCATGAGAAAGGTCTTCAGGGGAAGAAGTCCCACAGTAATCGAGAAGTGTTCCACGTGAGGATGCTCGCTCAGTAGGCGAACCACTGCGGGTACCTGGCTTCTCGGTGAGAGAATCCGACGAGAACGACTGTAATGAACTATTTTACGATAGAATGGAATGGATAGGTTTGATGTGAAGTGTCATTTGTCAAGATGTGGTGGCGCTGCGGAGTTAGGACTGAAAGCGTGAGATTGCTTACTAGTGTCAGATCGGGCTGTCCTTTGGTAAGACGTAACAAAGGAGGTCTTGAAAATGCTTGGAAAGTACAAGATACCTTAAAATATATCAAAATGTCTCTCAAGTGGAGTCTTGAGTGTAAACTATTTTCGTTCTTACATCGTCAAACGATTGGAAGTTGACGAAAGATCATAATAAGATGATATTGTTGGAAACAACACCTTTTGAAAGACTTCTGTACCGCTTCCATCTATCCGGCGTATTCCAATAAAGACATCTTGGATCCCCACCTGTCTCTTGCATTGTGGTTGCTTCAAGCTTGCCGGAAGCTCTCACCGAAATGCGCTAAGGTACCCCAGTATCTTAGTCACGTGATTCTGTGGCATCTTTTGGGGGCTGAATTCCATTCCATATCGGTCACAAAGATGCTGAAATTAATCCCGTAAGTTTCATAGACCGCCGACCAATTAGCATTCCTAGCTTAGCTCTTTCATGATGGATAAGGCGAAATGTTTGCCTAATCGCTCCCCGTTCCCAATGCAGCATAGCCACAACCCAGCCTTGCGATTTCAGCAAGCGAGCATGGGAACATCAACCTTCATCATCGATCCATCCTCACGACCAGCTCGATGAAACCTTTACATCGCTAAGGAACTGTACGGTTGTTTCTGGCTAGTAGCTCGCTCTCTCACCGTGCTTATCGCGACTTTTGTGCGCAATGCAGCGTTGCCTTGACAGCTCCAGAGACAACTACCTCCCCGTTTTGCCCCACCAGGCTGTACTTCAGTATCCATCTTCGGGTCCACCTAGCATGAGTTTTTGGACCTGGGATTCACATCTATATTCATAGTCCATCTCAAATACTGCCAATTACGAAGGCATACAGTGTTGTTGCTGCGCTGGTGATTCACACCGACATTCTTGCGACGGCCTAAACGTATAATAAGCGCGCCGCTTTCAGCCTCATTTTGGGATGCGGCGATACATCAAAAATATCATGTCCAAGCGCCAACACGACAAAATCACCATGGACACTCACCTCGACTTAGATCGTGAGCTTCGACCTCAGAAGCAGCAACGGGTTCAAGGCGCCAGCAGTAAAATCCCTACAGATCCTGAAAATCTCATGGACAACTGGTACATCTCAGCAAAAGAGACCAGAAAACAGAGAGACTCACCCGAGCCTCGGGATAGACGAGCATGGGAGGCGAGAAGAGCTCTCCATCCCATACCAAAGGGAAAGGTCCAATGGTGGTGGCAGTACTCCAGAAAATCTAGACAGCGAAAATGGACTGTTCGTCGGAATGACCAGCACAAGCTGAGTAGGAAGACGAGCAGTCTGGCCCTTGAAGAAACATCCTATAATCTTCCGATCGAGTTTGGTGACCTCGAAATTTCGTGGATCTATCGAGATTACTGGGTTTGTGGTGACACCAAGGAGTTCCTAGAGAAGCTGAATAGGTATGTTCGCAGCATCGAAGGTTTATTTGCTACTGACAGACCAACTAGCAAATTTGGCATCAATGGAGTGATTCCGGAGCAGAAAGTATGGGAAATCTTTGCCTGCCTAGTATCTGAACTCGTACCTGACGTGAGTGCTCCATCCCTTTGCTCACTGCAGTAAGCTTGCTAACTTTAGACAGGACAAAATATGGCCTGAAGCACCGGCATACATTATCGCATCTCCAAATACCATATGGCAAGTTGGAAAGTGTATGCTTCATATCGTCACCCAAGGCCGCTTCTGGGACGAAGATTACAATGCTTTGAACCCAAAAGAAGGGGACACTAAATTCGGCGTCTTCAAGCAGAAAGACCTTCAAGCGAAATACAGCAAAAGCTTGATGAAGCACATTCTAGGTTGCTTATCCATCAAAGAATATGAGCGTTTCACGAGAAAGGACTTGATGGAGCATTTCGAAAAAGTTCGCGCTGTTTACGCAGGCACCTATGTTCCGCCACCTATTGAAGAGCAACTCGACGGTCCTTACGAGCCTTCAGATCCCCGAATCCCTAGAGGCCTGACTCAAGAGGAGGGTTTGTTCTACGAGGGTTTGATAGAAATAGTCAAAGATCGAGAAATGCAATTCAAGAAAGACGGAATCGATCGAAAGCCACACATCGTTACAATCACGGATCTCGCCAAGGACTACGATGATCTTATGGCGATGATGTGTCTGAAGGAGTTTGACCGGATGGGAATAATCCAGATCGAAGGATTTGTGGCGAACTTGATGCCAGCGGAGCGGCGAGCTTTGTTTGGGCGAGGTGCACTGGACTCTCTCGGCCGGCCAGATCTGCCAATAGCTAAGGGCTCGGTTGGAGACGCTCAGCGACAGCTAAATAACTACCTGCATGAGTTCGATAACACTGAAGACTTTATTGCACCAGAATCTACGAGCTTGCTTGATGGTCAAGATCTTCTCACGCGGATCTTCACTGAGAAACCGACAAAAGACAAGAAGCTTACAGTGTTGACAATTTCGAGTCTGATGGACATTGCACAGTTCTCGCAGGAGCATACAGAGCTCCTCAGAAACGGAATCGCTAACGTGGTCCTTCAAGGCGGTTACCGCATGATTAACGACAAGCTGGTACCAGACTCCGCAGCTGCAAATAATAGATTCGATCTTGAAGGCGCAGCCACTTTTCACAAATTCATGCAAGATTACGACATCCCTTCCACAGCATGGACGAAAGTCGCCGCCAACGCCACACCCATCTACAGCTCTCTCTTTGAATTTCTCCACGACACCGGTCACCCTCTCGGCCGTTATCTCCGAAGCGTGCAGACGAGCCAAGAACTCAACTTCTATGCTCGCTGCTGCAGTGACCATCCTTTTGCGCCACATATGACGCAAGACTGGGCTGTGAAGACAAAGAGCACGTGGTTTGCGGCTGGCCATGAACCTGACGAGGAATATCCCATGGGTGAGGACATGCTACCTTACTTCACGAAGGTCATAGGCTACGACGCCTTGGCAGTGGTAGGTGCCTCTGGCGAAGATGTTCTCCAGAAATTCGGTATCGTCAAGCCGCTGAAGAAAAGACTCGATGCCGAACATCCTCTTCACCATCTCGTCGGCATACCTAAGACAGATGGAACAGATGACGAGGATGGGCTTCCGGAGGAGGAGAACTTGGACGGGACAAAGATGGGCGTTGCCATCTCGGCACTGATGAAGGGCTCAATCCTATCGGTGCAGCAACACTTGTCATAGCATGCCAATACGACATGCAGTTCCAAGTTTATAGCCCATATCTTCGACGTGTGGTATCATCGTCAAACTGACAAGAGCTCGACGAAAATCATCACCGGCTGACTTTTACCTGTATCATATCATTGCACTCCCGCCAGGACGCTGTACGTGACAAGGCCGGTTCCACGAGTTCTTGGGACAGATAATGCACGGTGTGTGTGAATAGGACTTCATAGATAGGCTCGAGTCTTCTTCGCTGCTTTCAGTCTTGGTTTGCCAGAAGAGTGAGATACATGCGCGCAAAGCGATACGACTGGTTGCACTTCACGGCTCTACGATTTGATGGGTGGATAATGAATGTATGGGAGGCGCGGAAAGGTGTCGGGAAACGGAACTGGTATGGGGAAGGCGGAGAGGCGTTGGGCTTGGAACGGAATTCGGTAGAAGCTTGCTTTCTCCAGCAGTGGAGTTTTCTTTCTTTGGTTTGGTCAGGTTTGGTTTGGCTTCGTGGACCTTGGTATCTGGCACAGCAATTGGTATTGAGTGTAACAGTACATAACTTAGCTCGGTCCTTTAAAGAAAAAATGATGTTCAATCGTCAGGTGTGGGTTCTTCATTCTCCAAGCCTTTTTCTCTTCTCAGGAATTCAAGTCAAACTTTGAGGAAGCTGATTCCGTAATTGCGACAGTGGTGAGATCTACTCGAGGTGTTTTTGTTTTCTCTAATGTGGCCGAACAGTATCCACTACATGATTGCCATTCCTCAATTACTCGGCTGTCCTCATCACTTGATGGAGAAACATTACAGTGGACACAGCTGTTTTCGACGAAATCGGGAATGTACAGGAGGCTTGATTCGAAGTCGAAACCCATTTTTATACTTTCAAAAGCTCCACCTAGAATCAGATTGAAAATCATCTTCCCATCATTACACGACATCATCTGGTCTCAATCCTATCCTCGGCGACATAACTTGAAACGGAATAACTGGCGGCAAGTCATCATCTCTCGTCAGCCTCACATTATCCCCCGATGCACTCCCAGTCCTTACATTCTTCAGCGTCAGAACCTCAGCCGGCCCCCTATTCCTGGATGCAGCATTTGAAGCACCCGATTCATCCGCGGTGGTATCTTGCCCACTACTTGACGACGACCCGTATTTTCGTCTCAAGGAGGAAGCTGTTGTGCTAGCTCGCTTGATTAGTGGTCGTAAAGTGGGCAGACAGGCGCATACGATGGCGATGCCGATGTGCACGGCTGACCAGAGTTCTGCTCGAGCGAAGGCGACATTTGACTTCCTGGGCGGTAGCCAAGAATTACACGGACGAGGCCAGTGACAATGACACTTCAGATAATTAGCGCAAGAATGATGCTGGTAGTGATCAGGGATACCTACAAGCCTCCCAAAGCAAAGATGCCTACGACCAACACTTTCTGTTGACGAGACAATCGAAGTCCAAGGACCATTCGCACTGGGAGGATAAGAAGCAAGGTATCAATCACCAATTCGACAGCGCCCATAGACATCCAGTAGATGTTGAAGTCGAAACAATAACCACCAGCGCTTGGGCCGATCCAAAGTCGGTCAACTGGTAAGCAGCTGACTATTGTCAAAACGCTACCAACGAGCCACCAGACGAGAACAAGTCCGCCGACGATTTGAGATTGTAGGTAGAATTCATCGATGGGGAAGATGCGACGGTACATGTAGAGGATGGAGATCTTGATCGATGTCACGACTGAGAAGTACAAGGTCGCAGCGATGAATGATGTTTTGAGATAGGTTGTATGTTGAGTGAAATCGAAATTAGGATCGTCTCGATTGATCACTCCACCTCCATTTGGATCTGCTCTGACTCCTAAAAGCACATTTGAGCAAACGTTGTCTGAAATGGAGATTCAATTTACCGTAGAGAAGAATACCACCAGTGGTCAACATGAAGATGAGACCAACCAGAATCCACCAATCATCAGGACCATAACCAGCTTTGATGAGCCTTCGAGTCCAGAATCTCAACGCAACAGATATTACAGCCAGTACTGACACAATGGTGGAGGCGGTAGTAGTGTTTCTTGCCTGGGCTGAGGGATGATTATCCATGACTACTGCAAGCAAGATACAGAGAAAGTAGCACAAACCCTATGAGAAGATGGCTGAACGCGGGGGTGGAGAGGGAGACGAGAGTCTCTTATGGCTGCCGACACTTGAAGCCGCAGCCGTACCACCCACCATCGTGGGAAGAAGAAGGTGGCCGAGTATTCAACTCCTCGGGAGACAACATAAGAAAGGAGGATCAGAGGGAGGTACAGTGGGAGGACAATGATGGACGAAGCAGCACAAGCAAGGTTCAGAGTATCCAAAATTTGACAAATTATTCTATCACTGGACATTTCGAGGTATTGCAAGAGTCTGCTGGCCGGGGAAGGATTTTGACAGAGTTTCAACGTGCTACATGCCGGACTCATGTCGGTGTTGTTGGTACTGTACTACTCAATGTCGCACTTTCCTTGACTTTCAAGCTAATGCGACCAGCCAAGCGAGAGCACAAGCTTTCGAACCTCATCTCGTCGATCCACATCTCTGATCGTGAGAACTTAGAAATCTGACACGCTCACCTTGGGTAAGAACTAAGAGGCAAACTAGAATTTCCGTTTTCTTACTTCAACAACCTCAACCTCAACTAAACACAGCGATCTGCTCAGAGGAGAGTTCCATGCAAACATGGCTCCCAACACGCCCCTGGACGTGATTACTCCAAACAAGCCAATGAACATCGTCATTGTAAGCATCCATTCTGCGATCGAAGCAAATCAAATGAAATCGAAATTGACAATTCTCAGATCGGAGGCTCCAACACAGGTCTCATGAACGGCATCATCCTCAAACGCCTCGGCCACAATGTCCACATCCTCGAGCAAAACATCAAATCGGAACGCTCGGATCTGGCTGCTGGCATCACGACCCACCCCGAGTTCGATGAATTCATGGACGTCTACGATCTCGTTAATGAATCATGGTTTATCCAGAGTCCCGGTGTTCAATGGTTGGACAAGAAGGCAGCTGTCACACGTGAAGCCAAGAGACCCCTCAAGATGACCTCCTGGGGAGTCATCTATCATCGCCTTCGTGCCAATTTCGATGGCTTCACCAGCAGCTTCTGTCCGAATCTACCTGCTGCAGGAGAGAAGGATGGAACCGCAACGTTCGATCTGGGAAAGCGTGTCACTGACATCTTTGAGGTTGAGCAAGGTGTCGAAATCAATTTTGAAGATCTCCTGCATGAAAACAAGCAGGGTAGTCTTAGCGCTGACCTGGTCATTCTCGCTGACGGTGCCAATTCCGGTCTGCGCGGCACATTGTTCCCTGAAATCGAGCGGGCGTATGCAGGATACGTCGCGTTCAGAGGGACTGTGCCTGAAGCAGAGGTTTCCGAGGCGGCTAAGAAGGCGTTTGATCCAAAGCTTACTTACTTCTGCTTCAAGAACAATTATATCCTCCTGTAAGCCCCACAGCCACCAATTCACTACCCCGCCCTCTAGATATATGCACACTGATCAGGAAACAGGTACATCATTCCTGGTTCAGATGGATCTCTTGAGCCAGGCCATCGCCGCTACAATTGGGTTTGGTACCACACTCTTGCAGCCAACTCCCCAGACTTCACCGAGATCATGACCGACACCTCCGGCACCCTTCACCGTAATACTCTTCCCGCCGGTGGTATGAACCTCAAGACCTGGAGCAAATACGCCAATATGGCCAAGGAGCAAATGTGCACTCCCTTCGCAGACATCGTCTCCCAAACCACCCAACCCTTCATTACAGCCGTCAGCGACCTTGCCTGTCCCCGCGCTCTAGCAATGAACGGCCGCGTTCTCATCACCGGTGAAGCTCTCAATCTTGTCCGCCCACACTTCGCTCTCAGCACGACTACTAGTGCGAAGCAAGCTCTATTGCTGGAGAAGGTGTTCCGTGGTGGGATCTCTGTTGAGATGTGGGAGAAGCAGGTACTGCATGAAGGTCGGATTAGCGCCTTGAAAACTAATGCCTTTGGTACTTTCTTTCTGTATGGTGCTTTGACGGCTGTGGTATGGGTTGCGAAGTGGGTAGGTGCAATGCTTGGTGGCATGCTGCCGTTCTCTTCGCTTCCACCTATGCCTCAGTCAAAGACGGTTTCTAGCAAGCTTTAACCAGATGTGAGGTCCGTGGCTCAGAAGGCTGCATGAATGGATGAACTTCGATGATGTGAATTTCCTTGGTCGGATGGGACTGGGACTGTGCTATTGCTTTCCTTGCTTCTGAGCTCTGCTGTGGACGGACAACTGAGAATGGACTTTATGGCATAGACAAAATAGCATTGCTGCTTCTCCGAACGAAAGTAGACCAATGAATAAGTACAAAAAAGAAAATCACTCAACATGATCAGAGTTACTATACCATACATGCATCCAACGGATCTATCATTAATAGCCACTTCTGCCCTCAACAACCCCATAAGCTCCACCTCCCTTCCCAAACATCTCACACAAACCACTCGCCACGTCTTGCGGGCGTTCCCATCCTGCATAATGTCCACCTTTGTCATAGGATTTGGAGAATACGACGGGTCCTGTGTGGTATCTTGTCAGTCACGTATCCCGAAGACGCTTCGCGTGGGTGGAGTAGAAAGGAGAAAAGAGGCATACCTAAAGTGTCCCACCATGCCTTCGGCGCATTGGAGATCTCGACCGGGAAATCAGCAAGTCCAAGAGGGACGTTGATGTAAGCTACAGTAAGAATCCCTAGTCAGCTTCGACTTCGAAAATCATCTCTATTTCATCCTTCCCCACCTCCTCGACACTCCACAGAAAGAAGAAACAGCAGAAGCAAAGCAAGGAACACTCACACTGTATGACAGGCACCGTAATCACACTCCCATGCAACGCCTCATAGTAATGATAACTACTCGCCTCGGGCCCGGCCTCACTGAAATAATACAGGCTCACCCACGTCAAAACCTCGTCGTCCGTCCAAGCGTACTGGTTAGACCAGCTGACAAGCTTCTCATAGATCCAGGTCAGGAGAGCTACAGGATCACGATGTGCGGCTGCTATAGTTGCTGGCTGTGTTGCATTGGAATATTAGTATTTCGTACTTTGCGATGAGGAGGTTCACCGATAAATATACCTTCGTACTCTGGATAGCCAGATACCCCCTCCCGTCACCAGCCCACCAATCCTGCGCTCGACCCAACGCGGCTTTCTCCCTGTCAGAATATTCTGGCTCGGGGTTCTCGGCTGTCCATGCTGGAGGCGAGGCGAAGATCCAGTTCGTGTGCATGGCTTTGCAGGATTCGGGGTATAGGTGGGCGATCGCTCTGTTGACTATTAGGCGCGTTAGTCTTTATGAAGAGATATTGAGTTTTGAGGAGGTGTCAGGGGGGTGTCTTACTCAGAAACCCCCAATCACCGCCTTGGACCACTGTTGAGACATTTTAGCTGAATTTCAAGTGAAGAGAGGCAAGAAGGAGCATGACGTACCGTATTGCTTGTATCCCAGCTTCAACATGAGTTTATGGCATGTTTCGGCGTACTGCTTGAGTTCGAAGCCAGGCTACATGTTGTCAGCATTGCGTGCTTCTCTTTACTGTGGCCCCATCCGCCAGGTCCTTCTTTTCCAATTTCACAGGTAGTAAAAGAAGGGCACAGAAAGTTGAGCCATACCTTCCGCACTCCATCACTGAAACAGTAATTGGGCAAACTTGGCGCAACAACGTTGAACGCCGGCTTGCCATCACCACCTACGCAGCGTCAGCTAGAGAACCAGCTCTAATGCCTGAACCCAATTTTCGATGTTCCAATATACCTCTCCAGCTCATTTCCAAACACGATCAAAACAATTCCTTCCTCCCTTAACTCTTCCCTCGCACCCAATCCTCAAAGCAAACAAAATAGAAAAAAGTAACTCACCACTCAAACCCCCCAACATCCTCGTAACCTCCATAAAGCTCCCCGGCCATCCATGCACAAAAAGCAGCGGAATCGCACTCTCCTTCCTATCCTCGCTAACCTGATGCAAGAAATGTATGCCCAGCTCCCCAAACCCCTCAACATGGATTTTCGTCTTGAAGTGAGGGAGTTTGTTGAGGGTTGCTTCTTGGGTGCGCCATGAGTAGGAGGTCAGCCAGTGAGAGACGAGGCGTTTGGTTTCGGATCTGGAGAAGAGGTTAGGTTGGAATTGGATTTGGATTTGGGTTTCGATTTGGGAGAGGCAAGATAGTGTTGAGGGAGCGTAGAGGGAGGTGGAGGGATAGAAAGTCGAGACATACGCAGGGACGCCGTATTTCCAGCCCGCGCCTTCGATCTCATGTTCCGGCAGATCAGCCAATTCCAATTTCTGCTTCAATTTCTGGAGTTTGGCATCTGGAACATTGATGGTGTATTTCTCGATGCCTGCCATTTTATTTGTATTCTCTGTATTTGTTATAATAGCTTGTTGATGAAGTTCGAGGAGTATGGTACTCCACTTGTGAGAGAGACGAGGGAAAGCGAGTATAATGATAAGAAAAAGCAGGTGAGAGGAATGAAAGTTAGGGATAATATGTAATGCAACAAGGAGTTTGCTTTTCAGGCCGGAATCTTAAAGTCCTGGTCAAATGTAGCGTCTTCTTTGGAATCTCCCCCGCATTCTCTTCTAGTGGTACCCCGCGTTCCCTCCTCCCGAGGCTGAAAGCTGAATTTGTGGACTGATTTAGCTCTAATAACTAGTAGAGAAGAATGACTATATCCGAATGTCCGCAGGATACACGAACTCAAAATCTGGTGACTACTGATGTGAAATTCCTAGGAGTTGGATTCGTAGCCACAGCGCCCGAGACACTTGCTTCAAGCCGATTCAAGAACTGCTTCCAATATCGTTCTTTGGCATCAGCTCTCGAAATGAAATCGGGAGATGGGAGCTGAAGCTGAATTTCAATTCATCCGCTTTCCCTGGGTTTTGATGTCTTTGTGCATTTTGAAAAGTACAGTACAGCCAAATCTCCATCTGACAGGGCAACGCAACCTTCTTTCCCTTCAGAACCTCCCCTGGGCCATCATATATGGCCTACAAAGTAACAACACAAATAAGCAGCTTTCCGTAGCCATATCATTGTTGAAAAAAAAGTGTATTGCATTATATCCAGACGCCCCCGTCCTCTCCGTCCGTAATGGGTGTTTTTTTAGTGTATGTGCAGAAGTGAAGCCAGGCGGAAAAGCAGTGGGATTGGTGTTTGATCGATCGGGAGGTGATGGTAGGTAGAAATCAAAAAAGTTTGGCGCGCGCTGAGCTGAACGCTGGGAGATTGAATCGAATGAAAGTGGGTATAATCCGACTCGAGCGTCCCTTAGGAATTCGAGTTCGAAGGCGCCGCAGTATGGATCAGGTATGAGGAAGAGGCCGACAGTCGATTGTAGGTTTTCGAGAACTTGTATCGGGGCCCCAATCCGTCTCCAATGCCCATGCCCACGCCCATATACGCATGCCATCCAGCATTACAAAAGAAATATATACTGTGCGCAAATCGCGCACTGTCAATAAAGGGACCGCTTGTACCACCAACGCCAACTCCATCACGTCCATCACCTTACATAACATTACACTTGGAGTCGTCCTTCCCTCCATTGGGCTTGACACTCAATGCCACTCTAGCCGCCTCAGTAAACGCCTCATTGACCCCTCGGTTGCGCATGGCCGAGCACTCCAGATATCTCAAGGCGTTTATCCGCCTTGCAACCTCCAAACCCTGGTTATAATCGATCATGTCTTTCTTTTCCCTGACTTGTCCGCCCTCGGCGGGTGCCTCGTCATCGGCATTCTGTTCGCGGAGATCGCACTTCAGGGCGACGAGCACGAGCTTTACGCCCTGGCAGTTCTCGGCAATTTCTCCTACCCATTTCGATTCGACGTTCTCGAGGGAATCTTTGCTGTCGACGGAGAAGCAGAGCATGATTGCGTGGGTGTCGTCGTAGGAGAGGGATCGGAGACGGTCGAATTCTTCTTGGCCGGCTGTATCCCAGAGGGAGAGTTCGATGTGGACATTGTCCACGAAGATATCTATTGTTTGATCAGACCTGCCCACCAGGTGCCAATTGTTATCGAAACGCGGAAGACTGCTTACCATGGACGTAGTTCTCGAAGACTGTAGGTTCGTAGACCGTTGGGAAATACCTGTGACATAATCAATCTCATGATGCCAATGTCAATTGGTAGAATGCTTTCGAACCCTCTGGTAAACACATTCAGCAGCGAAGTCTTGCCGCACGCTCCATCACCTCTATATCAATCGTCAGCTCTCCTCTGAGCATCTCCTTCTCTCCTTTCACATGCCCATGATTAATAGATCCCTGCGCATCGATGTCTCCCTTGCTCGGGGTCCAAACCTACAATAACACCAGTTTCCTCTGGGTAGTCTTGTTTCCTCCAAGTCCGCACGGCATCTTGTCTACTCTCTATTGTCCTGGCGTGTTCGCAGAATCTCTATTCGTTTTTGCAGAGAACGTGAGAGTATTCCGGTGATGAGGATGCGCTCAGCTGAACAAGGTAATGCGTTGGGCGGCACAAGCTTGGTGTGGTATGGTCGATTGCGGCTGGGCTGGTTGCAGACGACGACTTTGCTGACGTCTTGCAGTGTACGATGAAATGGAATCCGAGCGTAATGCGAGAGGTGGCGAGAACCGGTGATTGAATTGGTTGAGGTTGCAGACCGAATTAAAGAGTGAAAGAGGCGATAATGGTCTGGCTGGTCTTGATACTTAGTTGGCTTGGAAAGGTGCAAGCTGAGAGATCAACCATCACTCATCTCCATCGACGGATTCAGGTTTGGCGTGGTCCGTGTTGACGATCGCCAAGCTTAAAGCCGAGGCGAGATTGCAGCTGGTAATAACCCACCAGACTTGATGGCACTGATTGGAAGCAATCTTATTTCTTATCTAACAAATCTGCCATGAAGAAAAAGTGACTAAATCCAATTTTCACAGTATATCCTCATTTATCGTCTCTCAAGGAAGGTCTATTTTATATCATCGATATCTCATGCCCCTTTCTTTTGACCCCCGCCGTTGATTTTGTTTCACTACCCCATGTGTCATCAACGGTCCAGGCCGTAAACCCTCAGACTTTCTCTCCTTCCTGATATAGACATGGTTCCTCCTGTTATTGTACCAAAGCATGCAAGCCATTAATTGGCTGCAGAATGTATGCAGAAGATCGCTGCAAGGACACTGCTGTATCGAGTCTAGATGTTCTGGTCAAGCGAGCCAAGGAGGATTATTGACTTTTCTCTCCGCATAAGCTTATCAGATCCATCTTCTACGCAGAGCAAAGGAGATTGAAGATCGGAAGAAGATGCAGAAGACAGATTTTATTTCTGGCGGCTGGTCGGACTGAATTGGTTGATATCAACACCAAGTGGTGATGTTGACAATGAAGATCTTTGACCCCGCTCGATATTTGACTTCAGCTGACATGTTACACAAGACTTGATACTTTGAGTGCATTATTGTTTCAGTCTTGAAGTCTATCTACAGCTTGGGCTTGTGTTAGTGCGGAAGTTAATTACCAAGCTCTACTTTGAGGTTTAGATGCCCTAATTCTCAAACTGTTATGCTATTGAGTCGTATCATGAAAGGTTCCTTGGTAGTACTCATGACAAGATTCTGCATACCATACTATTCCATCTTCACTGTGTATAAATTCCCTCCGTCTCCATTCGAGATAGATTCCAAATCATGCCCGTCAGCACCTAAGTCAAAATCCTTGAAAGCGTTTTCGAATAGAATCTCATCCTCTTTGGCAATCATGGTATACTTGCCAAGTCGATGGAAAGTACCCTGCTTTCCCTCTACCGGCTTCAGCACAAGGCCTTCCCATGAATGCGGGCCCCACCCATCATAACCCGACGCTCCTCGATTATCATGGCCGATACCTTTGCGGATGGGCATGACCAATAGATCGTGGTAAAGATCTATGACGAAGGTATCTGTATCATCCGCGAACAATGTATCTTTCTGAAAAGTCCCCTTTGTCGGAATTATGCAGTCAAGCATAACTTTCAGATCGTACTCAGGATGATCCTCATCAGTGGTATCAACGCAAACAACAACTCTAGCAAGCCGGCCAGATATACAGATATACCCGCTCGAAACTGGTCCATAAATATCCGTCGACACGAGATCCATCTTCCACCCTTTGACTTCGATGATAATATCCCGCTCGTCTGAGAACTCGATATTACAGGCTTCGAAAATCACATCATCCATGGAAGCCCAAGACCACGTCGGCGCTCGATAAGTCTTTTGTCTTTTACCATGCAGATACGGATGCGTCTCCCACAATAATTGGTTTCCCAGGTATTTACTCCAGAGTCCAGCAAGATACTGACCTTCCAGCCCCAGCTGCGTCTGACAGTGCCTCGCCAGAGCAGAAACAGCAATCAACTTATCCGTCTTGAACGTCAAAGCGCAGCTAGAATACGTCCTCACAACCGCATTCCAGATCGCGAACGGGTTTAAGGCTTCATCAGGCGGAAGACCGTCAGCATCCCGCAATAGCGCACCGTGTTCCAAACTCAGCCGTTTCTGATAATAGTAGGGCGGACGCACACCTCCCACAAATCCATCTGGTGTGAGCTCGCATGCTATGAATTTTTGACATTCCCAAAACAGCTGATTGTGGCCAAAATGCAGGTTCCGCTGTGAAAGGAGCCGTTCTTGGAGGACCCATGCACGTCTGTTCAATGGACTCCAGTAAAGTTCGTGCAGCCATATATCCTCAATCATGCCGAAATACAGGCCCTTGCAAAATCCGGTCCAGTGTACTGATATTGAGCCAGTACTCAGCTTCTTGTTGTCCCGCTGAGTGAACAAACAAGTCGGGTCTTTTGCCGTGGCACAGATATTCAACACGGCGTTTGAATACACAGAATGCATACGACCCGACTCATTCAGCCAATCTTCGGCAGAATCCTGTACAATACACAGTGAATCCACCCATAGGTACCGTAACCCCAAATGCCTACACACGGCAACGGCATCACGAAAATTCGGTGCAAGCTCCTCCGCATGCACCTCCAACTTCATGGCTTCTATGTTTGAAGCCAACAATTTCAGCGGCATGTACCTTCGCCAACAATGACTCAAGGTAGCATACTGCGCATTTCCAATATCTTCTTCGGTCACACGCAAACGAGGAGAGTCTGTGGATCCAACGTCCAGAAGTCGAGAGGGGCTCTGACCCGACCGTACTTGCTGCTTATAGAGCTGGCAATCTTCATGCTCGTTACACCTCGCCAGCCAGCTCTTGGCTATGTCCAAACTCGCGATCGAGCCTGTGGAGCCATCAAGCTCAAGTTTGAATTCGCCTGTTGGCCTTCAGCGCAGTACATTGCCACCAAGTTTCCCCCTCTCTTTTGAACTAAACTCGCGGATAAAGATTCTCAACTCACCCACAGGAATCATCTGTACCGTCCAAACGTCATCAAAGTACCTCCCCTCCGGTCCACCTCCAAGTTGAATCTTCACTCTCGGATACAGAGGTACTTCTGTTCCCTCCTCATTCTCGCTCTCCTCATCCACAATAACTAACAAAAACCTCAGCCTCCACCTCTCCTCCTCTTTCAGATCCCCAGTCTGATCCAAATCATGCAATGTCTCAAAAGTCCGGCTTGATTTACATAGAGTACAAAAACGACACCCATTTTCGGCGCCGAGGGCGAATGAATGCGTTGTCGATTCGAGAAGGAGGTATTCTGTCGTGTTGGCTGCGATGGGGGAGTAAGGGCCGGGTGGTGGGGAGGGGAGCGGGGTGCTGGTGAAGAGGGTGGTGCAGAGGGAACAGAGTGGGGTGGTCATGATGGATAAATGATTTGATGATGCTTGATGATGAGCAGCTGCTTTGAAGTCAGAGCGGACTTGCTCTCGAGACTGAGACAGGAGCACAAATGGGTTTGTGACCGTCGGTCGATGTCAGCGAGATATCACAAATCCCGGCGCGCGAATTGAATGCAGCCAAGTTCTGATACGTATGTGGTGTGACTGTACCCTGCCAGGACCTACAGGGGCCCACGCACACCAATCCAGCGAGAGGTAGGCCGTGAGGCCAGGCCTTGACTGCCTGCAAATGCCCTATCGAGGATAAAAGACTACAAATTGCACCACTGCGAGGTATGACGATGCTAGTTCTATGGCCGTTGTTTCGCCCTGTTAATCATAATAGAAGTCACCACTTCAGATGGATTCGCGCAGGCTGTTGACGAATAGCAAATAATCTTCAGCTTATCGATCTGTGGACCGATTTTCCCTGGACCTATTCGTACTCTTCTTCCCAAGTTACAGCTGTGAACGGAATCTTGTGGGACATTGCAACTTCACATTGTCAATCATGACTGTGCTGCTTAATGTCACTCAAAATTGCAGAACTAGTTACGACGTGTATTTCGCTAGCCAGTCTCAAGCTAACTATGTCCGGGTCTGTTTAGGCGCAAGTGTTGATCAAAAAGCACTATATTGTATCCATCGGACGCTTCTCTCATATAAAATCTACCATTGCTGCCTGATCTTGGTCAGCCAAAGTAGTTGAAAATAACGCCCATAGGAGCTGACTCCGGACAACGTAGCCTTTTGGTACTCTAACATATTGCAATGTTGCTATCTTGAAGAGTTGTTATATCAAAGAATCTCTGATCAGCTGCTTAATCTAATAGAATTTATTATCATTATTATTCCTCATTAAAATATAATAGGTCGAGAGCTTTTTAGAATCCATAACGAGTATCCCGCAAACCCCGCACGCGATTCAAATTACCCCTGGCGACATATCCCGAGAATCACTCAACTTCCCTGACGTTGGGATCAGCTAATAGCCCTGTACTAGGAGTCCTTCAGTGCTGTTGCCAGCCGCATTTTCGAAGCTAAATTCTTTTGGCAAAGCTGTTGCCAAATTAAGCGAGTTCGAATGTCAACATCGAAACAGAATGATCGGCACCGTGCATTGGATAGCGCTCACCCACAAAAGATAAAGACAGATACAGGGAGTCATGTATCGTCAGTTCTGTTTGTTGAAAGATATCTCTTTATCTCAAGCCTCTGCACATAACCTTACGAGACTCATTGATGTTTCTTGGTTGTTCTTGCCTCTTGATTCTGAGATGACTGACGACCTGGTTCTACTCTCTGAAGGCTGCGTGTCAATACGGCTCACCGGTTCCCTATCCTTTGATTTCGCTTACCTCTTTGAAGTGGTCAATTCTTTCCCTTTCGATCGTTCTGGATACTTAAGAGGCACCGTAGTGCACAGCTGCCCTGTTCTGCTCATCACCACTTCCCTCCACAAACAATCTACAAGTTGAAAATATCAGAATCACTTCAAGATCCCCGAGAGCATCGTCATCACTATCTACTGAGATATTCACCCAAAAGCCGCCGAAGAACAAGTCTCCAATGGACAGACGATGTCGTCTCCAACTGAAACGAACGGAATTGACCTGTTCCCAATCTTCCGAGAAGAGGACGCTGTCCGCTTTTTCAACCAACTACTTACCTTGGTGAGTCTCATCCTGATCATGGATCTCTGAAAGCTGCTAGCCACTCTCGTCTCTGTATAACGAGTACCGCACTGGCCGTCGCCCTCTCAGCCCCAGACACACACACCCTCTTCCGACCGATCTTCGACACTATCCCCGGCTGGTCAAACACCACCCTCGTCCTCCAATACCCAGTTGCAGAAGGTCATCGCATCGGGACTCTCCTCCATGCAGTGTTCCCAATAGTATACGTTCTGTATTACTAGCTCAGTATTTAGGTGGTCTCATACGTACGGCGTACAGTATTCTTGAGACCGTACGTATTGGTAGGGGGAGTGATAATACTGTATTGTACGGGGATATATTGCAATATAAGGAAATACTGCACTAAGCCTAAAATGGACTACTAAGTGCAAAGCAACGCAGAAACCTTGCGCTAGTCAAAAGAAAGAGACAGCTCTAATTCAAAGAATATAAGGAAACCAACGATATTGAAGTAATATAGAGACTATATTAAGAGAGCTAAGTATCCGGATAACCCAAATCCATGAATTATATAGCAAAAACAATGGAAATAACATGCCCAGAGAGCTCTGGATCTCAAGAATCGACACAGATTGTACTGGTTATCCAATTCTCAAGGTGTAGCCAATACTTCAAGCATTCCAAAGCTTCCACAACCTCAATCCCTATGCGATTCCGTCGGTCTGTTATAGTGATTTTGGTGGCAGAAAAGAGGCGTTCGCATTCGGATGACATGGCTGGAATCGACAGCATATCAAGCGCCATTCGAGAGAGATTAGGGAAGGTATGCTGTTGCGCAGGCTCTAGCCACCACTTGCGAGGGTTACGAGTATCGGAGGTAAGAGGTGGAGTGGAGAGGTAAAGGGTATATTCGTCGAGTACAGCCTTAGCTTGCTCCTTGCGCTGGAGGTAAGCAATATAGGTGTTATTTGTCGGTTTTATTGGAGGGGGATTCGATGGAGGATTAAGAGCCAGGTCCTGATTTAAAAAGCCTCCTGGTTAGCATATAATCTCATAAGGTTAAAGAAGCAGAATATAAAAGGATACCTTGTATTGATATTCCCATAACCGTTCCACCTTAACTTTCCAGGTTTCCAGCCAATCAGGGTGTGCCACTTTCCACTGCTCCTCAAAGTATTGCCACTTCTTTGTAGGGTCGAGAACTACGGCCGCAACATAGGCAGGAGATTTGTCAGTTAAGGCGTAATAGTCGTCGAGTTTTGACCAGCCGGAGTTGATACAGGGTGAGAGGAAACGGTCGTTTTTATAGGCTTCTTTACCGCTCTCAAAGTGATCCAACACAAACTCCATTGCAGGAAGGACGCGGTCCAAGGTCGCATTATGGCCCTCTGTAAAGAGGATAGCGTCATACATGGCTTGGAGGAAGAATCTGATCTTATGGAGCTCTGCGAAATCGTCTGTAGTCAATCGGTCAAGTGGTTCAATAACATCCGGATGACGAATATACAGCTTTTGTAGTGCTTTTTGAACATCCGGATCATCCAAGACACTCACCAACTTGTACATAGAGGTCCATCTTGTACCATTATCTCTTGGGAGCTTCCTGCCACCGATCTGTAGCCAATAGGAGTTGCGGAGAGTACTGCGACTGAATCTGACGGCATGATTGTGAGCTTTGCCGATGGTGCCTTTCTTTCGCCAAAGGGAGAATTCGAGCTCTGTAAGAACCTCTGTCGCCGTATATTCGTTATTGTAGTCTGCGAGAGCTTCACCTTGAGTCTTAAAGAGGAAGGCGTCGCCGGTGAGGTTAAGTATATGGCCGTGGCAACGTAATCGGTGCTCTTCAGGATCGTAGTCGATATGGAGGTTGTCGAAGAGATCTTGAAGTTGAGGGGATTAGTCAGCAAGAGGGACGTGCTTCGCCAGAATAGGCAGGCGGTGAGATTCTGCCACCAATCAAAGCGCAGGGAAAGAGCCTCAACTTACAGACAGAAAGCCGTCGCAACATGGCGTCGTTGACACTTGCATTATCCATAACAAAATAACCAAGCCTCTCTCCGATCTGCCACTCTATTATCACCTCTATTGTTGCCTTCGCAAGGTTCTCTTGATCGTGATTTCCATCGATTTCTTTGAGGGCAAGAGGTTCTGTCGTTAATTCGCCATTTCCGCCGATATAGTGAGCAAACCAAGCCATTATTGGAAGACCGTTGGTAGAGGTTGCAAGATCACAACTGATATGGATCAGAGACCTAGCTCTCTTCAGGGAGGCTATCTTCTTTGCCTTCTCAGCGACGAAGTGACGAAGAATCCATTCCTTTACTGTATCTCCAGAGGTAGGTAGCCAGCCTCCAATATCTTTGTTAATATAGGCTAGTACAGCTCGAAACTCCTCACTTTCAACCGTCGCCAAAGGGAGGGAATCAGAGGCAAACCAACGAACTATCAAGAGCTCAAGCACGTGAGGATCGATCTTATACTCGTCTGCGACAGGTTCTGGAGTCTCCATTCGGCGTTTCCTATAACCTCCGGTCTCTGCGACAGCGTCCATAGCTTTCTCGATGGCTCCACGTACTCGATTCTTCTTCTCCTGACGTGGAGAGCTCTTAACCACTCCGTGTTTCTCCCGAAGGTGAGAATTGATGATTCTGGTCCCTCCCGACTCTCGATAACGACAAGAGCAATACGCACAGCGCCACTCGATTTGCCGGTGTTTGTTACGGTATATATGCTGAGGATTGGTATTTGGCATATGGCTCCACACGTGAGAGGTTCGATGGCGCTCTTCTTCGTCACTTTTGATCGCAGGGAGCTCGTCTTGCCGCTGGTTGCTTATATCGTTCAAAACTGAATCAAAGGGGTCTTGAGAGAAGGAATCAGTAGGTTGACTTTCATCTTGAGATTGACCTCTAGGGCTGAAATTGCTCTGGCTCGCTCCTTCTGTAAGATCAACTACTTCTCTCAACATATTGACAATCTCCGGAATAGGTTCCTCCCACTTCATATCGCTATCAAGAGCGAATTCCGACGACGAATCTGACAGAGGTTTAGCAAGAATCGATGACGCAATGGAGGTTGGAGACGACATATCAACGTATAATAGAAGAAAGAAGTGCTTGGAGGTGACAGTTTGACAAAGATATCGTTGATATTCGCCGTAGTACAGCAAGAGAGGCTCTGGGAGTATATATACGGTATTCAAGGTAAGTATACCCCGTACAGCTTCCTCCGCTTTTTCCGTGATCCGGGCATTGATTTGATCTCCTTTTCTGGGCAGAAATCGACTAATTTCTACGTCCAGGATCCTCAAACTCATCTGCGAAGCCATATCTTACGAATCTACGAATATCCTCATTTCCTCCAAGCTATCCGGGTACTATAATCAGGCCATTTTCCCTCTCTAATATCAACGAAAACAAGGTCCGGAACTATAAAACAAGGGAAGGGACAGGCCTAGAATAGTCTAAAGTTGAGCGGCAGATATTCTCTCATTTCCAGAGAGATCCAGGAAGGTTCTGGGCATGGAAAAGTATGGATTTTCTTACTGAAAACAGGCAATGCAATGTCCGAATCATATATCCAGGAGGTGGCGGATGCTTGGAGGGTACAGATATAGTATATCTTCATTTCCACAAGGTTTTTGGAAGGATCCGGGCACAGCAATATACGTTAAATCACACCCAAATAAGCACATATCTGAGACCCGGGAGAGCTCTGGAAGGCGCAGGTATATGAAAGGAATCCAAGGGAATTAAGGGACAGCTTCCGAATGGTCAAAATACGATTCTAGCCTCTCTCAGGCTTACTTTGACCTCGAATCCTCTTACAATTTGAGTTAGAGAGCAAGGAAAGCTCCGAAGAAGAAAAGGAGGCTATAGGTAAGCTCTCAGCCCCCTCCCAGCCCCCTCAATTAAAGGTTGAAGCTCTCCTTGGAAGGTACGTTACCCCTCCTTTTACCCCGCAATCTGTATTGTAGTATACGGGCCAGTGATAACTAATATTCAGATTTTGTACTGATACGGCCTAGTATTTTAGAAACGATATTGTTACTACGCCGTATCTTCAAATCGATATTGTTACTACTAGAGTGGGGCGTATCAAAATACGGGAAATACTATTGGGAACACTGCCTCCATGTACACGCTTCTCGCATCAGCATGGACAAAGACTGGTTCCTGAATGAATTCATCCCGATCTTTCTGCTCACTTCACCGCTCCGTCAAGGGCTTCGTCCAGCCGATCAAGAGGCTTTCCTGCAGATCTTCACTTTGCCATTCTATACCAGCGCGAAGGAAATCTTCATGCAGTTGGTCAGCGCGGGTTCTGCCACAGCGTCCGTTGAAGAAAACCAGAGTGCAGTGGCTGGTCCATCAGATCAGGCCGATTCTCCAGCTTGATTGGGTGATGGCTGCCATTACTTTCGATGGGCGGGATGGATCTTATGGGACTCGGAGTTGAATGGATCGTTGATGCATATCCAAGGTTGCCTTAGAGGGATTTAAGGAGTTCATGGGACATGGTCCGGCTCGGGTTTGTCATGATTATGAAGGGGAAGAGATACAGAAGGACAAATAGAAACTCCATCAAGATAAAATCAATTTCCCCGTGGTCCTAAAGTCTGACAAAGCTCAGCACATGAAGTGATAATATTGCAAAGCTAATCCCGAAGTTGGGCAAGAAAGAATCGAAATGTACAGTGAATATAAAGTCCTTTTCAAAGGATCGGTTAATGGTGATTCAACTCAATCAATCTCGCAGGAGTCATCATCATCTTCAACCGGAGCGGCAGTGATCTTGGTACCCATTGCTGCACTAGTCGAGGTGGAGATTCTATCTGGAGCTGCAACATGAGTAGCCGCACGTGTTAAGGTCGCCAGGGTCGTAGGTTCAACAACCGGAGAGGTTGGACTTGTAAGTGTATCCACGACAGATGTAGACTGGAATGTCGCCAAACTTGCGGAGCTGGATGCAGAAAATTCCGAGAATGCGGAACTACTCGCCGCGCCAGCAGGTGTAGTGCTAGACACCAGAACGGCAGAAGTCGAAGTGACAGCAGTTGAGGTACTGGAAGAGTGAATCGCGTCGACGTCAGACTGATCCCGACGATAAAGCAAAGTTCCCCATCCGAGCCCATCATAATGTCCTGAACCCTCGCCATATGATCCTGCACCGCCCTCAAATAATCCGCCGAATGTCTCGAGAGTATGATTCAGGTACTCTTTGGTCCAAGGGGCATTAATCCCTTTAATCTGCGCGTAATGGCTATACAGCAGCTCCCAAGTTGGTCTGGTTGCGCCGCGAGAAGCAGAACTGATCTCTGTCCAGGAGACAATGTTGTTAGTCCATGGCACGAATGGCACGTCATTTCCTAGGTTGTAACGAGCAAAATACTCGGCCCTACGGTCATGGCATTAGTTGCCACGCTATGGATATCAGTGTAAAGGCCAACTTACCCGAGCAAAATCCGGCTATTATTGTACGCATATAGATCCTCGCCTTGGTTCCAAGCCTGTTGGGCAATGACACCCAACATTTGCTGGTTCAATGCTGAATGTCCCTGATCGCGACCTGATTCTTGCCCCTGGCCTAGTGGAAATCCGGTTCCTGGCTCGCTGACAATGTTTGTGATAGCATTATTGATCGCCCCATTGCCGGAACCGTTCTTAAAGTACTCGACAGCATAATCAAAGGCTGTTTGGTTATCACCGAGGATGGCAATGGCCATTGTTGATGCGATGTTTCCGAGTTCCCAGTTGGCATGAAAGTGCTTGTGGTTGTGTTCGGAAGGAGCTTGGTGGTTGAGAAAGAATATATTCTTGCTCAAGAACACATTGTTCAGCATTTCGATCACGATGGATAAGCCATTCTTTTCGAATGGACTGTAGTCTCGAAGCAGTTCTGCGGCATTCGCCAGCTGATGGCCCTGGAATCCGGCAGCGAGGTAGTTTTCATCCGAATCTCCAAATGCTGTCATGGTCGTCCCCCAAGCAATAAGAATCTTCGATGCGGCTTCTGCACACTCAACATCTTTGTCGACTTTCCATCTCAGGGCCAGATTGAAGGCCGCTGCGGCATCGTGCCACAGATTTTCGGCGTTTGAAGCATGTACGCCATCATTGCCACGGTAGACAATGGGAACAGCGTTACTGGTATATGAGGGGCTGGCGTACTTGATACTAGTCAGCTTGGTCCATGAAGCTAACCATGGATCTTGCTTGGAGGCGATTTTGTTTTGAATGCGATTGATGTCAGCATTGCTGACTAGAAGTCCTGGATGAACAAATGCAGAGATAAGGGTGAAGAAGAATATTTGGAGAAGATAAGTTTTAATCATTTTGTTGAGGAATGGCTACAGAAAGAGTGACTGGAAAAAGAGCGACTGAATTGAAAAGCGGAAGTTGAAATGGGAACGAGCAACCAGAGGTCAAAAGAATGTAGACATCTCGAAAACAAAGAAATCGAAATCTCAGTCTGCCACGGCGGAGCATGTGCAGATATAAGAACAGCTGACGATACTCCATTATCAGTGGGGACGAGGAGATTACAGGGAACAAGCGTCAAACATTAAACAACAGGGTACGGGTTGGGGTTTCCATCCTGCTGGGTCCAGGGGCCAAGCGCACCAATAAGCGAAATGGATTCGCCAGACCAAAACACTCTTTTGGGGATGACTAGCTGAAGATAAGTCGATAATATTCCATCAGACGTGCAGATTCGACTCGAAATCTGAAGATATTTGTGAGAGTATTGGCTGAGTCTTATTTGACACAATATAGTCTACATGTCCTTCAAGAAAGTGGTAGATTGTGGTGGGGAAGAAAGTTCGTTCCCAATTAAACTTGTCCCGGAGCCGGAGGATTTACCGGGGATGGGGAAGGATCTTCAGCGGCTCCACACTTTCCTTTGCTCAGTATCAGATAAGATTTGAAATTCTTCTGAACACTTGAACGGTGTTCGTAGCCATGCGGCTGTAAGCAGTGTAGATGAGAAAGTGATTTGTGTAAGCGAAAGGGCATATGGACTGTTTGATTTATGGCTCAATTATCTCAATGTGTTTGAAGGACGCATACATGCAGAGTAAAATCAGCCAGAAGACCAGTTCCATTCAATCTTTGCGTTTCCAATCTCAAGAGCTGCTGATCGACGTCAGAAGGATTGGAGGGGATGTCTCACAACGGTCGTTTCTCATCCAGTTCGCTGAGGGGGAAACAACAAGGCACGGGTCGGGCACATCCGGTCTTCAAGATCGGAATTTGAGCTGACTTCAGCGCCTATCAATCATATTATTTTAAGGAAACCGTGCTGATCCAACTTCCGATTGTATGATGGATTGTGGAAGTATCTGAACGATGTAGCTGGACTGTCGACGTGATTATGCATTCACTAAATCGAAGAGCAACCATCAATCTTCCGCCATTTCCTCAGCTGCCAAGTTATCACAACTCTTCTTAATGTCGGAAAATTCCAATCTCGCCTGCCGTAAGTCTTCCTGAAGCTCCTTATCGCTTTCCCAAATCTGCTCCAGTTGCCTCGACAGCCGATTGCAGTGCTCTATGTAGAAGCTGCCAATTCCTCGAACACAGTCATGGATTTCGGATCGTGACGACTCTACGGCTCCTAGCACCTCCAAGCATCGTTGAGTTTTGGCACGATACCATTCCCTCTCCGCCACCACACGAACGTGAGTAGCCTTCAGCCGATCAAGCTCATCCAGTACGGATCGCAGCTTGTCATTGTTGCTCTCGTGATTCTCCAGCTCCATAATTCGAATCGTCTGCTGATTTACATGTGCAATCAAATCATCCACTGTTTGGCGAAGGGGTGAAACGTTTGGATTTGAGCGAGACGGTGCAGTCTGAGCCGACTTTATCTCTGTCAATTTTCGCTTCATGTCGGAGATCAATCTTGAGAAGTGATCGTCCAGATCCGACAGCCCTCTTCGAAGACCTACGATGATCTCTTCCGCCACGGCTAGTTCTTGCTTCGGTTGAGTCAAACCAGAGGCCATGACGTCCACGAAAGGATCGATCTGCGAGGCTCTACTCCTCCTAAAAGCCAACTTGAGCTTACTTGATTCTTGAAGATTCTTTTGGTCCTTTCTCACTCGAAGACTCTTGGGCATCGAATGATGGTCGGTAGGATCAAGAGTGTTGTTGACATGCAACGCTTTTGGGCTTCGGGACGAAGGGTTCCGTATGCTGGCCAACCAGGCTGCTTCTTCGAAATTTATTTGCGATGACAGATCTGGCCTCCGGTTTGTGGACTTATCAGTTGAGTCCGATTATTGTTCAGGATGAATGAGATGACAAGTGATGTTTCTAAATGGCGAAGAAGCTTTGTTCTTACTGCCGGAACTTTGGCGAAAGGAGGGCGACCGTTGCTTCAGACTCTCTGAATGGTTTCCCTTTCAAGCTGTCACCACGAAACTGATCTTGACACAGGACCAGGTTTCATTGATTTGCTTGCATGACCCAATTCAGATTGTTCCACCTTTCCTCATGTCGGCATCGCATGACAGCACTTTCTTTGAAGTGTATGAACAAGTCTATGCTTCAGATACTTCATTGTTCTTTCAAACCCGGCTTTGATCCAGGCCTATCACTATGCATCAATACTGCACAAGGTATTTGCAAGGTCTCATGCCCTCTTTTCCTGCTGTTCCTTCTCCTGGAATCTTCCATGAGAAATTCCATGGCAGACAAGACGAGGTGGTCTCTCATGAGTCCAGATGGAATGGCGACCAGATAGCGCTGTACTGCTAAATGTGTATATTTGGCAGTTCTTCCTACCCTGTCTATGTTCAAACACATCGGTTTCGTTCTTATGATGGGTCTAACATCATTTTGGGATTTCCATACTGAAAATCATTGGTCTCGACTTGAAAGTTGTAGCCCACAGCTCAAATTATTCTACACAACTAGCGTGAAATCTTGAAGTGATCTGTGGATGGACAAGAACTTTGAAGTAGTGACAATCTTACGTCTTTCCTCACTTCCAAGTTGAAAGTGCTGGGACGAGTAACGATTCCAAAAAGACTATTTCAATTGTAGATAGGAGCTAATTCAATGTGTATGTCAATTGAGCCCGAGCATTAACTTAAACTGAATTCACGACAAATCGATATGCTATTTGTGAATATTTCTCCATCTTGGCCTGGGTTCAAACAATGTTCCTGAATATAAAATCGATCAAAACCATCCCATGCAAGACAATAAACAATAGCTCCACATCCGACAACCCTACCAATTCGCGTCTCTCAATACCAAATCTTCACTTCAACATGGCAGAAGACAGCAAAGAGAGGTCAACAAACAACATGCCGATTCCTACCTGCCAAGTCATGACAGAAGATCAAGCAATCGAATACTTCAAAAACCTGATCGAAGTGGTCAGTCCCAGCCCCCATACCCATCCCTAAACCTATCCCCCTAAACTAAACTAACATTCCAATCCACTACAGCGCCGCTTCAAGTAGCTCCACCTATCCTTCCACCTCCACAACACCATACTCATCCTCAGCACCTCCATCCTCAACACCGAACGCCGCTGGCCTCATCACGGCGACCCAATCGGCGAAGGCAGCCGTCTCGGCGAAGTCCTCTTCCATCACACCTCCAAGATGGACGCCGATGATGAGGAGTATTACAGTTTGTCTTATTTCCCGGAGAGGTTGAAGGGGATGTTGAACTGGGAGGTGTATATAGGAAGGATGAGGGAGGATGGGTAGGAGAGGCTGGAGATGGTGGTTAGGTCGATTACTGAAAGTGTTGGGGTGAGGTTTCGGGAGTTGCTTGGTGCTTCAGAGGAGAGAATGGGCTAGGAGAGAGGACTTTGGAGGTGCTGAGATGAGGTGATTGGGGATTGTGGACTTCTGGGCGTTGATTTTTGGATGGTTCTTCGCGAGCATGATGGGGTTTCTTTTGGGAGGAAGAACTTCACACGTTGACGTTGACACTTGGGGGAGGGGAGTGTCTGCCAGAATACTCGCAGGTGCTCATAAAGTGATAACATGCCAAACAACACGCTTTCACCGCGGTTGAAGATGTGAAGTTCAGATCAATTTATGTTGACTGAGCCGATCACCAGCTGGAGAGGCTGTGTCTGACTACCTCTTCGAGAGCCTTACCTCCTCTTTTCCGCAGCATTTTTCATATGATTGCGACTCTATTGCATGCCCGACCAATCTCTGGAGCCTGGAGGCCGAGAGAAGAAAAGCTTGCGCGAGCTCAATTCACCTATTGATTTCAACCCACATCAACATCGGTCTACTCGAAAATTGCCAGTTTAAATCCACTCCTTCTCCTACTTATCCCACAATAGACTATTTAAACCTAATATCAATTTCTCATCAACATCTCAAACCCAAAAGCCCAAAACTCTCCTTCCCGCAAGCACCGAAATGGCCCTCCCCCAAGCCCACCCCAGAACCTGCAATGTCTTAACCGAACCTCAAGCTACCGAATACTTCGAAAAGCTACTCGAACTCGTAAGTTCAAGTCCTCCCCTCCCTTCCCTTAGCCTCCCTATTTATAAACCATCTCCTTCAACAACCACAAACTCAAATTCTCACATTTTCTCACTCAGCATTCCCTCATCCTCACCCGCCACGCTACCCATACCCACCATCTCATTAGGGCTGGCAACTTCGATCTCACGCCCGGCGAACACACCCTCCTCCTCTCTATCATAGCCACCGAGAAATCCTGGACACGCAACACACACTTCCTCACCAATCCGGTTGAGGAAGGCATCGCTCTTGCGGAATTGCTGTTCCGACATGCCTCTAAGCTATCGAGCAACAGGGAGAGGAACTATTTTGTACAGACATACTTCCCGCTGCACTTCAATTTTATCTTGAAAGAGATTAGTGAATCTAATAGTGCGAAGATGGATATGGATATTGGTATGGAAGAGCGATGGGTGGTAGCGAATGGAAAGTTCTATGAAAGTGCGGCACAGCGGTGGTTGGAGCCGAACACGGAGTGGAAGATGGAAAGCTTGAGCATCGGAGAGGATGTACAATTTTGGGAGGAGGAGTCTGAGCCGAGGATTGAGCTGCAGAAGTGGATCTTGGACTACGCGCGTGAGCTCTGGGCGATTGCTCGAGGATGCTGTCGGGGAGGGTGATGCCAGAGTCTCGGCATGAAGAACTGAAGTCCTCCGTCAGTAGATCGATGCTCAGAAGTTGACATGAAAGATTTTCTTGTGAAAAAAATTATCTGGTCTTCAGCCACGGTCCCACGTAAGAATTCTTCCACCTGTCCCCAGCTCAACCAACTCGTTATGTCGCCGCCCTCGCTTAGGTCCTTCCCCTGCGTAAACAAGTCGAGAACAAACAAATAAAATAAGCCAAAACAAAACATCCTACTTTAACAGCTACCACTTTCAAGCCTCGAGTTAAAGGAATAGTAGGGTTGTTGGGTTGCTGGGGATAATCAACGGGATGGAAGGGAATAGAGGGCACTGAACTGGGAAGGATTTGTTTCCCTAGAAGTGAAATGCAATAAGTGAATGGGAGAAGAGGAAATCAATGAACTGTCAGCATTATTTTTTTTTTCAAGTATTATAGACATTAAGTATTCTTCTTTCGTCCTTCCAAAATGTAGGTCAGCGCAAGCAAAGCACATATCGCGTCGCATCGCATCGCATTGCGTGACCCCCTCTCGAGAAAGAGAGAAGAAATGACTCCAACGCGAGATTAATGTACAAAGTTGCGACACGTCACCTAAAATCCATCCCTCCATGCAGTCCGATACAACTCCCCCCAATTCGTCATCCAATCATTCATTTCAAATGACCAATGTTTTTCTCCAAAATGTCCGCTTGAACTCCATGTCGGCAGTGTAAATAGTTGGACGGCCGTGGGTATTCATTCATATCGATGTCACATCTGCACCATTCGCCCACCACTTCTCTATCGCAACGATCAACCAACTCAACTCTGCATCCACGAATCAATTTCGGGGAAGCGAGTTTAGTATTCTTCCTTGACGCGGCGCTGGCTCTCGGTGTCGATAAACGATCCGCGGTTGGAACGTTTGCTGCGTTGACGTCTGAAGAATGGGATATTCCCGAAACCACCACCGCTTCGCTTGGTGCTGCGGACGTGGTCGTCGCCCTTGCGGCTGACTCCACAGCCCATGAAGAGGAAGATGGTCGCGATGAACATAGCGGCCCAGGCACCCCAGGTGAAGCCGAATGCGTAGCGGCCGATAGAGGCGCTGATACCTGCGTCGCGGAACTCGTCGCGGGCTTTGACGAACGTGACGCTGGGGGATGTTAGAATGTAGGAAGAAACAGATGGTCAGAGGTGGAATTCAGAGAGTACTTACGTCATCAATGCAGCTGCGAGGGAGAACCAGAAGAGAGAGAATGCTAGGAACGTCCCAGACAATCCGGATGCGAGGCGACTGCAAGGAGCAAGCAGACTCAAGAGGAAGGTGAAGCCTGTCAGGACGATGGAAATGAGGTAGAAAACCCAGCCAAATCTCCACATGTAGTAGTAGTAGGCGCTGGTTGTACCCTTGTAATGAGAGCTGTAACCAAATTAGCCACTATCCCCAAGTAACACATTGATGCTTTAAAACGTACCCAACCAATCCAGCTGGCACGCCCTGTGAACCGCCAACCCAAGCAGCTCCAAATGGCAGATCTGGAACCGTACTTCCGCAGTCCCCTCCGCCATTGGCGCAAATCTTCCAGTATGTCCAATACGACACCGCGCGCCCGGATCCAGGGAAGGACGAGGTATCGGCTTTGAGGAACCACGATTTGTTGAGGGGTGTCGTATCCTTTACTCCGCTGAGGACGACGAAGAACATCAATACGAGAGCGCCTCCGATGAGGACGAGGGACGCAATGCCCAAGGCACCGCCTTTAGACCAAATCAGCATCTGCACTGCAATACACTGCACCGTATCCAGCACCAAGGCGCTCCAATTCAATCCAGTGCATCTGCCAGGTTCGGGGGGAGCTTACGAAGACCACCTCCAGCCATTGCGAAGGGTTATGTAGGTAGGAGATTACGGGTAGATTATTGTAATAGAGAGTCGAGTCGTGTATTCGAGAATTGGATCCGGGGTCAACCTGCCTTTAAAAGAAGTAGAAGTTAGCATAAACAATCGCGAAACACGGTGTGCGAAGTTAATGGGTTGAGAGGGGAGCTCTGTTTCTCGGCTGATGCCCAAAGCTAGGGAAGGTCGGTCGGTCGGTCGCTGCAAAACACAAACGCATTCTCCAACATACCTTGTCGTGGCTGGTCCGAGGCACTGGTGATACTCGTCGCGGGGTTGTCTGTTTATTATTCGATGACTTGAAACGAGAAGAGAACAACAGAAGAGGTTGGGAATTAGATGGACGCCTGGGACTGGGGTAAATAAAGGCAGATTACCTGTTGATTTAGTCGGTCGTTAGCTGGGAGAGCCCTTGACCTCTTTGGTGGTGCAGCGATGACGATGCAGCACTCGGCTGTTGCTCTTAGCGTGAGGCCTAATCGGCTTAGCCTTGGGACCAGAACATTTGAGAAGAGCCCATTCGTCAAGCATTAAATCACGTTCCTCCATCGAGACAGCTCTAGGATGTTCTAGGCTTGGTAGGAAAGAATTTAAGCTAGTCACGTGTACCGGATGAATCTGGCCGGCCTTGCTTCCTGTCTTTCCCTCCCAATTGTTGTTCGCTCGTGGACTTGGACTTGGACTTGGACTTGGACTTGGAAGCTTGGGTTGTTTAGTTAAGTTTAGGTTGGCTTTGACATCGGTTGCTTTTGGCTCTGCCTTTGGCGTTTTGGCTCAAGTTCTAAGTGGAGAGAGGAAGCGTCACCATGGATCGCGTAGTGATGGATCTTTACGTCATTGTTCGATCATGGATCCTTTTCCTCCACTTCTGATCTCCAGACCCGACTCTCGCCAGACTCAGAGCCGAAATGAGGCGCAGCGATCATGAGGCTCTCTGAGACCGGACGAGGGGGGAGAGAGACATGATGAACTCAAAGTCTACTTATATGAAAAAAATCTGTCCATAAAATAAAATGAAACAATTGAACCGATAAATCAGACGTGCAGGGAGGTTATCATCCCAGCATGCGATCTCATATGCCTTTTCACATAACGGAACATCTGACGAGTCACGGAGCATCGTGTCAACTGGTGATGCAAAGTTGCGTGTCACTCACTCAGGGTCCATCCGTTCCCTGCTTTTCCATCCAACTCTAATTTCTGCGAACAGTCAACTTAGTCAGCATTTTTTGCAGATCACCTCATTGGACCACCCACTGCTAAGATCTCATGCTTTTTGCTTGCAATTACTCAGAGAAAAAGAATCAGGGCGTGCTAATTGTAAATACAGAATTGCGACGTGCAACAAAAAGGTGTGTCGGTTGCTTGTTATGCTATTGAAATCAATTTGCGCTCAGAGAGCTCTGGCGGTCTCTCATTCCCCCTACTTCGCGCTCATCCTCCTCATCATCGCCGCAAGCCCCTCCATCAACCCCCTCCTCTTCTCCACAACCTCCAAGAACGTCTCCCGCGGTTCCGGGCCTCCAATGATAATCTGATCACTGCCTGATACCAGGCCTGAATATGCTTGTTCGGTGAACGTTTGCAGCGGCATGCCCAATTTGCGCCCAATATCTGGAGTCATGTAGTCGTGGATTTCGGCTGTGAGGCATTAGTAGGGGTTAAATGAGCAGGGGAGGAGGGGGAAAGCAGAGAGACGTACTTTGTACAGGTGGTGGGTAGATCTCAACGACTTTGACGGCGCTGCTGGATGCTTTCAACTGCTCTCTCAAGCACAGCGTGAAGACATTCAGTGCTGCCTTAGACGCTGAATAGGCTGGTAGGGTAGCGGCTGGGATGACGGCGAGATGTGTCCCTGTGCTATTGGGTTGTCAGTCTCGTTTATTTCCTTGTCTGTTCCTCCAAGGTGTCTTGCAGTCAAGGAAAGACAATCGACTGTATGAGAGACGCATGGAGAAGTCTTACAAAATAATAGAAGCAGGTCTTGACTCCGCTTTCTTCTTGAGGAAAGGCAAAAACGCGAAAGTGAGGGCAACGAGACTCGTGTAATTGATCCTCATCTCATCATTGAACTTCTTCAAATCAATAGTCTCAGGTGCAGAGACGTCGTAGTGACCTTGTACGCCTGCATTGAGGAAGAGGCAGTCGATGTCTGGGGATTTCTTGATGATGCTGCGGAGTACAATATGTCAGTCAACGTTCTCAAAATGCTCCAAGACAGAGAAAGGCTGGACAGTGATTTGGTGAACTTGGACTTACTTAGAAGTAAACTCCACGATGCCGCCCATGTCCCCAATATCTAACGGCGCCGCGGCAGCGACTTTCGAGCCATGTTCAGACACAAAGGCATCGAGTCTCTCTTTCCTGCGGCCTACGGCAGTAACTTTCACGCCTGAGCGGGCGAGTTGGTCGGCCATGCCTTTGCCGATGCCGGATGTGGCTCCGATGAGAAGGACGTGTTTGTAGGGGAAGGACATTGTGATGAACGGGGCGACAGATAGACACGCCGTAGATGGACGTTGTGAGTTTGAAGAGAAAGGTAGGTGGGAAATGGACAGTTTTGCGTTGGAATTAGTGTTAGTACTTTGAAGAGAAGCTTTGGAGAGTTGTTGAGGCGTGATATATCTGCTATAAATCTTAGAAAAGTGCAAGTGGAGGATGGCTTCCTTTATACACAACTCGGGGGCCACACAGAAGAAGTCAAGAATCGCGTCCTTCCTCATTTCCGCCACCATTTACAATCTCCATTCGACGGTGGCTCCAGAAAACCACTGGCGTCGAAATGTAGCCCTAAAACGGCATACTCCTAACCAAATTACCATTTTGCAAAACGGACATATGAAGACGTGACTTTGGAGCTGGCCCGAGAAGATGGCTCGATGGCCAGGACCTCATTGGCTGAATTGCTAGCGTCGAAATGTATGCTGGAATCAGAATAGCGTTGATCATAGACCATCCAATTGAGATGCTCCGTATTAGTCAGCAGGAGATATCGACACTTCGGACTTTGGAGGTAAGTTTGACTGTATTCTGCGCGTCTCAACAGACAAAATATGATTTGAGATGAGTCGGAAGGAGACTCGATGCCATATCGTGGAAAACTTTCGAAGGCTTGTCAGAGATGCAGAGAGCGGAGACTGAAGGTACGGATTGCTTAATCCCCTTGGATCCGGCCTTGAGCTAATAGACTGACACTTTCAGTGCGACCTACTACCCTTGTCATGTAGCTCTTGCATCAGGGCCAGAGTCGTATGTGCGGGATATCGAGACACTCAGAAGCTTCGCATAAGGAACGAGACCAATGACATTCGGAAGAAAGCAATTTCTCGCCGTTCGCTTCCGACTTCGGTGGGTGATGTTCAGCACTTTCCACTGTCTCTAGACTTCCAAGCAAGAGAAGCCTTCTTTTGCTTCCATGTCATCGAAGCTTCAAGGACGTGGGACTTCCTCGTGAAGTTCTACAATCCTGTCGATGCGCCAGAGCACCTGACGAAGAGCATCGATGCCGTCAGTCTAGCGTTCCTGTCCCATCAGAGGAGCTCACATGCCGCACTAGTACATGCAAGAGAGATGTACGGCAGTGCAATAAGGATGACGACAAGTGCTTTGCAGGCCCCTGAGTACGCCACGAAATATACGACGATACTGTCAACGCTGATGTTGGATATGTTTGAGAAAATTACAAACATGAAGAATAGACATAGCGATTCGTGGATGAGCCAGTATGTACACTCCTAGTAATGACATAGATCTGGGATCGGGGCCTATCCTTCACTCCTGATTCTGATCCCGAAATAGCTGTGTGAAGTACATGCTGACTGTGCAACCAGTATCAGTGGAGCACTCGCTCTCGTCAACCTGCAAGGTCTAGACCATTACAAGGGCAACGACGTACTTCGTGTCCTAGGTCGCTTGAGTACAAATCTACTTATCAGTTGTATAGCTGGCGAGCGGCCTATTCCAACAGAGCTCATCAGCCTCCGGAAATACATCACTGAGCAAATCAATGCATCAGATGGCAAGTCAAGACTAACAAACCTCATGATCGATTATGGATTATTGCGTACTGAGATTCGGGAAGGATGTTTGTCCGTCGCAGACTGCATGGATAAAGTCATGGAGCTCGATGCTAAACTTCATGCGCTTTCCATCAATATGCCACATCAATGGCAATACAGGACAGCGACTGTTGAAGGAAGTAGTGCGAGGGTGTTTTGTCAACGCGTCGATATATATCCCGGTCGGCATATCACACAGACTTGGAATGTGCTCCGTCTCGTGCGCATCTCTCTTAATGTGTCGATTGTCAAGTATTGCTTGGAGCTCCAAACACCATCGAACTCCATGTGCTCGTCAGTCGAAGTAGCATATGAGAACATCAATTCTCTCGTGCACGAGATCTGCGCCTCGGTACCGCAGTACCTTGACTGTTCGATTGCCACTCGTTTGAAACTACCAGCGTGGAAAGCGAATGCATCTTTGAGCGGAACGGGACATTCACATTCCCCTTCGCATACATTGGACTGCTACACGACAATCCTCCCGATGTTTGCCGCGGCATACTCACAGCAGCCGGGGAAACTAGTCAGGTCGTGGTGCGTCGAACAGCTGCGGTATCTGTCCAACCATTTCGGTATTCGAAATGCTAGATCTGTAGCCCAGATTCTGGAACTTGGTATAAAGGTAGATCTGTGGGCTGTCTATTCTAGACTCGGAAGTTATGCATTTGTCGCCTAGGTGCTGTAGTGTTTGAAATAGAATACAACGGAGTATATGCGGAATGCAACTCGTGCGTAGGTAACACATATATGGATGGTGATCGTCGACATCAACAATTTCCAGTGCAACCGGAGATTCATGATGCTGTAGCTCTCAACTCCTCCTTAAATCTTGCCAGTAGTCACCCTGTATGTTCTGGGTAGGATAAATTGCCGTGAGAATCCCAGTCCGTCCCCGTGTATCCGAAGGGTATGTATTGGTCGACGCAGACAGGAGGGGCTGTCGTAGAAGAGGTCGAGGATTGAAGGGCGCGATGCGGGTATTGGTAGGAGAGCATATTCGGTGCTGTCAAGGTCGATAGAGTGGGATAACTGAGTGATCGAAGGAGGTTTTCGGGGTGAGGAATATGGACCATCGATGCCCAATTGTAGCACGCGTCTTGGGACAGCGTGTCGCCATATCTTGACGCGAAGTTTGGCGGGCGGCTGCAGGAAAAGGGGAAAAACGTACAACGATGTTGCTGTTGGGAATCGAGATTCTGATTCAGATGCTGCTGTGTCGGCAAAATCTTATGTCTGGATATCGTGGTCTGGTCGTGAAGTTGAAATAGAGAAGAGAAGTGCAGCCTGGTTCAGCCGACAACCGCGAAATCCCGTGCGGCCGCGTTGGGCGAGCTGAACCTCATCTTCTCAGGATGTCATCTTGAACTTTGATATTAATGATGTTAATGTGAAATTACCAATACAAACAGCATCACGCAAACACGTCCTTGAGTTCGTCCAAGAAGACATCAGTTGTACCAAGATAATCTACGAATTCGGCATACACTTGGGGCTACCTTTCTGAGCAGCCTGATCTGGTCACAAACCTCGCTCACCAAAGGATATACTTTCCTCGAATAGCAATGTCTCAAGGACTTCACGTTTCGGGTCCATACCCACCGGCTTACTTCCCCCTCGCCAACCTCCCAAGAGAAATTCGTGATAAGATATTCGTCGACCTGCTAGCTCTAGGGCCTCTGAAGCAGGTACCTGCTCTTTTGATAGCCCTAGGATGTAGTAAAGAATGGACTACAGATTACCATGAAGCACAGAGAATCTATTTCCAGCAGAATTATGTGGTCTCGGTGAAGAATCAGGAGAAGTTCAAGTATATGGATCGAAAGACACGTATGGCTATCCGGTTTTTGAGATTTGAAGTACTGCAGAGGTAAGTGACTGACATTCGTCCTGGGCATTCTTGTTGCCAAAACACCTGTACTGTATGTCTCTTGAGATCGCAGGACCCTCTCTGAAGGCTGCTTGCTGCAGAACTGGCTGACCTCTACCCAGCAATACAAACCCAACACAATGCCTCAATCTCCGCAACTCGCGGGCATTCTGCCTCAATGACTTCGAAGCTCTCACTATAGATATCACAGGCCTTGACGAACTCGAGAGCTCCCATGGTAGAGATCTGAGAGACTTCTTCTGCGCCGTTGATTACATACGGAAAGCTTCGCTCCATGGTGTGCGAATGATGCATGTCATAATAGATCAGAGTGCGAAACGAGGGCTCATTTGGCCATTGGCATCTCTCGGGAAGAACTACCAAAGTAAGGGAGTGGTGATCCTGAATGGCAGACGGGTGGAGCTCTTTGGGTGGCAGGGCAATAGTTAAATATTTCGCATTTTTATCTTCTTCGAATTCGACTGAGAGATCTAGGAGTATGGCACTTGCCAATCGAATTCCGAAATCAATAATTTTATGCAACCACGTCATGTAATTCTCTCCAGTATTATCAAGCGCGGTTGAATGCCCAAGAAAAGAGTTTTGAGGTGGGAATCCGAAGCAAGCCAACCTGGAGTTAACTTACTTCATTCGGCCCAGGCACTGTGGTTACGAAATGACGATTGCATGGCAACTACATTTGAGTTCCAAAAATAACAAATATTTAAAAGCATGAAAAATGAGAAGAATTAGATCATTGCGAATTAGCACGTATTGTCGCGGATTGATGTTCTAGACTGGGCATGGGCAAGCTCAAAACGCAACATTAAGTTAGTCTAGAATTACAAGGAACACCTAAGATAGCACATTGCCATTTTCGACAACATGAAATTTCTTCTTTCCTTTCAATCTAGTAAAGTCCAGGTTATGAGGTCTATGTCCTAATCGTTAGTGCTGACTAAATGGGCGACGCTCAGCATTCACGCTGGGTCCGGTTGGCTACGCTAACAAATTTCCCGACTTTGTCAGTTGGGAATCAAATAGCAGTCACAAAGTAACAAGATTCGCAGTCAATATCGGAATAAACTAAATTAGAAAATTGAGATTTGGCCTATGTGCGAGGATATAAGCAATGGGCGTTTCCAGGCCGGAACTATCCTTACTCTTCATCCTCAAATCACCCTTATACCTCAGCACCCATGCAAATTTAACCATCTACTTTCTCCATCAAGGTCAACGCCAACATTTCGACATTCACTGGTCAACATAATCATCAAATTTTCATAATGACAGGCCCTGTCACTGATCCGATTAACGCCAATATTGGCCACACTCTCATCATGTCGCAATTTAGTGCATTGTCAATTGGAGACATGCAGAGACCACTTGTCAGCTCGACCAATGATCAGCTTACGAACGCAACACAGCACACAGCATCTCCAGTCCAGGTCATGAAAAGAGCTAGACAGCCATCCTTGGAATCATCTGAATCTCCTCCAATCAAAAGACACAAAGATCATATCCAACAAAATGGAATACCTTACGCCAGCGAAATGGAGATAGATATTCCTGCTTCTCAGCCTGGAGACTCTAGTGAACTTATGGGTCAGGAGAATACCCAAAGTACCCCCAAAACTGGCGTTTCGCACGGATTGCTGTTTGAAAGCAATCTTCCAACGGAGGTCAGAGATATAATTCATGCGCATGCTCTCGCCCTGCGTCCCGGAATTTGTCCACCCACTTTACTTGAGGTTACAACCAGAGAAACGCGGCATGAGCTTTTACAGGTTTACCGACAAGTCAACCACGTCGTTCGAAAGAGCACTTATGACACGTTTAGGAAGATTCCATTTAGAGTTCTCAATCAGATCAGACATTTGACTCTGGTATATGAAGGATCCACACGAGAATTGATGAAGCAATTCTTCCGGTCCGATAAGACTCAACTTATCAACCACTTCACGACGTTGACCATAGATCTTTCCGGCGTTCCAGGTAGAGAAGGTGAATGGTACCATTCATTCGACGCAAACTGGGTTACTGTTGTACAGCACCTTATTGTGGCGTCACAAGAGGGTGTTGAGAAGATAACGTTTGTCTTTGCTGCGGCAGGTTCTTACGCTGAAAAAGTGGTTAGACCTGAGATGGACAAGATGTTTGGCTTTCCTTCGAATCAGATTCCAGATGAAGCATCAGGGCGTAGTCTGCATGTTCTGGTCTGGGAAGGAAGAAAGACGTACATGAAGCTTCGAGCCAGGATGAGAAAATGAGTCTACAATAGGTGGTAGTATAGTTGTTTCTGGACTTCAATGCCAATAGGTCTGGAACAGGACTGTGGCTAGTCATAGAAAATGTACATACTGAAGGGTTTCGGTTGAATTTCGATGGCGACCGACTGTGACGTGTGCTTCTTGTCACTTGCTCTTCAGAAAACAACCCCTCCTCAATGATTTTCGAGAGTTAGAAACGCCTGGGCCATCGCATACTTCTCCATAATAAGCGGACCCAAAAAAGGAGAAGATCTAAACACGTCACGTGTACTTTTAACCCCGCCATTGACTCGATGACTTTATGTTTTCTCCTCCATCATCACAAGGAAAGGGAGTCAAAACAGTGCAGGGCAGATTCACACAAGTACGTCTGCATAGGCGTGATGTTTCCACACAGGTTTCTACCTCGTGGCCATGGATCGACCATATGCAACAAACCCTCGTCACCTCTCCACGCTTTCGCCAAGTCAAGATGAACCTCATGCAGGGCCGGAAAGGGCCGTAAACAAAAAGAGCCGGGACGCCTGGGAGTTGAAGACCATCGTGCTGTTGTGGATCAGCCCAGTGAGCAGAATCCGTTCTTTATCCCTGACAACTTCCCCAGACCTTTCCTGCGTGCCCCGCACTCTTCCCCCATGGGGTGCTTCGTCCGGGGCCTCGGTCGTTCGTCGGTGGTGGAGTACATTCAAGATACATAGGATAGATCAGCAGGATATCATATATTTTGCACGCCAAGAGAAGCCCGGTCCGACTCGAAGGCTGTTCCATGCTTTCCCGTCATTTAAGCTTCTGATTGACGTTCTTGACAGACGGAAGAACTTCCTCCATGAATTAGTCTTACCCTATGGCGTGCCTTCAAGAGAACCTTGATTTGGCTCGAACCAAGTGAAAGCCATAACTTCCCCTTCATGCCATGGTCAGGTTCTTGCTGAATCCACCGCGGGACTGCCCTTTGGTGTACTGTTCTTTGCGTCAGCCCAATGACCTACACCACCCCACAGTACAAGTTACGTTGACAACAAGCTATATCATCGTTTCTATCATCCGTTTGTCGCCGAGTAGCACCGACATGAGTCCTCACTAGAGGGGCGGAGAAGTCTCTTAGCTCCAACGTAGCAGATGATGGCTTCATTGTTGCTTCTGTAGAGCTCCTGCAAAGACTGCGATATATAACGCTGTGGCTCTTCCTCAACTTTTGTTGAAAAGCAACCTCTATACCTGACACGAAATGGCCTCATTCGGGATATCAAAGCTAATTCAACAGCTTCTCCTCCTCCTTGCAGCATTTTCAATCATCACATTTGCAACACCTCTTGAGAAACGAGCTACTCAAGTTTCTTTGAATAGCTATACATTCTCTGGGAATGTTCTTGCTGGATCTATCAATGTAAGTGTCCGAATCTGCAAACACAGTGCAGCGGCTAAGCAAAAGTCTACCAGATTCAAAACATTGCCTATGCCAAGGTTGTGACGGTCATCTACGCCGTCGGCAATACATGGAGCAATTCCCAGAGTATTGCTGCCAGCTACTCAGTGTCCGGCTCGAATGGATACGAAACCTGGATCTTCTCTGGAACTGCTGTTGGAGCAACACAATTCTACATCAAGTATGATGTGAGCGGAACATCGTAAGTTGGCTGTCATAAGATGACAATCGCCCATGGAGCTTCGATTAATATAAGCTCTAGTTACTACGATCCTGGAAATTCGGTCAATTACCAAATCAGCTCCGCGACACCGAGCACCTCTTCGACGACTTCCAGATCCTCAACAGTAGCGTCGAGTTCCACATTATCATCCAGTAGTCAGCCAGTATCGTCAAGTTCCTCTACGACTGCAACCGTACCACCGGGAACAGGAGCCGTTTCGCCCAGTACCCCACCGCGAATCATCCCAACTTCAATTCCAAGCGAAGCTGTAGCCACAGCACCTAGTGGCTGCGGAAACTGGAACGGAGGTGACAGTTGCCCATCCGATGGAGTGTCCTCATTCGCAGCGTCAGCTGAGAATCGCCGATGGCAAACACCTCCCAGTGGTGCTGGGGGGTATGATCCCAGTTTTGGCACTTATCGAGATCTCGTTGGATATGCCGACATCCAATACAATGCTGCCCGGACTGCTGCAGCTGTAGTCATTAATGCAGCATCTAGAACTGGCGAGACATTAACCTATTCATTTGGCGGAGGTGCTGCAGGTTCAAGTAATGTTTTCCAAGTGGACACCAGTCTCTCTGGAGCCTTGTCAATATCCATTTCCACATCGAGCGGCAAGACCTTGAACTTAGACCCAATCAATTTTATTTGGCAGAACACACCTCTCACTGCTGCTCAAAGCACATTTCAGAATGGTCAGAAGGGAGGCATTGTAGAATTGTTTGGGTGGCCATGGGTCGACGTCGGTAAGGAGTGTGCGTTTCTGGGTAAAGCTGGCTTCATGGGCGTCAAGATCTGGCCACCGAATGAGCATGTATGGGGCTCGAATTACGTAAGTCCTATCTCCCTCACAGATGAGTTTGAGACTAATCAGTGTCTAGTACGAGACTGACAAACAGTTTCGCCCCTGGTACCTGGTCTACCAGCCCGTTAGCTACAGATTACACTCTCGAAGTGGCACAAGATCTGAACTCCGGGATATGATCCAGGCCTGTCGGGCTGCTGGCGTTCGAGTCTACGCCGATGCTGTTGTAAATCACATGGTTGGACAAGGGACTGATGTTCAGAATCATCGCAACTCAGACTGCTCTCTCTACAGCGGGCACAATGCAACCGCTGGTTCGCCATATTACACATCGGGCAACACCTATCTGATCAACCCCCAAACTAACACTCGACCAACCATGGAATTTCCTGCCGTGCCATATGGTCCAAGTGATTTCCACTGCGAGAGAAGTATCAGCTCATGGACAGACATGAACCAAGTTACCAAAGGCTATCTCGTCGGTCTCACTGATCTGAACACTGAAAATCCATATACGCAAGACAGAATCGCCACATACATCGTTGACCTCCTTTCCATCGGCTTCAGCGGCGTTCGCTTCGATGCTGCGAAGCACATCGGACCTTCTTCCATCGCGGCAATCTTTGCAATCATCAAGAAGAAAATGGGAGGCAGCATGCCAGCTGACTACATCTCCTGGCTCGAAATAATTCTCGGTGGCGAAGCTTCCGTGCTCGCTTGCGACGGTGGAGCTGATTCATGGTACACGAACTTCAACAATATTCTCAGTGGGAAAGGTTTCACACAAGCTGAGATCAACCAAATCAAGATTTGGAGCTCGGATTACCCTAAGGAGATGCCCATTTGTGGAAGCTGGATTATCCCTGCTAGCAGGTTTGCGATACAGAATGATGATCACGATCAACAGAATCCGGTACGTGCTTCTCGATGCCCCTCAGTTTGCTCCATAGGATACTGACAGCTTGCAGGGGTCTTCATCCCGAGACATGCAATCATACGGCTCTGTCTTGATCAAAGACAAAGATGTTGCCAAACACCGAGGCTTCGAAGTCCAGCTCTTCTCACGTACCGACGCCGATTGGCAGATTAAACTCGTCCTGTCATCCTATCAGTTCACAGACGCGGGAGGAAATGGCTTCCCGGACGGCCTTAGTGATTGCAGCTTGTATACCGGCAGTTCGCCTGCAAGTGGTTGTCTGGGAATCGCTAAGGACCAGGCTTTCGTGGCTTCGAGCTGTGGGTACACGATGAAAGCTGGTGGCTATACTCGGGTCCATCGAGATCTGACTATCATCAATGCAATGAGAGCTTGGGTTGGCTTGGGAGCGACGACTGCCTCTGCTTTGGGGATTTCAGGCTGTGCATAACTCAGGCGTTGAATGCCCGATCTCTTTTATTACGAGGCGCCAGCGTCGCGACAAGCTCTTGGCTAGATCGGACAAACGTTTTGCACGTGAGGAACCCGAAGACAACAAGATACTGCGCGAAGGACGACGGACGGGAAAACATGCTGTCTAATGAGAATGAGTATACGCTAGTTGATGGGAGTGGGAGTAACTATGCTGGTATAGCTCAGGGGAGAAAGATCATAGATACACGAGGAATCATGCCTTCGCAGTCTTTAACTACTGGACTCTTCGTTTCAACTCTATGAGGCTTCTCTTATGTGAATATTTCAGTATTATGATAAGTGCGAAGACTTTATTTTCATCAGGTATCCTGGTCAACAAGCCACGAGGATAATTCAGGCGATAGTTCTTTCGTGCCAAGCAAAATCAGACGTTCTCGCTTAGCATAAATCCACAATGCAAAACAGGCACACAGCATGTGGGGTGAATTTTGATTTATATTTATATCGTACGGATATCCCAACTCTGCAGTAACACGAACGTTGGCGGTTTTCCTCGGAAACCTGATGCGTCCTCGTTTCAGGCCACCATCGCACACGACCATCATATAATCCACTGACACGTAAATATAAATCATCATGGGCTTCCTCGTGCTTGATGAAAGTGAAGCCCAGGCGGAGAATCAGGCCAAGATCCGGGCGCTTCACTCATCCGACGGCTTACTACTACATGGCGGCAAGCTCCCGATTGAAATCACACTACCACTCCTCTTAAACCCTCCAGAGAACCGGCTGGCATGCTACGAGACTGCCCAAGAGACTGCATACGTCAGCGCCCACATCTCGTCCCGTATCCTCGCCTTGTATTCGCAACTGGAGCTCGCCGCCAATGCTGCTACCAATTCGTCCCACTCGCATTCTTCCAATTCCAATTCCTCTACGTTAATAGCACCCGAGGGCATCGCGCTGGCGATCGAGATCGCGCCACAGTCCTTTGACATTTACCCAGATTGCGACCATCGCATGTACCACTCTCGGCGACTCCATCTACATAACCCAGAGACTTTACCCCTCCTCCCTTTTGTCCACAAACTATCTATCAAATCCAGAAAACGCTATAACGGGGTCTGCAACTTGTACGGTACCCGCCCCTTATCACTAGTCCTCCCACTGCAATGCATCGCTGCCCTACCGAACCTCAACACACTCCTGCTCCCGTGGATGTGGGAGCGGCCGATGCAGTACGCCTCGCCCAGCACGCCGGTGCGCGAGCACTACGCCCGACCCTGGGAGGGACCCCTCAGGGACGCGAGACATGACTTTAGCAATGCGATTTGCGAGCAGGAGAAGTTTCTCCACGGCAGACGGATCCCCACGAGTCTGAAGAACGCGCTGCTGCATTTTTGGGAGCCGGAGCAGATCTCGGTCGAAGATCAGAGTGTGGCTCGACCGGATCTGATCTATCCGGCCGAGAGGGATCCCGTGAGCGTGGGACTGTGCAAGTTGGCTGCACAGCTCGAGATGCTTGACCTACTTGCTATGGTGACGGAGGACTTGTTTCCTGCTATAGAGCCAGAAGAAGATCAGCAGTGGTCATCTATGCAGTGGCTCCGGATCGAGTTCCACCCGCTCCGCCCAGATGGAATGTGGTACTTTGTCGGTCCTCGAGGCGAGGATCCTTTGCACAGCGACAGCTCCGAGGACGAGAGAGAAGGCGGTTTCCACATCTCCGAGACAAGGGATTACCCCCGCGAACACGACATACCCGCAGACAAAGAGATTGACGAGGAATTCGATGAGTTTCCAAATGCTGACTCCGAGTTCGATTTCCTTCCCGATTTGTTCCGCACGGAGCCACACAGACAGAGGATCGAGGCTTTACTTGCCCGGTTTGCAGCAGCGGTGGCCAGTATGCCCAGATTGAAGGACGCGGAGATGTTTGCACACGTCTGGTGGACGCCCTCAGAGAGCAGAGAACAAGAGTATACTGGCGATGCGCCCTACGACACTTACAGTGTGCACAAATGGGGTGTGCGGTATCTTACTGGCCGTGGTGGTGGCGGCGACGGCGACGGGAAGACGACGACTCCGGTAGTACAGTGGCATGTTGGGGACTGGAGACCTAGCACAGGGGTCATGGAGCTTTTCGAGGCACTTGGGACACAAAAGTGGCTTGATTTCGAGTTTACAGATGGCAGGCCTTATCGATCACCGATGGTGCGAAACGAGCCCGGTTGTTTTGATCCTATATAAGCGGCGTGATACTCGATTTAGGGTGCATCTTCAACGTTACAAATATAAGAAACAAATAAAGTGCTTCAAAAACACCCCTAACCTCTCAAGAACAGTGCCCGACCCAATTCACTCGGCGGGCATTTATTCCTAAGCGACATAACGGAAAGGCACAGTAAACAGTACAGTACAAAATTCTCGCACTTACTTCTCTCCACCAACCACCAAGCCAACAAACAGCCCACACGCACAGCCAAGTCAGGTCTCGATGCCCTCACTGGCATTCAATTTCAAACTTCTTATTGAAATGTATACTCTCAAACCTCCTCCAGCTCACACAAGCCTTCTCCTTCTCATTCTCCTTCTTTTCTTTTCTTTTATTTTCCCTTTGCGCGATGGGATCTTGGTGGGATTGATAAGTTAGTGTAATGTAATGAGGCTGAGGCTGATTACTTGTAGGCTCACACTACCTCCGTTCGTTCGTTAGTTATCTGGACTAAACAATCACGATTTGTTAACGCAAGCTGAATACGCCGAACTTCGTACATGTATGCGGATATTACTGACTGATGTCACGTGTTCATTACGAATGGAGATGCTTGTTCGAATGAAAAAGGGCAGATCGATGGAAAGAGGGAGGTTGGGAATGGTGGCGTGAGGTGGAGGGTGTGGAGGGTGTGGAGAGTGTGAGGGGGCTTTGTTGTTGTGTCTGGGCCGGGCTGGATGGGAGGGAGGAAAGGTGAGGAAAGGACAGGAAAGGAAGGACAAGAAATGATAAGTGAGTGAGGGCGGGGGCAGGATCGTTAGGTCAGGTCTGCTTCGCTTGGGTGGTAAGCTGATTGATTATTTTGTTTCAGATGAATTGGGTTGAGCTGAGTTGAAATGAGATGAGATCTATTCACTTCGACTCAACAGCTAACTGATACTCAGCACGACTCTCTACCTCCTTCTGTTTTGCCAAACATCTATCCTAATCCTACACTAGCCCTCAAGTAACCGACAACACACTGTCTTCCACCTTCACCGCATCAGCGAACACCAGCGCATCCTTGAAAGTTTCCACCAAACTATCTGCCTCCTCAAGTCCGACGGAGATTCTAATCTGCGTCTCCCTCAGATCGCGCTCAGCTGCCCAATCCAACTGCTTTCCATACAACGCCTTCACATATGGCAATGCAAGGGTCAAATGTGCACCCAAATGCGGACCGTGGTGCACATTAACGTTATTGTAAAACGCTTGCGTGGCTTCCACGGTCTTAAACTCAACTGTAAAGAGACAGCCGTAGCCAGGGGTGAAGTCCGGCGTGGTAGCACGCATGCGAGCCTTGTAGTGAGAGAGCGTGGGCGAGGTGAGTGGATAGTAGACCTTCGCGACGCTGCTCCTGTCGTCATCGACGAGGGATTGGAGATATTTGACTAAGGTCTCGGCATTGGTGTTGTACGTCACCGACCGAGCCATGTAATCTCTGCTGTTTTCCTCCAGGATCTCAGCGTCCGCGCTGTAGAAACGGTTCACGTATTTAGCTTTGAAGAGAGCCTTCAGCTCAGTATATTTGGCTGAGGAGGGATTCAGCGCCGCACTCGCAGCCATGACGTCCGCGTACCCGGAGAACGATTTTGTCAGCGAGGAGACGACGATATCGGCTCCGTCCGAGCCGAGTAAATCGACATTACAGAAACTGCCAACGGTATCGTCGACAATGAGCACAAAATCGTACTCTGTCGCTAGCTCTCGCAACTTAGTGACATCGGGAGTCATGAGAAGTGGGTTGGCAGGGAATTCAGTCCACAGCGCTTGGATCTTTCTCCCCTCCTTCTTCTCTTCTTTGAGATAAATTTCCAGTTTGACGAGATCATCCGCGTCGCCGAGGCCGAAGAATTCCATCCCCGGTCCGTAATCCTCGAAGATGTGCGGCGTACTGTGGAACGCGAAGCCGAAGAGGATGGTGGTGGCGTTGAAATTGCTGAGCAGAAATTGGTGCACGGTGTAAATGGATGCCATGCCTGTTTGGAAGAGGTAAATATCCTCTGCTTTGATGAGCGATTTTCGCGGAGCCGATGGTGCAGGTGCACGTTCAAGCAACGTCGCGATACGCTCTCGCAGGATTGCATCAGCTGATGAAACCGGAACGACTGGTGCCGGCTCATCGCCAGTGACTTCGTGCATGAGGTCGAGGTGCTTGAGGCATTCCTCTGCGAGACGTGTCGAAATCCCCACGCCGGGATTGATCCAGAATTGCGAGACGATGGGGGATTTGGGGAGCGGAAAGAAGACGGCGTAGAGACGAAGATTTATGTCGATGACTTTGATATTCATTTCGTCAGGGGAAAGAGCGTCGTCGCCGCGGGCAGGGGAGGTTGCGTATTTGACGCATTCGGTTACGGATTCGGGGGCCGGGAAGAGGAGGACGTTTTGGCCCTCTTTGCCGAATTTTGAGAGGACGGCGGCGATGAGCTGTGGTGGGAGGGTCAGCAGGAACATCAATATCGAGAGTTGGAACTTCAAAAGTTGGAACACCAGAAATTTTATATTCAAGTTCCCCCAACATGAGACCTCCTCATTTTAGTCTCAATGAGAAATGAATAGAGACAAATGCACTCACAGCCTTGACATCCTTCTGCGGTATAATTCTCGGGTAGAAACTGGTCGTCTGCTTTATGAACTCGGGATCCCGATCCATCAGTCTGAGCATACTCGCCCATCCAGGCATGTGTATGGTGATAGCATGACGTTGATGAGGAGGCAGGGATCCCAGGGCTGGTGTCTGAAGTTTGGTCGACATGTTCGGGGATGTTCGTAGTTAGGCTGATTTAACAGTCTGATATGGAGTACACACCACTGCGATAGAATTTTGAGAAAGAAGAATATGTGTGTGAGAAGAAGTTGGAAGGAGAGATGCGATGGTTGATATGTCGCTGGTATCCGCTAGTAAAGTAAGCGAGGCCGGGCGAACTTCCTTGTCCCGGTTGGTTGTGTTGGGGCGTAGAGATGTAAGACATACTTAGGTAAGCCCTGTCTTGCTCGTGGCACACTGTCAAGAGATGTCACGCTCTCATGGCTCCTACTAGCTATAGCTAAGCTTCGTCCAGACTCAAGCCTTCAGCAAGCCTTCGGAATGTGAGGGGCACAGCCGCAGATGAGTGGCAGGCACTCCCTCATCCCATCACTCATCACTCACAATGCTCACCTCACTCAGCTCTCTCCCTTGATCTCATCTCAAGCGGCGGCCCATGGTTCGTCCCATGGTTCGTATATTTCCATCATAACCCGCAGAGGATATCGTGTCCACCTAGTCCATTCAGAGAGGAAGGTGTCCATTGGTAAGCCCGGCGAGGCTGATGCCGAGAAGAGCGGGTATCACATCATGCACAACGCGATTTCTCTGGAAGCGAGTCTTGTGTGATTGGCTCGTTTGTGCGATGTACGTACAGTACGGGCTTCCGTACAGTATGATGTTAAAGGTGGGGTGGGTGGGATGTCAGCCTTGCATGTATCCACCACCGCTTTCCTGTTCGAGGTCGCTTAGGATAGATAGCAAGCAAGCTTAGGACTAACGCCGAGAATGAATTGCCTGATAGGAATTCCGAGAATCATTGTGAAGATGGACGATAGGTAGAAGCGGAAGCGGCTGAGATCGCTGACTCCACCCTAGGTAGATGCGAGGAGTGAGTGATGGGGAGGTGAGTGAAGGGGAAGGTGATTGATGGGGCAAGGTGAGAAGATGAGATGAGATGAAATAAGGCGGGAGAATAGACGGAGAGAGAAAGTCCATGACGACTGATTAGTATATAGATCTATCCGTGGCAATCTCTATGGGTTCTAACAGCCCGCTCTGTTGAACAAATAGTGAATCCCTTTTAGAGCGTTTTCAGCCGCCACGACCGTCAACTTAAATCCCCAGAACCCCCGAAGGTCTCTGTGAGCCTCGACAAAGACATGATTACCTTCCACCCACATTTCCCTCCAACATCCTCCTCCAATCTCTCGCCCCAATATCACTCAACTCCCGAATCGCTAAATGCCATTTCTCATAATGCCTCTTTACACCTTCCATCCACCGCAACTGCTTTCTAGCATCTTCTTTTTCTATTTCAAAAGCTCCAAAATTCTCGAAACATCGGTCCTCCGAATGCAACTCGAACCCTACTAAGTTCTCAAACACTCTGCTCGCAAGCACCGTCGCATTTGCTGTGCGAAAAATTGAACAGTCCCGAAATCGGACGACCAGATGTAACGCAGCGATTTCCGGATATTGGTCGCGAAGACGTACTGCGCGTCGCGGATGAGGGTATATGCTTGTACTGGAGAGGAGGAGGCGAGGGATGTGAGGATGATGGTATCAAGTGTGTGTTGTGAGAGGTGTGTTTGGTCGTTGTTGGATGGGGGGTATTGCTGAGCCAATCTGGATGCACAGCGAGTTTGGAAAGGCAAGTTATATTTCCACTGCAGAGTTTGTGCCAATGCATCGAACAGCAAGATTCGCACACCCCAGTAATGCATCAGTGCATGTGCGACCCAAAAGCATGAGAATTGATACGATGGCCCGAAATCGAAGTCCGGATGGCGGTAGGTGTTTTCGCGTTCGTTCCCAAATAGTGCGGGGAACAGATCGTGGAGGTCAGAATACCATGATGAGAGTTTGTTTGTGAAGTGCTTGTATTGCGTGAGGACAAGTTCGAGTTGAGGGTTGGTAGCTTCACTCGATGGCAGAAGAATGAGGTCATCTGATCGCTCGACGACTTCCGGGATGAATATGGTGATGTCCTCGGGGTGCTCATAGAAGTTTGTAATGCCCACGTCATGGATGTCTGTTGGTAACAATGGACGTGTTGTATAGGCTAGAGGGCAACTCTTTCTTGCGTCGCATGCATTGTATATCTGTATCTTTGTCAGCCTGGGTTACGCGTCATACAAGGATACTTACAGCTAGGGTTCGGAAGACGTAGTAGCATTATATTTCCTCAGGTTTGGTCAGGTTCGAAGCATTGATTGCCATTCCCAGGATCTGCGCTCCTTTGATATGTTCCATGAACCCACCCGCTTGGGCAATGACCGAATCGTACAGCTGCCAAGTGTCAAAGAAATCCATACATTGGCTCCAGGAGTCCATACCTCATACAAACACATGATATTACAGACAGCCAACATCTTCGCATCCGTCCGCTGCCTCCGTGCAGCAACTTGAAACTCATTCAAGGCATTCCCATAGCACTATCGTCCACTCCGCAAGGTATTTTGAACATTCGAGACTTTTCCCAGATGTATCAAGGTGACTGCTTGGAGAGCGTGCTCCAAGAGAGGATCGTCAAAGGCGTAGGATGGAAGGTCGACAAACCAGTTCGCCACTATATCTGTCTCCGATGGAATGACGACGAAAAATTTGAAGTCGAAATTGGCGCAGGCGGCGAATAGCTGCATGAGATTCGCGGCTGCCGGGGCGGGGGAATTCAGGATTGATTTTGTGTCAAGGGATGGTCGAGGTCGGTGGCCACGCTGAAGATGTTTAGGTCTGGGACTGAATACTGCGACCGAAACTTACGCTTCTATTGCACCAAGGTGATACTTTCTGCACCACAGTCCGGGAGACATGATCGGTCACTTCCTTGGACTGTAACAATTGTGTCGACTTTGACCCCTTGTTTTCTCCTTGTCTTGTGACAAGATCCCGACCCGTGGTATTTCTAAAGATGGTAGATGTATAAGCTTGGGTGTGATTAATGGCATAAAAGAAGAAGATAGAAATGATAAGTTTGAGCCGAAAGGTTACAAATCTTGGTTGAAAGAAAAGACAGATATCCGCCGGGTGTCTACCGGATGCAACGCAGGGTACTTACACGAACTCCAACTCCTTTTCATCATAACCAGGACACATGAAACCATTCTTGAGGCATCTCGAACAGCCTGGCTTCTCGGCTGGACACTATTTCCAATCAGTAGATGTATAACCGAGCTGCCTCCGCTTTTTGCCTACCTTGATCTTCCGCCTCCTGCATTCGCGACACCTAACTTTATAAAGTCTCCCGACCATGCTGGCCTAGCCCAGCTCCCACAAAACGATCTCCACACCCCGACTAGACCGGAATCTCTCTGATATGATCAAAACTCCCAAACCCGGCTGATTGTCAAAAAGAAGCATGAATTCTTGGAAACGCGGCACGTTCTGCAAGACAACAGAGAACCAGGTACGCCACGTCGGTGGCCTTCGCAAACGAATGTACATGTCAGTATCTGGAAATGGCATGCGCCTGGGAGCTGTAGCTTCGGATTTCCCTGGATTTGCTTCACATAATGCACCGCTCGATTTACCTCTTTTGGGTTTCCGTAGGGCTGCGTCTTTGCCTGATTGGGAATTCATGCGTGAGATAGCTTCAACGCGATGGTTGAGTTGGGGATAGTCTCGGGAGATCGCTTTAGAGAAGTGTCGTATCGTTGTATGGGGCTGCTCTGGATCATGGATGCTTACATGGGCCAAAAATTTGGAAATTTATGGGGTAAGTAGGGCTGACATGTCTATGAATAGATGTATAGACATAGCCATTTCCCAAATCGCATTTCGTTTTGACAGCCAGCTGGAAGCCACGCCAAGAAGTCTGCAGCCTCATTCAGACTATTCCTTTTGGATGAGGATAATTCGCTAGTGATGAATATCTTTGAGATCAGCGAATTGGACGATGGCAAACGAGGTCAAGCGGGTATATCCATGGCGGTGTTGATGAATCCGCCGATGATGAAGATTTTGGTTCACCAATAGAAATTTTATCCGAAATTCTTTGAAGATCTGTACGTGGAGTGCAACCGATGCAGTATCGAAGTCTTCGTATCATGGGAGATGGCGAAAGACATGTTGGCAAATCAAGCTTCGGCTTGCTCTAACTACCCAGGAGAGCCACTGGAAAATCTAACGCCGTTTCTGGGGAAAACCGCAAGCCTCGTGCTTCCATTGAGACCTACAATGTAGGTTCAGGGAATAGCGAGGGTGTCTTTGTGCACGTGTTGATGAGTTTCGATGATGTCTGGTGATCCGGGGTGATCAGCCCCAGAGTAGCCATCACCAACATGAAGGATCAACGCAGGAACGAATTTTGACCATGCTCGTAGTCGGTATCAAATATCGCAGGATATCGGGCCGGACCGATGAAGTGTTGACGGACATGCCGAGTCTAATGTCTTTTTCTTCCGTCTGGTGTGAAGACAGAGTACGTGAGATCTGACGTTCGCTTCACCGTCTTTTCCGCTTATGTTTCCCGTGGCACACTACGCATTATCGCCTTCTGGTTCAATCAATCTGTTGGGTTTTGGTGGTGGTGGCTCTTGTGAGCTGAAGATGCATGCTTCATGTGGGCAATGAGGTCGTCCAGTTAAAGATGCTGACTGATGCGCCAAGCCTGAGTACATATCCTTCATCCCTTTTCTCTCCACATCTCGCGCTCTCCGTCCCTCCGTCTGCACTTCACTCTATCTCATCTCATGCCCTCCATCTGGCAATGTACAAATCACTCTCTGCGATCGCTTGATCTTATGTTTCATTACCTCTCCAAACAATAGGCGGATGATCGACGCCCAGTTCTAAGTTTAGGCCTCCAGGCTAGGCCAGCGTGCATCAACTCGGCTCGTCAAGTGACGGCGCGCGCAGCAGCTATTGGGGAGCAAAAATGTGTCCAAGCGATCTAGTGATCCTACCATGTGCTGCAGCTTTGCCGCCACGATGTGTAATAGCCGGTGATGTTATATTGATGACGTCGAGCAGCGAGAAGCCAGGCGTCCAGTATTCAGAACATTGAGCGGATGGAAGTTGGCGATGGTGATGTGCAGCCTCAAGCTCACTGCAGGGTGAGGTCGGTCTGTGGAGACAGGGACGGCTGACAACCAGCTGAAACCAAACTTCACCGAAGCAGAAACTGCGGCAGGGCTTCTGACCCCATAAGCCAAGAAGGCCAAGTGAGGGGCTTAGAAGGCTGACCTTGCTTTTATTTTGTATATCATCATTGCTCTTCCCAGCCTTCCCAAGACAAGGAATGCATTTCAGTTCGTCTTCCTTCAGTTCGTCCTTCATCCCCAGAACATCACACAAGACTGAAGCTCAGACACAACACTAAGTCAACACTTTCCGAATCAGCAGGATGTCGCACCTCATGCGTGATGCAAAGGCTGCAGCCGATACAGCTAAAGGCATAGGAAGAACTGTTGGAGGAAGCTTTATGGAGAACAAGACGCGACGAGAACGAAAGTTTGGAGATATCGAAAACAGTCTACCGAACATCAAGGCCATCCCCGCCTCGGACAACCGATCTGCCTCGAGCTCGAGCGTCCTTTCGTTCCTCGGATCCTGGAATCCTATGCCACAGCCAGTAACCGATAATGACACTGTGTGGCACCTCGACAATACGGCATATAGAAATGCGAGCGGGAAATGGCAGGCAGAATTCGTCGCGGCCGTTTTTGACAAGGACACAGGTGTTGAAATAAGTACGGTCGTTGCGGACATTGCAGAGAAGGTTGGCCTTGGCAATGGCGATGCTGCGGAGGCTACAATTCGAGAGCGGCTTATGCCCTTTGTGCAGAATATCCTGCCGGGAAGGAAGGTCACGATCGACTTTGCAAAGCAACAGCAAATCAACTTGGGCCCCGGTGGAAGGAATGGAATAAGCAGTGATATCAAGGCTGTACCAGCACACGGTGATGGAACTGTGGTGTCGTATTTCGCGCAAGTCCCGAGAGGCGCGAATGGTATTTTGCAAGCAAATACCGTTTACGCTGAGCCTGAGGGCTGGGGTGTGATTTCCGGCAAGTTCAAGAAACTTTCTGCACAATGAGCATGTCTAACATTCGTGACATAGATATTGACGATACCATTAAGATCACTCAGACTGGCGACCCAATCGGCATCCTACGCTCTACCTTCGTTTCCCAAGCTACTCCCGTCGAAGGCATGCCAGAGCTTTACCAATTCATTCAGCGCATCATCTCCCCAGCATCACCCTTCTTCTACCTCTCAGCATCGCCATACAATCTCTACAGTTTCCTTCGCGACTTCCGTCAAAAATTCTTTCCACAGGGTACCATTATCCTTAGAGATTCGTCATGGATGAACTTAGCCGGCCTCCTTTCCAATCTGACCCTCGGCACGCAAGAGTACAAAGTCGCACGCATCACGAAGATCAACTCCTGGCTACCAAAGCGCAAAATGATTCTCATTGGCGACTCGACTCAGGCTGATCCTGAGACCTATGGAGAGATGTAAGTTTTCCATTCACCAGACCAATCCGCAAGTACATGCTGACAGGTGGATAGCTACCGCAAGCATAAAGGCTGGGTAAAACTGATCCTCATCAGAAAGGTCACGGACATCGCAGCCATCGGGATAGAAGAAAAGAACGAGCCTAAGAGATTCGAGAAAGCATTCAAGGATGTGCCGAAAGATGTCTGGAATGTCTTTGAGACGCCTGAAGAGTGTTATCATCTGATCAAGGACACTGTTGGTCGGGGCTGAACTTGAAATGAATGGAACGAAGAAACGACATTGGGACGGAACTCGAAAGGAAATTGGATACCAGGTAAATAGTGTTGGTGTTGGTGTATGGAGTTACTTAAGTTTTGGCATGAAAATGTTACCCACAATGAAGTTGTTATATATTTTGATATGTTCTCTACCCTCTACTTGTGGCGTTCTTATGATCCGATTTTGACCTTCGTATACCATCCCGGCCTTGGACTTGGCCAAGCTTGCACATGCTCTCGGTTTGAGGGACGGATCGTACCGTCTTCATTCTCCACAACCCTCAGACGAAGCACGTTACTTACCCAGAAGAGGTTGAAAGAGCACTCCGCCAGTCCATAGTCCAACTGGCGTGTCAGATCCAATGAGATGTATCGGTAAATTTGAGGCCACCCAGACATCCAGTTTCTGATCTCGGTGAGTCCCCCGCGACATTCGTGGCGTTTTTAGACGTGTCGAACCCATTGGCTGGAATTTTGAGGCCACCACACCATGAAAAATCTTGGTTGGAGAGCCTTGTGGGCCTCAGAATGTGCAGGAGTACTTGATCTTCGAAGTTTCTCGTGTCTCGTTTGTTCCTCGATATCTCTTCGGGTCACCAGCATGGCGCCTGGGCTCACGATTTGAGGCCATGGCCCGTTCATCCTTCAGATTGTTACTTCTCAAGGTCTTGATCATCCCAATTTTCGTCTTATTAGCCCTAGTACTCTACTTTGGCGGCCCCCTCGAATTGACTGAACAAATTCCACCTAAGAGGCACTTCGAGACATCCATTACGGCTTGTGAACAGCTTAATCCGGCTAACATTACATACTTGTCGCCATTGAATGACGCGACTATTCATATCGGAACTTGGCCAACCCCATCGCCAACAGTCTCGTGCACTCTACGACTCTCCTCAAAACTACCCTCAAGTTGCCCCATAAACGAGTGCAAGAAGCAAGTCTTAGCTGAAAGAGCTCGGCACTGGTGGCAGCATCTGACAGACTTTGACCAACATCGTCTCGAAAGCCAATTGCTCTTCAAGTCTCCTTGCGACATCCCCAACAGATTCTGGTGTTTTTGGTACAACTTGGATTTCATCAACGTCTTACTGGTACTGGTCTGGGTACTCTGTCTAGGATTGCCAGTCCGATCCCAAAGACGCAGGCGTCTGCCGCGTAACCGGCAGAGCGTCTGCACGAACGCCGAAAATCCTCAGCCACACCTTTCGATATCATCAGAAATCCTTTCGAGAATCGCCGTTCGAGTTTGTGAATCTTCGGGACTTAGAACTCTCACCTCCAGCGCTATATCAGGCTTCTATTCCGGATTCGGCCAAGGACATCGTTCTGTCACGCTCCAACACATCTTTAGACTCATGTCCACAACCTGAAATCCTGTCTACAGCGGATCAAGAGACATCCTCATCTACCCTGAACTCTCCATTTCCAAATTATTTGGAAGTGCCGGTCTCAAATTATATCCTCAAAACCCCAAGCCCGCCATCATCTCGCCCAACCTCGAGCCAGGTAGCAGAAAATTTGCATCTCCGACACCTACCTACTCCACAGTTTATCGACATTTCATCCCCAACGTCCGAAGCTGTAATTACTCCAGATCCAGTGTCATCCGTACTAGAAAGTTCCGCGTTGATGACGTGCGAATTCTCCAACTGCGAAAGAACATTCACCCTCCCCTGCCACTATAAGTACGCACTCTTCAACCCACTTACCCACGTCTCATCTAATATCATCCTGCTAACCACAAATACCAGCCGCCACAAAAAATCCCACACCCATCCCCACCAATGTAAGATCTGCGGCAGGGGCTTCGAGACACCGAAAGATGTCAAGAGACATCATAACGACGTTCATGAGGCTACGAAACTTTACTTCTGTCACGTTAAGGGTTGCAAATATGCGCGCTCTGACGGGAAGGTGGGGAAGGGATTCCCGAGGAAGGAGAATTGGAAGAGGCATTTGAGGAATAGACATGGAGCTTTAGAGGAGGAGATGATTGAATCTGGTGGTGTTTAAGAGGTGCAATTTGCGGTCTTGTTCTCTTTCATATCTACGACTTGCTGTTTTCCTTTGGTCACTTGAGGGAAGTGGATGGTGGTGGGATAATGGTTTCTTCTGAGATGAATTCGTCCTTAACTGCACGCTCGAACCATACATGCATTTTTGGCTTCTGCAGTCATTCTTGTTATCTACAATGTCCAGTATTCACACTCGTTTATCTCAAAGTCGATTCCGTATCCTTGGGTTTGTTGACAGCGAAGCGAGGTGGATCCCTCCCTTGGTGGATTAATCTGCCGAAACACTGTGACTCAGAGAATTCCCCTGACAAAGTGTCTCTATGAACGTTTGCGTGTTTCCAAATTGTATCATTTTCACTGCAATTGCTACGTAAGGTGAGAAATTTGAAAAGTTCATGACAGACTGAGAAGGAGGGCTATTTATAGAAACCTCGCTAATCGATGGAAGCACGCGGAATTCCAAGAGTTGGACTTTGGGCGGGACATTTATTTTCTTCACAGACATCGGAAGGCAAGAAATCTAAAGCTGTGTTTTATAGGAAATTTAAGAGACAGCTCTGGTTGGGATTGCAAAGCTGTGAATTTCAAGGGGTTGATTTGAAGTTAAAGTATCGTGATTGTGCTGTTGGTCGCCCTGGGCCGCCATTGCTGACGTGTTTCACAACAGGCAACATCAATCGCTCAGCCTCATTTACAACATCATCACCGTCACGTCTGATTTCATCATCGACAGCACCAGAAATCTCTCGAGTAGACACTTCTCATCAACAAGTCAACTTACCATCGAACACTGCAAACATCGTCTCATCTAAACTTTCAGAATGCCCCGTTATTCACAATTAGATTCAGTAAGAACAGCTGCCCCACAGCGTACCTCTCTCCACTCTAACCCAGCTAGGACGAGGAACACCTTCCGGAGGGCATGCAACGAGTTGGCTACGACGCTGATAGCCAGACGTATACCTACCGCGATCAAGAAGGAAGTTTCTGGGAAGGCGAGCCCGGCGCGCGATATGGAGTTCTGCGGCCAAGTAAGTCTCTATCTTCGAACTACGACAAAACCACTATTGACAAGAGCACTAGGCGGTAGTGGCTACCAGCCAATGACAGTAACAGCCGTAAGTAACTGATAAAGCACCTTTAGACTGGAGACTCATGAAATCCTAGGAGCAAGAAATGCGCAGGGCCGATAAAGCTGCTTGGCGCTACATGCTCCCATTCTTCCTACTTGTAATGGTCGTCCTGTTCACGCTCTTCAAGTACCTTGGGTTCGGATCGGGTATGTTTCCAGCGCCGTTGAGCTGTCAGGAGGGCTTTATGAGCTATGTTGTGAAAAGTGGGGACTCGTGCTGGCAGATTGCACATGACCGTGGTATGGAAGTGGCGGATTTGGTGAAGAGTAATGAGGGATTGAATTGTGATCTTTTGAAAGCTGGGAAAGAAATTTGCGTGCCGGTGGGTAAGTGAGGAAAAGATATCGCTCCACGGCAGATGACCGATGCCAAAGGTAGAGGGGGATAGTAGGCCGGCTTTGACTAAGCTGGGGAAGGTCGTCATGTCACGCAAGACCGAGGGGAGGACTGCAACGAAGTCTAGGCCCTTTATTTTGAAGACTATTGAGTTCACGGATGACTAGGATGCAAGTGCGGGCGCTTGTCGTCTTTACTATACTGTACTGCACATGATGGTACCCATTGAATGAAAGTTTAGCACACGAGAAACCAAGCATCTTGTGTGCTCTACTTGACACAGGTTGAGTCCCGTTCCCACTGAATATGTAGCACTTCCACCTCACTAGGTTTGTACAAACCGGTGTTCCTTTCAGAAGTTCAGATGTCCTGTTTCTTTTCTGTCCTTTCTTCTACCGAAGCTGCCTCGCTAAATGCCACGTCTACATGGACATGTTTCGTAATACCGTCGTTCGAGGAGGACGCTAGAATATTCTCGTCGCTCGACCACGCCTCCGTCTTATGCTTCGAAGAAGGCCAATTCGTCGTATTCGCGTTGAACGATCTCATCTCATACTGTTCTCTCACTCCGCTCTTCGACTGTTGCAGATACCCAGACGGGGTTGGTCGTGACCGCGACACGTTCGTAGAGTTGAAAATTGTTGGAGCAATTCGTCTCATCAAGGGGCCCAAAGAAGGTATCGCTCCGCAGGCGATGGCTAGATTGGCTTCTGCTGAGGATATGGTGTAGCCGATTTGGTAGCTCGCGTCCTTGTTGTTCGGATTAAATCGCCAATGGTAGATAACAAGACGAGCAACTGATGTTCCGGTAACACTGAGGAATTGGATCAGAATTGACGCCGAGTTCTATGAAGGGAAGAATTAAGACGTCAACTTACAGGAACCCCACACTCAACATACCGCTTGCGATAATCTTCTTTCTCAATGGCATTTGCAGATCCCACACAATTACTGTCGGGATAATGAGCGTAATGACATCGGTCAAAACCGCGAGCCCCGCAGAAATAAGGAAGAACTGTATCTGATCGACGCAAGTCCCACCATATATCGTAACGCCATCAACCTGTCCCTTAGCATCGGCTCCAGCAGCTTTCCGAGCCTCGGCATCCATCTTGATTTTCTCGTACATGTATCGCACTGGGGTGCATTGGAAAGCGTCTGCGAAGAAGATGGCTATGGCGAGGGCGAGATTTAGGGCTTGGGCAAAGTACAGAGCATACTTGACGAATGTTTTGGTGTTGCCGATTCGGATGAGGAAGAACATGACCGAGGCTTTGACTAAGGATAGGATCGGGTTGTAGAGAAGCTGGTTTACGAGGTTATATTTCTGGCCGCGGATTATTTGGTCGACGCTGAGTTTTGGAATATCCGCTTTGTGATACCCTTGCCAGGTGATGAAAGTGTCTATCAATAAGTTAGAGATGGAATGAAAGACGAATTGAGAGTTTACTTGCAAGTGATGACAACATAGACTTCTGCTGCCGCTAGCAACTAAAATGGTTGTCAGTAATGAGGTGTGACACAGCATTGGCTTCCTATTTCTTACGTATGCAATCATGAGAAGAACATCGCCTAAGAGCAGTCAGTTTCTAGTGATTGGATGTCATAGAGGAAAGTTGTAACCGATATTCTGTATGCACAATCGATGAGGAAGGATGGAACGATGGTTGGATCTCCAGAATGTCTCAGAGCTACAACGAAACCGATTGAACTTTGATCTTAAAGCATTTGAAGAATTGATAGCCAGCTCAAGCAATGGTCACCCCTTGGCTTCAGAAATTGAACCCAAGTTGCAGGTCAAGAACGTGGAGCTGAGAACAAACGTAACACCGAGGTGAAATCGACTTACTCCATACAATCAGTGAATCCCAAGTTCTATCCTCTTTCCAAGCAATGACTCTAGACCATACCCTCAACGCGATAAAGAAAGTGCTGATCGCGGAGAACACAGAAATGATGGCAATTGCCTCCGGCTGATTGGTATCCACCATGATGGGCAAAGGTCAATAGTGTGTTCGTGATGTCCAGAACAACAACTCGGATGTCTGACAACACTGGCGAAGTCCGAATAGATGAAGACTTGTGTTATGAGCAATAGCACAATTCTTTAAGGCCCATCAAAGTCAGTTCTTGCCTCGGTGCTCGCTTAGGTCCTCGCTGAATGAGCGAGGGAATTGCCGAAGGAGGAGATCCTTGGACGAGCTGTGTCTGGAAGGTTAATCGCTGCCCAGTTTCACTTGGTCTCCAGGATGTCCGTCCTCATTTTGCTCGTCGGAATCTGTCAAAACAAACAGGGGCGAAGATATGGAAGTGCATAAAAGGGGCAGGAATCTTGTCTGGCTCCGTCAGCATGTGTACGATCAAAAGAGTAAAGATCTTCTAGATAAATGAGTGATCACTTCTTTGCGGGCTCGCTCATGTAGCGTCGAAGGTGCAGAATGCCATTGACCCGAGGGCCGAGACGAGAGTTTTGTCAATGCAGGTTAGGCAGCCTATCAACGCAGTTCCGAATATGTTGCAAAAGTGGCTCTGAAGGTTCACGTCGCTGAAATTAGAGTTTACCCCGCGGGACAGTGAGTACGGCATGTCTTACTCAATACGGTTCACTTGTCTTCTTCATTAGCAGTATCTCTGTCATGTATTTGGGAGTTTGAGCACTGAACTCAATCTGGTAGTTACCACACATTAGTTCCATGATTCTCTTCGAACTCGATCATGCAATGTACCAATCCTTCATTTTTAAACTTTGACTATCAAACTTTGGTATCCACAGTCATACTCAAGGATCCAAGTTGACGAGGACGAAAGTCCGGATTGCACCTGACCTGGATATCCGGGAGGCGCCAAAACGTGGTATAGGAGGCCCTGCTCTATCGACGAGCGATGATCATCAACATCGGAGGCATTATTCTTAGGATGATAAATTATTACCTTTGCAGCACATACTTGACTCATTGGAAAGAATATTCTATTCTCCTCATCTTCTTCGCAGTATCCAAATAGTTCTTGGCATTCCGTTCCCACGAAAGTGACAGAACTTGGCAAAGTTCTTGTATCAAGGCGAAGAACTGTCTGTTCAGGAAGTGAAGAAATTGCCTATCTCGTTGGCTGAAATTATTGGCTCGATCATGGCATGCTTTCAAATTTTCCATGCTTCAGAAGCTTGGGTGCGTTCTTCCTAGCCGGGATCCCAGAAGACACGCGGCACAATCGGTACCGGACATCCAGGGTTGCTCTGCGTCTGATTGTTACAATTGGAACGCATAGGCGGGAATAACCCATGTGCCGCACATGGCACCCCCACGGATCCACAAGACACGTTCCAAATGATGCAGATCCTTGAAAGTGATTAATGGTCTCGTTGTGTTCATTTGGGTTGCGCTGTCAACGGTAGCAAGCGAATCAAATGCCATATTAATCCCTCGCCTAAATATGAATATCCCTCGCTAGACCAAGGCTCTAGTCACGATCCCATGTCAACAATAAACTTTAAATCTCGGGAAGACCCCTATGGTCCTTTTGACAGCCTTGAAAGATTCGAGGGCCAATACTCAGGAGAGGATGGTGTATTGGGCTTTTCGTATCAAAACCCTTCTAGTTCACAATGAGACGAACGACGGTCAATAATCATCAGCTCCACCTTCAAGTCTAAGACAGCCGTACCAAGAAAGGTTTTCTGGGGGCGGAGAACCCTTCCTTAAGGAGTTCCAGAAGAAATGAGAGGTGGGAAATGATCAATTTGGCAAGTGGGCTGTCGATCCGGATTGAGCGACTCAATCCTCCAACCACACCGCTATGAAATTGACATGCAAAAGTGGGACTGCCCAAAGGTTGTATAATTAATCCGGGTCTCTCAACCTGCTTTTCGTCTCTCACCTCCCCCGAACTTTCTGATCATCCCTACAGCCACGATGTTCAGGCAATTGGTTACCAGCATCTTGATTATCTGCCTGTGCCTTGAATCCCTGGTTGCAGGAGCAGCTGTTTCAAGTGTGCGTTCTACGGCAGATGATGTTGCACCTGTTGTGACGGAGGTCGAGACTACTGGAGATGTTTCATACTTCGACTTCGAGGCTCTGCAGTTGACGGAAGAAGGACTCTCACAACTGAGCGAAAACACCAGTGCTTTGTTCCAGTTCGACAATGACGAGACCACTGGTGACTTGGAAAGGCGAGGCTCAGGATCTTGTAAAGTCTTCCCAGGCGATTCGTTCTGGCCCAGCGATTTCGTTTGGGACATTTTCAATTCGGTATTAGGCAATAATGCGTTGATCAAGACGGTTCCTCTTGCTTCGCCCTGTTACAATGGAGCCTATTACAATGCGGCAAAGTGCGCTACTTTGTATGCCAATTGGACCAACAGTATAATCCAGTAGGTGACCTATTCTTTCCTGCTTTGGACAGAACTAACTTATATCAGCATGAACGATCCCACATCTATGATGTCCCCAGTGTACCAGGGGCTTACATGTGTATGAAGCATACTCTGATCGAGTAATAAAAGTCATTCGCTGACATTTGCCAAGGAAGCTACACTGGATCCCACGAAGACCTGCACCCTCGGAGCCTTCCCCTTCTATGCTGTCAATGCTACACAGGTCTATCAGATCCAATTAGCTATCAACTTTGCCAGAGTTTCCAATATCCGTCTGGTTGTGAAAAATACTGGCCATGACTTCTCCGGGAAATCAGGAGGTGCTGGAGCTCTCTCAATTTGGACTCATAATCTGAAGGATGTCAAGTACATTCCTAAGTATGCTGCCGCTGGAACCACGTACAGCGGCCCAGCATTCAAGGCTGGAGCTGGTGTACAAGCCTTCGAGATCTATGAGGAGGCTTATAAGAGAGGACTGGTAGTTGTTGGCGGTGAGGGCGTAGTGAGTCATTCACTATCATCTTAGCAAGTATCAAACTGATGAAAGTTGTAGACGGTGGGTGTGATGGGAGGTTACATCCAAGGCGGCGGTCATTCACCACTCAGCTCACTACACGGAATGGCCTCAGATCATGTCCTGTCCATGGAAGTCGTTACGCCAGATGGAAGATTCGTGACTGCCGATTTTGTCCAGAACACAGAACTCTTTTGGGCTCTTCGTGGTGGTGGAGGAAGTACATTTGGTGTCGTCACGTCCGTCACCATCAAAGCATATCCTGACCTTCCTGTCACGGCATCCACTTTCTCCTTCACCGTCGGAGGAAGCATTACTTCAGAGAACTTCTGGAAGGGTGTCCGCCTGTATCTTGACTACTTCCCTTTTCTTTCTGCACAAGGGATCTATGCGTACTGGTTTATCCTCAGCGGCGCAACTACTCCCACCTTTCTCATGCAGCCATTTTGGGCTCCTGGAAAGACCCTTGAGGAGACAAATGCTCTCCTGGCACCATGGTTTGCCCAGTTGAAGGCTCTGAACATATCCTTCACGCCAAAGACCATCCATTACGACTCGCACTACACCGGTTGGAAAGCATCTTTCCCACAAGAAGCAGTCTCCAAGACCCACGTTTGCACCGGGTCCCGTCTTTGGCCGAAGCAGAATTGGGACACCGCCAAGTCACTTGATGCTACCTTCAATGCAGTAAAGACATCCTCGACAAACGGGCTTACCATCATCGGCTTTATCATTGACCCCAATCTCAACAATGGAGGAAACACAGATAGCGCCGTCAACCCCGCATGGCGGAACACTTACGCCCACATCTTGCAATCTGTTAACTGGGCCGACGGTGCCAGTGCCGAAGTCCAACTTGCAACTAGACAAAACTTCACATTCGGTCACATGCAGCGTTGGAGAGATCTATCTTCCGGTGCAGGGTCGTATCTGGGAGAGTCTGATATTCTTGAACCGAACTTCCAGCAGAGTTTCTACGGAAGTTCGTATGATCGTTTGCTGGCGCTGAAGAAGAAACTCGATCCCAAAGATGTCTTCTTTGCCCAGACGGCCGTTGGGAGTGAGAACTGGAAGGTCGTCACTGCTAACGGATTGCCGAGCGGCAATGGGAAGCTTTGCCGTGTTTAGATACATGTATTGTGCAATGAACAGACATCATTCTACAAATAGTACAGCCGCCGGTTGACAATGCGCCAGCATGAAAGTCGTAGAAGACATATCCTGTGTGACTCTTTGTTCATGATCAAATATTTGCAGGCCCCATATGGCGTATTTTGGTGTCATTGACAATCCGAGCTGCGATCCCAGTCGGTCACGCAGCCCGAGTCTTGTGTCTGGCATATTATCATTCAATAATCTGATAAAAGAACTGTCGAAGAGTGAAGTACGGAGAATCATAAAGAGTATTCGAGCACCAATAGAAGTCGTCTGCTAAAACAAAGCAAAGGCATAAGCTAACCAGCTCAAATGATTACTTCCATCACCGAGGCGCAATTGCTCGACCGGTAACCAAATCCAAGACCCAACCTACAACAATCAAAACCTTTTGTCTCCAAGTCCGGGTCCAAAGGAAATTCTTGCTTCTCCAAGCAAGCCAAGCTTGAGCACCCGAGTAATCGTTCTTTCCGCTGATGACACCATCATTCTGGCCCAGGTACGCCACGATCGCCGCCTGTTGATACTCGAACTTCCGGATGAACCCTTTGTTCAGCATTTCAGCAAGATAGTTCGCTTTCTGGCATGCAGCTTCTGCCGTAGTTGGAAGTCTCGCATCTTCGACGTCCGCTGCATCCCCTAGTGCATACACTCCGTCTAGCAGCTCTGATGACTCGGAATACACGCGCAGAAAGTCATCGGTCAAGATTCTTGGATTCCTTGGAGTTTTCTTGACTGCGAGTGAGTCGACCAGAGGCGTTGACTTATTTCCCGTCGCCCAAATTATCAGCCCAGCTTCGATCCTTCCCTTCTCTTTCGTGACAAGTGCTCCTTTCTCGATTCTTTCGATATGACTCCCAGTCAGCACTTCGACACCTCTCTTGCTGAAGCTCTTCATCGCATACTCTTGGAGCTCGCAATCAAACCCGGAAAGAACCTTATCGGCTACATCATGAACGGAAATAGAGACTTTGTCTTTTAGATGAGGGTACAGTTTCGCGTAACCTCCATGGAACAGATCGTGGAGCTCGGATGAGACTTCGACGCCAGTTGGTCCTGCACCGACAATTACAAAGTGTAGCAGAGTACGTTGTTGGGATTCTGTCAGGCCTGGGATGGAAGCTTTCTCAAAAGCATCCTGAACCAGGCCAGCGACAACCTGGGCATCCTTGACATTTCGGATGAAATGAGCGTTTTCAGCAACGCCGGGAGTGCCGAAAGTATTATTGGTACACTGCATATGCGTCAGCTGAGAAAATCAGAAACAAATGAATATATTACCCCAGGAGCGAGTGCCAGGATATCATAATCCAAGCTGAATGTTTGGATTGCCAAGTCCGAAAAAGTCGGTACGCATTTCACGGTCTTCCCTTTGAAATCGATGCCTTCCACACGAGCTTTGATGAACTTTATCTTCTTGCCGGTATGTCTGATAGGTGTCTCAACGATGTTGAAGTCGTAGAGACCACATGCTGCGCTGGCGAGAAGAGGCGTATACGGAGTTGTTGTTTCGGGGGAGATGACAGTGATTGAATATTTGGATTCGTCGAGCGAGGTTGAGAGGGTTGAACCAGCCCAGCCAGAGCCAACAATAATCACATTTTGCTTCATCTTGTGGTCAGTAAGACTCGGGAGGGTTGAAGGCATGAATTTGAGATTGAACGACTTATGTAGGTATCGGATATCGATGGATTCAGGGTCCTGAGTGATGACGTGCGAATCCCGAGTTTTGTCCTTATCTAACTCGGCAGTGACCGGACAGGGACGTTGTCTGGGTTCCAGTGTTGTTCACAGGGGTTTGTGTGGGTCCGCTTCAGGGTCCAACGCGGGGTACTTGCCAAGAATTATGTACCCCTCCTCAGCTTACTGCAGTCAAGAAGTTAATGTTATTAGGGCGGCGATTTGGAATGCCGTGCATTATCAGGCGAGGGCTTACCAGGAAAGTATCGTGTTTGTTGTGCTTTAAATTCATTTCCAGAGTAAGATATAGTTGTAAACCGCCTTATAATTACTTCATAGCCTTTTTTTTGCTACAGAGAACGCATATTATGACCCATCATTAATATAACTAATCCAATGAAAGTCTAATCACCCAATATCATTGATACCAAACATCTTCAGCTTTGCTACGACATTCGTCTGATAGGTGACTCAGGAGTAAATCCCTCCTCTTTGTATCTCAGTTTCTTGCTTTTGACGGAAGCCAATTCTCTTTAGTGATAAGCCCTCGAGACTACACAATCCGAGTTTCAACTTTGTCTTTCCAATCTCTCTTGTCAGAGGTAGAGTACCGAGCGAATTGTCATCCACCAGTACATCAGGATCAGTATTTCTTGTTGTGGCAAGGACTGACGAGAACGAAGAATCGTGGCTGACGCCGTTTTTAAAAAAGGCGATAATGTCAACTGCTATACATGCCAACGTCAAGCAAATGACGACGAAGTAGGTGTACAGTAGAGTAGAGCTGCTGTAGGTATATACGAGTACGTTCATATCGAGCGGTTGCGTTTCATTCGTTGTCATTGAGAAGCTTGGTACATATTGTCAGTCGCCTTTGACATTACATTCTGTTTTTTGTGTATTGGAATATACAGATGATTACTTACTTTGCTCTCGTGACTAATAAGATGTGCTTGAAAGTGCTGTTCTCGGAGCCTGGCATAGATGCAGCAGAAAAACCCCCCTTGGGCGAAACGGTCAACCTTGCTGATGTGAAAAGCATCGAGAGAGGTATCACCCTGCACAAATTCAGCAATCGGATAAAAATGCTCTCGCTGCACGTCTTTTAATTCACCAAGCTATAGCAGCCACAGCCACTTCAATTTTCGCATGCCAGAGAAAGTGTCGGTTGAAGAAAGCCCACGGGTAATTGATTGCCGAGAACATCGCATCCAAGCCCGAGATCATGATGAACTCTTTCCGAGCCTTGGCCCATACATGTTGATCATATGCGATGGAGACAGCCGCGATCAAAAACACCCGAGCAAGGAATGACAACCCCATGCCGAAGCGCAGTTTCCACTCCTGGCTATGATGAACTGCTTCTGCGGTCCATTGACGCCAGGAACTTGTATGACCTTTCTGTCTTCGAGCCGTGAGTAGTAGAAATGATGGCCAACAGCAAAGGCGACCCCAAGTATGAACGAGAAGACCATCTTGGCCGGAGCGATGGCATATATTTCCACAGAATCTTATTCTTCGCTTGTCTCTGCAGAGCATTCGGATCGTTGCGAGAATACGGGTAGGCTTGCGGGAAGAAGGGTTGGTCAGCTTGGCTGGGGTATCCTCTGGGCATGCTGATGGACAGGTTGTTACAGGGATATAGCTTGATAGAGATTGGTTGGATCGAGGAGATGCTCGACTCAAGGTGATCTTTCCAATGATGCAATCGAAATTTTAGATTTGTGGTTGAATATCGGCGGCAGGATGAGCCAACTCAATGAGACGGAAGAAGACGAGATGGATATTATACTTCAAAGAAGGAGAAATAAAATAAGGCTATGCCGATATGGAGTAGAACCACAACTGTAGATGTAAAATGCCTGACAGGAACTGTTCGTAGCACAAACAGTTGTGTACTACAACATGTGCAGATGCCACTTCTCTCCAGTATTCAATCTGGCTGACTGAATGCTATGAGCGCTGTGTTCGTACAAGCAAGCTGTCTGCATGTGCCCTCTCTATATACTCGTAAGATCGGCTGCTCGCGGATGTGACAATATAAATTCAAAGACAACGGCTCTGGCTAGTGGCCAGGCACATGGCCGTGCTGCAGGTCATGTCGTGACATGCTTTGACCTCAATTTATGTGACGAAGTCAACGGAGATTTTGAAAATAAGTCATGAAGCATTGCAGAAACCTTGGAAGAGAAAAGTGTGTGCTCGTCACCCAAGTCAATTAGCTTTCCAGGCTTGAGTAGGTTTGTTTGGGGGCTCGCTACAGGTTTAGCTACCGAACCCGGAATTTCGGCCAAAACATGATCCAGGCGAATCGGCCTGAAGCGAGTATGAGAGGAAACGAGTATTCCACAACACAACATTGCATCCTATTTATCACGCGATGCAACATTGAATGGCAGTCATATCGTAAGTCAGGCATTGTTGATCGTGATTTGTACATGCAGACCTGTGTCTTATAGCCCCCAGAATTCGACATGGTGGACACAGCGAGCACGATGCAGCGGCGGCCCAACCTCTAGGCCGGCTTATGTTTCCATTTTCCTTTGTGGAAATTGGAAAAGTGCCTCGATTTGTGTAAGTACGGGACTAAAAATAGACTTTCACGACCCTCATCATAGTGCCAATGCTTGGTGACTCTGAATCGCTGAGTGGCGAGACAGAAGCGTGTGAGCAAATCTGTTCTTTTGGTACGACTAGTGGTACAGGCTGGGGGCGGCGTTCATCGCCTTGAGGGCCAAGCCACAAATTGAGATCTTTTATGATCATCTTATTTGCCATCTATTAGTAGATTGTGATACATGTGAAAGCCATTGAAAAGTCACAGTTAGGAAATGCAAGCTACCACTGCTCATCTTCAGGCAAAGAACCCAGAACCATATTTTCCCCGGACGCCCTGTCCCGCTCTTGATGATAGTTCCGTAATCGCTGGCTCCCAATTTGTTTCACAACCCCAAAAACGCCGTGGTGCCCATCAAGTATACACCTCGCCAGATCATGTTGCATCTTCGGCTTACATGCGCATGGACTTCCAGAAAATGTGTACCTGTCTGAAGCCATGTCAGCAGATTTCCTTTTCAATACTCAATGTAGTGGGCAATATCAGGGCATACCTTCCGTCTTTTCAAAATTCAGAGATACTCGCTTCACGTCGTTCCACGCATCCGCAGGTAGCTCTTTCCGCTGTTCTATTCCCAGCTTCGCCAAGTTCCAACTGCCAAGCCCTTGATCAGCGTCCCAGCGCTGTACCATCAACGGTCCATCTGAGCGCTCGATACAACTAGACCTGCAGTTACTATTTGAGGATCGACAACCGCATCTTTCGCGCTTCACTTCTGTCTTGTCATCCATCTGGATGGCGACGATTGCCAGTTTTGCCGATGCATCTTTGCCCTTGAGGAAGATGACAAGAAGAGGCTTCGCTGGTTTGGTGTGGAGATGTGCTCTGTTTCCCGCCCCGGTACTAATCGTAGTGATAGAGGTCGCGGTACTCCGACGTGATGTAGTGCTTGAAGTCGTCATAACGCTCGGCGCTCGCTGCCGAGACTTGTTTGTAAATGATCGCATGCTGAAGGCGCTGGATTTCTCATCTTCTCGACTGTTTTTAAGTGTCGCTGATTCTCTGCCTGTTCCTAACGAGCCTCGACTGGAAGATTTGGACAGTCGACTGGGTGTCCTGCTGTCACGGTTTCTGCTCGTCATCATGGATTCCATGGAAGGATTAACAATGCCAGGATTTCTCCCGATGGTCATGGACTCCATTGAAGCATTGAGAGAACCTCGGGTGTTGCTTCTCATAGGGCTTTGCATGGTTGGGCTCTGAAATGTACTTGAAGAAGGGCTTTGAAGTGTTGTAGGAGTCACTGATGCCGACGCGTTTGCAGAATTGGAGGAAGTTAAAGGATGGGGAAGCCATATTTGAACCCTAGCGTGCTCCTCGATCGGTTTCTCCTGCCCAGAAACAAAAAACAAAGCTGTAACCATTGCTTGGTCATACCTTTCGTAGACTTCGTAGCCAGTCAAAAGACGCTGGAAGCGGAGCATATGTTTATGTTCCTGAAACGTGGGGTTTGTTTTGGCACTGCTGGAAGTGATTTGAACTTCCATAGACTTCGGTCTGGAACTGGGCGTGGCATAAATCGGGGTCAGGTTGACTGTCTTGAGATCGATTTCCATCTTGTATTCCTGTCGGCGTGCATCTGGACTATTAGCATCTTCAATAGACTCTACAAGCCTGTATTTTGTTGCATCTAGCTTGTATACCGTCATGGCTCGTTGAAATGACGGGGAGGGACTTGGCATCGGAAGCCTGAGGATTTTCTCCAGGTATACTTCTGAATGAGGGGAGATGTATTCTGAAATATCCTCTCCAGGCCATATGCTGTATTCATCTTCCGGCTTTGGGCTGCTCACATCTGGCGCAATGAGTCGATGGGCCGAAGGAACTGTAAATCGAAGGCATTCCATGGACAAGTCTTCGTTCAATTGGGCAATATACCCTGGCCATTGGGAAGAATCCGGGGCTGTTCGTAGTTCATAGCTCTCTTGAAGACACCTCATGATCCAAACACATTTCAGAAGTGCTAGATATTGCTTCGCTGGTGGGGTTCGCTCGTTGAGGAAGTTTCCAGCGGAAAACTTTCTCGTGCTTTCGTCCATATGCGCCACAAAAGCATCGGCTCCAGCTTGTAGGGGAAAATTGCCAGGTGTTCTGACGGCTGGATAAAACCTTTCAGCAGCAGTCTGAAATCGTCTCTCGATATCTGCTGGCACGATGAGAGGTATTGGGACGGCTCGTCCTTGTTCTGAAATTGCCTGCTCAACATCAGGAATGAGAAGGCCGTGGAGATGGAGTATGCTTCGGTGTACGGCATCGATACGATCCGCTAGATCGCGATGGATATCGGAAAGAAGATTGAGCTCCAAAGGTTTCAGAAGAATAGATATCTTCGAATTGTGCGACTCCAGCCTCTTGCGAAGCCTGTCGACCTTTGGCTGGACAACGAGGTTCCATTCGATATTGTATGCGAAATTTCGGTTGTTTCGGAATTCGTAGTTCTGCTCTAGGAGTCTCTTGCAGTCTTCGAGGGTGCTTCTGTAGTCTCCGATGATCTCGTGGAGTGAAGACAGGTCCCAGTCTTTCTGGAGAGGCGGCCCACGAGACCGGGCTATCCGTACGGATTCTTGCATCCATGTTGCTCGGGCATTTTCCACAACGCGAACGATGTTATTCAAGTTCTCCGCCAGACTCTTAATATCACTTCCAAAATCACGGTACTGTTGGCCTGCAAACCGGATGTAATTAGTGTGTTGGTCTTTGAGTTCAAGCCACAGGTATCACCACATACTGGCATCAAATTCCTCACTCCATCCCATGCGATAAATTTCCCAAGCCAGTGCCGCAACACGGATCACGTCTGATGCCGAAGCGCTCATCTCAGCGATGGCTACAGAGTACAGAAAGTTGCTTCCACGACGATACCGCTTCGCAGCGGTCTCATGCGGTCACGTATGTATGCTCGACCAGTTGTTCTTCACAAATTATTGTTCATGTCGATTCAGAACGAGGCATTTCAGCCGCAGATTGAGCAGAAAGAGAGGATTCCAGTCTCCTTCAAGGAGTCATGTGTCTTATCTTCTCCCCTGGTGGCGGTGGCTGGGCCTTTCTGGTGGATGTTTCGACCCTGCTATGAAGACATACCGAAGATGAGGGGAAGTGCAAAGTTGACCGTTTGGTCTCCTCAAGCGGCTGTCAATCTGCCTCGCACGGGGGAATCACGCCCGGTTTGTGTGGTAGCCCCATGTTCAATATTGGATGAGGCTTGCAGGCAGGTTCGTGTTTCCAATCAACACTCGGCACTCATCACACCTGCATCAGCCTCCATTCTTGGCATGCCTCTGAAGGATCGCCAGCCTTGTGAAGAGCCTTAAACTTGACATGCGATCGCAGAAAGCTGAATAGAAGCCCTTGGCGAGATGTGTTTAATTAGAAACATGCGCCTCTTGGGTAGGGCTACGCCCAGCTTTTTCCCCGTCTGTTTTCAAAGACGATTCGTCTCCAAGTATCCTACAATTTTGATTTATCCAAAGTTGATAGAAGATCACCATTATGGTTTCAACAGCAGACCAATTCACAGAGTCAAGGACTGAAGAAGTCTTTCGGGACGATGATAGCAGCATCAATTCTGCAATCTTCGAAATCCTACCAGAAAATATACCGAACACCATCATCACAAAGACTCCAGAAGAACGTTTCCGGTTAGGATACTGGTCTGTCATTGCTCTTGTTGTTAATAGGGTAATTGGTGAAGCCTCAAAATTCTCATTTACTTTTCAGATCTCGGGTGTTAATTATTTTAGGAACTGGGATATTCAACTCACCTGCCACTGTCATCCGCGGAACCGGCAGTGTCGGCATCACTCTACTCTTCTGGCTTGCTGGTGCTATATACACCGTTTCAGGAGCCTACTTGAATATCGAATTCGGTCTCAGCACACCTCGCCATGTATTCGAAAATGTGGAACAAGGCATCCCACGAAGTGGTGGGACTCTGAACTACGTGAGTGCAAGCAGAGAAATGACTGAGACTCAGGCCAACTACTGACAAACTGCAGCTACAATATGTTTTCAGATGGCCAGCATACCGCCCAAGAACCGTACTCCTCGTCACCTGCATCTTTGCAGCTGCGTACATAATTTTAGGGAACATGGCGGGAAATTGCTTGATTTTCGGCATCCGAACCCTCGAAGCAGCAAATGTGGAAGTCACAAACAGCGCCGTGAGAGGACTCGCAGTTGCAGCTGCAACATTCGCATGTCTGATCCACGCCTTATCGCGTCGAGGAGGCATATGGCTCGGAAACATATTCGCAGTCATTAAAGTTATGATGCTAATCTTGATCATTATAACTGGAATCTGTGCTTGGGCTGGTGCGTTCGACACAGAAAGTTATGCCGTTGACAACATGTCGGTTGATCATGCTTTCAAAAACCCCGCAGATGAGGCATATGGTTATACAAAAGCGTTTTTAGCTGTCATATTTGCGTGGAGTGGATTTGATCAGCCAAACTATGTGAGTAATCCCAGACGGCATTCTTCTTCTTCCATCTCCTAACATAAACAGGTTCTTGGTGAAATCCGCAGACCACGAAAGACAATGCCCATTGGGACTTGGATTGGAGTGGCGATAATATGCTGCTTGTATCTTCTTGTCAATGTTGCATATGTGAGTCGAGCATAGTCAGCCCCAAGAACCAGTTACTGATCTTTCTCAAGATGGTTGTGGTCCCGAAAATAGAGCAAATCAATCCCAAAGCTAATGTTGCGCTTTTGTTTTTCCAAATGACTTTCGGCGCCATTTCCGACGATAAACAACTTCCAGGAAGGGTTCTTGCTGCTTTCATGGCTGTTTCAAGCTTCGGGAACATTGTCGTCATGACCTTCACTGCTGCGCGAGGTGAGTCTCGCTGGTTAAACGTTTAAGAACTAGCTGATTCAAGTGTAGTAAAACAAGAGATCGCCAAAGAAGGCATCCTTCCAAGGGCAAAGTTCTTCGGTCAGACGAAGAACTTGTCCTTTGGTCGCCTGCTTACCTGGATCCAGAACGACAAACATTCATTCATCAACCGGAAGTTTCACTGGTTGTTGAGCAAGCCATGGCTGGATCCTCGAGAGCACTCTCAAGAAACACCATTTGGAGCACTGTTTCTTCACTGGTCCTTCACAATAATCATGATCCTAGCCACTATCAAGCTCCACCCTACCGATGCTTACGGATTTCTGGTTGACGTTTACTCATACACCATTGTTGCTGTCTTTGGCTTCGCGATATCTGTTGGCATGCTCAAATTACGATTCAGCAGTCGTGCTCGCTGGCGCGAGAAATCCAAGTTCAATCCATTCTTCAGCATCACTGCAGCCTTTTTATTTGGAATTGGCAGCGCATACCCGATCATCGCGTCCTGGGTTCCACCAACTGGTAAGTTCTCTGCGGCCAAGAAAGTCGTCGTCGACTGGTACACGACTCCCACTGTTGCGTGGAGCGTTCTGGGCCTTGGAATGCTCTGGTATATCGGATTCAATCTGTATGCCATGAGAAGGGCCAGGAAAGATGGCGTCGAATTCCAGGTTCAAAAAGTGCCAGAGTTTGATAGGGATCCACAGCCCCATGGACCGCCGATTCAGGTCCATGAAAAGGTGTACTTGGCTTGGGTTGGGCAAGAGTTTAGTCATATGCCACAAATGGAGGAAGAGAGAAGCATGAGTCGTGAAAGCTTCTAAGCTCCGTCTTCATCACCTTCATCATCTCTTACTGCGCAGCATTGACAAATTTGAGAGGTAATAAGGAGTGTCGTTAATGACTATTTTGTATTTATCGAGTGCAGCCCCACTTTCGCCTACGAAGTGGGGTAATTTGTGAGCGGCTTTTTTTGCTTCAGAGAACCTGCTGCGGACAGCATGCAAGGGGACAACCACTTGAAGGACAGTGCGCAATCGAAAATTGAAAGACGTCAAATTACTATTCCTCCATTCACCAACAGATGAGAATGACCTCCATTACAGCAATTAAATACCAGGCAAAGGTTTGAAATCCTCGTAATTCGGCCAATTACCCAAACGAGCCGGGTCGCCTCCAATTCTGACATGAGTAGCCACACTCGGCGTTGGCCCATCCAATATGAACAACATAAACCATCCAGGAGGTGAAACATGCGCATTAGGTGGCGCTATAATCGTGCACGTATTTCCACTGCAGCTGAATGCGGGGAAGATCGTCCTCTGACCCATACTGTTTCCATGAGTTGAAGACTCGGCCCCCAGAAGCGAAGCACGAATGTTACCAGAAGTGGCGCTAGTCAATGTGATGGTCACTGATTGGCCATATGCCCAATCTTTATTGTTGATGCTGAATGTGGGTTGTGGTGTGCCGTTTAGGAGATAGGGGGGCACGAAGACTTCGACACGGTATTCCTGGGCGAATCGCTCATCTTCAGGATCGGAGCCAGAGACTAGTACGCGACCATCTCGGAGGAGAATCGCTTCGGAGTGGTACAGGCGGTCGATTGTGGTGTTTGCCATGACGGACATGCGATTATGAAGTGGTTTCGAAGGATCGTACAGGACGGCATTGTGATTGGGATTGACTGCAAGACCGAATCCCGCGCGACCTTGTTGCCCCCCATTGAGAATGAGGTATGTTCCATCCGGGAGGGCTGTCATACAGGAAATGACTCGAGCAGATGGCTAAGAAGTGTCAGCATGGTGGGTAGGAGCTGATTGGGTTGAGAAAATTGTGGACTTACCATACGCTCAATGGTCCAGTTTGCACCTGGTGTTTCTGGTGCAAGTGAAACACAATTATCAAGCGCAATTTCAGGTCCCTAGATAATTAGTAAGATTGTTTTGATGGTTGAATCGGTGAACTCACCGGTGTGGATCCGCCACAGATTAGAACCTCCAATGGGTCGCTGTAAGGGGCATGCTGTGGCAACAGAACAGCCGTACCCTCGAAAGGATAAGTACGACCACCATCGAAGTCATTGACAGCTCCCGGGATATTAGGCAAAGTCCTAGCCGTCCCAAGCGAGCCCTCGTCAAGAATCCGTGCTTCGTTGTAGTATGCCACGAACACGCCTCCTGACGGAAGGACTGCGAGAAATGGATACAGGTTGTACGGATCTGTTCTCTTGAGCCAGTCACAATGAACAACGCCTCCAGCCCGTGGAAGGATTTCTAGCGTTGGTACAGGCGCTCCATTAGATCCCTCTTGACCACCGACGACTAGAATAGATCCATTCGCCTATTCAACGTTAGCAACCTTTGATTCGTTTCCAGAATTCGGACACTTACCATTATCATTGGGGTCGGATACCACCTTCCGTTCTGTAATGAAAGTTCATCAACATTCTCTTGCCAGTCATTCGTCCCGGGAACCCCTGGGGACCCATTTGGCCAATACAATCTGATGCCGTAGGTAGCATCATTGGCCCATCCTCCTACATTGATCTGTCGCCCAGCCTTGTCAGGCAAAGTTAAACCACCAGAACAGAAAATATCAGTCTTGACGTGCATGGGCCTCCACGCAGCTGTGAAGTTATTGATCTCAGCTAGATCCAGCTCATACGCCCCCGTCGTATTTGGAGCTCCAGTGCCAAACTTTTCCAAGAAAGTGACCTTGCCGGTAATGGTTTGACTGGTAATGAGAGGAATGACAACTCCACCTATGAGGAATTGATATTCGCCTGCATTTGATCCGGTAGGCCTATCCCAGGAATACAGCGGCTGCCCAGTCCAAGCATAATATGAGATTCTGCTTGGACCACCACAAATGGACGCCGAATCGCCTGAGCATGCCATATTACAATCTGTATCAGGCGCCATGGTTGCTCCCGCGTTGACAATATCTGAGAAGTCACCACAATCTACAAAATATCAATATGTCGACATCAGAGTAGGGTCAAATCACTCACAGCATTCAGAAGCGTATTCCATACCGCCAGCGGGGTATCCAAATTGCGAGCACAAGCTCAAACAATTTGTGGCCGTGTTATTCGCGATCATGTTAACGATACGGTAGGGGAATGTTCTTTGGTCGGCATTGTCTCTATCAATGATTGTTAGATAATTCGCGCAATATTCGAGGCACACTTGCGTTAGGCAGCCTTGCAACGTCCAGTTCCCTGGAAGTGAAGTGTTCTGTGGTTTCGGAGGTTGATAAACAGTGAGATTTCCTTTGCTGTATACCGACACTCGATCTCCAGCACCACAGTTCTCGGAAGTCTTGCCGGGACAGGACATTCCGCATTGTGTGTCGGATGCAGCACGGGCAGCTCCATTTCTAATGAAATTATCGCAGAAACATTGAACGCCATATTCCATACCAGCAACAACATATCCCATGCTAGAGCATACATTGACACAAGATTCAACTGTTTGTTGTTGATTGTCTGGCTGCTGATTTATCATGATGCGGCCATTGGCATTGTCAATATAGCAGCCACCATAGGTCCAATTGGTGGGTAACCCTGTGGGAAGGCTGGATTGCGTTGAAGAGGTGGCAGAGACGGTTGGACTGCTAGAAGTTGTGATCGAATTTGATATTCCAGAGTAATATGTGTAGACAGACAAGCGATTGCCTCCACCGCTGTTGATGGGTAAGCGCAATGTTCTGGATCAAAAAGACACGAATCAAACTTACCAGATTTCGGTTGCGTTGCCATTGCAGGCCATATTGCATCCAGCGTTACCATCGGGAGCTGGACCACCTCCATTCTGGTATGAATTATCGCAATCTAGGGATTGTTAGGGATTTCTTGGAAGGATTGTCTCCTATATGACGTACAGCATTCGCCCCCGTACTCTACACCAGCAATGGTATACTGTGAATTTTGGCAAACCGAAGTGCAAGCTTCAACACTCACGGACCCACCTCCACCTAGAACCTGCATGCCATGCCCGAGAGTTCGGGATCCAACAGAGTCGACGTAACATCCTGTTGCATACCATCCAATTGCTTTGGTTGGTGATGCTGACACAGATGTTGACGAAAACGTTGATGAAGAGTTCAAGAGGATGGTCGAGCTGGTCGAGTTTGTCAATGTTGTGGAAGTATCGTACTTCGTCGAAGTAGCAGTTATTGCAGGAGCCGACGTCGATGCGGCACTGGTCGATGCAGGTTGAGTTGCTGACGACGCCAAGGAACTGAGAACAGACGAAGAAGTAGTTTGCGAAGAAGTGCTGGTAGTCGCGAAAGTGACAAATTGGTAAATGTTAACCCGATTGGGCCCTCCACAGGTCTGAGCAGCGTTTCCGTGACAAGCCACGGTGCAGCCATCGGAAGCGGGGGCTCCATAGTTCTTGATCGAATTATCACAGTAGCATTCTCCACCATACTCGACACCAGAAAATGTAAATCCGGCATTCTTGCAGGAACTCTCGCAGAGTTCCACTGTCATTACGTCGTTCTGACCATAGATGGGGTTCGAAAGTGTACGGGATCCCACAGAGTCATTGTAGCAACCGAGCGAGGTCCAGCCAGATGAAGGCGGTGCAGAAGTGCTCGAAATTGTGGAAGAACCCGCCTGTGAACTCGAAGTTGATGTTTGAGACGAAGTCGTTGATTCTCTAGGCGTCCTGAAGCTGTATAACGACAGGCGATTACCGCCACCACTAAATGCAATGAGAAAGTATTCTAGATTGGAGAAAATTCTATCGTTGACATACCATATCTCGGCACTATCACCATTACATGCCATATTACATCCGACAGACCCGTCTGCGGCTGGGCCACCGCCATTTCGAAGTGCATTATCACAATCTTGTTGCAGACTTAGCACACGTCAAGGTTCAGAGATCGTATACCTACAGCATTCTCCTCCGTATTCCACGCTGATTAGGAGGTTAGCACAAGCTTCAGACAAATCGTTCGGAACCAGACGTAAGATTCAAGACCAAACTTCTTGAATGGCACCACAGTAGAACAATGAAGATTTTCAACAGGATTGAACACGTACCCTGAAAGAGTGTACCCCGCGTTCATGCATTGTGATTGACACAACTCGACCGTCATGATGTTGGCATTGCCGTAGATTGGATTGCTTAAGGTCCGAGAACCGACAGAATCAATATAGCACCCAAGTGACATCCAGGAAGGGCCTTGGGAAGTCGCATTTGAGGACGCAGTTGTTAGTGAGGAAGAACTGGTTTGCGTAGATATGGATGATTGCGTCGAGCTACCAGTAGCTCCAGGGCCGGAACTACTGCCAAAACGATACAACGAAATTCTGTTACCCCCCTCCACATGTTTGACTTGAGTTACCTTGGCACTGAGTGTTACAGGTAGTTGCATCAGTAGCCCGAGTGTTTCCGTTTTTGATTTGCGTGTCACAATCTGACGGTTTTCAGTTGAATTTTTCGAAATGAGAAAGGTGTTGAGAACTTACAGCACTCAGAATAATACTCCAAACCTGCGAGAGTAAAGCCAGCCGTTGTACATTTTGATATGCATAGTTCGACAGTCCTGTAGGCTCAAAAAGTCAGTACTAGCAGTAATATTGAAGCATTACGAGACTGTGAGGGGAAAATAGCGTGCGTACATCGAGCTGGCATCTCCATACTGCTGGTTTGCGAGTGCACGACTACCAACAGAGTCGGTCCAGCACCCATCTGCATACCAAGACGGAGCTGAGGGTGCAACGCTCGATGTAGTACTGGTCGTTGTTGTAGATGACGATGATGAAGATGTCACTGCGTGAGATGCTATACTGGTGGGACTGGAAGGGCTCGGTGGAGATGATGCTGCGGCAGCAGCTAGGTTGTTCATTCTAGATGAGCTTGAAACGGATGCCAAATTGGAAGACAAAGTTGCTTTTGGCGTGGAGGTTGAAGGTTTTGTGGAAGAAGCTTGAGCGGTTGTCGACGAGCTTGAAACTGCGGGCGACTTGGTGGTCGATAATTTTGAAGTGGTCGTTAATTTTGAAGTAGTCGATAATTTGGAAGTGGTTGATAACTTTGAAGTAGTCGATAATTTGGAAGTAGTCGATGATTTTGAAGTGGTTGATAATTTTGAACTGGTCGATGGTGACAACGCTGCGCTAGAGAAGAAAGACGATGTAAAAGTGCTACGCACACTCGAGCTCGTCGAAACCAATGGATTCGGGACAGTGTTATTGAAACCGTATGCGAGATAATAGTCTTGGCCCCCACAGAGCTCTTCAAAGATCAAGTTAGAGCAGATCTAATTAGATGGCCCGAGAAGTGACACATACCTGTGGCATTTCCATTGCAGGGAACATTGCAGCCTTTGTACCCATTAGAAGCAGGCTTTGACTGGTATGAGAATTGGTTGCCACAGTCTATGGGAGGGATTAGTAATCGCCTGATGGTGAGGGGTTAACAAATCATACAGCACTCTCCGCCGAACTCGACCCCAGACAAAACGAAGCCAGACCTTTGGCAAGCATTAATGCAGGATGCAACAGTCAAGTTCTGCCCTCCACCAGGCACATTCATGTTGGTAGTGAGGCCTCTACCGTTTATTCCTTCCCTGCAGGATGCATTAGCGTAGCTTTCTTGCAGATTGTGGTGAACACTTACTTGTAGCATCCGTACAGAGCCCAAAGACCCAACCCTTTATCAATGACAGGCCTTATTGCAGTTTGATTACTGCTGAAAATGCTCAATCGATTTCCAGAACCGCAGGCTTCTGAGCTGTTCCCTGAGCATCCCATGTTGCAGTCTGTGGACGGAGCAAGTGTTTCTTTGCTCAAGTTGTCATTACCACAGACTGTACACCATATCAGCTATTTTTCCTTGACGCTTAAAGGCCGTCAACAACCCTTGGCAAGGGCTAAATTGGTGTCCAGATTTTTAAACATGCATCAACACCAATGCGAAATGACCACTGAGTTACACCGACGTGGCTAAAGATTACACTTGACGTTTGACCCGCAGAAAACAAACGACATGAAATATGGATGTCATTAACTTACAGCATTGAGATGAATACTCGACACCAGCTTGAATAAAACCTCTGCTATGACAGAATAGGATGCATGACTCCTCTGTCATAGCAGTATTATTCGAGTACATCGCACCACTGAGTGTAGGCGAGAATTGCTGGTCGACATAGCATGCCGTATACGTCCAATTCGTAGGCAAGCTAGAAGAGACAGCGACATCACGCTTCTCGATGCTTGAGCGTGCGACAGCAGACGCAACCTATCATGTGACCATGAGCTTCACACACCCTCACATGCATATAGTATATTGGATGGTGCATTGACGTACCAGGAATTGCAGCGAAATCAGCCACATGGTATAGGGGATAATTAACGTCCTTGTGGAGAGTTATTGTAAGCTACCACACTCATAGAGTAGCAGTAGAAGGGGTGTCGACTCTGAACTTAAATTGATTGAAGATTAACGTAGGTAAAGGAAGAGTTACAGACATGCGAAGAAGATATGAGTATGGTGAGGAAAGTAATTTGACAGCTGTCCACGTCAGCTACAAGAGATGGTTCAGTACTCATACCCAAGAAAGCTCAATAATGGTGGCTCTGTCTCGGCTTTCCTCACTCAAGAAGCCTACAGAGACCAAGCTGGCGGAAGAGACACGGGCTGACAGTCGAGATTTGCAGCTGAACAGCCACTTACTACCGCTAATCCTCTTCTCCAGTTTGGAAAAGGTCAATAGTGCTTGAGGCGTTCATACATGGGAGCTGGGCCCGAGATGTGGAAATGTTAGGGTGTTCGGCGAGGTTGGAGACGATGTTGAACTAGGACCCGTGTGCTTGGTTCGGCGGGCTGTCAGAGACACGAGTAATCAATAGTCAGACTCTTTGATGGCCGGATTCCGAGATATTCATGCATCTCCCGGCTTGAGTTGCATGCTGTGGTATCTTTGATATCCATCGACATCGTTCTTCAAGGCCGCGAGTAGTCTCGGCACTAACACTTAACGATTCTGCAGTAGCTGTAAGCAGGAAACTCACTAGAAGCAGGAATATCAAGCGAAAAGATACTAATGCTACAGCAGATAAGCTCAGAGAAAGTCTCATGACAAATTGAAGTTCGAGGGAGTAACCCGAAGCCATGGGGGCAGGTTCGGAATCTGACCCGCATATCCTTGTCCGCATCGCGAATTGTGAGAGGATCTTGAAATCTCGTCTCCAAACTAAGCCAAGATGTGAATACACCAGCATAGCGCGGTTTTATGGCACCGATGTTAGTGCGAGGAGTTGAAATTATTGATTGAGGCTGCAGAATGCCTGAAGTGAGGTCCGGATAATCGTCTTCCAGAGACATTGGGCGCTAAGTCTATTTTGGTCCTGGTGCAATCCGAAACCAAACCACCAGCACAGATTCCCGAGTGAACAATGCTTTGAGACCTTTCCGCTTTCTGGGGTTCGTTTATGGCCCAGCTGGCCAATTTGCGCCACTTTTTCTGCAACAGTCTTGGTCAAAGTTAAGCTTTGGACCGGACCGACATCCGGCTACTTACTAATTCCTCTTCTGGATCGACTTTACGATGCATTTGTCGGTGACTGGTTGCTTTTTGCTAAAGACTCCCCCCCCCCCCCCCCCCCCCGATAGTTCAGATGCAAGTGATAAGCTAATGGGGAACGCGTTGACACGGCACGGGAGATAGGCACTGTCGAGTTGAGTTTCAGCTACGATAAGGCTTGATGAAGTGAGGGGAACGGGACTTAGGAGACTTGATGGCGTGCATTGACATCGTCCGGAAGTATTTCCCGTCTTGAGCTCATAATTCGGGATGGCAATGTTTACGGTTGCGCCCGCAGAGAAGGTCTCCTGGTACAAAGTCTTCATGTATATTAACAGCAACACGTTTATGATACACGACTTCTACTGTGAATCTTCCGTACGGAACTTCGAGATCATGAAGTTCTAGGCTAGATAAGATGAATTCTCGGAACTCAAATCGCACCCTTGCATGTTTGTGGTAGTTTTGCTACTCTGAGCGAAGCGTGGAAGGCGGAAAAGGTAGCGAGTTGGGGCCGCTTGGGGCTTGCCTCAACCGACTTACGGGTGGGTCTCGAAACGATCGCAGACTAAACAAGCACTTTACCGGCTCATGTTAGACTCTTGACTACTGCAGGGGATAGAACTTCACATCATTGGGGTTACGCATGTGAAAGTAAACAAATGGGTTTTTTTTTTTTTTTTTTTTTTTTTTTTTCGATTTGCAAGTTATCGTGGATTCATTCTATTATACAGCCCTAGCCAGAGATAGATGAACGCCAGAAAATTGAAAATAAACTCCAGCAGCCAAATCTTAAAACATTACGTAGGTGGAACGGACAAGTCTATTTGCAGGCACCCTCGCTCCACATCTTCACGCTCTTGACCGTCATCCCACGGGCTGTTTCATTACCCCAAGTCGGTAACCAGAGGCTCTGCGCATCGTAGAACTCCAAAGGCGCAGTGTAGCTTGCGTCTCCCCAAGGCTTGGAATCAACTCCGTCCCTGTAAATTCAAGGATTAGAGCGAGCTTTCTCCGACTCAGTGAGGATGAACTTACTTGAAGTACCCATTGGTGCCTCCCACAGCGACGTTGAGAATTAGGTAGAAAGCCTGGTCAAAAGGACTGTTCCTGTTGCCAGTCTGACTCCATGGATTATGCAGCGCACTCTTGTTGACAATTGTTTCCCCGAAGCTTCCTCTGTCCCACATGTTCGGCTTGTTCTGGAAATTGATAAAGAATACTTGCAGGAGGCGGCTGTCGATGTACGTGAAGAGGTACTTCTCACTCCACTCGAGGCCGTAAGTTTTGAAACTCTGGCTATAGTCGGCGCGTCTGATGTTGTGCTTGCCTTGAGTTTTCCAGAAAGCATCTGCTTGCGCGATTGGTCCCCAATGAAGTGCCGAGCCGATACTGTCTCTGCCGTCAGGATAGTCCGCTCCTGAGTTTCCTCGGCTCTCTGCGATATCGATCTCGCCACTTTGAGGCCAAATGCCGTAAACGCTGTCTTGTGGCATCATCCAGATGGCGGGCCACAACCAGTCTCCAACGGGCATCTTGGCGACCACTTCGACCTTGCCATAGGTCAATGTCTTCTTGCCGCGGGTGGTGAGGCGAGCACTGCGGACCGGGTTGATAATATCTCCAGAAGTTTTGTTGCTTCGAATGGAACATGAATTTCCACCGTCTGTAGATGTGCACTCGCCAGAGGTAGTGAGATTCAATACGTAATTATCGAGCAATTGGGCGGGGGTGATGTCGGTTGACTCGGTGGTGAGGGTTGGAACGATGTGTAGACCTTCCGCGTCAGTGAAGGAGTTTTTTGGGTCAGAGGTTGTCCAGTCGAAGGAGCCAGTGCCATAACCGCCACGTTGGATCTCATGGGTCCATACGTCCGAGTTGATAGTTTTAAAGTCATCTTCAAGTATGAGACAATACTGATCGTGTGCTTCAGCTGATGTGGATCAAGCAATGCTGACGATGACATACCTGATTGTCCGGCACTCCGCTCCAAGCAAGATAGCACATGAATGCTCCTGCCACCAACCCAAGCGTGCATCCTCCCCAAAAAATGTAGTAATCCCACTTTCTTCTCTTGACTGGAGTCTCTTTCCAAGGTTTCTCATATCTCATCGATCAGCACTGGAACGAGTCGTGAAGGCAATATGACTTACTCTCCAATGAGGCGAGCACTCTTGAAGCGACGTTGGGGTCTCGGGGGAATACTGTCTATGACCGAGGGAGGTGCAGTACCAAATCGAAAGAAAGAAGCTGTGGTGCGTCTCTTAGAAGTAGTAGAGACAGCTCGACTTCTCACAGATACAGCGCGGCTCTTCACAGAAGCTGTGTCGCTTCCGACTTTTGGCGACGAGCTGATCTCCATACTCAATCGATGGCTCATGGCTGCAATGTTTTGGTTGACGGGGGTCAGAAAGTGAAGGTTGTTTGTATGGAGATGTCAAGAGCAAAAACTTGGGGAGTACAGCTTGCTTGTATGTATCTTTACTAGCAAGTGTTTTGGAAGGTATTGGGATATCTGATATCAACGAGACTTGAGACTAGATACTTCTCGATTGCCAGAACCAAGCTTATCTTCATAACTACCAAAGATTTGGGTCTTTTTCTTTCCTTCCTGAATAATGCTAATGCTAGGCTGCATCTTGCAGATTCCAAATCCAGGTAGTGTTCGAAAGTCCCAATCTCCTGCACAATCCTATATTTGACTTTCTCAAAATGCCGCTGATGCAAGAGGAAATACGACTATTGAAACTATTGACGCCCTACTTTGTTCTAGTCCAGTCTATTGATAAATTGCCCATTGATACATCTGGAACTGTTGGTGGTGTGTCTACTAACTGCAGGTTGTATACATCCATATGAAGCGCCGGGGATGGGCTTTAGGCTAATTCGAGAAGTCGTTGTGATGAATCGCAGCTTGCAATGCCCACTTCAGCTGGCAGCTTCGAAATTGATCTTAGAATCGCTGGCTTTGAGATGGTTGTTGTTCAGTTATGTTCGGGCAGTCTTCCTAGTGTTCCGATTTTTCGTTTTGATGGTCAGACAACCACAACCCTGGCATCGGGATGGCTAAAACTGGTTTAGTATAAATTCAGGGCGGATAACATTCTCTGCCGTACCCGCAAGAAGCTTCGCGCATCGGATGCGCACAATATTGAAGTCGTGATTTTATGTCAAAGCTATAAGCACCGGGAACTGATACAGCACCACAGAGTAAGTGGCTGCACTTGACGAAGGTCACGGGCCTTTGCTATGGACTTAGATTGTGGAGGAAGCACGTTAAAAACTAAGCACTTATCGCTTATCGATGGCGTTTTTTTCTCGAGATCTGGAAATTTGTTGTAAACTAGATAGTAGCTTGACAACGCAATGACAGACCTCCGTCTTGGTTGGGCGAGGCTGTTCATGGAGTATCATAGCGCAGCTAGGGAAAGGTCCTGTCCTAGCCTGTTTGTTCAGTCGCGTTAGCGAGAATGCTACAAGCTGATTTCATAACTAGTTTGAAATCACGGGATTCAGCTGACCCTACTACTTTTTGTTCTAAGTTCCTCCCCTACTATTCCTCGATTCTACGCCTTCTTATATAACTTTATAACGTAACGCTTAAATAACTTTGCAGATATGTTAAATTGAAGCTGTAATCGTACGCTTTTTAGTGAATTAATTTTTATTATTATGCTATACTTACTTATTTACTGAAGTTTATTGTAATAGATATTAAGAGTACGTTGAGTAAATTAGGACCTCTCTTATATAGCTACTTTTAATAAATTACTAAAATTAATAGTACTTTTATATAAACTATTTATAATATTAAGAATAGATTAGATTGCGGTTTTTAGGTTATACTATACTTAGGAGGATTAGTTTCTATATTTTAAGATAAGTACGAAAAGGCGCTAAAGCTATTATTAGATAAGAGGCTATAGATATACTTAGATAAGCTTTAAACCTTTCTTTTAAGGCCTATTTTATAGAAGTTTCTAAACTAATGATTTACTGTACTCTTTAATGAATTAAGATAACTAGGAAATAATTAAAGTATATAGCGGCTTAAAGAAGTGAAGAATTAAGGGTAAAATAGCTTGATTTTATATAATAATTTACAGCTAATTAAGTTATTTCTGTCGATAAATTAGGAAGTAATGAAAGGAATGGAGATTGTACCTTTAATTAGTCTTATAAATGTAACGACGCAATATTACTAAGTGCAGTATCAAGTATAGGAGCAAGAGAGTAGGTAAATAGTAATATTATAGGTCTGGTATAAAGGAAACAAGAAGGTAAGAAGCCCTTATAAGGGGAGTAGTCCTATATATATATAAATCTAGTTCAGCTTTTATTTAGTAATATTCCGGCTAAATCTAAGTACTCCTATTTCTAGTACTTTCGTTACTTTAATATTATATTATTCCCTTTTTATAAGAGAGCTTATTCCTAAGCTTTAAATTGTATTTTTATATAGAATTATTATTATATAAACTAGTAAAGATATATAGCTTTAATAAGGAGATTTTAGAAGAAGTATTAATTTAGTAGTGCTAGTTAATAATAATAGTAGTAGTAAGTAAGGTAATAACTTAATTATAAAGCTATCTAAAAGGTATTTAAACTAGGTTTAGTAAGGCTATAATTACTTACTATTATATATATTATAGTACTTAATAGCGTAGATTTTTAGAATTCTAACTTTTTTTTTTAAATAACTATAATTTTAAGCTTTATAAGTGAACTTTATATATAGAGATTTATTAATTTATATATATTATTAATATATTTTAATAGTCTATATTAAATAAAATAAGTAATTTAAAAGTAAGTTAAGTTCTGAATTCCTAGTAATTTAGTAATAATTTAGAGTTAATTTAATATATTAATATAAATAGTGCCTACTCTAATCCCTATTAATACCCTTAAGTCCGCTTACTATAAGTATTACATTTAATATATTCACTTACTTACTACAGAATTAAATTATATTTATAAGTTTAATAGTACTAGAAGTAAGAAATATATATATTATAAGAAGCAAGTAAAAAAGTATAATTCTGTAAGTACTCTCTATTTCCTTTTTCTAAATCCCGATTATTATAAATATAATCTAATTATAATTTAAATAAGTTAAAATATTAATTTTTATACTAGATTCTATATTATATAACTAAGAAATATTATAAGCTTTCTCTTACTATTACTACTAAAGATAATAAGGGTATTATTTTTACTTTTTAAGAGATTAATACCGGATTATATATTACTATTACTAATACTCCTAAAATATAGGGTAAGCTATAGTTAGAGTTATTAGAGGAAACCCGTACTCTTTACTAAGCTATTATGAATTTAGTTATATAATAAGTTATAAGTTACCTTCTTTTCTTTTATCTTTTTCTTTTATTATAAGTTTTACTTATAATTATTTTTATTTAAGATAAAGATTTAGTTTTAAATATACTTATTTTTCTTTAAGTAAGATTAAAATAATCTCTAATTAATATATAAATAGAGTTTAATTTTAATCTTAGGCTAAATCTAAAAGAAGATTACTACTAGTACTATTAAAGTAATTAAGACTATTTATTATAGTAGTATTAAGTATAAGAGAGTAAAGAGAAAGGAGAAGAAGGGAGAATTACTAGCTTATTTCTAAGTAACTTAGAGTAGTAAACGCTCTAATAATATAAAAGAGGGAGAAGAGATTCTAAATAATTTGGAATAAGGGAAGAATAGGCCTTATTTCAAATTAGCTTTATTATTAGTTCTTTATAGCTATACCTTTAATTAGACTTCTTATATAAGAGTAGCCTCCTATAGTAAAACTAATAAGATATTCTAGCTAAAGTATAATTATAAGACTGTAATATTAGTACTTTGAATTAAAAGGTATTTAGATAATTTAAATTAAATCTTATTTTATTATCTTATTAATTAGTCTATTATTTTTCAAGTAATTATAATTATTTTCTTTATTTTCCTATATAACTAACTATTTAAGTAGGTTTTAAAGTAGTCTTAGAGTAAAAGAGTTAATTTAATAAAAATCTCTTAACTTATAAAGCGATTCTATTAAATTAGATACGTTATATTATATAGTATTAGAATTATAGCTTACTTAATTGATTTAATACTTTAAGGTATTATAATATAATTGTAATATAAGAATTTCTTATACTTCCTATTCTTCTTATTCCTTAATTACCTTAAGGGGGATTTAGGGCTATTCCTAATTAGGTAAGGAGTTATTTAAGTCCCAGAATAATAGCTTAGGAGTAAATATATTATAAATATTTAATCTTATAAGTAACTAGAGTTAATAGGAGTTCCTTACTTAATATAAGATTTCAAATAGCCCTTCCTATTAATTACTAAGCTTATAACTTAGTTAATAGCTTTTAAGGTTCTTAGTAAATAAGTATACTTTATTACTTACTTAGAAATCGATAGGTCTATAATACTAGTTTATAGTCCTTACTATATGATCCTATATAACCTATATATTTGATTTAGCTAATTCCTACACCTCTTTTATGCGTTCTACTATTACTTTAGTATTATAGTAGTTAAGCCTTTCTAAAGAAGTAGTAGCTTTAGGAGAGTTCTAATCTTAATTATTCTTTAGATCTAATCTAAATTTAAGTTAGTATAAAGCTATACTAATAGAAATATAAGAAAGAGTTACTTAAGCTTAATCTATTAATAGAATTAATTTATTCTAGTTATTTTAGTAAAAGTTAATAAATAATTATAATCTTTAGTTAATATACTTATTTATAATCTTTATCTAGTTATTAGTTTTTTTATAATATACTATAAAAAGCTTAACTTTAATACTAATAATTTAGTAAAACTCTTTTTAAAATAATAAGACGAATTATAATCCTTAATTTAATATAATTAACTTTAGAGTATATTTAAATTAGTAAATTTACTAAATAAAGAGTTTAGTAATACTATATATATTAATATCTTAGTAATAAGAAATTATTATAGAATCCTTTCCTAGGTAATTAATAAATACTAGGATTTTATTATAATTATACTTATTTTTTGAAAAATCCTTATAATTTATATATAAATACTATATAAGATAACTTAAAATTAGTAATAAGTAAAAAAGGCCTTACTATTTAGAATACTTAGAGTGTAAGAATTAATAAGCTTAGTAATTTCTTATGTATTAATTATAGTCTAAACCTATTTTAACCTAGTAGTACTTTAGGGCTAAAAATTAATATGTTTTTAATTTATTAGAGTAAGTAATAGATAGCTAATTATATACTTCTTTAATTAATTTAGTATAAAGGAAAGTATTATATTATATATAGAATTAATCTTTAAAAAATAGGAATATATTCTTAATTAAGTAGTCTTTAAGTAAGGATTTTCGTATATTAATAAAGATAATACAATTATTCTAATAAAGCTTTTTAATAAAGTTAAAAGAATTTAGGAAAGTATTTAGAAAAGCTTTTACCTTAGTAGTAATTAATAGTAAAAGAGATATTATAATTATAGAGGAAATAAACTATTCTACTAGCTTAAAATTAATACAAGGATTAAGCTTTTTTAGTACTAGTAAAGTTTAGCTTTAATTATTTTTCTAGATTTATTTTTATATTTCTAAATCCTACTCTTAATAGCTTAAGATATCTACCCTTTAGTTATTTTTATTAGAAGTATATATAATTTAGAAATTAAAGTTAGAGAGAAATTCTATTTAATAAGTTTACTTAGTAGTAAGTACTTTAGAAAGTAGTAATTTAAATATACCTTAATTCTATTCTAAAGGAATATTAATTCTAAGCGCTACTTATAAAAGCTTTCTATAATAGCGTATAGTTCTTTATTATGGATTTCTTAGTTTAGTTTATAACTATTAAGTATATATAAGTAAAATCTAAGTAAGTACTATTATTTATTATTATACTATTATAATACTATTCTAGTAATTACCCTATTAGAAGTATCTATTTCTAGCTTAGTAAGTAATTTTAGCTAAAAATAGTAAATCTATTGAATTAATAGTAATTACTTTTAAAATTCTTTAAATATAATTTAATACTCTTTTATTTAATTCCAGGCTATTATAAGTTAAGTAAGTATAGATAAAGGTTTAATAATAAGCCTAAAGTTACGTATGAATTATTAGTAAAAACTACAGAACCCTAAGTATAACTTAATAACTATTATAGTCTTAGAGTACTTTTAGCTACGTAATAGTTTAACTTTCTTTAGATTTGCCTTAATACCCTTAGTAGTTACTATGTAACTTAGGTACTTAGTGCGAGTGATATGGAATTTATATTTCTTAATATTAGCTTATAATTCGGCTTTTATTAAACACTTTAATACAGATTTTACATAGGCCTAGTATTCCCCTACAGATTTAGAGTAAATTAGGATATTATTTAGGTAAGCTATATAAAAGTTATCTAAGTAATCAAGGAATATATTATTTATATAATATTAGTATATACTAGGTTTATTATAAAGACTAAATAGTAATACCTTATACTTATATAATCTATATTTAGTTTAAAACATAGTATATTCCTTAGAGGCTGGGTTTATATAGATATAGTTAAAGGCAGCCCGAATATCTAATTTTATAAATATTTTTATATTCAATACTCTAGTAAGAAGCTCGTTAATTTAGGGGATTAGATAAGTATCTTTTTATATAAGAGTATTCAGCTTATAATAATTAATACAGAATTATAAACCTCTATTAGGCTTTTTAATAAAGAGTATAGGTAATATAAATAAGCTTTAGCTTAATTTAATAAAATCTTTATCTAGATTCTTTAGGAAGTACTCCTTTATTACTTTAAGCTTCTTTATTAATTAATAATAGTGAAGAGAATAGGTATTAAGTAATAGCTCTTTAAAATAAATCTTATAATTATAATATTAATAAGGTAAAAGAGTATTTATATTTTTTTTAAAAAATACTAATTTTAAGTATTAGTACTATTTTAAAAGCCTTTTAAATAAGAATTAAGTAGTATTAGGGTCTTTTAGTTTATACTATTTTTATAAGATATAGTTTATCTTATAAATACTAGTTTAAAAGAATTTAGTATCTTTATATTTTATATTAAAATAGAAGGCGTTTATGCTAATCTTATAAATAAATATAAATATAAGTAGTATTTTTAATAGTTTATATTTTAATTTCCGGACTTATAAAGGTCCTTTACTTATAGGAAGTAATATTAGGATTAATTTAGAAGTAATTTAAAGAAGATGTTCTTTTAGTATTTAAATTATAAAGGGGAGATATTTTCGTTATATCTTATTCTTTTAGATTACCAGATCTTTATAGTTTACATTACTTTAGTAGTTTTATTATGGAAGAAGCTATATACATAGAAAGGGTAAGACTAGCTCCCGAGATTATTATTTAGTAAGTAAGTAATTAAATAGTTATAAAAATCGATTCTAGTTTATCTATAATTTAAAATAAAATTAATATATCTATTTAATACTTATTATTATATCCTGCTTTTCTAGGTTAAGGATTATAAAGGAATAGTTATATATACGTTAATTATTAATTATTAAGTATAAATACATATAATAGGTAGTGTGGCTTTAGATAGAGTTTTAAAAACTATAGATTAATATAGTATATAAGAGGGACTGAATCTTTACTCCTAATACTCTTAAAAGGTATATAAATATAATTTAATTCATAAAAAGATAATTATTTACTTTAGTATTTACTAATATAAAGAGTATAATTTCTAATCTATTTATACTAAGTATATAATTAACTACAAATTGCTTTTCTTTTATTAGAGAGTTTAAGTTAAGTTTTAATAGATTATATTTATATAAACCTAAGAAGAAGTCTTTCTCTAAGTCTCTTTATTTTCCTATATTTAATCTTTCTTACTTTTTACTATCTCTTTAGTATTATTATTAACTTCCTTTTTATTAAGAACTTAAATCTTAATTAATTTAGAATAATTTAACTTATAGTATCTAAACTTTCTATACTTATAATACTTTACTTATAAGTTACTAGAACTTTTCTAAGGTTTTTATATACCCTTCTAATATAGTAAGGTAGGAGTTATAAAAGTCTGCGGTATTAAGTAGTAGTAGAAGAAAGTGTTAAGAGAAGAAGTAAGTTTAAGTACTAGTTAAGAAGTAAGTAATCCGAAAGTCTTTTAAAAGGGGCCTAACTTAGCTACCCTTTAAAAAGAGTCTAATTTATAAAGGCTAATAAGAAATAGATTAAGTTATATATTTTATTATCTATTAATATTAATTAAGATAAGATAAGTTACTATTATTATATAATTATCTTATTATAAGCTCTTAATTAATATAGTAGTAGTATAAAGCTAAGGGATGATTTTAAGTTATATAAAGAAGAACTATTTTATATAAGTTATGTTTTCTTAAATTATAGTATTCTGGAATCTTATATAAAATTAAGTAAAGGTTTTATATACGTAATTTAATTCTTATATACTTATATTAAAGAACTTAGTACGAGCCTTATAAGCTTTATTTCCAGTAAGAAAGTAAGTCTTTAATAAAGAAATCATTTCTAGGACTATCTGGAACATATTAGTTTTAGATAAGTATTAAGGCTCTAAGTAAGAGTAGGCTAGACTAGTAATTAATCCTTATACTAAAGCTTACTATACTTAAGTATTTAAGTAAAGACTTACATTAACTTCTAATTAATCTTTAATTAAAGCTTTCTATTACTTAAATATTAGGTCAGTTTTATTATCTAAGGAAGAGATCTTTTCTATAAATTATACCTTAGGTTCCTAAGGGGTATTTGATTCTGCCCTAAATATAGTAAGAGAGGTATTTTCTAGCTTAAATAAGGTACATTTACTCTAACTTATAAATTCATTCCTTTCTATTAATTAAATAATTAGTAGTATAATTCTAAGGAGAATTAAGGTAAGATTAGTAGGGAATACTATTAGTATAGCTTAAGTAGAAATTAGTAATTACTTAATATAAGCTAAGAAAGCCTCTTAAGTATAATTTCAATTCTTTATAAATTAAATAATTTCTCTTAATATATCTAGATTACTAAAGTTTCTTTTATCTTAATTTATATAACTTTTACTTTTATTACCTTAAGTCCTACGATTAGAAAGGCTTCCGGCTAGAGTTAAAGAATTAAGAGTATTATTAGTAACTTCACTAAATAAACCTACTATATTAGTAATATCTATAGTAAAAATAAAAAAAGATTCAAGTATAATTCAAGTTAATCCTAAAATAAAGGTTCTAGAAGTATTAAGGAGATACTTTGTAATTTCCTAGTAAGAGATATTAGTATTAAGGTAATTTTTATACGCCGTAACTTTATAAGCAGTAAGAGTTGCGCGGTTATATTCTAAAGGAGAATAAAGGTAATTTAAGAGAATTTCGTAAACTTAAGGATTCTAGTAATAATAGTTATAATACCTTAAATTTATTTATAGTAGCCTTTATACAGAGAGAATTATTTAGAGTTTCTATTAATAAAAACTACTTTACTTTAATTATACTAATTTATAATAAGTAAAACTAAACCCTAGTTCATTAGTTTATTTAAGAAATCTCTAGAATCCTAACTCTTTAAGAATAGTAATTAAGGGCGATTTAAATAAGAATCAATCGACTATATCTTTTAGGTAATAAGATATTATATAAGCTATTCTTAGTAAAAGTAACCTTCTTATTTAATATAATAACGTAATATTACTAAGTGTAGTATTAAGTATAAGAGTAAGAGAGTAAGTAAATAATAATATTATAAGTCTAGTATAAAGGAAATAAGAAAGTAAGGAACCCTTATAAGGGGAGCGGTCCTATATATACATGAATCTAGTCCGGCTTCCGTCCGGTAATATTCCGGCTAAACCTAAGTACCCCTATTTCTAGCACTTCCGTCACTTCAACGTTATAATAAAGGTGTAGAGGCGAAGGTCTCTTAATAGCTTGAATATAAAGAGAGAGTCTCTGTACTTGCAGTATATTCCGTTAATAGATATATTACTAGTTATACCTTAAAGGGAATCTATATAGCTAATATTATAGAATCTTTCCTAATCGATTATCTTCTACCTTAGTATAATCTTTACCTTTAAAGACGCTTAGTTGTTATACTTAATAACGCCTTAATCTATTATAAGAATATTATAGAGATTAAGAGAGCTTATATACGTAAGGGGGTAAAGCTCGAGTTCTTACTACTATATTCTCTTAATTTTAATCCTATTAAAGAGAGTTTTAGAGATCTGAAGCATTAGATTAGATATTATTATTATTAAGAATGTTATAACTATATTATATATCAAGATTTTCTTAAATATGCGGTTAAAGTAGTAGGAACTAGTCTAGAGGTAGTAAAGAGAGCGAGGGCGTATTTCCGTAACTATGGGATAATTTAATTATAACTAAACTATACTAAAAAAGCGTTAAAAAGTAAAGAAATCAAGAATCTATATGTTATAGTAATGTAATCTAATTAGGAAGTACTAAGTGAAGGTAAGGGGGGTAAAATTAAGTACAGGGGTAATTATACCGGGTATTCTAAAATCATTAAAATCTACGTAAATAATAAGTAAAACAGCATAAAAAATACTTAATCAACAGATCTAATATATAATATATATATATTAATTAGATTCTGTAAAACCCCTTAGTATTTAACGAAAAAATCAGTATAATTCTTGTCCTTACTTGATATACTTATCTATTACCTTCCTACAACGCTAATACTATTAAGTCTTAATAGCTCTTAGGCAGCTAATCTCTTAGCCTTATAGGCTTCTTTAAATGCTAAAACATAGTTAGAAATAGTATAGGTAATACCTGGCTTAATTTCTAATAATATCACGAATTTAATATCTTTTAAGTAGCTTAACTTTATTATAAAAGCTTTATCTAGGATCTTAAAACTATATTATAATTCCTCTATTTTCTTAGGGTTTTTCTTATTCCAGATAATCTATTAGCTTATTAATTCTACCTTATTCTCGTTGTTATCTATAGATTAAATAAGGGATAATAGTAGGGGTTTGAAGCTATACCTGGATATCCTAATTATTAGATTTAGCACGGAATTTATAAGTAAATCTAGCTTACTAACCTACCCGGGATTACGAGCTCTTTTAGCGTTAGATAGTCCAGAGGGTAAAGAAATAAACGTAGAAGAGGCCGCTTAATTTATTATATAATTCATAGTCTATATTAATATCAGATAGGTAAGATTCTTAATAGATAAGGCATTACTATTAGATTTAGCTGTAGTTTCTATTACAGTTTAATCTAGTTTTCTTATACTACTGAGCTTTAGCTTATAGCTTAATTAGTAGTCTCTTTTAGTAAATGCAGTGATTTAATCTACTAAAGGTATTATAATTATAACTTCTGGAGTTTTAGTATATATAGAGGCCGCTTATTGATTCTAGCGAGCTATATTAATTATATAGTGTATTTAAGCCTTTAGTATAATATAATAATACTTTATCTTATTATTATATAAATGTTTTATATAAATATAGTAATTAAAGATCTCTTAGTGTATTATTTCTATAGCTAACTTAGTAGTATTATATTATTACTTTATACTAAGCCTTCTTTATGTGATAGAATCTCTTAGCGTTAGACTAGAAATCCCCTCTTTTTCTAAAGCTATTAAAGGACTAGTAAATAGATTATTTAGATAGTTAAAACTATTGAATTCTAGCTATAAAGGTATAGGTCTAACTATATCCCGGGCTCTATTTGCTTTAGATTTTCCCTTAGATTTCTTCTTACCTTTACTACGTGATTATGAATCGATATTAGAATTAAAAATCTTTATTACTTTTAGTATTTTATAATAAGCTATAACTATAATCTTATAAGCTATAGCTTGTTTTTTATAGTAGTAGGTATGTAATAGAACTATAGCTTTATTAAAGGATTCTTAGTCTTATATAAACATAAGTAAAGAAGGTTTATTAATGCTCCTAAATATAAATTCAAAAGCTTATTTAATTAGTCTTTTAGTAGAGGATAAAGATCTTCTCTTAATTTATAGTTTAATAAACAATTTCTATATAGTCTTGTATATTCCCTTATATATAAGGCACTTAAATATTGAATTAATGTCCTAATTCTTAATAAGAGCGTGCTAATAACTCTTATTAATGTAAGGCTATATATTAAAGCTAATATTCTGTAGTTCTTTATTAAATAATGTTTTTAAATTAAATAGAGCTTTTCTCTTTATAGTAGTAAGTATAGGAGTAAAGATTAGAGCTAGGAAAAAAGGTATATCTACTACTTCTTTTACTTATACTACCTTACTTAATTTTTAATACTAGGCCTTTAAAAAAAAGGTTTCTAGATTAGTAATTTATTCTTTAAGCTTAAAAATAGTTATCTTACGTCTATAATACTTTAAAGGAGCTTAGTTATAGATCTATAAAGCTTAGTATTTATTAAATACTAAGAATAAGTTAGTATTAGGTTTTAGCCGCCGCTTTGAATTTTACTTATCTTCTAGGGCTAGCCCTTATACGCGCTGTAAGCTACGCATTAATTCAACTAGTATCTTGATTTTTTGAAAATTTCAGGTTAATTAGAGTTATTTTAGTGGAGTTATTTGGAGGTATTGTTTTACGAAGGGTGTATAGAAGGGGGGTGGATGCGCAAAAAGTGGTGGGGTAAGCGATCCCGTGATTTCAAACTAGTTATGAAATCAATTGTACTTTAGCGAGCTTTTTCGTCCGTGCTCGTTCCCTCCAGCTCGAGATCCGCTACTCATGCACGTGCATCTATTCAAGGACCTGCCCAAACCACCACAAGTGCCTCATTTGAGGATACATCATTAGTCGCGATGTCTGCTCTGACGCCCTTGTAGAGATGTGGTCGCTCTAGCCCAGCTAAAAAGCCTCAAAACGCCGAGGTGACGCATGCCTCGCACCTTTCCCGCGACAACACTACTATGTTCTGCCTCAAGACGGCGATGGTTGAATCCATTCAGCTTGAGACAGCCTTGGTAGCGCCAGAACTTTGAACGTTTGATACTTTCCTTATCGCATGGTTCTCCGTGGCCTGCCATGCGACTCTGATAGGATTCCTTGTCCTTAGCCGCCCTTCTCTTGCCCACGCCAATCTTACATCAACCGAATTCCCGATCGATCGAAAGCTCAAGACAGATCATTTAGCGTGTATGCAGGAGACTTTCCCAGGACCCACGGAGATGAGCACTCCCTGGATCACTTATTGACAAGGACCTCCCGGAAGATTTCTCCATTTTCCTAACCAACTGCTACTTCACTTTCACACATTTCCACATTTTGTCGGACGTCGCCCAAGCCTTGAGGCTCTGCTCAAGATGTCTTCCCAGTCATCGGAGTCTGCAGATTACTTTCATATGAAAGATGAAAGGAAGTCACTCCCAGCCTATCCACTCCCAGCCAAACGACCAGGCCCAAGTTTGAGCAAGAGACACAGCAGTCAAGGCACAATTTTTGACCAAGACAAATTCAATACGGTAACATTCGAACTAGGAACTTACTCAAGCTTGGCTCTGACAAATTTTCAGACAGTAAAATATCTTTATCGGCGCTGTAATGATCGGAAGTGGCTCCAAGAATTTGGCGACGACAATGGAAATGCTCCAGAGCAGTCTGCTCTTGGTGTTGCCATTCGAAAGCCTGACGGTATCAACTACGCAACTGAGCCCGCAACCGTAGATATTCAATTTCTGGAAGCACTGCGTATTGTAAACGCTCGAGTTGGAGTGACCATGTCTTCTGAGATCACGGAGAACTTATTTGCTCAAGTGAGCCCGTTCCAAGCTGATCTTCATCTTGGCCCAAGGGTCAGAATTCCCGTCATCCAATCTCTGGATGCTTTCCTCGACGGGAAAGACGAAATCGATTCAAAGGCGTACGCTTGTCTGCTTCGAGAGGAGCGCATCGTGATGCTTTGGAGTGATAGTGTTGAGGGAATCCTTGCCCATGCCGCAGATGTCGAAGATAAACTGATGGCTCACGTGAGTTACCATCTCTTCTTGTCGGCACAGCGCAGCTAATCCGTCTCATAGGTATGGGGCACTCATATCAGCTCACCAAACAATTACTCGTGGTCTCCTGGCTATGCACGTGGCCGTGGTGCCGAATCGAGCTCGCCCAGTTCCGCTTCTATTGTCATGGACGAGAAGTATCTCGCCATTCAGGTAAGCATAACATCCATTGAGCATATCCAAAATCAGAATCAAGTCATTTCTGATGGACATAACAGGCAGCTATCGATATTGAAGACCGTGGAGATGATTACTTTGACCCAAACACAGAGTCTGCTGCACCTCCGGCAAGACCATTCCTGCTACTCCATGCTGGTGTGATTGGAGTGTCCATGGCACTTGTTGTCTTCGTCGAAATGCTCTGTGTCTCCAAAGTGAGTTTTCTGCTCTGAATCTTCATCTACGGCTTACTGACCCGTCTAAGCTGCTGACGGAATACCGATACGATGGCAAAGTTATTCGCTTTGCGCTCGTCTTCACTATTCCGATCTTTGTCATGTTCTCTTTGTTCTACTTTGTCGTCATTGGTGGAAGTTTATTCCAACTTTTTGGTCCTCTGACCTACGTTCGCAGCAACTCCATGTTCTATTCAGCCAAAGCCCCAAAGAGGGAGAGATACCCCGATCTAGAACTTCCTCATATCACTATTCAGATGCCTGTCTACAAGGAGGGTTTGAAAGGGTAAGTTGAGTGAGTCGTAAGTCATCTGTTATAACAGCTGACGAGAACATCAGAGTCATTATTCCAACGGTCACCAGTTTGCAGGCTGCTATTGCCAAATATGAAGAGATTGGAGGAAGCGCCTCTATATTTGTTAACGATGATGGTATGCAAACAGTGAGTGCTGATTTGGCAGAGTAAGTAAATCGCTAGAAAATGCATACTTATGTCGCTAATCACAAACCAGGGCTCGTCGAGCTTTCTATGAAGTCAATGGCATCGGCTGGTGTTCACGGCCGAAGGACACTTCCATGATCACCGTTGAGGACGAAGAAGGCGGTCGAGGCAAATGGGGATTCTTCAAGAAAACGAAGAAACTCAAAAATCCAGATGGCTTTGTCCGCAAGGGTCAGTTCAAGAAAGCTTCCAACATGAACTACTGTCTTGATTTCTCCATCCGCGTTGAGGATGAATTTCTGCGTCTCATGGCCGCTCGTGCTGAGTCTAAGTCATGTACCGTCGAGGACTTGACTATTGGAGACGAGAATGAGCTTTATGATGAAGCGATGAAGACTACTGTCGAGTCTGATGAGGGGCGTACATTGGCTGCTGGTAACGTTCGCATGGGCGAGGTTGTACTCCTCATCGATTCAGATACCCGAGTGGTAAGTCTGTACTCATGATAATCTGGACGCACTGCTAATAATCCAACAGCCCGAAGACTGTCTTCTTTACGGAGCACTCGAGCTTCATGAAAGTCCTGAGGTAGCAATTCTGCAACATGCATCTGGTGTCATGCAAGTCGCCAACAATGCTTTTGAAAACGGAATCACTTACTTCACGAACCTCATCTACATGTCCATTCAGTTCGCCGTCGGCAACGGTGACAGTGCGCCATTCGTCGGCCACAATGCCTTCCTCCGATGGAAAGCTGTCCAAGCCGTGTCCTTCGAGGAGGATGGCATGCGAAAGTTCTGGTCTGACAGTCACGTTTCCGAGGACTTCGATATCAGTTTGCGCATGCAGATGAACAACTTCGTTGTTCGCTTAGCTACTTACCATCAAGGTGGCTTCAAAGAAGGTGTCTCGCTTACTGTCTACGATGAACTTGCTCGATGGGAGAAGTAAGTCTCTAATTGTTCTTCCTCGGTTGTGGATGACTGCTAACATTCGCAGATATGCATACGGGTGCAACGAGCTTGTCTTCAGACCTTTCAAGTACTGGTATAGAGGGCCCTTTACTCCACTCTTCAGGAAATTCTTGTGGAGCGATATCAAAATTACCTCCAAGATGACCATTCTGGCTTACATTGGTACTTATTACGCGATCGCTGCTGCCGTGCCATTGACATTGGCAAATTACCTTATTGTCGGATGGTTCTCATCTGAAGTCGATCAATTCTATCTTACCAGTTGGAAGATCTTCGTTGGCATGGCCGTTGTTTTCAACCTCTTGGTAAGCTCCCAACATACTTTTCCACCTCAAGCAAGTTTCAAGATTCTAACATTTCGCAGTCGCCTCTCGCATTCGCGATGTTGCGCCACCGTCTCGGAGAGAAAATATTCTTTTGGTCCGTCGTCGACACCATAAAATGGACACCCATGTTCGTCCTCTTCTTCGGTGGTCTTTCCATCCACCTCTCCGCAGCGCTTCTTTGCCATTTCTTCTCCATCAAGATGGAATGGACGGCCACTGCCAAAGAAGTCGAGAAACAAGGCTTCCGTGTCGGTCTAGACAAGATCGTCAAAGATTTCAAGTTCATGTACATGATGTGCATACCTATCATTGGTGGCATGATTTACTTGGGACAATTGCTCCTCGTGGGTGGACGATTACGGACTTTGCTGCGATTGTCCCTCTTGCTAACCAGATCGGTTGTCATGCTCTTTTGCCTTTTGTTTTGGGGTTGATCTAGACTTGTAACACAACTTTGGGGGCCAACATCTACTTCTTGGGGCTTGGACTAAGGGATAAATCGTGGATATTAATAGCGTGCGCGTTTGGTGTTTTTGGGTCATGATGATACCCTAGCCGGTCCTTACATAGACACCTAGAAACGAATCCATAAATAATTCCTTGAATCAATCCTGCTATACGAAAACCTTGTCCGTTGATGAATCACTCAGTTGTACAGTATTGTGCATATACCCTGTCTTCGAATATTGATGACACTTGGGGTAAGTTGTTGCGGAAGATCCGCGTGCTTTAAGTGATCAGGTCGCCGAAACAGCCAAGGCCAGATGTCGTTACAGGCCCTTCAGTTGAGTGCGGGGTAAATTCCGAACGCCAGCACCTGCTAACAGGCGCCCAGCCCTGCTCCCTACTTTCCTCCCGCGATGGCAACGTTTGCGTCACAACGACCAACATAACAAGTGTCTTTCTAGTCGCCTCAGCTGTCAGCCACGGTGCCCGGGAACATATCTATATGGATATATGCCATACCAACTAGAATCGGAATTGTTCTAATCCTGCACTAGGAGTGACTCGCTGTGGTAGATGGCCAACAGTGTTGCTTTTCCTAACCATCTGTATGCAAAGGTTGGAGGATCAGGTGTGGTCATATTTTGGGACCAACCCATGCTGCTTTGTGGCATGCATTCAGTGACTTAGTCACATTCATGTATGTGAAATCTGTTTTTTAATTCTGGTCTTCTCAGCTGTTGCCGATGAAGACAGCTGATAAGTTCCCAGCTTGTTGGTCGTTTTCTATGTTGGTTGGCATCTTCACAAGCCAACCTCAAGGATCAACTTCAAATTGGCCAGCTTTAGATTGACTCGTAGGATCATCTGCAGAGAACCCAGGAGTAACCAACTGCCGATTTGTTGGTTGATTATCGAGTCTACTCGATTGGTGGCACACGATGCATGATCATGGTGAGTGCATCTAAGCGCCGTGTGGCCGGGCGTCTATTTCGGTATCACTGTACCTAGGAGCCAACAAGACAAATATACCGTCCAGAGCCTGTCCTTTGGTCTCATCCGTGGATATAGATAAGTGACCCATTATTTTCTGATAGAATTGAGAACCTGCACATACAATGACACTCGACATATCACTGGGCATACCTGGATCAATTCGACTTGGCACAATCAATTTCACCGCCGACCAAGAAGTGCAGTACCAGTTATCTCCATAGAGTCGCTCGCACTTTCACATTATATAATTCGGGCCAGGGCAAGCCGCTGTTCCAAACCCTTCCCTACAGCAGTAACAGCAATCCCAGCTAGCGAGAGAAATATGCGTGACTACGAAGGCGACGAGGACACAATTGTGGTCAACACCGAGTCCGACATGAACTCCAGAAGGTAACTTCGTATTTGGTTTTTCCATGATACCTTGCTAATCATTCTTGTTGGACCAAGAAAGAAACTCCCTCAGTCAAGAAGTCCCGAGTCTACGAAGCTCCGCCAATCTGTCTCTAAAATACCCCAGGAGTCAAGCTCTTCTCGATCAATTCTAGCGACAAGAGAACCCAAGTCCGACCGCTTGTTCAAAGTAAGTCTACAAGCCCAATCCTACCTTGGAGTATGCCAGGCTAATTACGAATGAATAAAGTCCAGTCAACATAAGGAATGGGCTCATGAATTCATCTGGCGCTACATGCACCGAAACGAGCTATACTCACAGCATCTTACAGACAACGACGTGATGGATCTTGTCCAAGAAATCGACAAACATACAGGAATGTCTGCTACAGATGGGCTACACAGAGTCGTGTGTGCGGATTTGAAAGCATTCATTTCATCATGGACGAACAGATGGCACAGCGACGGCTTGCTCATCGAATGCTGGCATCCTGATGGTCTAACATATCGTCGGACTCCAAATTTCGATGTGCTGTTGAAGTCGGGTTCGAATCCATACTCACTAAAGAATGCAGCGCGCCATGCCAGTCTACCTTCTGAAATGGTAATCACTGAAGAACATTTTCAGTCGGGCCTACAGAAGCGAGTTCGACAAACCGTCGAGGACATTCCCTCTCAGAAACGCAGGAAAGGCGATGCTGGTCAAGCAATTAAAAACGAGCGCGCTTCTCCTAAGACCGCGAATAGACTTCAAACACCACCAGGATCAGCGCTCGGAGACGACGATGGCCACATAGGGTCCCCCTCTACGAGACGTGAGTGTGATGCATCTGACCCAGCATCTCCCCCACCGACAACATCCGGATGGGTCGCGATCAATGACCCTGTCAGCTCGATACCAAGTGATGATCAAAATGGCTCGGAAATTACAACAACTACGACGAGTGAAGTACATGACGAGCCTCGAGAATCTGAACATAAATCACAATCAGGTCTATCGATGGATACAGCACCACTTGATGCTCCATTGTGCCGAGCTATGTCACAGCCTGCGCCGTCCAGCTTCCTTGCGACATCATCTCCAACCACGGGATCAACACCGGCACCCTCCCCTTTTCCCTCAAGAATATTCTTCATTCCCCAGAAACGCAACCTCTTTCTCGACTTCGCCCGTCCCCTTCCCTCACTGCGAGACCTCACCGTTGCCGAGTTCTTCGCTCTCTTCGCCACTCGAAAGCTAATACTCTCTCTCAACTCAACACTATTACATTCGATGTCCTATTTGCAGGACGCTCGAAACTTGTGTTGAGAAAAGATGACAGTGAAGTGTACTGGAGAGGGTTGAAGAAGAGGATTAGTTTGATATTTCGGGATGCAAGGAGGCGAGGTGTGAAGGACGGTGTCTGGGAGGTCTGGGTGAAAGAGGGGGAAGGTGAGAATTGTATGGACAGTGACGAGGAGGGAGAAGGGAATGAGTTTGATGGTCTTTGATGAGGCGCTTAGTGAGTGTCGCTATAGGAAAGCTGGAAATGGTTGTTACTCACTCGCTTTGTTTGATATACTCCCTTTCTTTACTCTTTCTTGGACATCATGGAATATCCAAGTCCTTTGAGGCGCAGAGTCGAGCCTATACAATTTTGGTGGTCAATATTGGCGCTCGAGTACTCATGTATTATGGAAAAATCAACGAGTCAACGAGATTTTTCAATTTTGTTTACATACCCCACATTCGCTTGAGCTAATGCATGTCAGCCTGCACCCCCTATATCCTGGCCATCTTGTGCATAAGCGCTTCGTATCTCACTTCCATCCACACAACACCTCATCTCAACTGCTTCACGACTTTCACGTCATCAGACGTTAGATTACTCATACCGTCCCATTACCCTCATCATGACCAGCACGCACCAGGATAAGCTCCTCCATGAACCCCTCCACACAATCCGCCTCCTTCAACTCCCTCAGGGCACTAGCACTTCCACATTTGACGGCAATCTCATCCCCTTCGTCCTAGCCAGAAGTCCTCCTTTCATTGCCCTCTCCTATACCTGGGGCGCAACCCTTCACCCCGAACCCCTCACCATCAATGGCCACTCTCTGCATGTCTCCTCCAACCTCCACTCCTTCCTAAGTCTCATTTCTACCATGAAAGACTTTCCGCCTGATACCTGGTGGTGGATTGATTCGATTTGTATTAACCAGGATGATGAGAGGGAAAAGAGTAGTCAGATGGAGATCATGGGCAGGATCTACAAGACTGCGTACAGGACAGTGGTGTGGCTCGGTGAGGAGGTCGACTCTCTTCATATCTTTGAGCAAGAAGCGAGGGACTGTCGAGGCGCAATCAAGAATTTATACCGACTCTGTGACGAGAAGAAGCATGTGGACGGGAAAAGTAAAGTGGAGAGTCGAGCGGCGATGGCGTGGTTGCGCGAGCCGAAAAGTGGTGTCGATTGGCGTGCTTTGAGATGTTTATTCCTGAGGCCGTGGTGGAAGCGCGTGTGGACGTTGCAGGAGTTCTTGATTAGTGATAGAATGAGGTTGACATTTTATTGTGGGACGGAGGGTATCTCGAGGCATGATCTTGAGGCGGCAGTTTATGCGAGTTGGTTGTGTAAAGGGTGGGATAAAGAGCTTCTGGGCAGGAAGGGCCATGAAGGTATGCTTGAGCTGTTTCTCATCTCATTTCACGTCTTTTGTGGAAGTGGTCTAAGACCTGGGCTTACTCGGCGTATCTTAGCTGGCTGGAATCGACGTCGAATGAGCCAATGGTACTTTGAACGACCTCACGGAATGGGACTCGTCGCAATGCTAGCGTACGTCGGCGACAGCGGAGTCACCAAACCAGAAGATCGTATCTACTCTCTCCTAGGCATCGCAAAGGACGCGCACTTAGTCCCTCCATTCAATTCTAAATCTAGCGTCGAAGACACCTATACGAATCTAGTGAAAGCATTCATACAACCCGAGAATTACAATAGCTTGGATATCATCTGCTATTCACATCTATTCAATGATGATGCAAGGAAGTCCGATTCTGAGAAAATATTGCCGTCTTGGGTGCCGGACTGGAGAGCTCATGTTGAGGGGAAGGTCATACCAGTTATGGCAAGTCAGGGCTCAAGTGAAGGGACGGGAAACTTTCGGCCAACCGGAGTACATGGATCTGATGTAGCTTACAGAGCGTCAGGAAGCACGAAACCAGTCTTCAACATAGACTCGAGTAACAAAAACTTGACATGCACTGGTATTGTCATCGACATCATCGACGGCTTAGGCGGATCAGGATACGACGATGCAGGTGAACTTATCGAAAGCTTACCACTGCAGCAATCCATATGCGAATTCAATGCGGCCACGACGACGACAACTACTACACCACTCTCTATCACGGAAATCGTCTCCCGATGCATTGCACTTGACCGCAAAGATCGCTACCTCTCGGAATCTATGCCCGCTGACTTCTTCCACGACTCCTTCCTGCAATTCTGCCTCGCCTATTTTCAGCGCCCAACATCAGCCAAGGTCCCGGCTTTCTTCCGGTCTTGGTTCAGCCTTAACAAATCACTTCTCATCCACGGTCGAAGTCTTGAAGAGCATTGTCAAGAGATGGTCAAGGATATGAGTACACCCGAAGCGAAGAAATTTCGTGAGGGGAAGCTGAAGGAGTTTTATGGGAGGCTGGAGGATACGATCGTTACGATGGCGAGGAGATTGGTAGTTTGTGAAAAGGGGAATCTGGGTATGGCAGCTTGTAGAGCGAGGAAAGGTGATTTGGTTGTTGTGCTGTTGGGGTGCAGTGTTCCTTTGGTGTTGAGGAGGGAGGGTAAGGCTTTTGAGTTGGTGGGAGAGTGTTATCTGGATGGATTCATGAATGGGGAGGCTTTGGAGGAAGAAAAGAAGTTGGCAAAGCAGGAGCTCAGGATTGTTTGACCTGGGAATAGAGGGCGTGACTTGTATTTCAAACTCAAAATCTCGCTTATACAGCTATATCAATAACTAGCTTTCAACGTGATTTTATCGAGCCTTCTCAAAAGCGTATCCTCCTTTGGCTAGATTAGCCGCGGTTCGTGTTGTCCAACGACTGGGCTTGCTGGGTCGTTTGACATAAATTTGCTCAACTTCCTCTCTCCGCACTACGCATCCCTCCGACCATTTGACCTGACCGAATCCATTCTATCTTCGGTCATTCCACCTGCCGTCGAAAATAGGCATTGTGACTTTGTCCCTCCATGGCGGCTGTTTGTATTCCTTTACCAATGTTATTGACAAATTAAGGCTTGATCCATCTACTTTTTTTTAGACTCATTGAGTACTTATAGCACTAATCTGGCTCTGTTTATTCCACATGCTACTAGTGAGATAAGGCGAAATCCGTCTAAAGTCTTGGATTCACTTCTCGTATACGGGCGCGATATCGCTACCTCTCTTTGAGGAATGGTGAAGGAAACTGGTTCTCGCCTACTTGCTTCCAAAATGCTACTTCACCCGACAGCACTAGCAAATAGTTATCACGGTCGTCCCTCACTCTCGTAAGTCTCCTTGTGATGCTCGATTGCATTTATGATTAAGTACTTCTAAAGAACCGACTTGCATCTAGACATCTCTAGCCCACCCAACACCCATCAGCTTTGTCCTTCTAAAGCGATACCCTGGATTATCACCTTCTTGAAAGGCTTCCCCCGGGAATAGGTCTGTTTGCCTCTGCCGAAGCACTGTCACTGCCCAGAGTTCATGTAGCACTTCGCCTGCAGCTGAGAATAGCCCTCATCCTTGCAGTAGGCGGTGCAGATGCCAGTAGTGAGCCACGACAGCCGCCAGCACTAGTGACCAGAACAAGGCGATTGATAATCGACGTGCCATGCTCTTCCATTTTAGTGCTAAGAGGCGTTCGTGAATTGTGGGATACCAGGCGTCGATGACTCATGCTTTGGTATTACCCCATCTAAGAAATTCTTGGTTTCTGCAATATGATGCGGGGCTAGTACTTGTACAGCATCATATCCACATGGAGTTTGAAAAGGTAAGGGAAAGAAAGATAAGGAAACCTTGCGCAAATCAAAGTTCTTTAAAGCGAGTTCGTGCCACGTCTTGGCAGGCACCGATTCTTCACGAATTACCCCCGAGTGGAAGTTTTGAGCTCGCAAACCTCGCCAGCTGCGACTCTCCTTCATTGCCACGTGTCAGTTATTTCAATTCCCAAGGCAAATACCTTCGGCGAGCTACTCAACAACCACGAGATAACGGAGGCTATGGAAAGCCCTACGCCAGATATTACGACTACCGCCTGGCTCTCGAGCGGCGTTGAGTGTATCATTAGTTGTGGTTGCAACAACTATATCGGTCTAGTCGACGAAGATACTGTTCTCAAGTACCCGAATTTACCCCCGAGCAAACCATCAGGGCTCGACGCTAGAGGGGAGAGGATTTACACGTTGCTAAGAAAACAACAGACCGATGGTCTCGCGATAGAAGGCCAGATATTCGAAATATTAGGGCAGCACCCTCGATTCATTGGGTATAAGGGGATGCATACGGACGGGTTGTTACTTGAGCATGCACACAATGGATCAGTCTCTTCTTATCTGGAAAAGAACGGCCTAAGTTTATCCACTCAGAATAGATTGAAATGGGCCATGCAGGCCACAGAAGGTGTCATTGAAATGCACAAACACGGGGTCCTCCACTGCAATATCCATACCAACAATATGCTCCTCGACGACAACCTAGACATCAAACTGTGCGACTTTCAAGGAAAAGTCTTAAATTCTGATGGCACAGTTCGACTCGATGGGCTTTCGTGCGAGGACGCTAAATCGTCAATGCCGGCATCAGACTCCAACATGGCAACTCCAAAGACAGATTTATTTGCTTTGGGATCTGCAATCTACTTTATGATGGAAGGTCATCCACCCTTCGAGGACTTAGACTCATGGAAGGATGAGGAGGAGATCGTAGAGAAGTCTAGGTTGCGTCAATTCCCTGCCCTTAAGGAAGCGCTAGTTGAGGAGGTTGTGCACAAGTGTTGGGCTGGGCAGTATGAGACGGCTGAAGAAGCTGAGCGTGACCTCAAGAAGATAAAACTATCATGAAACTCGAGGCCTGCAGCCTGCATATAGATAAGGGCCGAAGAAGGAGGATACACTGAATTACTATAGGAAGACATGGTCGTGTTAAAGTGAGCAAAGGTAATCGTTACTGTAAGGCCATTTAATAAATTGAATTGCTATCCCTTTGTGTGGCAGTCCGGGTTTTAGCGTCTTAGCGACTATGTTTGTGGCAACCACGTGATTTCGATATGATATATTTGGGTAATAGGGGGGTAGCAGCATTCATTGTTCGATATTGATTTGAGTCACAAACTCTACTGAGCACTACCCACAGAACATAGCCAGAGAATGTAAACAAGGAAGCCGTTTCTCGACAATAATCCTTCAGAATTTCATACTTCCCAAGATCTTAGCCAATCTCTCAACCAAGTCCACGGAAGCCCTTGTCAGAGTAACATGCAAAGATGAAGTCGAGCTTCAATACAAAAAAGCAGCCCAAAAGACCTCAGCGTCGGGTGCAAAGTCACAAAGGAATCAAGTTTAGAAAAGGCACGTTTATCCTGACCTTCATTTTTTAACTGGATCAGCCTTTCTTTCAGCCCATCTCGTCTGCGCCTCAAAATCCACTCGCTCTTTTCCAGTAAGGTTTTTCAATCCTTCCTCCCTGAGCTCAGCGAACATCTCAAGTGCCTGGTCGTATGTCGCATTAGAAGTCCATCCATCGCGATTGACGAGTCCAGCTAATGAATCCCAAAAATCTGCTCGCTCATTCCACCCCTCACCGTCTCTGTAATGAGACTGCAGCTCCTCTTCTGTGAAGTGTATTGGACAAGGATCATCGAAGCCCAATTCGGCCCAATCCCTGTGTATTTTGAATGTCAGTAGTATTCTTAAAATGCTAGAACGAGGAGTGAGCGAACCGTTCGAGTCGAATAAGGCATTGCCGAAAAGGGATAATATCTCTATCCCAAGTGTTCGCAGCAAACTGTACTGTTTCTCTCCTTGGTCGGCCATGATGCATGCGGAGAATCTCGCTGAGCAATGCATTCTTTGTATCGGTTTCTGTTTCGTAAGTGTACAGGACAATAGACTTTTCAACCTGCTTTCTCGTGCGAGCCTTTTCATCGCCCTCGAGGCTTTCGTAATTCTCTGGGAGCTTTAGCAGCACCTTCCCATTATAATCCACGAGTTTCGGATGCCGGTATTGAAGGAATAGGGGGCCAGCCCATGTATCCTGCCAGTCAATGAGACTGCTAATTCGATTACCTTCCACGAAGAGATTTGCGGAATGAATATCCCAGTGCCACAGGGTAGAGCCAGAAAGCTTCTCGTTTTTGGGCAAAAGGTATGGTATAATACGTAAGAACATTTTGTAGAGTGAAATGTGAGCACTGGGCGAATTCTGAGCTTCAAATGCGACAAATATATCGTTTGGTGGTTTTGGAACAGCAAAGCTACTTATCCAAGCAATCTCCCGATTAGCTATCGCTGTCAGATAATCCTGTGGGCTTTTCCCTACGTTTTGGCATCAGTAGAATATAGTTATATCTGAATACAAATGGGTTGAACTTACAAGGGCCTCTGTCAATAGCCATCGACGCACGTTTCCCATTCCAGAAATCTCTGTCAACAACTGGTCCGATGATGAAACGCTTTTCCACGACTCCTTTCAATTCTGCAGAGATATCGCCCACAACCTTGGCTGCTTCACAGCCTGGAAATGCATCGCTTGAGAAGTAAATATTGCCATACCTAGTCTAACATTAGTGTCAATCTGGTACCATTCCCCCCACGAAATACAAACCGTGTGAAAGACACTGAGAGCAGCTTCTTCTCAATTTCGACTATGCCCTTCACAATATCCGTTTTTTCAGAAATTCTTTTGCTGTCCCAGACGTCCTCTAGCTTTGTCCCTGGTGCCTCCATGATAATATACTCGGCTCCTACAGGATTATTTGCTGCTGCACTCCAAGCGAAAACTTTTGGAACGGGAATGTTGAGTACGGTTCTAGCCTAGACGAGGGTACAATATTAGTCAATATCCTTTGCGACAGCAATTATAGAGAAAACTCACAAAATCCATGGTTGCAACTTCAGAAGCAGTCGTCTTCTGGGCAGGGCCAGCGTTCGGGTTCGGTAAGCGTGCAATCGCGACAGAACCGTTGTCCATGACCAGCCGAAACACCTTGTTATATCCACCTTCAGCGAGTTTGGTTATGGATACACAGCATTGCGCTCCTACGCTTTCGGCTGCGATGCGCTGAAGTTCTTGCACATTGAATACGAGGAATCGCTCACGTCGCTGGCTCTCTTCATCCCATAACCAACGGCCACTCGTGTAGTGGAAGAAGTGCTCATATGGCGATTTTGAATTCGTAGACATTGTCCGTGACAGATTGTGGCGGATACGAGACTTGCTGGAAACGAAGTGGGACAAAATGTGTGGCGGAACACAATCTTTGGACGGCAATACTTGAGTAATGAGGGACCTAAGTAGGGGTCGATGAAGAATGCGAGTAAGTTGAGGCATCTGCGCTAGGATAATACAGTCGGAGGAGGATTGGAAGAAACATCGCAGATGTGGGATTCAATTGAATAGCAAAAGGTTTGGAGCGAGCGCTTATCTTAGTTATTCTTGGAGCGCTACAACTTTTTACATAACGTCTTTTAATCACAGGATTTAGCGACCCCACTACTTTTTTCGTATCCACACCCTTCCTTTAGCTCTATTATATAGTAATACTTTTTAATAACTTTACTAAAACAATTTTAATTAATTTGAAATTTTTAATAATTTAAGATATTATTTAAATTAATTTATACTTTATAGTATATATAAGGGCTAGTCCTAGAAGATAAGTAAAATTTAAAGTAGTAGTTAAAATCTAATACTAATTTACTCTTAGTATTTAATAAATATTAAGTTCTATAAATTTATAATTAAGCTCTTATAAAGTATTATAAATATAAGATAATTACTTCTAAGTCTAAAGAATAAGTTACTAATCTAGAAACTTCTTTTTTAAAGGCCTAGTGTTAGAAATTAAGCAAGATAGTACTAAGAAAAGAAGTAGTAGATATACCCTTATCCTTAGTTCTATTCTTTATTCCTATAACTCTCTTTTTAAGGAAAAAGACTTTATTTAATTTAAAAGTACTATTTAATAAGGAACTATAAAATATCAACTTTAATATATAGCCTTTTATTAATAAGAGTTATTAATATATTATTATTAAGAATTAGGATATTAACTTAATCTCTGTAACGTTGAAGTGACGGAAGTACTGGAAATAGGGGTACTCAGGTTTAGCCGGAATATTACCGGACGGAAGCCGGACTAGATTCGTATATATATAGGACCGCTCTCCTTATAAGGGCTCCTTACTTTCTTATTTCCTTTATACTAGACTTATAATATTATTATTTACTTATCCTCTTACTTCTATACTTAATACTATATTTAGTAATATTGCGTTATTATATTAAATAAGAAGGTTATTCTTACTAAGGATAACTTATATAATATCCTATTACTTAAAAGATATAATTAACTAATTCTTATTTGAATTGCTTTTAATTACTATTCTTAAAGAGTTAGGATTTCAGAAATCTCCTGAATAAACTAATAAACTAGGGTTTAGTTTTACTTATTATAAATTAGTATAATTAGAGTAGAGTAGTCTTTATTAATAAAGACTCTAAATAATCCCCTTTATATAGAGACCGCTATAGATAAATTTAAGGTATTATAACTATTACTATTAGAACTCTTAAGTTTATGAATTTTTTTTAAACTACTTTTATTCTTCTTTAGAATATAATTATATAACTCCTACTGCTTATAGAATTATAGTATATAAAAACTACCTTAATACTAATATTCCTTACTAGGAAATTACAAAGTATTTCCTTAATACTCCTAAAACCCCTATTTTAGAACTAATTTAAATCACGCCTAAATCTTTTTCTATTTCTATTATAGATACTACTAATATAGTAGGTTTATTTAGTAAAGTTACTAATAATACTTTTAATTCTTTAACTCTAATTAGAAGCTTTTTTAGCTATAAGACTTAAGATAATAAAAGTAAAGATTATATAAACTAAGATAAAAGAGACTTTAATAATCTAGATATATTAAGAGGAATTATCTAATTTATAAAGAATCGAAATTATGCTTAAGAGGCCTTCTTAGCTTATATTAAGTAATTACTAATTTCTGCTTAAGCTACACTAGTAGTACCCCCTGCTAATCCTACCTTAATTTCCCTTAGAACTATATTATTAATTATTTAATTAATAAAAAAAAACAAATTCATAGATTAAAGTAAATATACCCTATTTAAGCTAGAAAATACTTTTTTTATTATATTTAAGGCAGAATTAAATATCCCTTAAGAACCTAAGGTATAATTTATAGAAAAGATCTCTTCCTTAGATAATAAAACTAACTTAATATTTAAGTAATAGAAAGTTTTAATTAAAGATTAATTAGAAGTTAATATAAGTCTTTATTTAAATACTTAAATATAGCGAGCTTTAGTATAGGAATTAATTATTAGCTTAGCCCGCTCTTACCTAAAGCCTTAATACTTATTTAAAACTAATATATTCCGGATAGTCCCGGAAATAATTTCTTTACTAAAGACCTACTTTCTTATTAGAAATGAAGCTTATAAGGCTTATACTAAGTTCTTTAATATAAGTATATAAGAATTAGATTACGTATATAAAACCTTTACTTAATTTTATATAAGATTCCAGAATACTATAATCTAAGAAAACGTAATTCATATAAAATAGTTCTTCTTTATATAACTTAAAATTACTCCCTAGCTTTATACTACTACTATATTAATTAAGAGCTTATAGTAAGATAATTATATAGTAATAATAATTCATCTTATCTTAATTAATATTAATAAGTAATAAAATACATAACTTAACTTATCTCTTATTAACCTCTATAAATCAGACTCTCCTTAAAGGGTAACTAGGTTAAGCCCCTTTTAGAAGACTTCCGAACTACTTACTTCTTAATTAGTACTTAAACTTACTTCTTCTCCTAATACTTTCTTCTACTATTATTTAATACTATAAACCTTTATAATTCCTACTTTACTATATTAGAAGGGCATATAAAAACCTTAAGGAGGTTTTAGTAATTTATAAGTAAAGTATTATAAGTATAAAAAGTTTAGATATTATAAATTAGACTATTCTAAATTAGCTAAGGTTTAGATTCTTAATAAAGAGAAAGTTAATAATAATACTAAAAAGATAATAAAGAGTAAGAAAGATTAAGTATAAGAAAATAAAAAGGCTTAAGGAAAGACTCCTTCTTAAGCTTATATAAATATAATCTATTAAAACTTAATTTGAATTCTTTAATAAAAAAAAAGTAATTTATAGTTAATTATATACTTAGTATAAATAGATTAGAAATTATATTCTTTATATTAGTAGATACTAAAGTAAATAATTATCTTTTTATAAATCGGACTATATTTATATATCTTTTATAAGTATTAGGAGTGAAGATTCAGCCCCTCCTGCATATAGTACTAATTCATAGCTTTTAAAGCTTAGTTAAAAGCTACGCTACCTACTATATGCGTTTATACTTAATAATTAATAATTAACATATATATAACTATCCCTTTATAATCCTTAACTTAGGAAAGTAAGATATAATAATAAGTATTAAATAAATATATTAATTCTATCTTAAGTTATAGATAGACTAGAATTAATTCTTATAGCTATTTAATTACTTACTTACTAAATAATAATCTTAAGAACTAGTCTTACTCTTTTTATATATATAACTCCTTTTATAATAAGATTATTAGAGTAATATAAACTATAGAGATTTAGTAATTTAAAAGAATAAGATATAATGAAAATATCTCTTTTTTATAATTTAAATGCTAAAAGAATATCTCCTTTAAGTTACTTTTAAACTAATCCTAATATTACTCCCTATATGTCGGTTCAATACCGAATATAAGCTAAGAATCAAACGTAAATATCATGTATATGCATATCAAGCTTAATAGTATGGAAAATCTGTGTTTCTTCTAAGAGGGGGTGGGAGGTACTAGACTATATACTACCTCCCAAAACGCTACTAAATCACCCCCGTAAGTAGTCCTACCCCCTATTCTAGCTAAGATATACTTTAGATAAGCCTACGGACTAACACTAGCAACTCTTCTTTTTAGAAGGACACTTCCAAGCGAATCTTCATAGTATAGAAGCGAATCTCCAATATAGAATCAAACCTCCAACCTAATAGTAAAGAAAACAAGCTATATAGAATAACTATATTCGTAAAGAAAAATAGAATAAGCGTACTAGGTACGGAGCTACGGAAGTACCATAGTCCGAAAGACCTCTGATTCTGGCCTAAAAAACCTCCTACAGAAGTAGTTAATACAGCCCGTTAGAAGATAATAGTAAGTAAACAGACACTAAGTAAGACCACCGCTAGCTATACTATTACAAAAACCAGATCTCCCTCTATTCTAAAGCTTTCTTTCTTTAAGTAAACATTAAAAAACTCTCCGTACATACATAGAATTATCGATCTCCAGAGATATTCGCTAACATTTTACTATAGCCTATACTAAATTAAATAAGCAAAAGTATATATATAAAACAAAAGAATCGTAGGTAGTTTAGTAGTGAAACAGATACTAATATAAATAGTGCCTGCACCTATACTATTTAGAGCTCTCGCCTCTGCCCACCGGAAGGACTATATTCGCTACGTCTAAGCTATAATCAAGAAACCTAATTACGTCTGCGCCTTCAAGAACCGGAAGAGTAAGAAATACTTATACTATACTAATCAGAGCGAAATCTGCACTCCTATAAGTACTCCCTTTATTTCCCCCTTTCTTTTTATTATTTAGGATCTCGGATCCCCGAATATAATCCGTAACTAACCCGTATATAGCTGCCCTAGTACTTAGAAGCTAAGTACTAAGATCTCCTACTTACCTGGACTCTTAAGGAGACTAATAACATCTCTACTACTACTACTACTCTTAATGCAGAGCTCTGTGTTACAGTCGCTAAGTTACTAAAAACTCGCAACGAGTTAAGTTTAGCGTTATTAAAGGAGACTCGTGCTCTCTATACTAGGATAGCGGATCTCGCCTAAAGTTAATTCATAGGTAATCCCCTTTTCTTTTTATTCCGAATCTCTACTATATATACTCCGGTTCACGTCCAGCTAACCTTTTATAGGACTACAGGTAGATCCTCTCCTATATAGAGAAGCGAGTGGAGAAGGCCGTAGCTACAGTTATTACTCGTCGTAGTAGTGATAAGCGTAAGCGTCCTGCGGGATAAGATAGAGATAGAGATAAAGATAATAAGGGAGCTAACCCGGCCCCTCAGGTAAAGAGAACTCAGGGTGGAAGATACCTAAGTAGCGCGGAGGTGAAGGAAACTAGCGCTAAGCCAGTCGATTTAGGAGCTACTTACAATTAGGGGAATAAGCCTTATTTCGGAAAGGCTTCGTAGCTAGTTCTTCGTAGCGGCACTTTCTTTATACTAGTGTACGGAAGTAGCTCCCTGTAGTGAAACCGGTATTTAGTCCCTGTTAGAGTGTCGTTGTAAGGCCGCCCGTTAGTACTTTGAATCAGAGAGTAATTAAATGCAAATTAAACTCGTTCTCTCCTCCGTATCTTAAATAGAAATGAAAATACTTGTAAGTAATTAATAAGAGTTATAAGGAAATTATAATAAAGGAAAAACTACTCCTTATCTGAAACTCCTCTATTACTCCCCTGAATCGACCTTATCGACTCGTAAGTCTTAATCATAAGTCAAACGAGCCTTCAAATTAATATCAAGTAGCCTCTGAACCTAACCTTCTATCTTTATAGTTAAGGTATTAGTATTAATTAGCTCTTAGAGAGCTTTATTTAGTACTATCTTTATTATAGCATTAGCAGGATTACTAGTGCCATTAATCCACTGAATCTCCGTTAGCTCCCTGCGCTTATATGACTACTAAATTACTATAATATTAATTATTAAACACTTCTCCTTTATAGTGCTAAGTTTAATAATACACTTATAAAGAGATAGGGAATCTATATATACTACGGTCGGAAGCCGTAGGAGTCTAAGCTTATCCGTTACCATATTAACGGTAGTTCCTAAAGTAATTAACATATCGATTCCTGCTACTATAGCATATAGCTCCGAAGCAAGTACAGCACGTGTTACTCTCTTACACTTTATAGAGCTTACATAAATAATGTTACTAGAGAGGGTAAATTCCGAATCCCCCTCTGTTTCTAATCTAATTATTACTAGAAACCTAATCTATAAGCTTAGATCCTTATTATTAGTAAATAATCTATTAATAAAGACGTAAAGTCTGGCAGAGTATAGGTCCACTAGTATGTACTGTAAACTTCTCTCCGTATTATCTATTTGCTATTAAAGACATTAGTTCAGGGCCTTCGCGTCTTCTACTATTAGATCCTGATATTACGCTACCACTAATAAATCAAAGGTAGCTTCAAGTTAACAGATTATTGTAATATACGCGCCGCGAGCTCGTTATTCTATATATACTTTCTTGTAATCTAGCGCTATTATATCAATTAACTCTAGTCTCGTTCCTTAACCTTTCTGCGATATATAAATATTATTCCCGGCCAAAGTGATAGTATATCCGTTAAACGTAATAAATTCAGAAGGGTTTAGGACCTGAATTAGTTTTATTAAGAAATTAGCTTTCGTAATCCCTTCCTGCTCTTATACTAAGAATTCATTATCTCCGAGGATTAACATGTCGTCTGTTTATATTCCAATAATCCTAAAATCGTGGCTGTCTTTAGTGCTAATTAGTAAGTAAGGGTTATACGTTAATATTTCTATTTGAAGTTTTTCTATATAATATTTATGGTAAGTATTAAACCAGTGATTTCCGGATTCTGGTATACTATAAAGAGGAAGCATTACTATAAATATCGTATTAGGAGGGAACTTATTTATAATCTCTTTAAGTAGCTACGTAAGGATATTCCTAAGAAGTTTTATTATCAACTAGATATAGGCCTAGGTGATATCCCGAATTACTAGATATATATCAGATCTCTTTCAGATCTGATTTAGATATCTTATAGTAGTAGCTAATAATATAATTAATCGCTGACTTACTTATTAAATAATTAGAGATTAAGTTAATATCTCTTTCTTACCTTTATTATTAAAGTATTAGATAATAAGCCTCGATTTCTCGTATAGTATTAATGATTCCTTGCCTTTTACTTCGTCTACTATTCTTAATTTGAAGATACAGTGGCCTCTTACTCTGGGGTTATTTCTGGAAATCAGTATAAAAACGCCTCTCTTAATAAGAGCCTTATACTTAACTCGACAGGACTACTGGAATAGTAAGCCAGGTATAGTAATCTTGCTCTCTACACGTAGCTTAATCGATAGCCCTTAATCCCTTATTTCCTTCTCAGTTAGAAACACGTTAGTATTATAGTCGTTATTAATTATTAGTAGTCCCGGGATTAGTTTTATAAATGGGATCTTAACCGTGATTCAGAGGAGTTTCGGTGCTATTTCGTAGGCTTTTCGGACTAGTAAGCCAAGCTTACAGGTCATATCTAGCACTTTTTCTTTCTTTTATTCAACACTAGATATATCTATTTTAAATAAGCGCACAGATATTAATCAGAATATACGTACTCTACTATTATCTATATCGATCCTGCATACCTCGCTTTCTATTCCTAAGAAAATATATAGTCCTCTCCAGCCTTTCTTTTCTCGCTATACTAAAACTTAATCTTAAAGCCGGAGATCATAAATATACGTCGTACTAGGGCTATTACAGGTTACCAGCGCATCGTTAGCTTGGCGTTTAGTATGCACCTTACGTACTTCTTTTATAGCCTTTTTAATAGTTTCCGCACGTTACTAAATAGACGGGTTTAGAGGATCCATTTCTGTTATTCTAGGGTAAGCTCTAAAAACAAGTAGTATAAGAATTAAGCTATTCGGTCCAGCTATATCGTTAATAGCTTTAATAGCTATTTATAATCGATCCTCGTCGCTTAGATCGGGATGCTCTACTATAACGATTTCATAAGCACGCCTAAGTAGACGATAATACCGTTCTACTTTACTAACTGAGTAGTATACCTCTATAGGCATAAGCTTTAGTGTACTTCCTACTACTCTAAGTGCTCCCCGAAACTCCTCAGAGTTAAAGTTAGTTCTATAGTTGTAGATAATAAAGTCTAGGGGCCTAATATATATGTCTATCTATACTAACTTAAAAGTATTAAAGGTAGCTTAAGCTGTAGCTAATCCGGGGCGCCTTCGGAGTAGTTTCGCAGCTCCGAACCCTATGGCCTCGTTAACTATATGAAGTGTATATCAGTTCCCAAATTATACTATATTAACATAGACTATATAATTAAAGTCGATATCGTCTTACAATTTAAAGCGAAAGCAATATAGAGTATCTACGTGTTTCTAGTAATACTTACATATCTCTTTAACTCGTAACATGATCTCGGAATCGGAATTATAGCCTGCTTAATCTAACAGGTATTGCAACTATTATACTGATAGATAGCCGAATCTCCTATATAGCCGGCGAATCTCTGTCTCCGTTAAGTAGCACTCGTTGATGGTACTATTCGAAGAATCGATAAGTTAATGATTTTAGTCTAAGAGCAGCCATAGATAATCATCCTTCTATATAATTAAGTACTTCTTATCACCTTAAACTAATATATTCTATATATTATCGTAGTATGCCCCTATCTTATCTATTTATTGTAAGTATAGCAGGAATAGCACGTCTGTATCTATAATATAGAAATCCAAAATTCCAACTAGAGTATCTACTATAGCGATTCTAAGGGAAGGTCGTGAACCTGCTCCGAATTTAATCCGACTCTTACCTAACTCGCTAGTATCGTATTTAATATTTTGAATCCGTTACAACGTACGTAATTAATTAAGACCTCCAACGTTTTTATTAGAAGCGCCTATATTAATGAGAAGACCTTAGAAGAAATAGTCTGTCTATTAAATCGTATAAGCCTTATTTTCTGGAGGTTTCTAAATCCGGCTTTCTAAGATATAAGTAGCCTTCTTCTCTTTAAGTTATTCTATTACTTCCCGCGTATTATATATTACCTCACTAGCACTGAATATAGTTATAAAGTTAGCTAATCTATCGCTATATCCGCTATCTGAATCTATAGAAGTTTCATTAATCCCGGAAGAAGTATCTTAGTTATCAGGGTCATCTAGGTCATCTCTTCCTAACTGACCCTAAATATCCTCCGAACCTGATCCGACTCCCTCTATATATACTAGGTAGGCTTGAAATGATACCTCTGTAGGTTTCATACCTTTAGCTTTTCGTACAGTAAAGTATCGCGCTTTAGAGGCTGCCTGCTCCTCGTTAGAATAGCAGCTGCTATGGCAGTCTATCTTCTTACAGACGATATACCCTATATAACTTAGCTTAGGCTTGAATATAGTTCCGCGTTTATTACCTGCGGAAAACTTCATCCTTCAGTCCGAGTAGTAGGCTATCCCGTCCGTAACGTAAGTACGGTGTCGACTCAGCCCTGAATCGGTGTGTTTACTAACTCGTAATCCTGGCTCATAAGCCGTTTCCACGCTTAGAGCCGTGCGAAGACTATCCATTAATATAGGGAAAGTTAGTAGTACTTAAAATAGTGCTATCTTAAAGAGTAAGTTACCTGAAACTCCCTGCACGAGTTTATCGCGTAAAGTTTTATTATTCCGTATATTATTATCTTTAAGACTAAGTTGGATACTCTACAGCTCTCTAGTAAAGTTCTCTAACTAGACTAGAATTAGCCTGCCCTTCTAGTAAGGTTCAGCTTAAAATAATAAGAAGGTTAAGCTAAACTATCAGCTAAGGAATTAGTTAGCTCTCTCTTCCGTCTCAAAATTAGTACGTATTACTTTAATAAGTTCGTTAAAGTTATACCCTTTATTCTGAAAGTACTAGTAATAGTACGTAGATACTCTATCCCGGAGTATCGTCGGAAATACCCGGTACTAAATATTATAATTAATACCTGCTTTCTAGTAGAAGTCGGTAAAGATATATAGTTTCTCGTCTAAGTAGTCTTTAGACTTATTATACTAAAGCTCTTTAGTGTATATCTTACTAAGGTTCACTAGCGATTTCAATTAATCTTACGTCAGTGTTTCCATAATATACTAAGGCGGCTATATCTGTTCTATATATAGTCCGATTATTCTCAGTACTATAAATAAGGGTAAAGATCTATCCCGTAGGTACACTTCTAGAATTGGTACAGGGTTTAGTAATAGATTCTCGTTCGGTCTCCACTTTAGCGCTATATTCAGGGATTCTCTCCCAGGGGTAAATAAGAACTCTCTCTTTATACGAACTAGTGGTGTTACGGCGTATAGATTATCGTCTAGAATAATAGTCCTTATATAAGTAGGGGTCATAAGATAGTCTGAGATCTGAGACACCTTAGCTCTTAGGAAATTACTCCTTAACGGAATATATTAGCGTAATCCCTCTTCCTTATCTGAAGGAGTCGATTCAGTAGAATCAATCACTACAGTTAGCCTGTTGCGTTGAGATAGTAGTAGTATTCCTTAATAAAGTATTTAGGTAGTTGAAGCTATCGCTTAGCAAGGGTTCTAAATATAGTCCGGTACTATATCGGGAGCGTTCCGAATCTGCAACTCTAGCTATTCTTCCGGCTAAAAGTTAGTTTCAGCTCGAGCTATCTAAGTAAGTGCAACCGTAATTAGTGTCTTATCCTTTCGTACGAATACGCTATTTACTCGTAACGTGTTACGTAGATATATTCGTTCCACCTTCTTAATACAAGCGAAGTGGCCTAGAGACTAATTTCCGAAATATTCCTAAAAGTCTAGGAATAGGAATTCGCCCTTAGAATAGCTATCGTAGAAGTTCTTTCGAAACTCCTACGAGAGCTTCGTAGTATTATCTAGTAGCGTTTCCACTAGTCGCGGTCCTAACTATATCGCTACTACTTCCGCCTCTACTCCTATAGCTATCTCTTCCTCTCTCTTACCCTAATCTGAAGTAACTAGTGTTTCTTCAGCTATAATTCGTACTTAATTCAGTAGTATCCCGGAACTAATACTTAATTTTTACTTAGAATCTCCTTAGCTAAAGTTAAGTAATTAACTTAACGATTATCGAAGAGGAATCGTCGCTATTATTATGCGTACTACCGTATAAGATTTATAGTCTAAACGTGATACTAGTCTCCTTTCACTAAATCGTTAATCGTTAATTTAGGTTCAAAGATAGCCCGAAAAGTACAGCTAAGTACTTAATATTAAGTCGCTGCTTATCCTACTATAACCTATCTATCTATAGTTCATATTAACTACTGATTAGTGTCGGTTTAATACTAAATATAAGCTAAGAATTAAACGTAAATATCATGTATATATATATCAAGCTTAATAGTGTAGAAAATCTGTATTTCTTCTAAGAGGGGGTGGGAGGTACTAGACTATATACTGCCTCCCGAAACGCCACCGAATCACTCCTGTAAGTGGTCCTACCCCCTATTCTAGCTAAGACATGCTTTGGATAGGCCTGCGGACCAACACTATAAGTAAAGAACCTTTATAAGTCCAGAAATTAAAATATAAATTATTAAAAATACTACTTATATCTGTATTTATTTGTAAGATTAGTATAAATACTTTCTATTTTAATATAAAATATAAAAATACTAAGTTCTTCTAAACTAGTATTTATAAAATAAACTATATCTTATAGGAATAGTATAAATTAGAAGATCCTAATACTACTTAATTCTTATCTAAAAGGCTTCTAAAATAGTACTAATACTTAAAATTAGTATTTTCTAAGAAAGATATAGATACTCTTTTACCTTATTAATATTATAACTATAAGATTTATCTTAAAGGACTATTACTTAACGCTTACTCTCTTCTTTATTATTAATTAATAAAGAAGCTTAAAGTAATAAAGGAGTATTTCTTAGAAAATCTAGATAAGGATTTTATTAAATCGAGCTAGAGCTTATTTATATTACTTATACTTTTTATTAAAAAGCCTAATAAAGGTTTACGATTCTATATTAATTATTATAAGCTAAATACCCTTATATAAAAAGACGCTTATTTAATCTCCTGAATTAATAAGTTCCTTACTAGAGTATTAAATATAAAGATATTTATAAAATTAGATATTTAAGCCGCCTTTAACTATATCTATATAGACCTAGCCTTTAAGGAGTATACTACGTTTTAGACTAGATATAGATTATATAAGTATAAGGTACTACTATTTAGCTTTTATAATAGATTTAGTATATACTAATATTATATAAATAATATACTTTTTAATTACTTAGATAACTTTTATATAGTTTACTTAAATAATATCCTAATCTATTCTAAATTTATAAGGAAATACCAAGCTTACATAGAATCTGTACTAAAGTATTTAATAGAAGCTAAATTATAAGCTAATATTAAGAAATATGAATTCTATATTACTTACACTAAGTACTTAGACTATATAGTAACTACTAAGGGTATTAAGGTAAATTTGAAGAAGGTTGAATTACTATATAACTAGAAGTACCCTAAGACTATAATGGCTATTAAATTATACCTAAAGTTTTATAGTTTTTACTAATAATTCATACGTAACTTTAGGCTTATTACTAAACCTTTATCTATACTTACTTAACTTATAGTAGCCTAGAATTAAATAAAAGAGTATCAAGTTATATTTAAAGAGCTCCAAAAGTAGTTATTATTAATTCAATAGATTTACTATTTTTAGTTAAAATTACTTATTAAGTTAGAAATAGATACTTCTAATAAGGTAATTACTAGAGTAGTATTATAATAGTATAATAATAAATAATAGTACTTACTTAGACTTTATTTATATATACTTAATAGTTACGAACTAAATTAGGAAATTTATAATAAAGAACTATATATTATTATAAAAAGCTTTTATAAGTAGTACTTAGAGTTAATATCCTTTTAGAATAGAATTAAAGTATATTTAGATTACTATTCTTTAAAGTACTTTATAATTACTAAAGTACTTACTACTAAGTAAGCTTATTAGATAGAATTTTCTCTAACTTTAATTTCTAAATTATATATATTCCTAATAAAAATAATTAAAGAATAAATATCTTAAGTTATTAAGAGTAGGATTTAAAAGTATAAAAATAAGTTTAGAAAAATAGTTAGAATTAAACTTTACTAGTATTAGGAAGGCTTAACCCCTGTATTAATTCTAAGCTAGTAGAATAGTTTATTTCCTTTATAGTTATAGTATCTTTCTTACTATTAATTACTACTAAGGTAAAAGCTCCTTTAAATACTTTCCTAAATTCTTTTAATTTTATTAAAAAGCTTTATTAGGATAATTATATTACCTTTACTAATATATGAAAATCCTTACTTAAAGACTACTTAATTAAAGATAGACTCCTACTTTTTAAAGATTAATTCTATATATAATATAATACTTTCCTTTATACTAGATTAATTAAAGAAGTATATAACTAATTATCTATTACTTATCTTAATAGGTTAAAGATATATTAACTCCTAGCTCTAAAGTACTACTAAGTTAGAATAAGTTTGGACTATAATTAGTATATAAGAAATTACTAAGTCTATTAATTCTTATACTCTAAGTATTCTAAATAATAAGGCCTTTTCTACTTACTACTAATTTTAAGTTATTTTATATAGTATTTATATATAAATTATAAGGATTTCTTAAAGGATAAGTATAATTATAATAAAATCCTAGTATTTATTAATTACCTAGGAAAGGATTCTATAATAATTTCTTATTACTAAGATATTAATATATATAGTATTACTAAACTCTTTATTTAGTAAATTTACTAATTTAAATATACTCTAAAGTTAATTATATTAAATTAAGGATTATAATTCGTCTTATTATTTTAAAAAGAGTTTTACTAAATTATTAGTATTAAAGTTAAGCTTTTTATAGTATATTATAAAAAAACTAATAACTAGATAAAGATTATAAATAAGTATATTAACTAAAGATTATAATTATTTATTAACTTTTACTAAAATAACTAGAATAAATTAATTCTATTAATAGATTAAGCTTAAGTAACTCTTTCTTATATTTCTATTAGTATAGCTTTATACTAACTTAAATTTAGATTAAATCTGAAGAATAATTAAAATTAAAACTCTCCTAAAGCTACTACTCTTTTAAAAAGGCTTAATTATCGTGATACTAAAGTAGTAATAGAACATATAAAAGAGGCGTAGGAATTAGCTAAATCGAATATATAGGCTATATAGGATTATATAATAAGAGCTATAAATCAATATCATAGATTTATTAATTTCTAAATAAGTAATAAAGTATACTTATTTACTAAGAACCTTAAAAACTACCGACTAAGCTGTAAGCTTAGTAATTAATAAAAAGGACTATTTAAAATCCTATATTAAATAAGGAACTCCTATTAGCTCTAGTTATCTATAGGATCGAATATTTATAATATATTTATTCTTAAGCTATTATTCCGGGACCTAAATAACCCCTTACTTAGTTAAAAATAGTCCTAAACCCCCCCTAAGGTAATTAAAGAATAAGAAGAATAAGAAGTATAAGAAGTTCTTATATTATAATTATACTATAATACCTTAAAGTATTAAATTAATTAAGTAAGTCACGATTTTAATACTATATAGTATAATATATCTAATTTAATAAGATCGCCTTATAAATTAAGAGATTTTTACTAAGTTAATTCTTTTACTTTAAGACTACTTTAAAACTTACTTAAATAATTAGCTATATAAGAAAATAAAGAAAACAATTATAATTACTTAAAAGATAATAAATTAATTAGTAAGATAGTAAAATAAGGTTTAATTTAGATTATCTAAATACTCTTTAATTTAAAGTACTAATACTATAATCTTATAATTATACCTTAACTAGAATATCTTACTAGTTTTACTATAAGGAGCTACTCCTATATAAGAAGTCTAATTAAAAGTATAACTATAAAGAACTAATAATAAAGCTAATCTAAAACAGGACTTATTCTCCCCTTATTCTAAGTTATTTAGAATCTCCTCTCCCTTTCTTATACTACTAAGGCATTTACTACTCTAAGTTACTTGGAAATAGACTAATAACTCTCCCTCCTTCTCCTTCTCTTCTACTCTCTTATACTTAATATTACTATAATAAACAGTCTTAGCTACCTTAGTAGTACTAGTAGTAATCTCTTCTTAGATTTAGCTTAAGGCTAAAACTAGACCTTATTTATATATTAATTAAAGATTATTTTAATTTTACTTAAGGAAAAATAAATATATCTAAAACTAAATTTTTATTTTAGATAAAGATAATTATAAGTAAAACTTATAATAGAAGAAAAAGATAAAAGAAAAGGGAGTAATTTATAATTTATTATATAACTAGATTTATAATAATTTAGTAAAGAGCATAGGTTTCCTCTAATAACTCTAATTATAGCTTACTCTATGTCTTAAGAGTATTAGTAGTAGTAATACATAATCTAGTATTAATCTTTTAAAAGATAGAAATAATACCCTTATTATCTTTAGTAGTAATAATAAGAAAAAGTTTATAATATTCCTTAGTTATATAATATAAAATCTAGTACAGAAATCAGTATTTTAGTTTATCCGGATTATAATTGAATTATATTTATAATAATTAGGATTTAGAAAAAGGAAATAGGAAATACTTATAGGATTATACTTTTTTACTTACTTCTTATAGTATATATATTTCTTACTTTTAGCACTATTAAACTTATAAATATAATCTAGTTCTATAATAAGTAAGTAAATGTATTAGATATAATACTTATAGTAAGCGAACTTAAGAGTATTAATAAGAATTAGAGTAAGTACTATTTATATTAATATACTAAATTAATTCTAAATTACTACTAAATTACTAGGAATTTAAAACTTAATTTATTCTTAAATTACTTATTTTATTTAATATAAATTATTAAAATATATTAGTAATATATATAGATTAATAAATCTTTATATATAAGGTTTACTTATAAAGCTTAAAGTTATAATTATTTAAAGAAGAAAATTAAAATTCTAGAAATCTACGCTATTAAGTACTATAATATATATAATAGTAAGCAATTATAGCTTTACTAGACTTAGTTCGGATACCTTTTAGATAGCTTTATAATTAAGTTATTACCTTACTTACTACTACTATTATTATTAACTAGTACTACTAAATTAATATTTTCTTTAAAATTTTTCTACTAAAGCTATATATCTTTACTATTTTATATAATAATAATTCTATATGGAAATATAATTCAAAACTTAAGAATAAGCTCTCTTATAGAAGGGAGGTAATATAATATTAAAGTAATAGAAGTACTAGAAATAGGGGTACTTAGGTTTAGTCGGAATATTACTAGACGGAAGCTAAACTAGATTTATATATATATAGGACCGCTTCCCTTATAAAGGCTCCTTACCTTCTTATTTCCTTTATACTAGACCTATAATATTACTATTTACCTACCCTCTTACTCCTATACTTAATACTGCACTTAGTAATATTGCGTTGTTACAACTACGTACTTTAATTATTTCCTAGTTATCTTAATTTATTAAAGAGTATAATTAATTATTAATATTAAAGACTCTATTAAATAAGCTTTAAAAAGAAAGGCTTAAAACTTATCTAAGTATATTTATAGCCTCTTATCTAATAATAGCTTCAGAGCTGTTTTATGCTCTTCTTAAAGTATACGGACTAGTTTTCTAAAAGGTAATAAAGCTTTAAAACCCTAATCTAACTTTCTTTTAATATTATAAATAGTTTATATAGTAGTACTATTAATTTTAGCGATTTACTTAAGGTAACTAATTAAAAGGAATCCTAATTTACTTAATGTATTCTTAATATCTATTATAATAGACCTAAGTAAATAAGAAGGTATAGTATAATAATAAAAATTAATTCGCTAAAAAGCGCACGATTGCAGCTTTAATTTAGCGTATTTGCAAAGTTATATGTAGGGGCGCAGAATTGAGGAATAGCGGGGGGGGTACTTAGAAAATCAAGGTGGTGGTATTGCTTAAAACCCGTGATTAAAAGACGTTATGTAAAAAGCTTGTAATGCAACCTTAGCGAGCGGCCGCCTGGTTGCTGTTTTGGAACCGCGCGGGTAGGCTAGTCAGAATCGTCCGGAAGGCGGTTGCCAGTGGGTCTCGTCCGCCCTTGTCAGGCAGTAAGGTTGTTCTTCCAGTTAAATATTTGAATTTCTCGAATTTTCTCCATAAATTACCTTAAACAGGAAGACAGAATGCCTGGGGTGGACGAGACCAACTGGCAATCTTCTTACGTACTTCCGTACAAACTCCGGCCGAATCCATCCAATTTCATGGGTCGAGGCTGAGCAATCATTTACGACGCCGGGGTTGGACCAGTAAAGAGGGACAAATGTAGCGCCTGTTGGTGTGTCAGTGGAAGCATAATGTGATATGGGTTTCAGGTTGCAGTGAGCGTCAACTCGATCATGGCCGTTCTGTTGCCACAAGGCATAGCTATAATCGAGCATATAAGGTAGAGAACCCATATCGGATCAGACGCATTCCATATCTCACCATCCAAACCAAGCAGTCTCTTTACAGCTGTCTGAATCTTCCTCTGCAACCTACCCGTAAAGTCTTTCAATTTGAAGATATAATCCTCATCGTACAAAGTGTAGGACTTTTCTTCCGTATTCGGTGACCGGTATACTAATCAATGTTGTAGTCCTCAAAATGCCTCACGGTATCTCGAAGAAGGCACTCGAAAAGTTTGTCGCGGCTGTTCCATGGGATAAGGTTGTCAAGAAGGCGGAGCACGCCGAGCAAGGGACACGACTTTGGCCGACAAGTAAGAGCAAAGACGCCGATCTCAACTTTCGGATTGATAAAGGGGCGAACCTGGGTGACAGAAAATCCGAGGTAATCCCTCAACACCAGGGAACTTCTCCTCTGCATAGCTCTTTTCGACTTCTTCGTCCTGCAATCCGTCAAATGGCATCTTCCAAGCCATAATTTCATAAAGAGCACTGCCTAAAGCAAAAAGCTCCTTTTTGATGGACGGCCGAGCCTCCCATGCCCTACCACGTAAAGGCAGCTTGTATCGGATCTCCTCTCCAATACTTAACGATTCTCCATCATCGATCGTAGAACCTCCAAAATCACCAATCTGGACAATCCAATCTTGACAAATGAATATATTGCGGCAGCTAATATCACCATGAACAACAGACTTCCAGTGTATAGATGCCAGTGCGAATGAGGTCTGCCAAGCTAACCAGAGTCGAATTCCGACGGCGGAGCGTTCGTAGAAAGCACGAGGTCTCGGAGCCTGCCCTTTTCAGCAAGCTCAAAGCGCAAGGAATATACGCTTGGGGCCAAAGCGACACGTCCATAATATCGTAGGATGTTAGGATGTACAGCTAATCGCTGATAGACAGTATATTCTCGATCTAAAGACTTCTTGCTAAAATCGTTGGGTTCAAGGGATCGATAACATTGACCATTATGCCAGACTTGGTAGCCCTTGAGAACAGTAAATGTCTCGTATAAAGACACTATAGAAGTTCATCCTCTGCCAAGAATCTTGGGTTCACACTCAAGGGACATAACGTTGCATGTTGAGGATGACGATCTCAATCGAGTGTGGGCGAGAGGCCCGGCGACAGGGAAGGCTACGGAGTATGAGGGGTCAAAACTAGTAAAGAGTTAGTAGGCGACGATAAGAAGAGAAATGAGGGGGGAGAGTAAAGAGAAAAGTTCATACTCGAACTGGTGCTGGTTTAATCGTTGCAATCGTCTTCACGCTATCAACGTAAAACAACGAAACAGAAATTCAAATAACCGATCCTTCTGAAGTGCTAGTCATGAGTGTTTCATTTGGGCCGGTTGCCAAATGATCGATCGTACTCATCGATTCCAACGACGCGAACTCAAGCATCGAAGTGCTGCAGAGTTCCTGTTGTGAACTCCTGGTACTGATCGTTGTGGCCGGGACAAGCTTACCAGAAATATATATCTCAGGCACTCAGGCATCGCCTGGATTAGCTGGTGTTTCACGAGCCTCATCATGTGGCTATCGCTTTGGAACCTTTGTCATCAAGTCTCATCTACAAAAGTGGCTTCCATAATGATTGACGAGGACGAAGGGAACTTTTACTTGACACATAACACAATTCATCGACTAGACCTAAATGCAAGATCATCGGCAGAGCCCAAAGGGTCACGTTTTGACATATCTGACCAACTACTCCCCAGTGCTCACCAACCGCTCTTCCCACCAAGCATCCCATCTGTCGTCAAAATCAGCCCAGCCATCCGAAACCGCTCCCCACTCAGCACCCCCCATTCTAGCCAGGATGTCGATCCTGCCAGCACGTTCACAGCCGCCAAGAAGGCTAATTTAAGCATATCCAGCTTCGAGGCGCTTTTCCGCGTCTATGAGTGGTTATGCGCCGTCCCGCGGGCACAAGCGAGGCCTCTTTTCAGGGTTTATCTCAATTTCGACCCTCAGCTTTTCTTTTCCTGCCTCCTGCGTGCGGCACAGAAAATACCAAGCGACGAGATTGTGAGGGAATTGAGGTGAGTCTTGACTCGATTAGGGAGAGCCGCAAGGGCTGTGTCGAATCACTTCAATGCTTTTGTGATGGCGCGAGCAGTGCACCATGTCAAGGCGGGAGATTTGACGATCTGGTAGGAAATTGCCTGTGGCGAGGTAAAGGTCGGTGTTGTTTGAGGGGCCCAACGGGGTGGAAGGCTTGCTGTTGACCAACGGAATAAGGTTGGAGACGAGCACCGACGGCAGAGAGAAGAGGAGAATTCAGGTAGGGCTACAGTCTCAGCCGCTGTGGAAAGTGGAGTTTACTGTGCTTGCTGCGCATCTAGGCCAAGTTTATTTCCTCTTTTGTTCTTTCTCTTGTCTGGCCTGTCTTGCATATCAGCAATTGTTATATCTTCTTGTACCCCGCGAGAGGGCGAGTTGCGTTGTCCAGACGAAGCAGACCTCACGACATCGCATTCACCATTTCCTAGGCGCAGGACGAAAGTAACACCACGACACTACATCAACCCGATGATTCCTGCAGATCACACTCACGCGCCATGGCGGAAAACCATCCTTATTCCATTCTGGACCATCCAGCTGGGCTTGGAATTGATCATGATAGCGCTGCTCGCGTTAGCGGTCGGTGTTCTGGTATCTTACGATGGCGACAACAACAACTACTACAGCGATTCGGACGAAGACGTGATAGAGAAGGCAGGAAAAGTGTATGTGCCTCTAGCTTCAACTTATGGTATCACCATGAAAAACTGACATATTTCTGCAGAGTCGGTCCAGTCTGGATCGCCTTGATTTCAACATGTCTCATCCTCACCATCACGGAAATCGTCCTGCTTGCACGGAAGAGCCTCAAGCCCCTTACATTCCTCATCACGAATATTCTGAAGTCTGCGATATGGGCGGTCTTATTTGTGATCGATATCATATCTGCGGTCAACACGTCTACGTCGCGAACTGCTTCCATAGTTGCGATTTTGATTGAAGCAGCTCTCCTGTAGGTTTCTCAGCTCATCCAATTTCTCAACGGGCAGTTACTAATTACTCCGCTACCGCAGACTGTCCTTCTGGCTTCCCCTAATTTACGCCTCCATAATATACCACCGCTTCCGCAAAGGCAGCCAATACAAACCTGTCAACAACCCGCATATGCACAACGGACACCAAAACCAAGGCACGGAGTTCATACAGTACTCCACTGCGCCGATCCCCGCATACCCAATCCCAGAACCATATAAAGGGTATGGACAGCAGACAGTGGGTGATGTGGAGCAGCAGAGGACGGATGGTGGAGGAAGGAGACTGAGCTACAATCACCAAAGGGATCCGAGATTTGAGGCGTACAGACGGACTTCCGGGGGTGATCTTGGGATGGGAATGAGTCCTCCGGTGCCAAGCGTGCTGGTACAGCATCATGATGGACATGCGTATGAGATGGAGGGTGGTGCAAGGAGGGAGCTGCGGTAGCGTGGTGTATAGGCTTGAGCAGTCGCTGTGTTTGTATTTGTCTTGGGGTGGCGAGCTTGCGCGTATGCATGAATGCAAAGGGATACCAGGAGTTGCGGCTTCGATTCGCTGTTTATATATCGAACGATACCATTGTCAATCAAGCATGAAAATTGATTTTACATGGCTCCTTACGCTCGATCGTGTATTTTCTTGGGACTGTCTAGTCCTCTGGCAAGCAAGATCTCACCATGTTTCTCATCTGCTTCCTCCATCCATTTGCAGAATGCATATTGTTCAAACAAACAGATAATAGAAACCTGCCCAAGCTTTTGAGGCCGTCGATTAGACAGTGTTTGGCCCAGCCTCCAAACCTGTCCTGTACCCCCTGACACCCTGGCGACCCAAGCGAATTGAACATCAGACTCACGATCAGCTCCCAGTCCTCCAACCAACATTGACTCACTGTCTGCCTTGCTACCAAGAGCAACAGTTCCACAATGGAATTGTTCCAACTTCCAAACCAACAGGTAAGGTACTTGTAATATCAGGCTTCCATGACTCCACAGAATCCTTCCACCAAACCCAGCCTTCAGCCACCTCAATAAACCTCAAGAATGACATCAAAAAACATGAAACATCCTGTTCCGCAACCTGAGAACCTACCAGAACAATCTCGGCACTTGGAATACATCTGTGCATCTGAGACCGAGCACTAAAATTTTGGTGGCGGCGAAGCCTTGGTGCTGTGGGTGGAGGTGGAGCTTGAAAGCTGCGGAACAGGGGAGAGCTTCAGCTTGTCCTTGTCCCTGTCTGCGCGAACCGAGGATGCGGGGTTGATGGGATGGAGATGGAGCTTGATTCCCTGCCCCTCTTGAAAGTCAATCGATTGTTGATTGTACGGTATGCCGTGTACGGTCTGAGCATCGAGCTTCATTGAAAGGTGCAATTGCTGTTGTCTCTTGACTTTGGGTCGCTTGTCTGCTTGCATCAAATCTGAGTTAGTTTTGGAGGGTGAAAGTAGAGGAATAGAGCAGTGCAAAGATGGCTCCCCCTTCTCAGAAAGAACCCCAGATTGTGGAAGCGCAAGACCCGGACGCGGGAAGGAAAGCCACGTTCATTTTCTTGCACGGATTTGGTGATGATGCGGATGGATTCGTCAGTGAGTGCTCCTCATTGCCATCCTTCCTTCCACACATCTATCTCTGATAACCTTTCCCATAATCACCAAAATGAAATGCTTCCGCACGGCATTCCAGCGAGGCTTGATCTGAACAATTTGTATATTGCAATATGACGTTGACTATTCATCAGATATCGCCCACCAATTTCAATCAGCCCGCAAACTCCCCTATCTAAAATGGATCTTCCCAAACGCCCCCCACAACCACGAAGCGAACAGCACCGCCTGGTACACACCCACATCATTCTCTCCCATTCCCGTCGGCTCCTCCTCTTCCCCATCTGAAGAGTCTCCCGAAACAGATGAATTCAACGAGTCGCCAGAAAGCGAAAACGAGATTTGGGAGAGTGTGAAGTATATCGAGAGCTTGATTGAGGGGGAGCTTGAGAGGGGTGTTGAGTTGGGACGGATTGTTGTTGGAGGGTTTAGTCAGGGGTGTGCGGTGAGTTTGCTTTTGGGTCTGGCAGGGAGGTGGAAAGGGGATGTTAGGGGTGTGGTTGGACTGAGTGGGTATTTGCCTAGGGGGAGGAGGGCATGGGAAGGGAGGGAGGTGCTTAGGAAAGGGAGGGCTGAGAATTGTGAGAGTGAGGGGAGTAGTGAATTGGAAAGGGAGGGGAAGAAGGGAAGGATGAATATGAAGGTTTTCATGGGGCATGGGACGAGGGATATGTTGGTTCCTATGAGGGTTTTTAGGGATGGGAGGGAGAGGGTGAGATATACTGTTGGAGAGGAGAATGTTGAGAGTCATGAGTATGAGGGGTTGGGGCATACGGCTTCGGGGAAGATGTTTAGGGATATGTGCGGCTTTCTGGAGAAAGTTATTCCTGGGTAGTGGGTAAGTCGATAGGAAGTGTAAAAAATATATGATAGGTTGTACATACTCAAAGAGAATCGAGTGCTTGTTTATTGACTCGGCTTCGAACCAAGTCCTTTGCGCTATCTGATTACATTCCATAGAAGATGTAGAGGATGGTTGATGTGGACTCTAAATCTAGTTTGACAGGATCTCGTCTAGTGAATCTTCGCTACGATTATTGAAGCGATTCGATTTGTCGTTGTGTTTATTATGATCGTGGAGTCATAAAAGGGGTTGAAGCGAGCTTCTCGGGTGCGGGACTGGCTGGATGCAGGTGCGGCTGCGTTGCTCAACCGTCTTGCATTGCTGCAATTGGTATTACCGTTATCACAGTCTTGAATCTCACGTATGCGTCCTAATCAATTCCGAAATCTGGAATGAAAATACCCCCGTACTGCTTGTTGTGTACCTTAGGCATCTTGTGGTATGAGCATTTTGTGCGCCAAGCATCATCAGCCCTGCCCAGTGCAAAACCCAACATCTGGGTCACGATGTCTAATCGCTCGGAATAAATATATCACAAACCCACCAGATCTTCAAAAATGGCTGGATTGCCCCATGAAATCGTTCGTATCACATCTCCCCTTCTCGTCATCACAAACTTTCCTTGGGTAGTGCGTTTGACATGTAAGAAAACAATAATTGTGATGGCTGAAGATGCGCGCCGGCCACCTTTTTTTCTCCGCCCACCAGCCTTCCCATCAACATCCCAGAACAGTTCCTAGCCACTCAACAGAATGATATACGGTCTAATGCCGCCCGCTATCATGCATTACCCATCGAGCTGCATATGCAATAGGCGGAAAACCATTCAAAATGAATCTTGGAGATTTAGACGTCCAGTTGGTGCATCGTAAGTCCCTTCTGATGCGTTGTCTAGTTCGTATTCATGGCCGCTGACAACAAAACAGACAGCCGCCCTCGAGTGCAACGAGTACTTACATCAGAACGGCCCGTCACTCCCCTCGATGTCCGACTCGAAGCAGATCGCTCTCCGTCTCTTACCTCGACAGACTCGGATCCTACAACGGTCGTAAGATGGCTGACTCCTCCATCTCGAGTATACACACCACAGCCGCAGAAAAGTGAAGATACCCTCCGCAGCGAGGCTACCATAGTACCAGACAACTACCGGCATTCGATTGGAGCAAATGATCGAGCTTATGCGTCCGAGACTCCCCTGGTTGTGCGATTCGACGAAGAGCAGATCAGGAGCACAGAAGCCGAAGCTTCGAGGCGGGAAGGGAAGATGGATGCATTGTCAATGGATTCGAGTCCACCGACACCAGTTGATGACACGCCATATATACGATTCGCCATTGATCAATTGACTCGAGATCAGGATATTCGACTTCAACAACGACATTCCTCACCTGCGAGTTCCGAATCCTATCCTGTCGAGCGAGTGGTATCAGACAATGGGCTGGGATATATGAGTGCTGAGCAGGAGAGAGAAGCAATGAGACTTGTCAGGAAACATCGTTCATCACCCGCAGAAGGACGTCTCTTTGCATTCAACGCTACACGACCTCTCTCCATCCACTCTCAAACCTCAGAAGTGCACCTCCCGCCGCCTAGACGACCTTCCGACCCCGAAATATTTATTCCCGTCGAGCTGGCAAGCAACACTTTCCGCCACCCCGACCTCACATTCGTTCCCGCGATATTACGACCCCTCTCAATGATCATGCTATCATGTTTATGCCTCTTGTTGACCGCCGCGCTCATGTTTTGCGCCATTTTCTCCACGTACCACGATGGTCTTACCGAGTGGATTGCAGGCATATATGGAGGCCGATATTTCGTCTTTTCGTTCTTGCCGCAGATTTTGGCGGCCTGCGTGTTTCTGTATGTGCAATGTGTTATGGGTGCTATTACGAGAATGATGCCGTATACGATGATGGCTATGCATGATGCCGAGAGTCGCGCAAATGCTCTTTTTCTCGACGTTTTCCCTCGAACGATGGTATGGCCTAGATGGGACGGGCCTATCAGTATCGATATTGCGAATTCGCTTTTCTGGTTGTCGATTTTTACCATTCCGCTGCAAGGGTGTTTGTTTTCTGTTATTAATGTTGATGGAGTGTGGAGATGGACTGCCGTTCAGGGCGCCGCCTGGACACTAGTTGCCATCTACCTTTTGATGATGCTTGCGGCAATTATCACAGCATTGTTTTTCTACGGGCGGAAAACAGGCGTAATGTGGGATCCTCGGTCACTGGCCGATGTCATTGCGTTGTTACCTAGGAGTAATTGTTTGAGAGATTATCCCGGTACAGATATCATGAGAAATAAGGAGGATATTCGACACAAATTGGCGCTTCGAAGCGATCGATTGGGATACTGGAGGACGCCAAACCGAGAGCGAGGAATTTTCTACTGCATTGGTGAGGAAGGAGCTTCAACACGGCAGTACACTTTGCAAGCGGGCAAGATTCACGAAAAGCCAGAAGCGGCCTGGGATGTTGAGAAAGCCGAGCTTTACAACACTGACACACGATTTCGATATATCCCTTGGTTCCTCCAAGACACATTCGTCATCTTCTGGGCAATTGCAGCATTCATCTTTCTGTTGGCGTTATTCATCATATCATTTTTACCTTCGACCGCCATCCGGAAAGGATTCCCGCCATTGGTGTCTGTATTACCAAATTCGGCTGGCTATTCCCCAGCAAATTTCCTGTACAGTTTTATACCCTCTGTTATCGGCATGTTGCTTTACCTGTTTTTCCAACCCCTCGACATGGCACTCCGCGTCTTGCAACCCTGGGTCGAACTCGGACGTCCAGCCGGCGCCACGGCTGAAAGCTCGCTTCTCCTCGACTATCCGGCCTCGCTACCCATCGCATGCAGTCTCAAGGCTTTGAGCAACTGCCACTACCGTGTGGCAATAATGTCCTTCCTCTCAACCCTCTTCATCCTGATCCCCGTTCTCGCTGGCGGGATCTTCTTCCCCCTGGTCACTCCCGCCATGCAAATCCGCATGATCCCCAACCTCCCATCCTTCTACATCATCCTCGCCCTCCTCATCCTTTACCTGCTAGCGCTGCTACTCCTCCTCCCAAAGCGCTACGAAATGCACCTCCCGCACGGCGTCTCCTGTCTTGCAGAGATCTTCAGTTTCGTACACGCCAGTCGGATTCTTGATGATTCCGCGTTCCATGAACCCAAGTCAAAGAGTGATCTCGTTGCTAGGTTGACGGGTGAGAAGACGAGGGGCCCGTTCAATAAGAGGGGTGAGAGGAATAGGTTTGCATTTGGAGTTTATGAGGGGAGAGCTGGAGGCGAGTGTCTTGGTGTTGAGAGACTTGGCAGGAGAGGTGCGCAGGAGGTAGTTATTTTGGGTGGGAGATGAGATGAGATGAGAGAACGACAGAACGAGCGAGAGTACGAATGAATGAGATGATATCAGAGAAGGAGAGTAAGTATATACTAACCAAAATTGGGACGCGAAGGAGTTAATGAATGATGGTGTCATGGCGGTGTCACAATAACGTTGATGATCATGGATCAACGTCGGGCTGGCTTTGATGCATTTAGCGAGCGATGCTTTAATGAGTTTGCGGTGTTATGGGATTGGGTACGAACACGAATCACGGACATGAGTACGGTTAATGGATAATGGATGGTGGCTTGCGCTTTGGTATTTTGCATTTTTGGGAGTTTGGGTCTGGGTTTTGGGCTGGATCTGGGTTTTGGAGTTGGTTCACGGAAACAATATAGACTGTATAGATAGACGGAGAGGGAGATAGGCGACTACCTACGGACTGTATATAGTTGCGTGGAGATGGATGTAAAAATTGATACTGGTTCTTATTCTTCACCCCTTGGTTATTGATTTTCTCCCTTGGTATATGGATTTCTGTGTGGCTATGGGACTTCCCGTAATCGGGATACAGACACACCTTTTATGGTAGTACTTTGGGGGAGAGGATAATTCCAGAGAGTTGTTCCCATGTTAGTGTGGACATACAGCTGTTGCTGACTTCTCCTCCATCCAGGCAGCCTCGTCTCGCCTCGTCTTACTGTTTCATCCGTTCCATCCGACCAGCCAGCCAACCAACCAACCAACTCACCCAACCATCATCATCTTTCAGTCCATCCGTCCAGCCAATCATCTCCATTACCATTTCTCAGGCTCTCGAACAGCCACCTCAACAAATTCATCCAACCAACACCTCGCAACACGTGGCACCACCCCTGGACGCAGCCAGGCACCCGCCGAATTCTCCGTACGTACCCTCCGCACATGTACCTGGATGGCAGTCGTGTCAGGTCATCTGTCCCAAAACTCGAGGGAATATCTTGTACAGGCCGATTCATCCACTTTTATTGTTCTCCTATTATATTCACTTACGATCCATCTCCATAAACCATTTTTACTCCAATTTGGAAGACGTGGGAACACGAACGCGCACTCATGATCTAGAAGAAGAAGGGACAAGCTGAGTACTGTTGAGAACAATGACTTTTACGCTTCACCCGCGCCAGCGCGATGGTCTTATGAGGTGGGAGCGCGATGCGATTCTGCTGCACTTAATTTGGGGATGGCAGTTTCTTGTTTGTTGGTGAGTTTTATTTTTCGTTGGTTTCTGAAGTGTAATTTTTTCTTTGATCTTCTGGCCGTGGTGGTGGTGAGAAGGTATAAGATGAGGTTTGTTCAAGCAGAGGGGAAAGGATGGGAGAGAAAAGGTGGCAGTATGGTTATAAAATGGAGATTTTCAATGACGGGAGAAGACGGAAGTGAAGAGAGGAAAGATGCTTCCGGAAGCAATAGATGAAGGATGAGAGAGCAAAAGACTGCGTGTGTTCAGTGGCTGAGCGGATAATTTAACAGTGGCATGGAACTGCTCATCATGAGCGAGATAATGGGCTCGCAGTTCTTCGCCGATTCCAAGAATAGGGAAATGAGGTAAGTTCCTCCTATTAATTCTCTCTCATGTTGAATCCTTTCGCTCGCTCTCTCCCTGTCTTCTGTCCCTTCTCACCAAACCAATAAGACAATATCCTACTAACCTCCCCTCGCCTCCCATCCAGACCCTGGTGCATATTCTTCGTCCTCACCCTCATAGTCCTCATCGCAATCCTCGCCGAGATCTGCCTCTTCGCCAACGAACATCTCGAAGTCAACAAATGGCTCGTTCTGCAGATATTCAAACTCGCTTTCGCGGCTACGGCCTTTGGGATTTATGTTGGCTGTGCGGGGACTTCTAGGTCGGTGGTTCATAGCAGGGGCACTTGTACGCCGCAGTTGGGGAGTTGGAGGACTTGGGAGGAGAGGAGGGATATGGTTGGAGGATTGGTGGGGTTCTGGTACGTTGTTTTTATTGTCTCTTTTCGCTTGGTTTGGTCCTTGTGAATGACTGTAGGGTCTGAGTATGAGATCGAATTTGAGCTGATTTAAAAGCAGGACGCCGTGGATTGCTGGACTCATCTGTGGAGTTGTGGCGAAAGTGCAGGATGGAAAGCAGAAAAGGGAAGATTTTGTGGTTGAAGAAGAGGTTAGAAGACCATTGCTGCCGAGAAGAATCTCGGCTGGTGAGAGGAGGGCTGTTTATCGTTGATCAGAAATCTGATCGTCGTCGTATCTGGGCATAATGCATGGGATGAAGGCATTCTGGGCCTGGAAAGACTCGGTGGAGTATGCGGCAACTGGCAAATCTTTTGATGGTATGGCTCTTAGAATCGGTGTATTGGAAGAGGGTCGAGATCACTTGCCTGAATTCCCTAGAAGTGCTCCACGACACTAATTGATTTACCATATCACCACATCCGCTATAATTACATTTATGTAATCAAATTTCGACCATAGCTTTCTGCTCTCGTTGTCAAGAGACGAAATGCAGGGTTCGCCTGGTAAAGTCCGCACTTGTGGCTTTCAACAAACCGACTGATTCGGCAAGAGCAGGTCGGTCCACTTGAGGCGTTCGCCAAGGTGACATCTCACGATCTGCAAGGGTACGGACTTCAGCTGAGTGAGACTGAAATCTGGACCTTTCAGCCCGACTAGTTTATCCATATCTCGAACCTTAAAAAGAATGTCATCCCCGCTTTTATGCTGTCGAACTACAACCTGCAAACCCTTTTTGTAATTTCCTCCAAATGGCGACGAAAGATCTGATTATCGTGGGAGCTGGTAAGGTAACTCTTGTGGATAAAGGACAAGCAGCTAATTCGACCAGGTCCATTCGGACTAATTGCAGCATACACTTGGCTTGAACTCAATCCTAATGACAATGTTATGGTTCTTGAAGCTGGTCCAGATCTCGGGTAAGTCTTTTCGAATTATTCGGCACAGTTCTAAATTTCCTAGGGGAGTGTGGTCTAAGTCTCGAGTTTACCCAACGATGATGACGCAAACTCCCGCAGACATGCTTGGATATTCTTGCTATCTCATGCCAACGCCACCAAGAGAAGAATCATTCTATGATTTATTTCCTGGTCATCATGTCACTTCCTATCTGGAAGCTTTTTCGATGCACAAAATATTTGCCGGAAAGACGATTAAGGATCGGATTATGTTCGACTCTCCCGCATCAAACATCATGAAAGTCGACAGCTTATGGAATGTCGAGATATCCACTGGAAATGCATTCAGATGCAAGAAACTCATCATTGCTACTGGACTTACCTCAACACCCAACATCCCCTCCTTCCCCTCCAAGGACTTCACCCCACCCATAATCCACACCCGTGATCTCGCCGCAAACACAGCCCTCCTCTCCTCACCCGAAATAAAATCCGTCCTCGTCATTGGCGGCTCCAAATCCGCATTCGATACCGTTGTCCTCCTCGCTTCGCTCAATAAGTCCATAACATGGGCTATCCGTACCACAGGGCAAGGACCCGCTCTCCCCGCTAATCCCGACGCACCATGGCCTCTGTCCAATAGCCACGAGATAATATCCACGCGCTTGGTCTCGAAAATGAGTCCTTGCATTTTCGAGCCACTTGATGGACTTACGCGATTCTTTCACTGTAATTCAATGGGTATCAAGATGGTTGATGCGATATGGGGCGCTATTGAAGGGATGTGGAGGAAGACGGCAGGGTATGAAAGGAACGATAGTATGCGGAATCTGAAGCCTGATCGTTCTGTGTTCTGGTTCAGCGACGGGGCGGCGGTGTATAATAAGGAGGGCTTGTGGGATATCGTCGCAGAGGCTGACGTGTTGCGAGACGATGTGGTAAGTATGCAGGGCAAGGAGGTCCTGTTCAAAAGCGGCAAGCGAGTTGAGTGCGATGCTGTGATTACGGCAACGGGTTGGTCGAATGTGTATCCTTTCTTTAAGGATGGTCTGGCAAGAAGACTTGGATTGCCTGTCTTGCCCGAGGAAGCTGACGCAGATGATATCGAAGATTGGGAAGCTCGTATTTCTCAGGCGGATAAGATTGTCACGGATACTTTCCCTCGACTGAAGGTTCAACCTAACTTTCCCGACCGTGCGCAGAAAGCTACGCCTGGTAGACTCTATCGCTATATCGCGCCTGTTGGAGATAGTGAAGATCGCTCAATCGCCTTTCTGGGAACTATCGGTACGACGCAGAGTTTCCTGGTCGCAGAAGTGCAGGCGCTTTGGGCTACTGCATATTTGAGTGGGTGCTTAGATATTCCGAGTGAAGAAACCATGAGAGATAAGATTGCACTTGCCACAGCTTGGAGAAGGAGGCGATACTTGGGGGATGGGTATACATTCATTTACGAACAGCTTCCTGTAAGTGTGAAATCCCTTGAAATTAATGCTTCAGGCATAGCTTTACTGTACATTCGTTCTTTGATGTGGGGATATCGGGAAACTAACAAAATGAAGTATATGTCCATGCTAGTTCGAGATCTGGGCTTGAATGATCTTCGGAAAGGAGGGGGTTGGAGAGAGATCCTCTCGCCTTATAAGTCGGCTGATCTCAAGGGTGTGCTAGAGGAGTGGAGGAGTAGAAATCAGAGTGATAGAGACGCTACAGCTGACTGAGATTTATTCCTTAGGATGGATAGTTACCAATATTGATTATATGAATTTAAGTGGAGTGTGTCGTACATATCACCACGAGAACGGCACTTTGATTTACTGTCGAAGAACCTGGTCTGGAAGGCATGACATTTGAACTCAAGAAAATCGAACGAGAAAGTACTTTTGTGTTATTTATCATACGTTGACTTCTTTAGTGAAGCAATGTTCGCAATTTGAGATAGATAGTAGAACCTAGAGTCCTGCCCTGCGTACCCCGCAATCTGAAGATCCCGCACCGCCAAGCTTCCCATCAATAAGCGAGAGCAAACAAAACAACAAAAACATGCCACCATTTTCACCTTACGCGAAGCGAAACAAGATATAATAAATGCACCCTTCATTTGTGAATAACAAAGGGACACTTTGTTTGATCCCTACTAGCTCTTATATCACATAACCTTGTCCGCTACGCAGGAAAGTTTTCTTTAACCTCTTGCATGAACGGCTGGCAAACTTTGAGATTCTAGAGACCAGCGTTCTGGTCAGAAGGCTTTCGGGATGCCTACCTGCTGCCATTCAATGAATATGGCCAGTATGTGGATACTCCGAAAAATATGCGTTGGCTCGAGTGGAAGCCTCGGACCTAAAGGTCACAATTCGACAGCTCATGGCCACATCATATGTTGACTTCCAAAGAAACATATGTTCACTTGGGAACATGCTTCACATTCATAAAATCGATACACTATAATGTCTTCTTCTAGTTTAACATCATTTTGCATGATCATTCTTATTAGAATATATTCAAAAAGAGGAACCCAAAGACATCTGCATCTGCCTACCCGTACAGCGCTTTTGTCAAGATACTACAAATAAGCTGGATTGCCCGTCCTACCTAAGCAGATGATGAAGAGAGCTTAGAATATCAATTTACATCGCACTTTGATTGTCTCAGTGAACAAATCTCGGCAATTCATGTATCAAATATACCACACGTGAACTATACCTAGCAGCATCAGTTTTTTGACACAAAGCCTCTTTGGATTGAATATCTGCATGACCCGCCTTTCAATTTTCATAGCTATCTGTCTCATAATAATACGTGGTTTGAGTAAGCCGATAGCTCAAGGGAAATAGATCAGAGACTTTCCAGTCTTCTTGTTGTTATACAATCTCATCTATCGATCACACTATTAAAGTTAACATCATCACTCTGCATCACCATCTAGTCTAGTGTTGTTATCATTACAAATCGTCAATCTTACTAACAAAAGGCTTATCTGCTTGTCATCAGCTATTTACAATAAGCCGCTGAGGCACTTGAGCTGGCAGGCTTCATTCCACCATCAACGTTTAGTACATGTTCCATACTTGTCAATCAACCACATTATTTCTTCTATTATTACTCTGCGCATTTCCCATCGATTGCTGTCATGAATTGTTATTATTGAATAGCACCATTAAAAACTGCTATACATAATTGCTATTCATTACTGCCATTTAAACCTGTGTTATGTCTGAATCTGAAGAAGGTCTAATCGAGCAACCATTTCATCCTAGTCTTCAATCATCATTTCATCATCCAAATATTCAAATCTTTACATTAAATAATCATTATAAGAATTCTCACTATGAGCTCATTTCGTTGTCAAGCGACACAGGTGAATCAGAGTAGAGCCGTCCCAACTGCTGAAAAAGGTGCATGTCATTCATTTCATTCCAAATCGGTTCAAAGGCAAGAAAACTACTCAGAGGAGGAACTATAAGTAGGTAACTTTCTAATTGGACGTGTATTTCGTGTATTTAGTGGACGGGTCATTGGCGAAGTTTTAGCAATTTATTCGCTAGTTCCTTTCTGGAACTTCCTGCTCTTTCGTTCCCATCCATTCACGAATCTGACAGCCGACTTAGTACTTAAGATAACTCTTTGAAAACTAAACTACTTCCATCCCATTTTTTGTTCAAATACAAATTCTTGCGTGAATTTTGGGACTAATGCATGTTGTCGCAACCGCTTATTTCCCCAAATGGCAATTTTGCTTCATTCACCTGCCATACAGACATATCAATCTTCCAATTCACTACAACTATAGCTCTTCCTCGCTCCGAAGTTCAACTCACTCTCCTCTTCCAGCGCCTACTTAAGAAATTCTCCCTTCTCTGGAAACCCTTCCTCCCAGAAACCCAACAACCTCTCAACTCCTCCACTCCCCTCGACAACCAGCCCTTTTCATACAGTCTTCTACTACTACACATACTGCCACACTCTTTCATACACAAACAAGTCTTCGATGAAGCACAACATCATGCTGTTATTCTTACTCTACGCAGCCTTGCTGCTTCTCGGCCTGCCTGTTACAGTTGAAGGAGTCTCAACTGTCCATGTCTCAATTACCACTCTACTCACAATCACCTCGTGCCCAGCTACAGTCAAGGAATGTCCTCGAAGCCATGTACACTCAAGTCAGCTGTCTATCCTGTCAAGTGGCTCATCTTCTGCCTCGGTCCTTAAGGCTTTGAGATGTAACGCAGACAATTGCCTTCGAGCTTTCCGTCGACACAACGGCCAAGAATTCTGCAGCACTTTCACAAGTTCCATTCACTCTGACACGTCTGAGTTGCCCAGCTATGCTACTCAATGTACTAGCTCGACGATTCTTCGTGTCAGCTCAGCTTGTACCTGCCTCAACTCAGCATCCGAATTCTCAGGCATTGGTAAGTACTCACACGTCCATGATGTTTTAAAACTTGATTCTAACTTTGTCATCGAAGTGTCAACGCTGTCTAGCCATTCTGAAGGGGCTGACTCGACAATTTTGTCAATCTCCTCTACAGTGGCTGATTCTAGCTCCAAGGCACAACCAGGTGTATCTTCTCGGACCCAAGAGATCTCACCAACGACAACAGGACGCGACGAAACAGGTCAATCATCCATCTCAGGGAAGAGTTCTTCGGAGGGCCCAGTTGAGTCTTCTCCTATCGGCACCCCAGAAATGTCTCAAATCAGCCCATCAACTTCAGTGGCAGTTACTTCTGGTGTCCCTTTCTCTTTCACATCCACCTTCACAAACGATCAAGGGCAGCCTATGACGACTGTAGTACAAGCAACGTTTTCCGAGCAAACTTCTGTGGTGCCACCGCCCTCAGTTACACAACCTCCGCTCGAGACCCCTCAATTGAGCTCGTCGCTACAGTTTTCATTCACATCTGTCTTTACAGACCGTCAAGGAAGCCTAAAGACCTCTGTAATTCAGGGCACTCAGTCCTTATCAAGTACTGGATCGGCACCCGGATCTTCGCCAACGCAACCTGCACCTGTGGAATCTTTCCCTTTTACTTCGGTCTTCACAGACGAGCATGGCACGCCGGTGACAAGTATCATCCAATCTTCGCAGACATCCCAGACAATTCAGTCCAGTCCCGAGTCTTCAAAATCCGTGCTTGAGCTTCAGACCGTGACCTTGGTGTTGACTGACCCACAAGGAAATCCAACATCAACGGTCACCCAATTGTCGCAGTCTCAGTCTATCCAGATCACGCCATCCCTTGAAAGCTCTCGGCCTATTCAAAATACACAACAAAGCTCGCAGCCTCTTCAGACCGTCACTCTAGTGTTGACAGATCCGCAAGGAAATCCAACCTCAACGGTTACACAGCTTTCGCAACCTCAGCCTGTTCAGAATACACAGACAAGCGCAACTTCACAGCCTGCTCAGAGCTCTCAGCCTGTGCAAAACATTCAATCTGGTCCCCTTGAGACAATTACGCTGGTGCTTACTGATCCACAAGGAAATCCAACATCGACAGTTACACAACTTTCACAGGTTTCGTTACCGCGTTCGGACACCCAGTCTGCCTCGGGAATCTCAGGAAATCCTACAGTTACCCAACCTCCTTCTTCGACAGGTGCTGTCACTGTGGTCTCTCCTTCGATCACACTGCCTCCTGAGTCTCCACCAGCTTGCCAGCCTTATCCAGACTGCCTGCTCTCGGGACCTTTGACCACCGACGGCGGTCCAGTGTGCTCACCATTACCCTCTTGTGTTTTTCCGACAGTGACTGGAAAGCCAACCACTTGTTCACCATTCCCAGGTTGCTTACAGACGGTTATTCCTGGACCAGTGCAGACTGAGCTGGCATCATACTGTGATGGCACTCCTTTGGTTGATTGCATCTTCACCAAACCAAATCCCACGTGTGAGACCAATTTCCCAGAGTGCCTGCAAGACGGTGGGATCGACCCGGACATCTGGTAAGTTCATGTACCTATTTTTTCGTTTTATTTCTGTATGTTATCAATTTTGCTGACCTTTGAGTAGCCCCGGATATCCTTTCCCTGATTGTCTGTTCACTCTCTATGATCCAAAGGTCACTTCTGTCATGACCACACTTCCTCCCGGAGTTACAATCAGAACTTCGAGCAACGACGACTACACGAAGAACACCTGGAGTAGCAGCACAGATAGCGACGATAATCTCATCTTCTTCCCAATCATCGTTGGATGTCGTGATTGCACGAACTTGCTCACGATCATTGATGGTGTCGACTATTTCTTCAACACAATATTCAAGTTCCCTCCGATTCCGTTCCCAAAGTTTCCCAAGATCCCGAAGCTTCACTTCCCAGTAAGTAAACCCAGTACAAGTACCCATACATTTAGTGCTTCACTCGGAATGTCACAACTTTCTTGGATCATTCGTAGCTTCCAATTCACCCGCATGACGTCAGAAATGCTCAAGACTGACCTGATATAGTGCGTCTTCTTCTGTAAGAAAGGCCATAAACACCACAAGCACAAGCCTCCGGTTTACGATGAACCAAACATGGAGAACGAGGAGAATGACAAGACTACCACCAGCTCGGCAACTAGTTCCACGTCGTCCTGTGAGGCTGCAACAGCTTCGGCCTGCACAGTATTCTCTACTGTGAAAGTCGACGGCACCTCGACTACCACGATGACTTCTACAACATGCTCGGCCGAGACAAGATGTTCGGCTACTGGACAGTCTTCTACTACTGTGACAACATCATCAGCAGCTCCCACTCGGACCACCTACTATATCGCAGCTAATAGAGACGTCAGCACAGAGGTTATCAACGCCTTTACCGAGAAGTTGAAAGCCGAAACTGATCCCACGACATTGTTTGTCTCGGGAAATGAGATTTACACCACCTCTTGGCAGCAGCGCCTCAGTCCAAATCAAACGGAGATTTATCTGAAGGAGCTGGCGGTCAGTAGACTATGTCTCTCATTCTTGGATACATGCTAAAAGTTAATAGGTTGCAGGTATTATGACTCTCAAGGACCGAAACAAATATAAGGTCAAGCCAGCCAGAAAGGGCAGAGCATCAAACGCCGAAGCACGTTTCATCAACGATTTTTTTGATGCCGCGAATAACCAAAGTATGGCCAAAAAGACATATGGTGACATTTTCAAACGACAAAATACAGTTCCCAATCACCAGAAAACTGATGAAAAATCCTTGAAGGTGGTCTCTCAACCCAAAGGAGTGGATATCAACAACATTGAGACATACACATACCTGACTGAGGATCAACCAGCAAGAGTCTATGTGCTTGATAGCGGATTTGATGGAACACATCCTGTAAGTTCTCCGAGGCCGTTGTGAGAGCGCCTTCTAACTTTTACTGGCAGCTTTATAGCGAGATAGTCCGAAATTCTGGTACCCCAGATTGGATTTACGCTGGCGAACCGGATGGTCCAACCAAGGATCAACCTTATATCTATGTTGGACCTGGCACTTTGACCGACTCGGATGAATGGCAAGCCCACGGCACAAGTATGGTCAGCAGAATAGTTGGTCCGGAGCTTGGGGTTTCGAAGAAGGCAGCTCTCACTATTGTTCGACTTCCACAAGCGATCCCAACTCAAGAGGAAATGCTGGCTGAAAATCTCGTTATCAATTCGTTTGGGGAATCAAAATGGCGAAGTGATACACTTGAACATGCTTTGGCCCTGATCCTCATCGATGTGAAGAGAAGAGGTGTTCCCCAGAAGACAGTCCTCAGCATGTCGCTCGTAGTAGATGATGAAGATTCGACTACGCTTCCCCCAATTGGCACGCAGGCTTACGAGAATTATGTGGCATTAAAAGATTTAGCAAATCTTGGAGTCACAATCTTGATTGCATCTGGAAACGATGCTGGTCATCCAGATGATCAGGCAAGTCATATTTGTCTCCGTCCGTGAAGATTGAAACTGTGCTAACTTGGCACAGGGTAGCTTTGCAAACTCGTGGAGAATTACGAGCGACTTCGCAAAATGGGCACCGGATCTACCAGCTATCGTTGTCGGTGGGGCAAGCATGGATTATAAGTTTTGGGACGAAGGAAAATATCTTGCAGGCTTGGGATTCCCGAACTCTGGTGTGGATGTAGTAGCGCCGGCGGAGTATTTCACAATGGCAACGGCGGTCGCTCTCGGTAGGTACGAAGTTGATGATGGGGCAACGTCAGGTGGTAAGTTAAATTCAACCTCCTCAGAGCTTTCCATAAGGTTTTGCTATTGTAATAAGACTTGCTAATTTCCGTTCCTCGATAGCAACTGCAATGGCTGCTGGACTTGCTGCGTACTTTCTTGGTACCAAATCTCATTGGGACCAGATTGACGCGCTTTCGAAACAGATCTCGGTACCGCCTGGATCAAATGGTTGGGCACTTGCGGTGAAGACTTATATCAAGCGAATGTCACATCAACTTAGAGATGCCAGCGAACTCAACAATCCGTTTGTGATCTACAACGGAGAGATTCCTCTTGATGGGTCCGGTAACCCAGTGTGCCAGGCGTCAGGAAATACTGGAGCAAATGCGAAGAGACAGTCTGCAGGTAGTTGCGTCCGACCAGATGTTCAATCATCGGCCAGTCTCGCATCAGCATCATCAGCTAGTCTTGCCTCTGTATCAAGCGCTAGCTTGGCTTCAGTATCCAGTGCCAGTCTCGCATCTCTCAGTTCGGCACTCACAGTATCAAAGACTACTACGAGTGCAGTGCCAGTTGGTAAGTTTTGCTCCCTGTACCCCATGGATATTGTCAGAAAGCTTAAATTAGTGATATGTGGACATTTTCATTCTGACTTGTCATCCCAGGTACGGGTACGTTCTCAGGTTACATTGGATCGACTTGTCTCAAGGGCAATAATCTGGTACGGGAAGATGCGACCAAGGTTGCAGTTCTACTTTGCGGTCGCTCATACATCTGGGACACCAAGGGACAACCTCCACGCGATCTCCCAAATACCTCTTCACCCACGGTGTCAGCTAATATTACTCGCGGCGGCACCGATACACTGGGTCTGATTAATCCTACTGAACAAATCGCTCCTGCGTGCGGAGGTGGCACATATCCTCGGTCGTTGACTGAAGGAGAATGCGAGAAGGCTTTTGCCCGTTTATTGATTGAATGTGAGTTTCCTTTCTGACCGATCCATTATCACCTTACTAACAAGATATAGGTCCGATGGGAGGTCAACTGGCATGGGTCACAGAGGATCACAATGGGTGCATGAGCTTTGATCTGTCCCAGCTTTCTACCAATCCGCCCCCGGATACCACATCCACCAAACCCCCACCACCGCCTGAGTCTACAAGCCAAAACTCTCCTGATCCTACAAGCCCTCCACCTCCACCTTCCCCAACTGCTCAAGTTCCCCACGCAACGTGTACTGCAGTTGGCCGTATCGACAAAACCCTGGTTGGTATCTGGACCAACTACGTTACAGACACAGGCGACGCTCTCGAAAAGGCTGAAGTGAAGTCTTGTGGGGCCAAAGACTGGTCCATTACCCATGCTCCAAAGGATTGGACCGCTCCTGACGGTACTAAGTGGACCTCAGATTATTACTTTGAGTTCTCGGTTGACGTTCGTCGTCCTGCAGAGCTCATGTGCATTCGCAGAGGTATCATTGCCGCAGGCGGACCTAGCGATACAGCGAACTGCCCATTCAAGCCTTTCGGCAACCCTTGAGAATACGTTTTCACTAATGGCTCGACAACAGATCTCTGTGATCTAAATTTTGAGTTGTGAAGACTCTTCTGGAGGATGTGATGGGCTGCTGCGACAGGATGGTCGTCGTCATTGGACAGAAATGCGTTGCCTTTACACATCAGCTATGGTGAGCATAGTGGGGTAGATAGCGTTCTCTTCAGCGGTGAAATAATCTTACTATGAGTCCAAAAGCGTTTTGTATTCTCGTTCTCGTGAAGCCAAGTCTTGATCACAGGAAGCTCGAATTTCTTCGAGGTGATTTGGCGTGAAGCGAATGTCATTTGGCCCGAAAGGACACTCAGCTTGTACTGGCACAATTCTGGTCAACAGTTGGACTTAGTGAGATTTTAGAGCCATGAAAGTAGAGCGTTATGTCATTCGATTGTAGTATAATCAACACATTACGTGAAGCGTGCGACGAGAGACGCGTATCGTACCAGATGGTGTGGACCTTTTCTAAGATGGGATGCAACAACACACTGTAGTATTAAATTACACCCCTACTTGATACATTTACAGCTTAAGTAAGAAGCTAAAAAGAAGCCGTGCTGGCCATAAGTTTTCATTCTCGTCATCATCATGTGATCGGTTTTCTCATGCCACCATTTTCTTGTGCTCCCATTCCCACACATTCATCCCATCATTCAACATGCTAGACCGTTAAAGATCTCTATCGTAGCCATCATCAAAACAAAAGAAAGACAAATGAAACAAAGTCATATCGTACCAGCTCGTAAATCATAAATCACTCGCTTTTTCCATCCTCCTGCATACCCAACGCCCACCTTTCATGCTCGCCTCGTAACTTATTCTTTACCACAAAGTCCGAAAAAAAAAATATAAGACGGCAAAAGATGGCAAAGCGATCACAACGTGACTCGCTTCTTCTTTTTGAACCAAGAGTTCAACGTGTCACCCAAATTCCTCCGAGGAACCTTCCTTCCCGCTTTGTCGATGGGAAGTTTCTCTAACTCCGTATGACTGTTACTCTTTCCAAGATTCAAAACAGTTTTCATGGCGACAACAAAGCCTGGGCCTTCGTCTTCGTCGTCTTCGTCATCAGAAAATGCGGATGTCTCAACCATCAAGTCCATGAGATCACGCTCTGGCAAGGGAGGGTAACCAGGCGACGTCGGAGCCGACTGTATGCACAATGGCCATGCTGAGGCAGTTTGAACTTTGTGGTTCGGCGCTGGATTGGTATTTTGATTTGATCGAAGACTACCTTGGTGAAGAGAAGGTACCGACGGAGCGGGCGTGGTGTTGGCTCGGGAGCGCTGAGGTCTTACTCGCGGCTCATCTGGCGTGGGAAGAGAATGACATTTGATATGGCCGTCTTGTTGAAGTTTTGGCATGGCCGGAATATCTGGTGGGAAGGCAGAATAGACGGTCTTGGCACCAGGGGTGGACGGATCGACTCGAGCACGGGTGACGTGACGAGGCGAGCGAGTCGCTGAAGACCTTTGGAGCTGATGTCCCTTTCGGGACTGGCGAGCATCAGATTGGATCTGCGAAGGCAGCGTTCGTGTCGTGCCGACTTGTCCCTGCTCTTGGACTTGGATAGGATTTGAGATGACGGGGTAGAGCAGAGTCTTTGGAGAAACCTTGTCTTCGTTCGCATCCCACAGGCGCCAGATCTGCTCTTCATCGTCCAATTGTGAGAGTGAGCTGCCGTAACTGGAATGATTACTGTTGAAGGATCGGTCGAAATGAGATGATTCGAACATATCTTCCATGACCCAGCTGTCGCTTTCCTCTGAAGTGTACGATGACAAGGAACCATGATCTAGAAAGTCTTCCGAGGAGACTTGACCAGGGACGGTTCGAAAGTCGACATCTTGTTTCGACATCGCATCGTTTTTTGAGAATTGATGGGAGCGAGGTTGGCTGCTGAGATGCATCCTCGAGAAAATGGCTGTCAATGGTGCTGACAAAAGCCAGCCGCACGACTCGCGGGGCGCGACTGTTATGTTATCTTTATCGATTGACGATTGCGCGAAGAATTCTGTGCGAAGGGGCGAGACCTTCATGGTTGACAGAGTGGAATGCAGGCAAGGGCTGGAATGCCAATGACGAGCTTGGACACCAACCACGAAGGAACTCGATATAACTTGTTGGATACAACAAAACACGAATTGCGACGCAGGTCCTGCTTCTGACTTTAAATTCACTTGGTTTGCAACTTTCATCTCAAAGTACATATGCGCGGCGTCGATTAGACGCCGCACAATCAGCATTTATGAAGCAGCTAGAAAATATCGAGCTCGTGCATAACGAGCTGTCAGTTGAGTTGGTGGCTACCCTAGGAGCCGGCTGGCTCCCCCGGAGCAATGCTCCAAGGCTCTCCTGCAGTAAGGGCTCCATGGCACTGGACATCCCTTGTGCTGCATCTGCTGATCCTCACGCATAAAGAGACTTGTGCAAATCACTTATGGGACAATCCGGCATCAGTGGCTGCGGGTACGATCGAGGGCGGGCGCCACATAAGCCACCCATGGCAGCCAAGCATCATGGGGAAACCAGAGGAAACTCCAGCAACAAGAGCTGCAATTTTTGAGGAAAAGTCTAAAAATCGAAAGTACATCTCATTGTTATCAAGCTGATAAACAACAATGGTGGCTTAAGACAGATTTACAATCACGTGAATATTGGTGCATTACAACGATCTTGCACACGATTTGGTTCCGACCCCAGCACTTCATCCGGGAAGATCGATCGAGATCTTCTGAGACATCAATATGACCTCAGCATGTCTCATCTGGTGGATTATTGACCAAGGCAATGAACATCCACTTGGATGCGCCACCCCTTGCTTTTGCGCGACCCTCAAGCTAACCCACCTGTTCCAGACCCGCCGACTTACTCCGGCTTAAAAAATAGGAAGAGCGCAACTTTCTAGCAGTTTTTTATTTTAAAATATCATTCCTCACAGAAAAAAAGGTTTGATACGAACAAAGTCAAGGCAAGAAGCCATCTCATCATCTCTCCTCTGCGTGCAGAGCGTCGCAGTAAAGAAGGGATTGAAATTGTAGGCTTCTCGGCAAATGTTCGCTTCCAAAAAGAAAAGAAAACATTTTCTTAGCGAATCAATTTTTTCCGCCACCAATCACGTGAAAATATGATCAATAACCTTTAGAAAGCAGAAAGCGGAACAGCAGCCAAATAAAATGGCTGCATTCACTGTCCGAGATAAATGCATGAGACAATAGAAGTGAAGCCACCTGATGCTGAAATATGTTGTGGTTCGTTCGAGAAGAAAAGTGGACTGCGATCACGTGCAGTCACATTGATCGGCCTGTGGCTAAAACAATCTAAACAAAAGCGGGTTCTTGTTGCAATAAACAATGTGAGGCGGGAACATCTAGAACCCATAGCAGTCTTTTTCTTCTTCGTAGCCCCATTCTCTCAATACTGGCTCCCGGTGTACGTAATTATTTACACACCAAAAATGCCCCGCACGCAACACCACTACCTTGAATAATTGATAACTCTATAACCACTTGATCAAATCTATTGATTCTTATATCAAAATGGAGAGAATTAATAGACCTATCACTCCTGATCCTGCGAAAGCAATTGATCGTACTATTTGCACACGTCAGCCGGGCGAAGAGTACTCTACCCCGCACAAGACATCTATGAAGTCTCTTGTCTGGTGGGAGAGCCTTAAACCACCAGAAAAGCGTGTACTAAAGACTGAGATCTTTAAAGCTATCAAATATCGTCCTCGTGAGGCTTATAATCATCTCGCCGAGTAACTTGAAGGAACAGAATCGTCGCGGAGGTTTCAAAATAACCCGTTACGGGATGAGCATCAAAGGCGTGGTCCTAAGCCGAAAATCCTGCCTTTACAAGTGGACGAAATGGAAGATATATTAGAGAACTCTGGCTGGGAAGGCCATACCTTGACTTGGTAATAATTAGGAGAGAACGTCGGGTTAGAAGATATATCTACGAGGCTCATCAGGGAGACGATGAATGTACGAGAGTGGCATATATGTAAAGTCTGTAAGAAGCCTTACTGTAGCCCGGATCTACAGGATAGGCGTAAGAAGTGGGCAAAAGATATGATAGCAAAGTATCCGGAATCAGAGGATTAGAGAAACGTACGATTTTCAGACGAATGCCACGGGAGTTTTGGTCCTCAAGGCAGTATTAATATCATCCGGAAGGCCGGGATGCGTCATCATCCCGACTGTGTACTAGAGATTGAGAAGCCCAAAGGCAAAGGGAACACGAGAAGTAAAGGCAAAGGAAAGGGAAAACGCCGAAGAATCGACGATGGGAGCGAAGAAGAGGAGGATGAAGATATAACAAAGTTAAAGCTTCATTGGTAGGCCGCAATTGGGTATAACTTCAAGTCCGACATTGTTTTCTACGAAGTCCCTACGAATCACAACGGCAAGATGACACACGACGTATATATCAAGAGTATTCTCGAGCCAATTATTAAGCCGTGGATCGATGCCGGCCACGATTTTGTACTGGAAGAAGACGGTGATTCTGGCTATGGATATAGTAAAAACGATACCAACAACAAAGTCAAGCAATGGAAGCAACAACACGGCCTTAAGACCTATAAAAACTGTGCAGAATCTCCTGATTTCTCTCCAATTGAGAATAGTTGGCTTTTTCCAAAGAATAAGCTACGAACTATGGGCCATTGGGACGTAGAAACTATGAAGGAATTAGTACTTGAGGGGTGGGAGGAGCTCTCTCAGGAAACTATAAATAAGTGGGTTGACGAAATGCCAAAAAGGCTTCAAAGATGTATTGATTACGAAGGCAAAAGAACTGGATTTTAATAATATTTATTTTAATAATATCTGGTATTGTTTTGCATTGAATTGAGTGGTAAAGTATATGAATAGTGGTGGTGTTGCGTGCGGGGCATTTTTGGTGTGCAAATAATTACGTACACCGGGAGACTGGCAATGCTGCTTTTTGAATCATGGTGGGGGGCCCACACAAGAAGACCACACTCTCCTTGCCGCCGTCAGGGGGAAATGCATTCCCCTTGATAATGTTTTCGTTGACATGGCCGTTCGCCCCCTTCCAATCGTCACTTGGATGGCTCAACACGTGACACATTTTGAACTGTTCTGGATACTTCGTTGAGAATTCCGCCATGTGATCCTTCAGAAGGATATCGTTCTCACTCTTGTTTGCATCAATTACTTTCAGCCGAGTTTGGTCTGCTTCGGCGCCCAGTATTCGTGCGATGAGTGCATAGCCAGGCGTGATGCCGGATCCGCCGAGAATCAATGAGACCTTCGAGAAGTTGCGCTCTTTGCCCTCGATGATGAACTTGCCATTCCCCTGGTACGAGATCTCCCCAGTAGGGCCACGGATCTCAACTTCTTCGCCAGTGGGGATACAGTCCAAGATGTTACTCATCGCTCCTCCAGGCTGGCGCGCGTCAGGAAAGTATGTCTTTACGACAAGATCGAATGTTCCGTCCTCCTCCTTCGGCATGACTGGTCTTGTTGGTGTGTAACTCCGAATAAGCATCTGGTCTTTGAAGTGAAATCCAAGTAGAATGTGCTGGCAGGTGTCAAGACCAAGTTTTGAGGATTTTGAGAGGCTGAAAGTATAACGGCGAGTATCGCTGGAAAGCTCCATGCGCCTGGAAAGTCTGACTGGCACCCATCGATGTTTCTGAAGCGCCACATTCGAGGATTGACAAGCGGATTCAGCTTCCTCCTCGGCCTTTTTCTCCGCATTTTTTCTGATAAATTTTGCCGCCTTGTCGGTCACAACGCCGAGAACACATTCTGTGGCGGGGTTAGCAACTGATGGCAATGTTCCAGATCAAGTCAGACATTCGGCAATAACATACCTTTCAGCTTCTGTTGTGCGTATCCGTCATGAATAGCATTGAACTCATCTGTCGTCGCTTGCCAGACCTTACCGCCGTGTCCAGTGATAGCAGTCTTTCCCCCTGGATGCCATTCCAGGACGCTTGCGGCATCGTACACTTTCCCATCTACCAGAATCCAGCAGTCGTCGTCAGTGTTACGCTTCTCAATCTCTTCTCGTGTGAATCGTTTCTCAGGTGCCCCAGCCGCTTTTTTTTTGCTTCATTAATCTTCTCAGACTCTGAAAGTCTCATCCAGCCCCCATCCTTCGTCCCCGGCTCCACTGGGTGGCGAAACAGAATCTTCGCGGTCCCTTCGCCTTCCCCGGCGATTTCTGGCTTGACAACATACCAACAATTGTTCATCATTCCCATTGTATTCCAGGATGGTTCTCGTGGCTGAGTGTTTTTGAAAACATTGAAGCAACGCACAGTTTTCGAGTTGCAACGAACCAGATGCGCGATCTCCACGTCAAGATGCCAGTGCAGCCAGGTCCAAAACTTATTTCCATGCCGAATTGGTGCTTCTGGAAACTTGCGAATGCAATACAGCCACGTATCGCCATCGTCGAGGGATACTTCTACTCTCTGAACTTCGTGACCCCCGCCATCGTAGGCATACCCTTCTATTCGATAGGTCTTTCCCCTTTTTGCTTGATCCAGGGAGATTGTCTCACCTTGAGCTGGCTTGACAATGACGCTTTGCAGATTTTGCTCATTACATGCGGTGCTCGGATGCATAAAACCGACATCTGCACACTCACCATCCTTTTCGGTGATGAATGCAGGGAGGACACGATTGTCCCATATGTGATAGTGAGAGTCGTTTTCTTTCTGGCTTATCCAGATTTTATGCAACCATTTGACGCAGCGTCCCCCAACGTAGCCAGGAATGATAACACGAACTGGATGACCATGATCTGGTGGAAGTGGGACATCATTGATCTCGTAGGCCAGGATTACGTCGTTGACAGGATCCATCGCATAATCGAATGGGATACAGGTAGCATATTTCCCTTCAGATGGCTCATCTGCACCTTCAAAATTGACCCAGAGCCTGTGGCCCTGATTGACGGTCTCCGGAATGCCAGCGGCGACAAGGACATCCCGCAATCGAGCGCCTTTCCAGTACCCACATGAAACTGTACCGCTTCCCCAATTGAATCCTTTAGATCTTTTGATCATATTCAGCTCTTTCCTCCTGTTCCCATCGCAGGCCAAAGCCACAGGAATATTGATGTTGTCGAATCGTTCTACCAATTCGCCCATGCTCAGTTGCAAATGCTGGCTAGCCTCAAGTCCGCGAACTTCTAGTTTTGTGGAGTTCCCAAAGAAGATGAGGGACTGGACCATGGTTCCGAACGTAATGGAATTCATTGGGAGTAATGAGACCAGCTTCAAACAATGGAGTGAGCATCGGCTCCCCATTCATAGGATGCTATCAGTGGTGTTAGATCATGTTGCAGCGAAGTGTGAACTAAACACACCTTTCCTGTCAGACGGACGAGATTGGATGATCGTGGTATCCAATTATCGGGACTGAATTGGTCTGCTTCGTCAATAGAGATGAGGTGATCCGAAGGCTGAACTTGTGCCTTTCTTTTGCCATTATTTTGAGTCAGATTATAGATGTAGTCTTTCTCGTGTTGCAAGGAGCGAAGCAGAGCAATCTCTTTTGGCGAATATTTCTCTTCTAACTTTTGGTACTCGGATTTGTTGTTTCCATGGGCTTCGGAGCTTTCAGTATCTGCATCGCTGCCTGACGAGCCTGCGTACGTATCGTGATGTTTGTCAATTTCACCATTCGCCCGCTTCCATTCGTGCTCCTGCTGGACTCTATCATCCGCGTGACTTTGATTTCCACTTATGCCATTTTTATCCTTTCCTGTCGCATCTTCAGCCCTGTTTTCTTTCTTGTCGTCCTCTTTCTTTTTCCGCTCGACATTTGCGGGCCATTTCTCCGCATTCTTAATCCAGTCCTACTTTGCATTCAACACGTATCGCCATCCCACAGAATGTACATCGGGCCGGCGCAGATGGAAGTCCTCCTGAGCGTTGATAAAATCTCTGAAATTCACCAATTTTCCCTCTTTGACCTCTTCTCTGAATTCCTGGTATCTTGATTTCGCCGTCGTCGCTTCGCGCTCATCTAATGGGTCTAATTCTTCAGCTTCATCGCCTGAGTGGGCCAAGCCAGGGACGCGACTTTGACGATTCACAAAACCAACTCGATGCTCATGGCCAGAGCTCCAGTCAGGTGCATTTTGGATATCTTGAACTGACGATCCTGGCTGTTTTCGGACCCAGACTCGATGTGGAACTGGCGGCATTATTGACAACTCAGCGACCTTGAGTGCGCAACGACGAGCAGGAAGAAATAACTGGTTTCAATACTCTAGACGAAAAGAAATTAAGGAGATCCAATTGCGAAATTATTTTGGCCCCTCCAGCACGTTCAGGCCGATGACGTGTTGACTCCAATGACATCTCGCATCTCTCACACTTCTTATGGTAAGGAAGTATCTTAGGGCGAGTCTAAATGCAACAGCTGGGTGCGAAGGTCTCGACTATTTATCGCGCCGCCTCAAATCATCCCGATTTGCCGACTCCGTTAGTGAAAATATCATCGAGAAAGGTCAACCCGGACTTTATTATTATTTGCGGGAACAGGAAACAATACTATTCGCAGAAAGCTTGGAAAGTTGAGCGTATGGCCTCAAAAGACCGCGAATTTCCTGTCAATCTGTTGCGTCCAATTCTTGAGAAGTCGAGGGTCACATATTGAAGACCATCGACTGTCTTCCGGTCAAGCCACAGCTCTCTTCAATGCGCTGAATGTTCCACTGTATTCAATATAAAAGTAAATTGCTTAGATATATACTCGTATGTCATAAAGGGTGCCTTGAGCTTTTCAATATATACACAGAAGGTAGAACCTCACACAGCACTCAGATGGAGGCGAAGACTCCCAAGCTCGACCTTGCGACTCCGTTTTGATCAACCATCAAATTATCGTAGCAGCTGCTTCCCAAACCGGCGTTTTGGATCCACGCTGGCTCCCAATAAAACAACCCACTGCCACCGCTGACACCTGCCACAATAGACGCGACATCCTTCATCCAAGTTGTCTGGCCAGCGGCACTTTTCGGAATCGAAGTCGTATCAGCTGGGAAGGCATATTGCGGTGAGGTGCAGGTCACAGGCCAATTGGTTTCTGCAACCACGATCGATTTTTTCCATGTCGATGCCATATTGGTCAAAGTGGTTTTCAGATTGGCGAGAGTAGCAGAGGGATTGTAGAAAGGGTAGTATGATACGCCCATCATATCGAAGTCGGTGGTGAGGAGAGGACCGGCAGCCAAGACACCTTTGTACCACCACTGTTGAGTGTCCCACTTCCACCCATTGTCGAGATGAATCATGATCTTGGGCTTCGTAGCGAGATTGGAATATTTTATTCCTGAAGATGCCGAGTGTAGTATAGTTGCTAGATTGTAGAAGGACGATGTTGAGCCAGTTGGGAAGAGAAGGCCACCAGTGATTTCGTTCCCGATAGAGACAATTGACAGTGGAACACCTGCCGCAGCGAACGCATTTGAGACATCAAGAGTGTAGTTGTATGCTTCCCAGGCGAGGTCACCAACAGCTGTAGGCCATCCAGAAGGTATTTTCTAAAAAGAATTAGACTTTTAGTCTCTGCTCTGCGATCACTGAGAGATATACTTGGTTGGCGGGATCAGCCCAAGTGTCGCTAAAAAATATGTCTAGGTAAACATTTAGACCAGCAGCTTTGGCACGCTTTGCTAGCTTGAGATTGTAGTCCAAGTTGTAATTGCCATTTGTTGGATTGACCCATAGTCTTTGACGGACAGTATTGACGCCGCTTGCCTTGAGAATTGTTTCGAGCGGTGCAGTCTGTCCAGCAGTGGTCTTGTATGTATAACCAGCAGCTTCTTCAATTAGAAGTGAAGACCAATCAACACCTTTGAAAGTCAGGGACGCCTGCACCCCTGCGAGAAAAGTTGCAAGAAGGTACACAGGATGCATCGTGAAAGGACAACGAGCGTCGTAAAATGCGAAGAGAAGGCAAGCAACGACGAGAGGTTCCCATCCGCCTTATACCTTCTGGAAGCAACGAGCTCCCGGCGGAGAATTATATCCACATGATCATCCCGAAATTTAAAGTTACCCCACTCGCATCTTAAATCCACCGAGACCAACCGGACCCTTTTTGACGTCCAAATTCAGATGCGCCAAGAGACAATTCAACATCATTTGATATGTTTTCCAATTCATCCAGTCAAAGCAGGATATGCCTACTGAGACCCAATATTCCACCTACCGGAATGAGCTTGATTATCGGATGAAACGAATTCAAGCTAGTGTCTCCAAAAATTAATTTATCCGCCGCAACCAGGTCCCATCCCTGCTCAGTCTTGTGATATAGTTGCGGAGCCGAAAGTTTAAGCGAGAGGGGGTAATAGGGGGTAGCGGGGCGAGAGGTGAAAGTAAAGAAACACTAACAACACAGGAAAGATGTCAATTGACACAGCTTTTATGAGCATACGGCTGAGAATGTGTGAAGATATCTATTCTGAGGATCGAGTCGAAGTTCTATCATCTAACCTATCTGAAGGTAGATGGGAGACCAAAGTTTTCAACCAATCAATCTCGGAAAGAGAGTTTACAGAAAGCAGGGTCAGAGGAAGCCACATGAATTGTTTTGGAGCGCAGATAGACTTCAGAAATCTCAAAGTACATTTTCAAAATCCCAAATCTTGCAGCTTGGGTTTGCTCATCTGCCCTTCGTTGCAAAGAGAAGATCACCCCAGCTGGGCATATCACTTCCAGTGACACGACGCTCCCCTCCCAGCAAATCTGAATTCTGCTTGGCCTTCAGCGTCCAGGGATCATCTACCCTATTGGCAACAGCGCTATAATGTAGAATATCCCAGACTTGTTTCTGTATTCCTCGCTGATCCGTGGATATCTTAGCCCACGGTCCGTTGACAAGTACCGCCTCACAGCGATAAAACTTAGGATCGTAGGGCACAGTCTCGTTGAGGTTGTATTTTGCCGAGTACTCCGCTCCCTTGAATAGAAGATTGTTTGAGTAGGTGAAGAGATTGTAACCTTGATTGTTTACTACTCGCGCTGCCAATGCAAGCCATCCAAGTCCTGTCATTGCGTGGCTTTGGTCTCTGCCAGACTCCGAAGATTGGCCAGTGCTCGAACTAATGGTGGATTCAATGCCAGCACATAGATCGTTCTTGTACGCATACAGAGCATAGTTGTACATGGCCACATCGTCGAGGTAAACAGCGAAGCTGAGAAGAGCCTTGATTGAGACGATTCCGTAGTTGGCCTGGCCGATAATGACGCTTTGTCGAGCGAACAGCCAGTAGAGCTGGATACTAAATCCAGAGCCACCCTGCCATTTTGCTCCTTGCTCAACCCAGCCACCTTCCCATCGCATGATCTCGGCGGCGTTCACAAAGAGGTCTCCATCGAGACCAATCATCAATGATCGATCGGTCCCGATGATGTTGGTCAAGTTTGAGCCCCATGCATCAAGGATTGTTGTACTCCGTTTCCAGTGAGCGTCATCTTTGGTGATGTACCCTTCATAAAGTCAGCTTGATCATTCTAAGTGCGAGTAAAGAGCATACACATGATGGCGTTTTGATATGCCGCTCTCGCATCAGACGTGAATGAGCTGTAGTTGCTAACTCCCCCACGACTAATCACTGGGAATGGACCACGCATTGTGTAAGTCGACAGGGAGTATGAATCGTTGGAGAACGCATCATATGTCGATTTCCATGGTTCAACACCACCGAGAACATTACTCCGCATGGTCTCGAGATCGCTGTGACTGTGCCATAGTCCTGGGTGGACAAAATCACTGGTCCTCTTCTTCGATCCTTGAGTAGAGGGGACGACAGGAACAGGACCTAAAAGTTATTAGCGTCATGGAATCAAAGCACAGTTTTATTCGGCTTGCCATTGAGTCCGGGGACATCAGCAACGAGGCCCAGTACACACCGAGCAAATGCGCCAAGTAACAGTACCTTGATTATGTTAGCCACCTTGAAGATATTCATGGTGTGACAGGAAGTTCACCTTGTTGCACAACATTGTTTTGAAGTTCGCTTGACGAAGGAGGAGGCTTGCTCAGTGGTTCGCCTGCATGAGAAGCCATCTTTACTTGCGAACGAGACCTATTTGAACATCTCGCAGCTCATTCAAGTCCGAAAGAAAATTGGATCTCTAGGGTCAAGTGCAAGGTCATGGGCCGGAGCGCCCCACATTTTGGTTTACCCCGCGAATTCGGGCAGCGGACCATGTCTCGGCCGGTGAAGAAATGTAGACAATACGGAATTGTATCAAACTTTTCGAACTGTCCGGGAAAATGGTGAATGTTTTTTCCAGATACAGATTTGCTTCCCTCAACAATTTTGTTTTGTTCTCGTTTTTCAGAGCCATTTCTAGCCGCGACTAGCTTTCGGACATGGAATACGCAAGGTGTGTTGACCAGCTCAAAGTTTGGTCTTGAAGATGAAGTATCATTTCCTTAACTAACTAGTTCATAAGATTAGGAGACTCTGGTCTGTACGTTTCAAAGATTGTACTTGGCTGTGCCATGTTTGGAGATCAGAGGTGGCAACCATGGCTTCTTGAGGAAGAACAAGCAATGCCGTTGCTGGAATATGCATGGAAGAATGGGATCAATACATGGGATACAGTAAGCTGGGAATTTGGATCTTGCTGAAGGATTGGTAGTTTATTGATGTCCGAGAGCTGACTCCTATTCCCAGGCAGATGTGTACTCGAACGGACGCAGCGAAGAGATAGTCGGGGAAGCTATCAAGAAGTTTCAGATACCTCGAGAAGATCTAGTTATCATGACCAAGATTTTCTACGCGTTAGATCCCGTCAAACAATCACCGATCAGCTCTCTTACGAACAAGACTGCACCTGCTCTTGTGAATAGAGTTGGGTTGTCTCGAAAGCACGTACTTGACGCTGTCGACGCTTCAATCGCTAGACTCGGGACATACATTGACGTCCTTCAAATCCATCGCTTAGATCGAGACTGCTCGCAAGTCGAGATTATGCATGCACTGAACGATGCGGTTGCTTCAGGGAAAGTCCGATACTTAGGTGCGAGTAGCATGCAGGCGTGGGAGTTCCAAAAGTTGCAGAATATTGCAGAGAAGCACAATTGGCATGGATTTATTAGCATGCAGAACTATTGGAATTTGTTACACCGGGAAGAGGAACGCGAGATGGTTCCGTACTGTCGCGACGCAAGCATTGGACTTATGCCGTGGAGTCCGTTGGCGAGAGGTGCACTTTCGAGACCATTCAGTGTGCGTGAAGGAGTTCGTGACCAGAATGACAAAGTATTGTCTGGCTTAGTTCGAGGTCAAGGATCAGAAGCAGTGGATGAGATGATCATAGGGAGGGTGGAAGAAATTGCGAAAAAGCGTGGCGTGAATATGGCTGTCGTGGCTTTGGCATGGAGTTTGAGTAAACAGGCGTGGCCCGTTACTGGTTTGAACAGCATTGAAAGAATTGATGAAGCTGTATCTTCAATCAATTTCGTACTTAGCTTAGATGAGATTGCCTATCTAGAAGAGCTTTACAAGCCGAAGGAGGTGAGTTATTAGCGAGATGTCAACAATTGAATTAGGTTCTAGAGTCTCCATACTCGCTTGGCTGTGCTACTCTTCGTGGCCTTATTGGATCCAATGATTGTTGTTTAGTTTTTCGCTTTTCTTTTTCTCGAATCGACCTGAAGCTTAAGATAGAAAAGCTACTCTTGGTCACGACGTTACTGGGGAGGAACGAATCCCCTCCCCCGCCCCAGACCCCACCTTAACCATCCCGACTTCGACCCCGCCATCCTCCTGACCACCCCTGGGCTGCCTCACCCCAATCTCCTCTGACTCTCAAACGGTCGTCACATCATCAGAATCCAGACAGAATCGAATTATTGCCAATTCACCAGCGGGTGCCCGGAGTGTAATTGTGTCCACCCCACTTTCTAAGGGGCTGCCCCAAACTCCACACACCACACAAGATCACATCAGTCGCCGTTCGGGCAACGGGTCAATGACCGGAGACGACTCCGCCAGCCATCAAGCACCACCAAACAGTTGAGATACAACGCCTCACATTGATCCCAACGGTGAGATTGACATATAACAGTCATGATAGTTCCCGACGTGTAGATCAAGCACGCAAATCAACCGCGGCCAAAGTCAAGTTGACGAAGACTGGCACACCCCAAAATCTATTAGTTGCCGCGACGTTCGAAGTTATAAGCACCAAGCCACTTGCAAATTGCGTTCAATATGAGCACTGCAAAGGTTCCCACCATGCACGAGCACGATGAAATCGTATCTCCAGCCATTCGTGATGACAACAATGAGAAGGTAATGACTAGCGATGCTGAGGTATGTGCAATCCCATCTCCGCGTTCACATATGAATTGACGTAAGTCTGAAGGCAACAAACTATTATGACAACAGCGGAATCCATATTGATGAAGAGCTCAACAAGAAGCTATTCTGGACTGTCAACAGGAGAATTCTCGCCTGCATGCTTGGCGTAAGTCACAAAGTCTTGGATCTCCAGCCACCGACTGACTTGATCGCAATACAGACTTATTTCTGCCAATCTCTCGACAAAGGAACATTGGGCTTTGCCTCTGTCATGAACATCCGAAAAGATGCCAATCTCAAGGGTCAGGATTACTCCTGGCTCGGAACAATCCTATACATGGGAGTTTTGGTGGGCGAATGGCCCACGAACATGTTGCTGCAGCGATTCCCAGTTGCAAAATATCTCTCTGCCAAGTGAGTCCTAAGAATAATACGTGATGCTCTAATAAATATTGAAAATGGTAGTGTCTTTTGCTGGGGAGCCGTTGTTGCATGCTCAGCTGCCGCCAACAACTTCGGATCTTTAATGGCAGTTCGATTTCTGCTCGGGTAAGAGAAGATGCTACTCCTAAATCTAGACAACAGGCACTAAGTTTTGAACAGAGTCTTTGAATCTTGTGTCCAACCCGCTTTCATCATTATGTGAGTTTTGGTATTCCACTTTTCTTTAAGGGGGAAAGGTTGGCTGACAGTAAATTTTCAGGACATCGATGTGGTACACCAAGCGGGAACAGAGCGTTTTGACATCTCTGTGGTATTGCATGACAGGAGTTCAATTGATGGTGTGTAACAGATGACGAACATATAAATGCGCAGACACTAATATCAAGGTAGACTGGAGGTCTCATTGCTTATGGAGTCTCCCACTACGAAAATGGTGTCATTAAATCATGGCAACTCCTCTTCCTTGTTCTTGGGCTCCTCACCTGTGTGTGGGCGTGCTTCATTGGATGGTGGTTGCCCGATTCTCCAGTCGAAGCGAAATGTTTCACCGAGGATGAGAAGCGACTGATGGTTGAGAGAGTTCGTGCCAATGAGACTGGTATCCAGAACAAGACATACAAGAAGTACCAGATGCTTGAAGCAATCACCGATCCCGTCATTTGGTGCTACGTTTTGTTACAAATTACCAGCACCCTTGTCATTGGCGGTCTCGGCGTCTTCTCCAACCTGATCATCTCTGGATTTGGATTCTCGTACCTACAGACCCAGCTTCTCAACATTGCTCAAGGTGCCGTCACTATCATCGTGATGATTGGATCTGCTACCTTAGCTCAGACAACAAAGCAGACTTGCTTGGTCATGCACGCCTGGACAATTCCGCCGATCATTGGGACAGCCATAATTTACTCTATCCCTCCAAACTCGTCCAATCGCGTTGGTCTCCTCATCGCATTCTACTGCACTCAGTTCATTCTCGCCGAGGGAAATTTGGTCTTTTCCCTCATCTCCCGCAACATCGCTGGACGAACCAAGAAGTCGATCTCGCTTTCCATGACTTTCATTGCCTGGGCAGCTGGAAACATGACTGCACCTCAGGTAAGCCTCTTCCAATGCAGTTTCCAACCTCTAGACTAAATTTCTTCTCCAGATTTTCCAAGCGTCCGACCAGCCACGCTACAAGAAGGGCTTCATTGCTCACTTCTGTCTCTACGTGTTGTTTAACATCATCCTTCTGGTCACCAGGTGGCTTCTCACCCACAGAAACGTTGGGAAGAAAGCAGATTCTCTTCAGACGACTAGTGGTACCGAGGCTGATGGAGTGGAGAAGATTACTCACTCGCGAGCGTTTGATGATCTGACGGATAGAGAGAACCCTGATTTCCGCTATGTCTACTAGACCGAAGAGGACAGACCCAAGATTCTGGGGTTCTCTTTGTATTCCTTCTTGTTCTGTTTCGTGGCTCCGAACAACCAGGCACACCATGAGACGGTTGAAAGGAGAGAGAAGGTGGTGTCTAAATTAAGCGAGAGAGGAAAGCAATAGAAGAAGGCGTTGGCATGCTTGCCTTCCTCAACTATTAGTGGCAATTCAAATCATTGCTTATATACATCCCTTTTCCTTGTCTCGATCTGATGAGATTCACCTTTTCTCAAGAGCTGAAGTGATCCAAAAACCGGGAGTGTTCAGTACATGGCAATTCCGCCCTCGACCTTCTAAAAATTATGAAGCATCTCGATTGGTCATTTCCATCCTATGTCTATGTTTCGGTTCGCTTTATTTGATTTACATCAACCTCATTCTGATTTCTCCCTTCTCCCCTTGAGATATGAGCCAGTCTAAATTATAGTTCAACCATCGAGAGTTTAAATACTACTCTGAAAGCCGTTGAACCTTGGAGGCTTTAGGATGATCATGGGCAGTACCACAAAAGCGATAACATTCCATCTTCATGGAAAGTATTTTCCTCTTCCATTGGTTCAATACCTCCTCTCGATCGTTCTGGAATGTAACTTAGTCCTTTCATTTGCTCCGCTTTCCGGCCACCGGGGAATCTTCCGGACAGCGCCCGATAACCTCCTTGAATCGACTTCTGACCATACACATCCACTCTCCATCCAATATGCGGCTGAATATTTCCTTGTCAAATTTTTCTGCTTCTCGCCCTCTATCTACTTGTCAAAAGTTCCACAACTCACCTTCCGTGCAATATCCCGGGTGCCGTTTCCCACGGCGAAAAGGAACCCTCTCGGGAGGCGCAGATTTCAGATCTGACATGACAGGTGGATCTGTGGGTCAGGTTAACGTTTCGTACTGCTTGGAATTCAACTTCTATCTGATCTGCTTGGTCTGTTTTGTTGATGATAAGCTTCGTGATTCAAGGTGTTTAAGTGTTCTTGTGCCTTGGCTGTTGAACACTTAACATCTCACCGAGCATCTAACAGCTTTTCTTCTGAATTTTCTCTTACAAAATATTCAGCTCATACTTTAAGAAACATCAGAGGTCGTTGTTTGGTTCCGGAATACTTGTGAAGATGTCTACTGCTCTACATCCTGCACCAGTGCCTGGGCTCCCAAATGGTCGCTCGGGACACCAGTCCAAGAAACGCAATCGAGACTCCTTGGGAGTAAATGGCAGCACAGATCCAGAACCCGGAAATAAAGAACAGAAACTGGTAATTTCATTCAGTTCTCCCCTTAACCGCGGTGTCTTCGCGTTAAGAGTATTAACTGTAGTGAAACAGACAAATGGGCTTTCGGCGAACACCACCCTCGCAAACGGAAAACCCTCCCATACCCTCCCAGAAATCGACTTCTACTCCCCCTCACTCAGACAGAACCTATCAAAGCTGTATTCTGCATCCGTCTGCGCCAAAATCTGGGGCATAGCAGAACGTGCTCTGAATAAGGTTTGTTTGCATTCCTCGAAGCGAAGTAAACAGTAATTTTAACCCGCGAGGACAGAGCACTCCTCCTGTCCTCTATCCAGAGTATACAAAGCCAGGCTCGACCAAATACGTGTATCGTGAAGCTGACTTCTGGACTTCTGGGTTCTTTCCCGGCTCTTTATATCTGCTTTTAGAGCGCCAGAGGAAATTTGGGCATTTGTTGGAGCCATCGCCGTATGATGGGGGTTTGCAGTTGCCGCATGGGGTGCAGCTTGAGTATGTCCCGGCACACAACTTTCTCCTCTACGCCTTTTTATTTTGTCCCCAGATTCTGATAGTGAGAAACCAGATATGCATGCAAATGGTGGACCACCAACCTCCACAAGAACGCTTTGGTCACTGGAACGCACGACCTTGGCTTCATGATCTCGCCATGGGCACGCAAAGCATGGGAACTCGATCACGATACCAGAGCATACGATACGTGCATCACGGCTGCTAAGACGCTGGGTGCGCGGTTCAATGAGAAAGTGCAGGCCCTGAGATCATGGGATACGTGTGTGACGAAGCGTTATTCGTTTACAGATCCGTCGAAGGACTATCTTGTTATCATTGTAAGACATCCTTCCAATTGTCCTTCGTATCGTGTGACTTTTGTGACTTTAGAGATCAGATTTCTGATATCATAAGCTATGCTGATACGATGTCTTGAAGGACAACATGCTCAACCTCGACCTCCTCTTCTGGGCTTCGCTCGAACTCCGCTCTCCCGCCCTTCGTGCCTCCGCGATCGCCCACGCCCGCACAACCCAAGCGCACCACATCCGCCCCGATTCATCAACCTACCACGTCGTAAACTTCAACCAGTCCACCGGCACCCCCAAAGAATTTTTGACCAATCAAGGCTACTCGGACGATTCGTGCTGGAGCCGCGGACAAGCGTGGGCCATTACGGGCTTTGCAGAGACGCATCGTTGGACGAGGGATATCTCGTTTTTGGACACGTCGAGACGATGTGCTGATTACTTCTTGGCACATTTGCCAGAAGATGGAGTGCCGTACTGGGATTTCAGCCCCCCTATGGAGGAGAACATGCCGACCGATACATCAGCGGCGATGATTGCTGTATATGGGATGTTGTTGCTGCACGAGGCATTGATGAGTTTAGGTGAGAAGTCTGCGTACTTGAATGGGGCGCTGTATATCCTACAAGCGGTTCTGAAGAGCAAAATGGCGCCGGAGGCGAGATTTTGTACAAAGGAGATTAAGGTGCCGACGGTGGAGACAGAGGTGAGTGTTGAGAGCGGACCGTTGGAGGTTGATATGGGGGAGGGGGAGGAGACGATTCTGGTGGGGGCAACGATTAATAATTATCAGTTTGCTCCGAGGAGGTGGGCGGATCATGGGCTGGTCTATGCGGATTATTATTTTCTGCTGGTGGGCAACAAGTTATTAGAGATGGGGATCGGGGGACAGACTGGTTGTTAAGTTGGGAGAGTAGAGGCCGATAGAGATACACGAGTAGGTTCCTAAAGAAATGTTCTTAAAATGATGAGACTTATTCTCCGTTGATTTTGCTTTGGTATCTATTCCTTCCCTTTCATATACATCATTACGCTGGAAAATAAACACAAGCTCTCATTATCATCTCACAACTTCATCTGGCCGGTCTGTACTTGAAAACGTGCTGATTCTCTGACTTGGCAGAAAAGGATATTCAAAGAACGACATCAGATCGTTATAATTTTCCCCTGAAGCTCCATATCCCATCGCTGGAGCATTGTATCCGAGTTCTGGTCCCCGAGGTATAGCATGATCGTAGTTATCCATGCCACCATGATAGAAAGGTGGCAATGGCTCGTGACCAGCTGCAGGTGAGGGCATTGAGGATGAGGCTTGTGGTTGGAAGGATAGTGGTAGTGGTGGAAACGCGAGCGAAATGCTGTCTGGTGAGTTTTCACTAGGACCAGCTGGTATGTAGTTTTCGTCAAAAGAACTCATCATGCTTGAGGTGAAATCCCTCGTCATGTGCGTGCCGTCCACAGATAATCTACCTGTCGTGTCCATCTCGGACGGATGATGCATCGACTCAGGCAAGGGATTCGCACCATTTTCGACTCTCTGTGGTGAAGCACAAGCAGTCTTCTGGCCAGTATCTTCTGAGTATGCTGCTTTCCGGATATCAAGCAAGCCAGGTCCTTCATTCTTAGCTTGAATAAGTCGGGCAGCGAATTTGGAGGCAAGGTTTTCCGCGGTGCCTTTTGACTGGGTCTGTGAATACGAACCATTCCACCTCCTCGAGATCTCCAGTAAACTGTTTGTCAGGGAGTCAAAATCGGCGGAGAGGCCAACTTTATAGTAACTACTGTGTGCAAGAAGCATCCGACCACTGATGAACAGGCAAAATGCAAACTGAGGGTTGGTGAGGATCGTCGAGCCGTGGAGGAACTTCTCGGCGATGATTGCAATCTCCGACGCTGCTGCTAAGCAAGTCTCTGCACTCGATGAAGAGGGAAGGCGAATTGATGTTCGCTGCCATTGGGGTGAGGGATATGCGATGCCTTGGTGGAGAAGGCCGACGGCTGTGTTGTGCGTGATGTGCGCAAGTGTGAGGTTGGGATCAAGGATTCCATCCACATTGAGTACCGATGCCTCGCGCCACTTCTCAGGGAGGAATATTTTCCATCTAGGACAGTCAATTCTGCTGTAAGTATTTTGACTAAGGACAGTCACTCACTGTATTAGTCTTAGGTCCAATTCTTTGAACCTCATCAACCACAACTGAGCATCGTGAAAATTCGAAATGTCCACCGCATGTTGCAAGAAGAACATAGTGACAAGACTCAAACTTTCGCTAGCTTCAATGCAGTAAGCAAAAGCACCTATCGATTCCTGGTCCTCACGTTCTTGTCTCGAATCCGGGTTCACAACCGATGCAGCAGCAGCCGCATCAGCTATTCCAAAGTAAGGCGTTGGAGTCTTCAAAGGTTGCCCGGCTTCCCATAACGCACCCTCACATGGCAATCGTCTTTTTACATCGGCACTGGTCAGTGAGACATTCCATCCTGTCGCTACACTACAGAATCGATCCATCAGGAAAACGTTCCAGAACACTCGCCGCCTCTCTTCTCGTTCTAGCCAGGACTTGCATGGTTTCAGAAAGGCCATCCTGTGCATGAGATACTCAGCGGATTTCACGGCGTTTGGATCGTCGTTCTCTTCGACACTCAGCTGAAGCTGCTCGACTGTTCGAGTCATGCTCCCTACTATCGACCATGCTGATGGTCCACGACCACTTCCGATCTGTACGTATGTTAGGAAAATATCGTAAGGTTCACCAAGTTCTCACCGTATCAAATGCACATATGACCAGTGCTTGAAGATTCTCAACAGAAAAGGACTCCATGCTCTGCAATATCACAGTCTGCCGATTTCTTCGAGCATACTGAGCCCTTATTGCTGGATCTGCAAGTCTTGGATCATCAGAAAATCTCGAACAAAGAGACACAATTGCATGAAATATCGTCGTTAGCTTCTGCCGTTGCGTTGGAATTTTCATCCGCTCTCGAAACTGCCTGACATGGAGTATCGGTATCCAGGGGTGGATCTGCTTGAAGTATATCTCGACTAGATCATCCACCAGATCATTTGCTGGCAGTATCTCTTCCTCTGAGCAGATATTTGCCCCTAATGGTCTCCTGTGAGCTTCCCGTTCGTTCTCAATCTCAATGCGACGCCGCTTGTTCCGCTGGGACATATCTTCGAGTTTCTGCTCTACCCCACTCTCAGGCCCGTTATCACCCAGACTCGACAATGCACTTCTCAAACGGTCGGTCTTCTCTTTGAGGCTATCATGGCCTGAGTTTATCATTTGAGACAGTTCAGATTCCGGGGATATCGGTGCTGCGGGGTGGATGGTATTCAGTGTATTCCAGACTTGTTGCCACAGGACGCCTTGTCCCAAGAACATGTGCTCCAGCGCGACAACGCGCTGAGTGAGGCTATCTACCGCGCCTGTACGCAGTCCTGGTTTGGATTTTCGTTCATCATAAACACATTCTATACCTTTGTTCGGTGAGCAGGATACTTTTCTGACCTCGTGCGGTTGACACCACTGACCTGATTTTTCGCAATGGGAGCATGGTTGTGTTCTCGTACATTTCGACTTCTTTTTCCTGCAAGGTTGGCAACTGTGTATATGAACTAAGCTGCGATCAACTTGTGCTTCTGAGGATAAAACTTACGCTGGCCCCTCGTCTTCAGGACATCCTTCCTGTCCATTGGTGTTACCATTCTCGCTTGAACTTTTATCTCTTCTTCCCGCCATTGTACCATCCACCTGTGATGACCAATGTATTACTGTCACCAATAGATTAAATAACGATAGCACGGAGGTATCTGCAAGTCAATATTTCGAAACTCTTTCAACGTCGCGAAAACAGACGACATGTTTAGGGAGAAGTATTTCTTGGTCTGAGGATGATCACCACGCAGGCACGGCCAGCCTAACCACACACGCCAAAGATTGCGCGGGGTAATTATGGGGACCCCAGGGCCTGAAGATCCCAAGCAGCAGGCGCCCAACCGTCCAGGTCGATCTCAGGACTCCTGTAGGAAGAAGATGTGCTTTTCTGGGGTGCTTTCCGCTAGCCGTCCCAATCAGTGTGCAGAATTGGTGTCATTTGGCTGGAGGGCGGGCGCCGGGTAAACTCTCGGAGTGTGCCCCGAGGTAAATGCTGAAGGAGGGGCAGCAGCATTTAGAGCGATGTGACGACGAGTGAAGAAGGGAGTCGGACGAAGCCAAACGGATATTAAGATAATCTTTGCATAGATGCACCCTATTAGGCGCGGTTTAGAATTTTGTTGCATGAGCTGAATTTGTTTTTGTTGGGTTGAGATGTCATCTGCAAAGTTACACTTGTAAGCGAGCTTCCTGAGCGAAATTCAACAGGTGCTCAAGCGAGCTATGTCTCGCTTCTCAGCTTTGGCATTGTCTTTCGTGGGATCTATGTATGCAGGTAAGCTTGGAACTCTCAGAAATGTCAGACCAAGTTTAGTGAATCGCAGAATTGATTGAGTACAAATAACATTCTCACGTATAGGTAGACACATCCCCAGTTGGTCAACAATAAGCTGGCAAGACTCTCATTCCTATCCCCCAGTATCACTTGAACACATTCAAAGATTAATAGTAACACTACCAGCGACTTTCCCAGTAATAATGGCATTATACGGTCTCCGCCCAGCAACCAAAGAACTATCCCCAACAAAGTTCAATTTGCCAGTGATGGCATTGTTCGCGCCGATCTTGATAGTAAAGCCTCCACTGATAACCTTATACCCCGGATCCCAAACATTACTGCTGATATCAAAGTAGGCTTGCCGATTCAGCGGAGCAGTACTCGTATCAAGCACTGCTGTTACACTCGTGCTTGTACTAGTGATGTATGCGAAGTCGTATGGATCGTAGAAGATTGGGGTGGCCCCGCCAACAAACTTCCCGAGGGCTCTGTTGGTGGTATATCGCAGGTCGCCTGCTAGAGGTCTACCACCCATTGGATCTGTTGGACCAATGGCGAGCGCTACATCGGTAGGGTTGATACCGTTGATGGTTGGGTTTGTTGGAACTCCGGCGGTGATGAGGATCTGGCCGGAGGCGGTGAATCCTTGGGGGTTTCCTTGATTGACGCCATTGAAGACAACATTGCAGAGAAGGGCGGGGAGAGTGAACCTCTTCTCGAGATCGCGAGGTGATTTCGGTGCTTTTGTCAGGCCGCTTAGGTTGAAGAGATCGGCGCCAAAGTTGTCTAGAGGCTTCAGCGAGGGGTTGTGGAAGATGGATGGAAGCACAGGCCCAGACTCAGGTAGTGGTGAGGCATGGACGTTCACTAAAAGTAGCACGAATGCACAAAGCTCGTGGAGTAAATGCATCGTGGAAGTGTGATCTGATTCAAAGCCGTCCTGAGATATCTAGGTAGACTTTGTCTATGTAGCGGCGCGCCTCGATTCCATTGAGCAGCAAGATAGATATATATACCCTCCAGAGGAAGCAATATTTGCACTTACCGAGTAGCTGGAGCATAGCAAAACTTTATAATGGACGCATCTGGGAGCTGAGAATTTCCCGAACTTAGGTCCTTGGAAGATTGGATTCCATGAGATATCGAAAACTGGGGCGAATGAAGTACGAAAGCTGTGAGGCCTAGATCAAAGCCATCGAACCAGTAACACGAGAATAAGCTTCCTTGTGACCTGTGTAACTTTGCAAGAGACTGATATCGGACGCGTGGCGGAAATAAGCCCATTCTGGAAACAACAAAACGCCCCCCGTCAATGATTTCGCTTCCAACCTGACGCTCAAATGTGAATGAATATCTTGGCGCAAAGCTCAACCATGAAGTCAAGCGGCAACGTGAACTTACTGAATCGCCAATGGACCTAGATAATCACATTTTGCCTCAATTGTCCCGATGCATTTTTTTATTGTTTCTACAGCGTAAGTCCAAGATCGTCACAAGTCTTCAAAGACAGTATTCAATGCTCCAATTGAGTGACAAAATCGCGTGGAAGCTCGCACTGACCATGAGAGAACCTGCTTACCACTTTCCCGCTATTGAAACTCAATTTTCCGTACGAATTGCACGCGTGTTATTCAGCTGACGGGTCATTCGCGACTTCAGCTTGACGTCCGTTGTGCGGCGCGAAATGTGTTCGAAATGGTACGAGGCTCCTCACAGATACACTTGCGAGGGCTTACCACAGCTGCCTCTTGGCTACAACGGTATGTGAGTTGACCGACTAATTTGATGTACAATTCGTATTATGAACAAATAAAGTATAAAAGTCCCTTGATAAATTCGAAGCTCGGATAAAGTGTACGTATTAGATAATATTATTAATTTAAAACAAAAGAAACCGAAAACAACTAAGCTCTAGAACGAAGAAATTCCCCGTATGGATTAGAACCGGTTGCATTCAAAATCTCTTCGGTAATACTTCGGCAGTATAAAACCCCGTGTTCTTAATTCCCCTTGACCGAGGTCGCTTCAACAGTACGGAAGTATAGGACGAAAATATGATCATCACGTGAGCAGCTGCCATATACTGGAAGCTTGTTTTGCAGCGCCGTAAATCGAGCAGGAAGATGAACATGCAGCCCTACCTGTGTCTAACAGAAACCTCCGTTATCCTCATCTCGGCTCTGCCTTTCCGTTCCTGCCTCCTGCCTCGTCCAAACAAATGGATCGTCAACTTTTCGAGCGGATAATTTACCAAAGAACAAGTAAGCTTGGGTAAGACATCTCATCTTGATCCCTGCGTTCGTTGCTTGTTTGCATCTCAAGATATCTCTACCATTCCGATCTTCTCATGCGCTTCTGATAATAAGTCACACTTCATCCCATCTTCTATCATATCTCATCTTCAAAGCTTATTGTTAGCAAACAGCATCTCCAGCTCCTTATTGGCTCGCCGATTTGAGCCCAAGCCCAACCCAACGGGACGGAAAGGTTAGCTAGCTCTCCCATCGGATCCACACCCACATCTGATGATCTGAGAGCCGAGAACTGAGCTGAGCTGAGCTGAGCTGTCGTCGCTTGGATGTGTTTCCGGCTCGTGTTTGACGATGGCCCTTGGTAAGAAAAAGAAGGAGGTTGGGAAGAAGTACAGGACAGACAGACAGACATGACTGAGAACTCGAAGCGAGAGACAGAAAAGTAGCATGCACAACGGCACAAGATGCAGAAGAAAGGAGAGATACAGAAATGCATTAGCCAGTAGGGGACATGATGTAAAGGGGCTTTGCATTCAACTTGCCCTCAGAGATGCCTGCACTCGCATACTCCCGCAGAACTGGAAGCGAACAGTCGTGGCTGGCCCGGGTTGGCTTGAGCTGCACTAGCAAAGGCCCGCTCCGTGAGCATTGGGCAATTGGGCAGGGGCAAGAGACACGGCAGGGCAGGGCAGGGCAGGCCACTCCCAACCCCCTCAATTATCGAGGTCGGTCATCACCAAGAACTGAAGAACAGGAAACACAGAGGATCCTCCGTCACTCGAGATTGACTTGTACGACCAGCACCTGATCTGGTTGGTTGGTATGACAGAGGTCTACTGAAAACCACCTTGATACTGTAAAGCAGATAATTGCACAAATACAAGCAAATACAGGGAGAAGGGACTCAGAGGAACTTGACGGGCCTGCTTACTTCTTACTTCTGTTTGATCCTTAGCCCATTAATTGATGAATGAATGCACGGCTGTTTGGCTGCATCGCACTGCACCACTGGCTGCAGTTCAACAGCCGGTTCGCTGATGCTAATGCCTGTCGCACAGATCCTATCAACTTACCTACTGTGCCCAATTCTGACCTGTGCCTCCGTATTACTTACTGTACCTGAGGAAGGCGCCTCCAAGGGCTTCGAGGACTGAATTTGACTTGACTTTGACTTGACTTGACTTTCAAACGCACACTTCATCGTTTCTTCTTCCTCTCTCCACCATCCATCATCAGCACCACAAACGGAATCCGCAATTTGAAGACAACCCTATGCGAGCATGACATCTCTAATACCAATATCGCATTCTCTGCATTCATCTCTCGCCATTCAATCTCCAGTCGATACTGAACGGGTCGACAATTGCATGCGCGACAAGTCCGAAGGAAAAGAGAGCGTTGGGTCGAGCCTGTGATCGAGTCGGATCTAGCATCACCAGTCGCGGATGCGCCGAGTCAATCCACGCGACTCTCGACCGTCAATTCATGCGCGCATGCAATTCTGCAATTAATGCAGAGAAGGAGGAGCAGGCGCGTGTTTATGGTCTGGTTTTCGCGTTGGCTGAATTGATATTTCATGCGTGCGCGTCCTTCACTTTACTTGTTCGTCGCTGGCAGCTGAAGCTGGAGCTTGAGCTCGCTACTTCGCCATCTTGTTTTCACCCCAGTACCACCAACCTCCCCAATTCAACCCGACCCGCCGCCTCAACTCCTACCACCAAGGACATCCCGACACCTGAGCTTTCTCTACTACATTCCTTTGCTCTTCACACACACCTTTCCCCAGCATTTTACATTCCTGCCGCCCAAGTAGGAAATTGACATTCCTCGATCCCAATCGAGAAGCACAACACCACCAAAACTCCCCGAACTTTGTGATATACCAATTGGAGTCACAACTCGCTCTCTGCGGTGAATCAGCACCCAATTCACCTTGTCGACCTCCCCTCGACCTCGTCCAGCAGCAGCGCTGACGACTCCATCTCCTCCTATTTCTAACGACCCTAACGAAGTGAACGAACCTTTAACGCCTACTCCCACGCAGCGCCAGCAGCAGCAGCAGCAGCGTCCCCTACGTCGAACCCATATTGAAGCTGCATCTGCCGGTATCAGTCCACCTCCACGAGTTCGCTTTGCACAGAACCAACCAAGAAGCGAAGAATTAACTCATGATTTCGACGAAGACCTCGCCTCTTCCACACCAGTAGCAAGCTCCCAACACTACTCTCCAGAAGCCGAACGACGAACCCACCGTGCTCTACGGATTTCTCGAACCACTGCTAGTGCGATCCTCTATACTCTCGAAGAAGCTTTGAGACATCCTAACCCCTTCACGTCAGATTTCGTGGAGGAGAACGCTTCGATGTCCGATCTAATCGGTGGAGGGTCTGGCCCGGCAGGCAATAGCAGGACCGGAAATGGCAGATCTCAACCCCCACCTGGGACATCAGGTTCACCCAGTCTCAAAGGCCCGAGGGAGATTATGAGAGAGCGCAATGCCAGGGAAGCTAGGAAGAAAGCAGAACTGGAACAGAGGGAGGCTTTGGAACGTGCGAGAGCTGCTGAGGAGGCAAGATTAATAGAGCAAGACAAGAGACGAAGTGCGGAACGAAGGGCAGCAGCTGCTGCTGGTGCTGCGGCACAACAAAGAGCCAGTGGAGAATCTGGACAGAGGACATCAGGTGGAACCGCTGGGCAAAGAGTCTCAGATGGGTCACAACAACGCAGATCAGATCCTCCCCAAGAGGAGCTGCAAGGTCTGGGCCGGGGTGGGAGAGCCGTGGGAGGTGGTGAGAGTGCCCAGACTGCTAGACCTAGACCTACTCAGCAACAGCAGTCTCAGCCACCGAGACCTGTTCCGGGGACATCACGACCAAGACCTGCTCAAGCTGAAGTTGAAGGGGGTCCAGCGCTGACATCACAACCAGCAACCAGATCTTCCTTTCCACATGCCTTTGAACGATGGGAGACTTTATCTGCCCATTGGGAAGGTCTCACATCTTTCTGGATCCGGAGACTGGAGGAGAATAGCAACGATCTCAACAGGGATCCATTATCGCAGCAACTTTCTCGACAAGTAACAGATCTCTCGGCTGCAGGCGCCAATCTCTTTCATGCTGTGGTTGAATTGCAACGTTTGCGAGCTTCATCAGAGCGAAAGTTCCAGCGCTGGTTCTTTGAGACTCGAGCTGAGCAAGAACGTGCACAGGAACTTCAAGCAGTACTGGAAAGCAGTCTTGAGCATGAGCGTGCAGAGAGAGCAACCGCTATTGCTGAAGCTGTGGCCAAGGAGAGAGAAAAGTCGAACGTCACTAAGCAATTGGCGGAAATGAAGCGCGAATTGCAGATATCAAAGGAAGAGGCAAGAAGAGCTTGGGAGGAACTTGGACGACGAGAGCAAGAAGAGAGGGATCGAACCGCAGCATTAAAGGATGGCCGGCCTACACTCATTGGTGGAGTCCAAGTGGTTCCTATGATGCAAGGGGTGCCAAGCAGACATACTAGTGCCCGAGATCAAGCACAGTATGCTGCTCCCGAGCCTGAAGGACCCATTGATAATAGCGATCTCGCGTACCAGGAATACTCTAGATCCCAAAGATCAGAGCCAGCAGATCCTTTCATTGAGACCCGAACCAGTTCTCGACCAACCTACACCGAGGCCGATCTACCAATCCATCCCGCCTTCACCAATTCCCAAGAACATTCAGCGGCACCAGCCGTCCAACCCGCCTCTACGTCCGCTTTCTATCAACAACACCAGGGCACGTCTCTGCACCCAGATCCAACATACCGCCAACCATCTGTCCCATCAGAAACAGGTGCTATGAGTGAGGAGGAGTATGAGATTGATTCACAAGGTCAATTCATTCGTGATGCTCGAGGCAACAAAATCCGTTACCAGGGCCCTCCCTCTGATGCCGATACAGATGAGTACGATGTTGCCTCGGAACGTGAGCGTGAGCAAGCGAACCTCCAACGGTATGGTCAAGTCTCTGGCGTCGAATATGGACACGGACCTACCTCTACATCTGGAGGCCCAACCTCGAATCCGACGATTTCAGAACCTGTTGATTATTCTGGTCAGGGGTATGGTGCTGCAGCTCCTGAGTGGGCAGCTGTTCCCAGGCATCATCATCCCACGAGATTGAGTGATGTCTTGGAAGAGGATGAGAGAAGTCGAACGAGCGCGGGTGCGAGTCAGTTAAGTCGACGAGAGAACTAAGCCAATCGCCTTTTCGAGCCCAAGACTTCGTCCAGAAACCGTTATCTAAGTAGTGGTGTCCAGCATCACTCACAAGCATTACCTCGAGCTTGTTAGCCTTAGTAGCAAGTAAGCGAGACACAGAGAGAAGAGAGCACAGCATCTGTATGGCGTCTTCGGTGTTGCGGTGTCCGGAGCAAATGAGAGAAGAGAAAATTGGGTTGGTTTAGTGTCTATATGTAGGAGCTTTTGGCTTTTTTGACGGATGAAGGATTTTGTTTGTTGTTTGTTACTTATTATGTTGCGGATCGGATTGCGGTGGCCCGATAATAAATATGTATGGCCAGGGAATTTGGAAGCGAGCGAGCGTGCTAGCATCGTCTTCTTTCTCTGTTTGTTTATTTTGTCGAGGATTTCTCTCCGACTTGGCTGGCTTGCAGCACAGCGCAGCGTAGAGCGGACAGGCGGGAGTGTGTGAGAGGAAAAGAAAAAGAGAAAGAGGCGTCTTTTACTGTAGGAATATGTGGTGGTACGGGGATTGAGGGCAAGGCGGCAATCTGCGTGCATTTTGTTGTGCATATTCTAGGCGTGTGGTTTGTTATGGTATGGTGTTTGTATGGTATCGTATGGGTAGATACTGAGTTTCTAATTCTCTTCTATACCGAGAGAGAGAGAAAGGAGTGGGAGAAATAATGAATTTTGAGTCGATCTACTGACTGCATCTCCATGATGCGATGCTTTGCACAGTTAGACGTGAGGGTTGTACTTTAGAAGTTAGTGAGGGTGAGAGGTGTGACATAAATCAATTACGTGATAATTCTACCAGAAACATTATTTATAGTAGCTTAGCCTCTGTACGAAATAAGTCATTGAGTGATGCAAAGCAGTCAACCATAGAGGTGAAGTAACTAAACACACCTAAGAGTCCACACAAGATGCCTCAGCCACAGCAGATATTCAGCTTGCTTGTGGCGAAACCAGAGCTGCAGGGGAGCGCAGCGGAACAATATCCCCCCGCGCCGACCCAAGCTCCAAAATGTTGATTTGATAATTAATCACTCCACTACTCACTCCCATGTTCAATTCGAGCTTCACAACGACTCAATTGCTCATACCTCCACCACCTCCACCACACGGAAGGATTAGACTTGGGCGCCGGTGGTGAAGGAAGAGAACGGACGCAGAAAGATGGCGAAATTTCTCATGCCTGGTCGGGCGTTACTCTCGAGTCTTGGGAGGGGACGGAATGTCGTACAGAAGCTAGAGGTCCAGCAGTTGCAGTGTAGGAACCTCTCAAGCACTACTACGTCGGCACTCGCCAATACGAGAGGAACGAGTGGAGTTGGATCAGGGACGCAATGTTTACAAGGTGTGCGGAGGAGTGGCTTGGGTGGGAGGATGGGGGGTAGTGCGCGGTGGACTGGGAATGCGAGTGGAGGAAGTGCAAGAGGTGCAAATGGAGGAGCTGTAAGAGGTTACAAAACCGTGCAAGAAGCGAAAAGTCGCTATAAATCAGGCGTATGTCTCTCCCTCCCTCATCCCTTCTCCTCTCCTCTCACTTTAAACCCTCCAAGCTAACACACCCTAGCCCTTCTCCACCCTGGCAGGCGTCCTCTTCCTCGCCTCCGGTGCAGGTCTGATCTTCTACTTCCGGTACGAGAAGGCGCGTATGGAGCGGAAGCGTGTGGCGGAGGCTGCGAAGGGGGTGGGTAGGCCGAAGGTTGGAGGACCATTTGAGTTGGTTGATCAGAGGGGAGAACCGTTCGGGGATGAGAGGATGAGGGGGGGGTATAGTTTGGTGAGTTGTGTTTTTGGTATTGGTATTTGGGCGGGGAGGTGTGGGGGAGAGAGGCAGTTTGAGGAAGATGGGAGGTGGAAGATGATGGGCTGAATGAAGGATTGGTCTTGGATGGGGAGAAAACAGAGGACGAATAGGAAATGAGGGCAGTACTTTGCACAAGAGAAATATGCTGACACCACTTTCACAGGTCTACTTCGGATTCTCCCACTGCCCTGACATCTGCCCCGAAGAACTCGACAAAATGGCCCAAATGATCGACCTCGTCAACGCCTCACCACTTCTCTCCTCCTCCCCCGAATCAAACCCCAACGCCCTCCCCCCCCTCCTCCCCATCTTCATAACCTGCGACCCAGCCCGCGACACCCCCGCCGTGCTCTCCACCTACCTCTCTGAATTCCACCCCTCGATCGTCGGCCTCACCGGCACATGGGAGCAGATCAAAGACGTCTGCAAGAAGTACCGCGTGTATTTCAGCACGCCGTCGGGCGTCAAGCAGGGTGAAGATTACCTGGTTGATCATAGCATTTATTTCTACTTGATGGATCCCGAGGGCGATTTTGTGGAGGCGATTGGGAGGCAGCATAGTCCGGAGGAGGCGGCGGGGATTATATTGGCGCATGTGGGGGATTGGGTGAAGGGGAGGAGGTAGAAATTCTTTTTGGGGGGAAAGGAGAGAGGTGTGAGGGTTTCTTGGAAGGGGGGTGATAATCAATTTGGTGAGGAGAGAAAATGCCAGGGGAAAGAAAGGGTGTATGATATGATATGGTACAATGCTGTATACGTGTATACTTGTGTATTATGTACAGTACAGACTCGCTTGTATTTGCAAGCCGCATAGAGTCGATATTCGGAACACCAAGGAGTTAGCAAGAAGAAGGGGAAGACAAAAAGACACCCGGCTCAATAGATGCATCTCACAGATAATCCCCTCCTTCCCTTCCCTTCCATTTCGTCGGTTAGATCTTTCTTTTTTATCTTAATCTCAATTCTCTACTCTCATGATCATTATCATTACTATGTCTTGAATTTCCGCTCTACTACTATTCGATTTATTGTAATTTAGTCTCTTAGAGGAAAGTGTGGAGTTGATCATCAAATCTTTCTGCTGTCGACCAATCTTGCAGTCGAGAGCACAGCAGAGCACAGCACAGCATTTTTCGGGGTTTGCTTTGGTTGGAAATAGGAAGGAGAATGAGGATGAAGATGAGGATGAGAGTTCATAGTTAGGGAGCGAGTGAGGGAGAGAGTGATGGAGGAGGTAGTTGAGATGTATATACGATGGATGGGAGGGGGGTATAGAAGGGAGAGATAAATAGAAGGGGGAGATGGGTAGAAGGGAGAGATAGATATGGTATAGGGTGCGGAATTAGAAACGTACATTTCTCTCTGATTGAAGTTGCGATCTACGTATTACATGTGAATCATTTTGAGGGGAGGGAGAATTAATGTGAAGGTTGGATGAAGCGATTCTGGACTTCTATGGACTACTGACTCTCAGTCGGCGATTTGTGCTGGTATTGGTGTCGGTGAGTTTGGGATTATGAAGAAATTGAGGAAAGAAAGAAAGCCGAGCAGAGGGGAAGGGAAGGGAGATATGAGCGAAATGGTTGTTGTCAACGAAAACTGCCTTGTCGATTCTCTTATTCTCTCTCCCCTGCATCGCCAGTCTTTGAAATTCCGATTTTTTTTTTCTTTGATACAAACAACAACCTTCTTACCAAAGTCCGCTTCAAAGCCTTGAGTCATTGAACATCAAGCATTTTCTGAAGTTGGTTTCCCTCAATATTGAGAAGTGGGGTTGCATGACAATAGCGATTCGGAGCCTCATTTTCGCTTAGCTCTCCTATCCCAGACGGCTTGGGAGGGAGCTTATATAAACAAACGATGCTTTTCGCCTGTGAATTTCTTTCTCAAGGGTGGAGACACTGAGCGGGTCATGAGGGCTGTATTTGAATTTGAGTGTGCTACCTAGGTGATTTAATAGACCATTGAAGAAAACTCCGTCGACCCCATCTCCAATCTTGTTCCCCTGAAAACGGAGCTTTTTTATCCAGAAGGTACAAGCGGACAGTACCTCGCCAAGATGACTCTTTTCCTTTTTTTGGTCTTCCAATATCATGGAGCTTGTAGCATTATAAACTTCGTGATCCGATCATACAGACATATACAAACAACATCCTTCGAAACGAACATATTACCGTGAACTCCTATTCCCTCTGAACCACAATCTGAAAGTCCATCTCATGCGGATCAGCCTTCTGTGCCTGGTTGTACCAACGCTGAAGTAACTTCTTCATCTTCTTAAAACCCAGCTCTCCCATCTGCTTAGTAGCGTACGTCGTAGGACTATTCGGCCACGTCGGCATGAAGGTCAGCCGCTGGAAGCTTTCCAGCGGAGCTTTGGATATTTTCGAGTAGAAGGAGAAGAAGCCAGATAGGGTGTTGTTCAGAACTACGTCGAACGAGAATCCGTTTTCGACGCTCACTACTTCGCTCGCGGACTCGATCACGATCTCGAGAGTCTTGACTCCTGAGTTGTGGAGGCTGGATTTGACCATCGAGCGTTCTTGGTTGGCGTACGATTCTGGCAGAGCTCTGATGTCGTGCGGCTGTTGAAGTATTTGCTGCATGGCAGCAATCTCCTCTTCTGATGGTGTGGCCGAGAAGGGGATTCGTTCGGGCACATGTGCGTACGCTCCACTGCGAGGTTGCGGCAGGTCTCTGCCTGTCTCAGCGGCCTCACGAGCGGTCGCATCTTGTGCGCTTGTTCTGTTATCAGTGCAGAGTCGATCTCCACCTCCCTTTTTCAGGAACTCGTCCGTTTGTGCCGCTAGCGTCTTTGCCGTCGCAGCAGCTACGCCCATACTGATAGTCGAGCTGCGGGATATTGGAGCCGGAGGCGCTGAACTCATCGAAGGCTCTCGATTGACGGAAGGGTTCGGTGTCGTTGATGTTAGAGCAGGTGTAGGCACTGCTTGCTGCGGTTGCAGGGCGGCTGGAACTGGCGCTGGTTCAACCTCTACATGGCTGAAAGACGCTGTGGACGATATGAATGTATTTTCTTTTGGAGGTGGTATCACCTGGCCCTCCGATGGTGTTTCGAGAGCCACCGAGGCACTCGAAGTCTCCGAAACAGCAGACTTCTCTGGTTGACTCACAGCTTGGGCAGCTCGTGGCGGAGAGGTATTCACGCTAGGAGAAGTCGGAGCATCAGTGCTTGTCCTGAAGCTGATCAAATGCGGATTATTAGCACGAGGTTCAATCGGAAGTGTACTAGGTGCAGCATACGGAGACCAATAAGTCTTAGGATTTGAAGTCTGAGCTGGTGTTGAAGTTCTGATTTTGCTGACCATCGGCGATATTGGTTTTGTTAGATTAGGAACCAGAAGAGGGCGACGAGCCTGCTTGTGGGGACTTTCGGGAGCTGAAGCTGACGGAGTGCGATCATTTACGCCTGCTGCCGAACTTTTGTTAGAGGGCTCGAGGTGTTGGTCACCGGATGGATGTCCTGCGTCGGTACTTGATAAATTTGCCGGCAGCGAAGGGGCTCGTAGCTTTTTCGATATGGAAGATTGATTTGTATGGTCAGAGGTGCCCATTGGTCCAAAATCTGCCATGAAAGTGTTGATAAATCTCGGAGCTATGCTCGTCGAGCCAGTACGAACAAGCTCAGTGGCACCAGGAGGAATAGGAAGTGGTGGTTGGGGTATTGTTGGCAGAGGCGGCGGTGGCATCTCCTCTTGTGTGGCCGTCGAAGCCTGTGGAGGCGATTTCGTTCGAGACTTCGATTTCTTCTCGCGGCTTCTGATTTCCTCCCACTCAGCAGCTTGTGCGCGGACCTCAGCTCTTGTCTCGGCACGAATGCGCTCTTTGGGAGACACAACCGACTCTGAAGAGTTAACAGGCTGCGTTTTCTTAGACGATGTGAGTACTTCCGGCCCGGAGCCTCGATCTCCATAGTGAGACAGGAACTTGCCGAAAGCCGTTGGTGGACTTGTTGGGTTACTCACTGCAGGTATCGTCGGCGGCCTCGGAGTCTCCACCGCAGGCTCCGACGACGCAGTCGTGTCAATCGGACTCGATGATGCGGGTGGTACTGATATGTCCGCAGGTCGCTCATTACCTTTGGGCTGTACTGCTGAATTGTCGGCAAGTTTTGCTAGGAGGGCAACTCGAGGAGGGTAAGTATTGAGGAGTGAGGACTGTAGCTGTTGAGGGATTGATGTCATCTGGTCATGATGAGTCTGCTGCATAGGTGAAGCTGAAGCAGTCTCTCCGAACAGAGGTGATGCGGAGTGCAGTGGAGGTTGCTGATCGGTCACAGTCGGTACAGGATAGAGAGCATCTGGAACTGGCTCAATTTTGAGATATTTGAGATGTCCAGGCTCATCGATAATCATGCGGTCAGCGACAAGTTCATCGTCACTACTGTCGTCCAAGACCCATGGAGACTCGCTGGTCGATCCTGGTCTGATTTGGTTACGAGTCGGCGTCTGGAAGATTGAAGATCTCAAACTCGATAGATCGCTCAGCGGCGATGTACCATCTTGACCATCCTGGCTTCCAGTGTTCGGGGAGTCACGATCTCTAACTCCGTCCGGGTCTTTGGCAGATGTGGTGGTTCGCAATGCATCCCACGATTGTTCTCGGACGGAAGATGGGCCAGGAGAAGTGTTTGGATTTCCTTCAGCTGCTTCAAGCAGACTGCCGACGGCAATACTGTGTTCAGGTGTGACGCTTCTTGACTGGTCATCATCTGATCGTGGAGTTGTGACGGCTAGGGCATCGGAGACAAACATCGGACACTATCTTTGGTTAACAGTCGCTAAAGATGATGAAACAACAAATAGAAACATTACCTGCTGCTCATCTGATTCGGCCATGCTTTCATCTGCCATCTCATGATCCTCCAATTCATTTGTAGCCATCTGCAATGCCACGCCTGCCAAAGAAGCCAACGTAGCCGGGATAGGACTCGCCATTTGCGGTTCACGCAGATTAGGAAACGAGACCAAGCCCTTCGTCGGCTTCAATTTCCGACGCTTGTTGAATTGCGGCTTCGCAGTCGACGCCGGCTGGTCTGACATATAGTCTGCATAATCCAGTTCCCAGTATTCCTCCTTCCTCCTCCACTTGTTTGCAAAGGGCTTGGTCTTCCGTACGCGTCCATCACGTCTGAGCTCCAGCACAAAAGATGGCGACTTGGTGAGCTCAAGGGTTAAAATTTCCGCTCTTTGTCGGATTCGATTCTGGAATTCAATTAAGAGCGGACCATCCTCCAGAGTCTCGAGTTCAGAGCCTTTCCGAAGAATATTCATCAATTCTCGTGGAGGGTCTTCCCTAGAGCCAGGCTGAACATAAAAGTCGCGGTTATGCATGAACGTCTCGAGCTTTACATTTGCACTTTCGGGCCACGGGCTGTTCTTCTAGGACTGTTAGCTTAAGATCACTGTATTGTGGAATGGCTTACTGTTGTCAACCACTCTGTTGTGAAGTCCGTCAACCTCTTCACGTCGGTCCTGGGGTTCAACTTTTGGATGTATTGGCAGCAGAATCTTGGGTCGGGATTCTCGGGCGGCTCATTCCATGGTTTGACAGTGGTTTCGGTAAGGCTCTCAAGATTTTCAGCATATCCAAGATCCTCATAATCACTCTCATTCTACGAACATCAGCGAGATGCTTCAAATGTGTACTGATGGGCTTACTCTGCGTCGCTTCTTGCCTGACTTTGCTGTCCGCTTCGATCTTGTAGAGACTTTGCCATCGTCCTTTGGCTTCGGATTTGAATGTCTTTTGATGTAGGAGGAAATACCCTTCCGGCGGATTATATGGGCGATGGCGTTGGTTATGCTGTATGCAGAATGCATATTAGTACATGATCATCTGCACAATATCGAGACATGATTCCAGTAGCACACTTACCTTAGCTAATCTCTCGGCCACACTGGACGACCATCATCATTTTCGGGCCAAAAAGTCTCTCCTCGAGACTGCTCTTCCAGATAACTAGTTGCACACAGCACAGCATCATCAGAGAGAGTTTTTCTCCTTCCAAGGTAGTTGCACCGTTTTTCATAAGCAACGAAATGAGAATGGAGATCTTCGAGCAGCTGCTGGTACTCTTTCTTTGATTCTACTTTGCCATATCCGAGCTGTGTGCAAAGGTCATCAATTCCCCTTGTTGTAGCTTTCTTTTTACCCATGTTTACCGACTCGTTGGTGGTCGTACGCTGTGACGTTTTGAGTTTGGAGAAATATTGTTGGAAAATACAAAAGATGTTGGTGCAAGGGAAAACTTATCACACAGGCATGGGTCGCATCTAGGTCGCAACATGGAGGCAAATGACTGCAGCAAGTTGGATGAAACATGAGACAAGGATTGGAAGGATGATAGGTGCAGAGTGTTAGATCAGCCGTGATGTGTCGCTGAAGCCTGTACAACTGGATAACATGAGATGAGAGAAGGGAAAAACTAATTTTCACCACCACAATACGCATCACTGATAGCATGTGTAGGGGTAAAGTCAACACAAGACTACAAATGATTAAAAGCATGCAGCACATTCTACAGCTAGCGGATTCAAAATCTCATTGTCAAGCCCCTTTTTACCTGTCATGTTCAACGTTAGGTGGTGCCATTTCTATGCCTGGACGGGCGACTGCATAAGAGGCGTTAGACCGGTGTGGCCCATTTAGACCAACATAAACACAACGGGTAGTCAAGTGGACCCTCATCCAGTTCCAATGTAGAAATTTGTTGGTCGATCGAGTGTCGGGTAATGCTTCCTGCCTCCGCTCTTGATTCATATGTTGGTGGCTGTCTCTAACGACGAATCAAAATCCAAGTGGCTAGCCGAGACTCTCAAACCTCTCTTTTGCCTTGTCCTTCGTCTTGCTGAGAAAATCAGCATAAGAGCCTTTCGTTTGTCGCTGCGCCTCTTCGGCAGCATCACCGATCTTTCCCCCCTGCGCGCCTAGTCCCACACCTTGAGAATAAAGTTCAGTAACAATTGCATCTGTTCGTCCTGTACCCTGAGCCCCCAGCCCTTCTCCAGCAGTCCAGCCCATCTTGCCCAGTAGCGCCGCACCTTTTGATTGGGCTGGAGCTTCTTCAACATCATTTTTGGGAGTTGATGTTCCAGGAGAGTCTTTCGCACGGTTATGTTGTGCGGCTGGCTGCTTTGGTTGATTGAAAGCTTGCCGGCGCTCCTTGGCTCGGTCTCTGTAAGCACTCTCCTCAGCCGCGACTCCCGATTTTTTGAGCTTTGCCATAGCTTTCGCAACAAGATCTTCCTTCTTGAGATTATCACGATGAAGCTGACTCATGCGTTCATGTTTATTCACCTCTGCCTCTGTTTTGAATTGACGTGCACATAGAAGGCAACATTTACGATCCAAATCTGCAAAGGTTTGGCTTGGGGGTACTTCTAGCGTGGAAGGCTTCTTCGGAGTTGATTGCGGATTCGTTGCATCGTTCCCAGCTTCTTTCTGTGGAAGGCCATGAATCTCTGCATGTCTGTTCGTCCAGAACTGAAGATGAGAGGCCACAACTTTGGTATCCTTTTCTGTCTTTCTCTTCTTGACTTTTGGCTCTCCTTCGTTGCCTGGATTTATGAGACCTTCTTTTGCTGCGGCCAAGGCAAGTTTTGTATGTTCGGATTCCTTGCTTTTCACAGTGGATCGTGGAGGAGGAGGAATAGCGGTGACGAGTTCGCTGGCGTAGGCCGCTTCATCCCAGTACATCAATTTGGCGGCTGAATTTGACAGAGGGCTGAAAGTGAACTTCGCATATTCTTCCCCAACCTGATGTAGAATCGGTACGAAAACCCCGGCATGAATGTATGAGATCGTGACAGGCTTGGAAGAAATCGTGAATTTCTCTGACGAGTTGTATTTGACCATGGCAGCCTGTGCATCCTCGACAGTGCTGAATTCCGCAAATCCGTATCTCCAGCTGTCGTCGGTCTTTCTATCACGAACGAGGAGAACACGCTGTAGAGACCCATCTTTAGCACCGAGGCTGGCGTCGTTGGTCGTCGAGGATATCTGTCTCTTCTTGGATCCTTGTCCGTCAGCCGGGGGCGTGTTTGCCTTTGTTTTATACAGCTTTCCCACCCCTTTGGCAAGCAACTCCTCATTGACGCCAGGTTCCAAACCTCGGAGGAGAAGAAATTGAGATGCCGCGCCATCAGGCGAAGCATCACTGTCACCAGTGGTCACGAAGCCAGAGAAAGCAGACATGTTGCTCTGAGCAACGACAAGACCATGTGCAGTTGCACCTGGAGTCATTAGAAGCGTTAATGTTAGCAGATAGGAATACTCACGAGTTCTAGGAGCATTGCACCGAAAGCACAATGTGCGATGAGAGAAATTTGGTAGGAAGCACTGCCATGTGTTAGAGAGATAATCATCAAATGATAACCCAAGACCTACAACATCACATTTCCAATCATCTTCGCCCCTCCCTGCCTTCTCACGATCGTCTCGCTCTCGACCAAAGGCTATCCGAACATTTGTAGGCTCTGCAGAATCAGATTGGGTGGGATCATATATGCCGTAGAGGGGAACCGTCGGGTAGTAACGATCGAGAAAACGCCTGGCTTCTGGAATGCTAGCAAATTGTGCAAAGGCAAATCCTTTGGATTGACCTAGATGGATGTTAGCGAACACCGCGACTACGAAATAAATGCATACCGGTTCGTTTGTCCTTGATCAATCTAACCTCTTCCAAGCCCTCAAGTCGCAATGTATGTTGTAGTTCTTTCAAAATCTGTAGATCGGAGAGAAAGGCCATACGGCCAATTCTTATGCTTAGCCAGAGTTCAAGGTTTGCTCAAATAACACTTAGGGTGAAAGTGGGTTGGAGTTGAGGGTCCGCAAGAGGGTAGAAATGGGGCGGCCAACGTCTTCCTGTGTCCAATCGAAGGGAAGTCCTTCAAGTATAACATTTCGATTTGGAGGTGCACCGAAATAAGGTGATCGGCTACGACTCCGCTCTCGCCGAGGCGACTGGTATCCTTCTAAATCTCGGTCTGTATAACGCGCTCTGCCTCGTGGAGACCGCGACCGATCATATCCTCGATCATAGCCATCCGCCCGGTCCTCCCTGTAATGGCGCTCATTGCTCGCAGAGTTGAACGCTCTATCCGGACCCGATCCTCGTGGAGGCGTTCTTGAATCATCTTGAGACATCGAATATCAGCATAGTTCCAAGTCAGGCACCATATCCAACTCGATTACCCTTCCACGTTTGGTAGCCTTGCGACGACGAGCCACGGTATTCGTCCGCGTAAGGCTGATCGTCGTACATCGCAGAGTCTTGGTTATAGGAAGAATATATTCGGCGGTTTCTGTCCATGGTGCTGCAGTAGATTTGGGAGTCTGTGCGAAAGAACCGTGAGATACGTTCTGCTCGAGTCTGCTTCGAGTGTCTTGTGGGGAAGGATGCGGGTGAGGCTATTTAAGGACGCCGATCACGTGCGATTGCCCGAATTCGGCTGGGAAGTTCTGTCTGTCATTTTGCATTGCAAACATTATTGGCTTTGGATAATACATATACTTCCTTTTACACCTATACAACATGGCTAAAGAGATGGTCGAAGACGGGTGCTACATTGCTCTGACATCTGATTTACTGGATGCAAAGGCTATGATGGACCGTGTTCGAAGTCCCAAAGCTGGGGCCATTGTTCTCTTTGCTGGTATAGTTACTTCTTTCGAGCTTGATAGGCACTAAGTGTTTCCAGGTACCACCCGTGACAGTTTTGGTGGTAAGCCTGTGACGGAGCTTCAGTACACCTCATACGAGCCACGTGCTCTCCAGACGATGCTCAAAATATGCAAAGTTAAGGAGAAGCATTCCTTGACGTCAATCGCAATGATCCACCGCTTAGGCGTCGTGCCCATTGGGGAAGAGAGCATATTGATCGCTGTGTCATCGCCTCATCGGCAAGCTGCTTGGGGAGCGGGTGAAGAAGCGTTGGAAGAGTATAAGGAGAAAGTCGAGGTATGGAAGAAGGAGGAATTTGGAGGCGAGGAAGGTGGGGTATGGAGGGCAAACCGGGATGGAGCAGCTGGAGTGAGAATAGATTGAGACATGAATATTCCTACTCATCGCACTCCTGTTGTCAGTAATATGCAGTTCTGTCTTCCCACCCAGGTCTTAAATATGCTGTATCCGCAAGTTCAAATCCACTTTCCACAACCCCGATCACGTCCCACTCGATCCCGATGCTTGCTCCCTGTGCATTCATTGCCCAAAGACTGACTGCAATAGTATTCTTTCCGCGGTAATCCAAGATTCCAGGGAAGACAGGAAAGACGACCTGGTTCCCAATGTGCGGAATATATTTTCCGAACTGATATCCGTTGACATAAATCATGGCTCTCAAGATTGATCCTGTGGGGCTGGAAAGGCGGAAACCCAAGCTTACATCAAGACCGGCTGGGATGTCGAGTGAGACAGTGGTTCTGTACCATTTCATACTCGCTTCTGACAAGCCGACTTCTGGAGTGCTGGAATTCCATAAGTCATCGGGAAAGCCAGGGAGATGCCATCCCAAACGTTCGCCATGGAGTCCGCCCTCATTGTACGGGCCTCGGACTGGATCGATATTCTTCTCTCCTCCAGCTGTACCAGCGATCTTCCATTCGGTGAACTTCCCACCTCCGATGAGAGTCGCGTTGTAGATACCGCGAGGATTCGTAGCACCAGATGTTTGATCGTGGCCCATATTGTCCAGCACTACAGTGAGAACATTTTCGGATTTCACAGTGGCATTTGCGAATGAAAGTAGCAGGGACGATCTGGTGACAGACTTTGATCCGACCCAAGATCCGATGAAGTCACCATTGAGGAATGCTGACCATCCGCTGGACACCCCTCCGATGAGTGTCAGATTAACCCCTGTAGCAGTTGCGTTCAAAGTCGAGAAGCGGCCACGGTAGATAAATTGTCCTGCGTGATACCCTTCATACTGGATTAGTCTCGATCAGAGTGAACATCAAACGGAAGAAGTAACACACCATAATCATCAGCCCATAACACAGGATACGTAGCTGGCTTGGTCGGATTCTGGGTGCTGGTACGATTCGCAATGGTCCATTTCGAGTCATCATACTCAGCAAACCGCTCAGGCAAGGCATCTGCAGCTTTCCAGTCTGTCAAAGCTGGAAGTCCTGCCTTGATAGATTCTATGGTCTGGCTTGCGGTTGCAAGTTTCCCAACCAAGCTTCCATACTTCGTTCTGGATACTTTGATGTCCTTCCCGTTGAACGAGACTTTCGATACTACGGAAGGAGCGTAGATCTCGATAGCATTACTGCCTTCCCAATCTCCTTCCAGGGTCAGCGTGTTCCGAGAAATCGACGCCGATCGGACCAGATATGGACCTTGCACAATGACCGTGGAATTCTCGGGGGTGTAGGGATCCTTCGATGTCGACGGGAACCAAGTATTATAAGCACTGGATCGTTCGATCAGGACAACTCTATGACCATTATCGAACTTGACGACGCAGGTGCCCTGGAGCTGTTTGTATGAGACAACAAGTCCATTGCTTCTCTTGTGCGTCTGGAACTCCGAACACCCGTCTTTCTTGAGAAGTGAAGCGGACCTTACTCCGGAAAGGAGAAATTCTCCAGATTCTGATGCAGGGAGCCAGAGGAACAGAACTGGTGTTTTATCTTGAGTTGAGACAGTCAAGACTTCCGCGGTCGAATAAATCAACTTTTGCTTTCCAAGTGCGAAATCCGTGACAACGATTTTGGATTCTCTACCGTTCAGCACAATATTGCTAGCATACTGGGGAATTGTGAAGTTGCCATCGGAAGTTGACACATTCAATTTGAAGGGAGTCAGAGCCTTCGATGGAGAAGAAGCATGGATTGTGACGTAAAAACCAGCATTCGTATCCGGGTTCCGGAGCTCGGAGGTGTATATTGCTGGATCTGTAGTGAAGAATGTTCCATTAGAGATGAGATCAACTTTCGTTAAGTCTCTGGCGACTCGCAGGAATTGTGCGAAGAGTTTCGTTTCATGGTATTTAGGTCCAATTGTTCTGCTCTCGCCTGGTATTGTTAGCCTTGAGAACTCGATTCGGACGGGACAACTGACTGATTGGAGCGCTGTAATCATAGCTTGTACCGACCATAGGGAATGGCAAAGCTCCTAATATCTGTAAGTTCTCTGAGACGTCATTTCCAACACCGTGAATTCTTACCCCTGCACAGAATATTAGCGAGAGCTGATGGAATCTTGAAAAATCGGATGCTTACCAATTTGTTCCTCCGAACAACATGTAAACATTCATAGCTGAGACTTTCTGTGCGATATTATGCCTGTAATACACGTTGACCCAATCTGGTCCCGTCGTATTGACACATCCACCTTCTGGACCTCCCCAGGGATTGTAAGATCCACCTTGAAACTCGGCGAGGAAGCTTGGTTGAGTTGGTGCTACTTGCTGAAAGTTGTTGTAGTAGTTGTACACAGTAAACTCCGGCACATTTCCATTGGTCCCAGTGCATTCGGTCAAATCACAACTCCAGCATGATGGGTAATGATCCAATCCATAATTGTCTACATTCCCACCAACACCAGCTCCGTAGTCTTTGGACCAAGATTTCGTATTCATGTTGGGATTGTTGTGGATCAGCGGGACATCGATTCCGGCGTCCCTCGCGCATTTCTCGAGAGCTTCCATGTACGCAATGGCGGGATAGTTCGGTGTTTTGGCAGCAACGTTTGTCCATTGATTACCGTACTCATTTTCAATCTGATAGATGAACACACTGCCCCCTTTGGTGATTTGATGCTTGGCCACTATCTCAGAGTATCTCTTAAAGTAAGGCGTCCATGCATCTGTGTATCGGGAATCGTTGTTCCGCAGAGTTCCGTATGCTCCAGTTGTCAGCCAGCCTGGGAAGCCGCCAGCATTGGACTCGGCGTTAACGTATGGTCCAGGGCGGAAGAGTACATAGAGACCAATTTCTTTGGTGATCTCGAGAAGCCTCTCAAAATTGTGTGCCCCCGTCTCAAAGTCGAGTGAGCCAGCTGCAGCGCTGTGATACCCTACAAGCTGTCAGATGCAAGCCTGGAAAAAGGGACGTGTTTCTTCTCTCACCCCAATGACCATAGAAGCTCACAGCATTGAAACTGCTACGATCAGCTACTTATCTAAGGAAACCTCTGGAGACTTACCCCGCGGCTTTCGCTTTTTGCAAAATATCAATCCACAATTCTGGCACAGGGATTCTCCAATAGTGTATCTGATGATCGTCAATTCCAAGTTCAAAACGGCACAGTTCGGTACCACTCACTTCTCCAGACCAAATAAACAGACGTTGTCCATTGATGATGTAACTGTAATGATCCCATTCAACAACAGAATTTAATGAGTTGTTATGTACTGGCCATTGGACTTGGGCTGTCACTAGCTGGGCCACGCACGCGAGGTTGACAATAAAATTAAGAAACTTCATGATGACCTTTTCGAGACCACAAAGTTGCCATCTCCTTTCGGTTCAGAGAATGAGAACACTTATTTTATAAAGGTAAGGGTTCACGAACGGCCATTTATTTTTCCGCTGCTTCGAGTTTTGCTGCAGGTCCTCATATTCATCCACCTAGCCTCGCTAAATTGAAGCCATACCGAGCTTTGATTGCCATCATCTGCGGGGTATTTTAATTTGAACGTTGAAAAATGACGCGAAGAATGCAGGTCCAATGCGACATTGCAGGGTTGAGAGCCATGTCAAGAGGATCGGTCCGAGGTCACGGAGAATCTCCTCCCGAACTCTCCAAAGTAACAGCTGTTGCTTGTCAAATTTCGCGGTTGTAAAACCGGCCCATCGGATACCATGTTCAATCAAATCAGAAGTCATTATTTCTTGAAAAGCGATCCAGAAAGTGTAATATCTTGAGATGCTCACTCACTGATGGTCCTGATGCCGGGCTTTTCGCTCAATTCGTAAAACTTTGGCATATATTTCGAGTATCAAACGAGATTAGTTCAGAAACGGTTGAAGTTGACCATGGCAATCCTTTTGGGCATCATTGACTGAGAGAGATAATATGGATTAGTTGTCATGGAAAAAGTATTTGTTGTACCTGGAGAAGCTCTTCTTGATTGGTGCGCTAGTAAATCCCGATTTCCCCGCAAACAGACCCACGTCCTGGCCGACATTGCGGACTTCAATGTTTTCTTCGGCCCATCATTAAGTTTGGTACGGTTTCTAAACAAGCTTAATTAAATATCAGTTACTGCCAAATAAATCTTCAAGCCATTTTTCAATCATTTTCAAGTCACTCGAGTAACTGTTGATTGCTTCTAAGAGTGGAGTCGATCGAAGTCTCGCTTGCCGTCCACTCTGGAAAGCTCCGCTAAACAACTTATGAACATGCAAACAACACTGGAGCACTAGTAACACATTATAACACTGAAGTGGAGGCAACTACTTACGTTTTCTTCATTTTTTGAAGAGAATACAATGTAGAGGGAGAGAAAAGATGAAAGTTTTGATGGAGATGCATTCAAACACCACAATGAGGGACACTGGGTTTGCGAACTAAAAGCCATGTACTTTGCTTGATTTTACTGATACACATCATCACTGCTTTGAAATAGACCCTTATCTTATATGCCAAATCCCACCCAGTTTCATTCTTTTCTCAGAGAGTGCTAGTAACAAATGTGATGAATGCCGACACTGCAAAGTAGGTCATGAGCTCTGTTGTAAAAAATACCTTTCCTTGATCCTGCACTGGCGACAATGCCCTTCTTCAACGCCTTGTAGTCGATGTATTCACACCTTCCCTCGGACTTGGTTGTCACATTCGAATTCAATACCCCAGCTTTCGTTGCGTTTGCTACATGCTCCACAGCTGTCTCTGTGACGCAAGCATCGAATCCCCTCGCCGCTATTTCATTCCAAGTAAAGCAGTATATTGCTGCACAGCGCGTCTGCGTAGTATACAAGCTTCCGCCAGTGTCATTGTAAGGGCAGCATCGTTCAAACGCCATGAAATCACGGTCCTGATCGACCTGCCACATAGCAATAGATGAGCTAGTGCTCTCCGTTGTGACGCGGCAAATGATGGGAATTCCAAGACTAGCATTCTGAATCAGTACCGGTCCAACATAGATTGTCTTAATCGGGAAGCACTCGCAAACGTCAGCAACAGACGTGTTTGATTTCGCAAGCTTGACGACGAGAGCGCGCTTTTAGAGAAGAAATTGAAGGGCAAGGAATCACTGACTCCGGAACGGGGCGACCGCAGGAATTCGGTGTATGCCGCCGGCTTGATTGTAGCTTTTGAATGTCAGGAACGACTTCGTTGGAGAATTATGTTGAGGTCTTACATTGCCCGGTGTGGTGTAATGCACGTTGTAGATCGGTTGGAGGGCCACGGTAGTGAAGTCAAACAATGGCGGCTTGTGATTGATGTCGTCGGTGATGTGGTCCCTTTTGTATGAAATGCTGTATCTGCTGGTTGAAAAAGGTTTAGGGACTCAGAAAGTATGTCTGATCAAAGCTCTTTTATATGCTCCTTCTGATTCCTCCATAACATGAAAGATGGCGATCTGATTGGTTTTGCTGGCATGAATGAAGCAGAACGCAGCAGCTTGAGGCCCATGTCTTCTTACCTGGGTTGACATTCGCTCGCAAACCAAAGAAGAAGACGATCTGCACTTGAATATCCATTTCAAGAGTAGAACGCATGTCTCTCAATTTCTCGTCTGGAGGCTCAATCTCCAGAGCCAACAATTCGATGTTACCAGGACCCCGATTTGATATAGCCTAGATATGCACGGGTAACCACGATCGAATCTGTTGGTTTCAACATGCTTTGTTGGCTTTGTTGGAAGCAGCGTTCCATTCTTCCACCTAAACGAGCTATCCGGCCCTCTGGGTAAATGCCAATAAATTGGCCCACGCATGTGTAATCTCGTCATCGACAAGAAATTTTGCAGTTGCTCTTTTCCAACTGGTGATTTGCGGTACCACCACCCCTTCTACTCTCTCCAAGAGCATCTCCATATCTCGGATCAAGGCCAATTCTTCATCTGACGCAACTGAAGCAACTCAACCTCTTCCTTCACAATGCGATCTCTCGATGAGCCCCCTGCCCGTCCTCCATTTCCTACACAGACACACAAGGTGACTCAACTTTCGGTTATGTTTCCTTTACAGGCGTCTTTGTGCCGCGAAGTATACGTCATCGAATATCTGAGCGCTTGCGACCGGACTTCGTAGTCAGAAACCGTAAATGGGGCATCTCCTAAAGTCTTCATACGGAAAGCCTCTCTTCGTCGTCTTTAGTACTGACTGTAACAACTCACGGAGCCAATATCTTTCCATCCCGGAACCTTTATACCGACTGCGTGTCTGGCAAAGCAAGTGACGCCTTGGAATCAATTGTTTATTTTTTGGGTAGTCCGTTCGCTAAGCGAGCCCCTTTTCTGAGTCACCGTTCTACTGGGGCTGCGAAGTGATCAAGTAGCCTTTCGAGAGTCTATCTTAGTTCAGCCCACGATTCTTTTTCTGTATCTCCACAGTACCACTTTCAAACAGTACTCTTGTCAGTGTATTCCAACCTCTGCTCCCTAGTCCCTCCACCAAAAGTTGTGACGGAAGCGACGAAGTAGACATTGTTGATCTTGGGGGAATGGATGGGCAACATCTTGATGACTACTAAAGTGACAAAAAACACAATTTGTAAGATGAAGAAACCAACTTGAGGGTACCAGACGTACCTTATTATGCTCATTTTACAGACGTTGCGGTGCCGATCTCGGAACCAGAACTAGTTAACACTACAATTCGGTAGCCCAAATCTCTCGACTACCACAGATCAGGATATTTCGAATTTCCTTACAACACTGTTTTCCAATGGATCATGGATACGGATACAAAAGCGAGCGAGTAGATAGGAGAATTATGAGAATCAAGTAATTCTCGAAATCTCAATTGTCGCGTATAAGCTGCCAATCGTGGAGTGTACAAAATCATCGATGAAGAACGGAAAATAGAAACTGCTCATTCCAGTGAAGATCTATCCAGAACGCCTGCCTAAGATGCCTACTCATCTTCCCAACGCCATATGAATGCAGCAAGCCTACTGTTCCCCACACCAATTGTCCATCGTACATCGCTCACGTCCTCATTCGCGTTCTCGATCTTCAGTCTTCTTTGCCTTCATCGTCGTCCTTGCGGGGTTGGAAGTTGGTCTGTACATGGTTAGTAAAACAGTGCCGGAAAGTTCTCGAGACTGTCAGGCGGTACTTACAGCATTGCCGTTGTAAAATTGCTGGTCTTCCTTCTTCGACTCTTGTCTCTGGTCTCTCAACGTCCGAACATTGATAGCCGCCGATGGGGGAGCAGGACCGGTCGGAACCGCCGGCGCAGGAGCTGGAGCGGCACTTCCACCAAGAAAGCTTCCTAGAGCACCTGTAACCAAACTGACACCTGAAGAGATCAATGCATAGCCGCCAGATGCAGCACGGGAGACGATACCGCCACCACCTCCTTCATAAGCAGACGTGTAGTCCGCTACCGGGACGAGGATCAACGTCGCGCTGGGCGTGAGTCCCAGAGCAGTGAAAGTGTGTTCCTCCTCCGACATCTCGATGTTCTTGTTGGGCAGAGGGGTGAGGACTTGCTTGAAGGTGTACGGTGTATCGCCCTCTTGCTTTTCATCCACCCATGGGCGAACATCCTTTAGAAGACTTCCAGTCGAAGGAAATCTTGATCGAATTGTTGAGCCGTCGAACAGTCTAACCTGTACTGCGCACTCCTTGGCATTTGCACCTCCTCTAGTAGGCAAAGCCGATGCACTGCTCTGAGCAACGGCTTTCTCGGCCTCCTTTTCACCCTCTAGCTTGGCGAGCGCTTCTCTCTTACGCTGAGCTTCTCGCTCCTTTCTCTCGGCCTTGTCATCCTCGACGCGCTTCAAGATCCGAGCTTTCTCCTCGCGAGCTTCCTTCTGGCGTTGTGCCTGTTGCTTGGCATATTTCTGCTCACTGAGTGCCTTGGGATTTCCTGCTTCGGCAGCTTCCTTCTTAGCCTTAGCATCAGCAGCCTTCTTAGCTTTCTCTGCCGCGTCGAGAGCGCGCTTTTGTGCTTCAAGACGGCGGGAACGTTCGGCTAGGGTTGCAGCAATGTTGGCTGTCTGTTGCTCGATTCGGGAATTCTGGGCTGTAGGATTGGGTGACGATGAGGAGGATGGTCCAGCTGCCGGGCTCTGTGAATCCACGGATACTGGGGTGTTTTGAGAGGTAGATGGTGTGGTCGATGGGTTGGATGGTTGTGAAGTTGGCCCACGTGATTCCAGAACGACGGACAAGCGTTTGATGAAGTCTTCCTTGCTGACACCTGATGCGATATACTCTTTGAGTTCACCATTCCTGAGGTAAAATATCAGTCATATGTTGCTTAGAAAGAGGGACAACCGTCAACACATATAAAGGAAATATGAATGTTCCCTTCTACACCATCCAAGCACATTTCGAATATACATAATTTCACTTGTTCCCTGTAATATGCTTCGAGATGGAGTGGATGATGCTCAAATGCTTTAAACAAAGCAAACATGGAGCAAGTAGCAAACCGAAAATGGATGAAGAGAGGAATGTCCAGGTGAAACTTAAATCCAGTGCAATGAACAGAACAAATCAAACTTACTTGATAAGAACGAAAGTGGGTGTCTTGGGCAAAGGATAGATAGCGGCCAAGAATCCCGCCTCTTGCGAGCCAGCCACCAAACGCAAGAGGACAGTTTGCCCAGCCAGTAAGCCCTTCAACTAGATAAACATCAGAACAAAACTCTCATCTCCTATGAATCAACATAGTTCAAGGACTTACAGCAGGATCTTGCAAGAATTCATTCTCCCAAAGTTGAGACTCTTCGCCGCCATCTGAAGCCACATGTCCGTCAGTACCGAACGACTGGGACGGAATGAGAGCGCGGATGGTGGGGTTATGTATCCTTACCTGTAACAAAACATCCTACAAACTTAGCCTCTTGCATCGCCAGGCCAATGCCACTCTGTAAATCTCCTTCGTAGAACATCGTGAGTAGGTCTGTGGTTTGGAGGAGTCGAGAAGTTATGTTGTTATTTTGAGAGGAGGTTGGCGTCGACGAACCCCAGGAAGTCGATTGACTTTGGACGCGGAGGCGAGTTGTAAGCCAGCGGGCGGGCGGAATGTCTTGGCAATGCGCTGTTTGCGCTGTTTGCTTGAGGTGAATTTGGACCGCCGCTGGGAGCTAAGGAAAGTCGTGCATGAGCTTCTCTGTTTGACTTGACTTCACAACATTCGCATTCGTGATGAATACTTCAGCCCCCTTTCTACGGCAGATTAGAAGCTTGAAGTATTGTTCATCTAAATTTACAAGGAATTTACGCCCAGCAATCATTAAAAGCTGTCCAGCATGCCGGCACATATCGCAGAGCACCCCGCGAGCGAAAGCTCAACCAGCAGATAATCCCGATTTCATGTCCATAGTCGACAATCCTCCCAATCTCGTACGCTCAGGAAAAAGACACGGGCCTGGTCTTATAATACTCGGTTTGCTCTCCCAGAGTCCCATTGATCTTCTCCAATGTCCAATTCGATTCCACAAGCTAACATGCCACTTCCCCAGCTCTAATACCCATCACGGCCTTCGCACTGGGAACATGGCAAGTCCAAAGACTCGACTGGAAATCCAAGCTAATCGCCAAATTCGAAGACCGCCTCGTCCGCGACCCACTACCCCTCCCACCCCATATCGACCCAAACGCCATCCACGACTTCGACTACCGTCGCATCTACGCCACGGGAATCTTCAGGCACGATCAAGAGATGCTGATCGGCCCACGCATGCACGAAGGCACAGATGGATATCTCGTTATTACGCCGTTAGAGAGGGGAGGGGAGGGGACTACGGTGCTAGTCAATCGAGGGTGGATACCCAGGAAGTTGAAGGCGCAGGAGAAGAGGCCGGATGGGTTGCCGAAGGGGGTGGTTACGGTTGAAGGGCTGTTGAGAGAGCCGTGGAAGAAGAATATGTTTACGCCGGAGAATAGGCCGGAGAAGGGGGAGTTTTATTTCCCCGATGTGGCGCAGATGGCGGATTTGACGGGGAGTCAGGCTGTTTGGGTGGAGGAGACTATGGGTATGTTTTGAGATCATTCGAATGAGAATTGAGTATTGCTAATGGTTGCAGAATCTGATCTTCTGAAGTCCTGGGACAGAGAAGCTCGTGGCATTCCAATTGGCAGGCCGGCTGAGGTCAATCTCAGGAATAATCACACACAGTATATTTTTACATGGTAAGTGATCCCAACCTCCCAACGCCTGACCTGTATCTCATGAGTACCAGGTATGCCCTCGCTGCCGCAACATCCATCATGCTGTGGATGGTAGTGAAGAAGCCTCCTCAGGATATCGCCCGCCGTGTACGCCAAAACAAGGAGTGGTCATAAATCATAAAATCGTCATATCTACTCATTCCTCTTCCTCGTCTACCGTATTCAATTGCCGCCCCTTCTTCAGTTTCGAGGGTGGGACCATCCGCAGTTCCTGTAGAAGCTCTCGTGGGAGATATTTCTGGGCAAGTGAAAATGGCGTTGTGGTTGCATTTGTCTGGCGTTGTCTGTAACTGTACATTAGATTTTGATCAGACTCGGATCTCTGGAAGAGACTTACCTAGCCATGATTGCGAGGATATCACTCTCGTCGATAGTTTTTCTACCAGCATGTTTTGCGTATGCTCCCAAGTCGTCACTAACCTGTTCAAAGAACCAATCCGAAGCTTGCATGATGGCGTCCAAGGTCTCCTTGTTGATCTTTGCCTTGCTGTTCCCAGATGTTCGTGCATATGTCGTTGCTAGCTTTTTGACTACTCCTGCTGGAAGAGAAGGGTATGGTATGCCATGCTTCGATAACATGACCTTTTTCTTCTTGGCAACTTTGGCCTGTGCTATGGCGGAACTTTCAGCATCTTGCATAGTAGTATCGACCATACTGATCTCTCCTTCTGGAATCTCTAGCAGACTCTCGTCTTGACTCTCAGCGCCAAGTCCATTCATCTGCTCTAATTCGACCTCGCTCTCATTATCCTCTTCGAGCTCTTCCTCTTCTAGACCATCATTTTGACCATCATCAAAGATCGCTTCTTCTGATACCTGTCTTGGCGGCACATTAAATACGAAAGTAGTCTCAGTATCATCCGCTGATATAGTTGTAGGGCGTATATCACTTTCTCGGCGTGCTGCCAATGAGAGTCGCTCCTCTCCCATTGCAATGTTCCTCAAAGTCCCGGTATTGTCACTGCCAATATTAGTAACTGCCTGATCATTTGAAAGCGGAACATACCCATCCAATCCGGCATCTTCTCCCACCGGGAAGTCCAAATCTCCAAATGTACGTTCTGCCAAATAGCTGGAATCGTATACATCCCCTCCGTTTATTCCCATATCATTCAGATCCGCGAAAGCATCGCTCATCCGTACGCTACCAAAACTACCTCTGGACAATCGTCCTGGTGGCTGTTCGCTGATTGCCCTCCTGGGCAATTCGACTGACTGCACGGTGTAGTTCTCATCTTCCAGGCCAGCAGAACGAGGTGGCAGCAACAGACTATCATCCTCGTCATCCTCGTCATAATCTCCCATTGGGAGAGAGAACCTCGGTCTGTCGAGAGCCCTTCCATCCTCCAGCTCATCCTCATCCGCCCCAGGTCTCCTTGAAGTCGCTACATTCTGGCCCTGAGGCGTTGGCGCGGTAGGCTGGGTCTTCGGTGCCAAAACTCGACTCAGTTGCCGTAGGATATCTCGCGGTGTTTCTCTCTGTTGAAGGCCGCTTCTCCTCCTGTCCTTCCCCGGTGTGAGGCCTCTTCGAAGGTCCAACTCCCGTTGCGCAGCTCTCCCATGGGGAGTAACAACAACAGCCCTTCTCGCCGACCCATTTAATCGGTTCGCAGCGCCAGGTGTCTTAGCTTGCCCGGCAGGTGTCCGTCTCGCTGACCGATGCGTAGATGGAGGTCCAGCACTAGAAGCTCGGCGTAGAGGAGTTGTAGGCTTCGGGATGTTTGCCAGTTGGTTTAAAGTCCTCCATGGTGTTTCTTTGGCAGCAGCCGCTGCAATTGCCTCGTCACCATCTGAATTGCGAGGGGTAATTCGTGATTGTCCTGATGCGTTGTCCTCATTGTTTTGGTGCGATGCGGGGTTCAGCGCCTGTCTCTCGCGGCTTGCCCGCCTCGCCGACATATTTGTGGTCAAGGATCAAGTTGGTGAAAATGCAATATCACCGTAGTTGTGTTTGGAAACGTTTGCGCAATTGCTTCCGAATCTCGATGTTAATTTCAGATGATCGAGGACATTGAAACGCGTCTGCTCTCCAGGAATCGCGTCTAGATTTAAGGTTGGCGCTAGTTTCACCGCCTGCAGATTACCAGAAGTGGCCTGGCTTCATAATTTATTTCTTGCTGGAAGCACTTATTCCGCCAAGTGAGTGCAGATTCAACAATCAGAAAACTTCTCGATTCCAATATTCCAGCAAGCACGATGTCCATTGACGACGATCTACAAGAGCCTCTCCTCGAGCGGGTGAGCGCCTCACCCGAGCCAGCGACTACCAAAGATGTATCGAAGAAACGAAAGCGCGGGGAAGTAGAGCAAGGTGCGAAAAAGGCTGCGAAAAAGGCAAAGAGCAAGAAGGCGAAAGCAATTGAGGAGGACGAGTTGGATCTTGAGGCGGGGATCAACGGGGCATTTTCGCATATGGACAGTCAATTGCTGGCAGACTATGCTGCACAACGGACGAGGAAGCACGAAAGTGATTTGTCGACAATAGAGCTCGAAGATAAATACCTACCAGGTACGGAGTTCTGGCACTCGGTGCAGGCTTGGTCTGATAACTCTTAGCAACTGCAATTGAAGATACGACATCTTGGTCAAAACCTAGGACCCTTGACAATTTACCCAGTTTCTTGGAGAAGTTCGCCGGAAATTCAACGAAACTTTGGTCAGCGTCGAAGAAGAATGGTGCCCCTCACACGATAATAGTTGCTGGAGCCGGGTTGAGAGCGGCGGAGATTGCGAGGTGAGCATTTATGGTGGTCTCATGAGGGCATTTCTAATATCCCTTCCAGGGAGATGCGGAAGTTCCAGACAAAGGATGCAACAGTTGCCAAGTTGTTTGCAAAGCACATCAAGATCCAAGATTCTATAAAGTTTTTGAAGTCTACAAGAACGGGTATTGCAGTTGGAACACCAACACGACTGAAGGATTTGATGGATGATGGTATGGTCTCTTCTCTTCTACGATACCTGGCTGTCACTGATTGTGTTACAGGTGCACTACAAGTAGATCGATTAGAGAGGATAGTGATTGATGCCTCACATATCGATGTGAAAAAGAGGGGAATACTTGAAATGAAGGAAACACAAGTCCCTTTGACTGTTTGGTTGCTCCAGAAAGAGTTCATGGAGAAGTATGCAGTCAAGGATGGAGGTATTCAATTGCTTTTCTACTAGAATTGAATTGAAGTTAATGGCTAAATATTTCGCTTCCGTATGGGACATGTGGTGTAGAGGCTCAGTTATATCGCATGGCAATGCTTGGGTGCCAGATTTCCGATCTAGCAGTCGCGGGCTGCAGCCACGCGGCATTGCCTTCCGATTCATTTTATTTTATTTCGGTCCATTGAAACGTAGCTGCTGTTCTTGTTTTGTAATGGAATAAGGAGCAAGAGCCTCCGAGACACCACTGGTGTTGCTTCCCGATCTTTATTCTGTTTCTCTTCCCTCAATCGAGTCCTTCTCTCACTAACACTTTCTCTCACAACTCTCGCCCATCTTTGATCTCAACAGAAGATTCCTTTCACTATACTTGCAAGTCTGTCGCTCATCGCTCTTGAACCTTTTTACTACCACACTCCTCTTTTCGATTCTCCACTCCATCGATTTTCCTCCACGTCCTTCTTTCGGCTCAACCGTCTCGGAGTTTGGCATACAGCATTACCATCAATCTGCGTTACAGAGCTTCTGTCGGGATGCGTAGACTCAAGCTCTTGCATTTGATGGCCATGCTAGAATGGACTGTGGGCGAGAACGATCTTTCGAAGCCAGGTATGCATACCATCCCATCCTGTGATACCGTGTTCAGTGCTCACTGGCCGTCCAGAATGTGCTTTAAGGTGCTGGGAGAACACGAAATATGTCAGCAAGTGCTTGGAGGATCATGCTTGTCTATGCAGTGACACAAATTACCAAAACGTTCGTTCTCCTACTGCTACTGCAGAGCCCAACATACTTTCACGATTACATTGCTAATCTCTACCTAGTCCGTCTTCCAATGCATGTACTCACAGTGCGACACTGCTCACTTCGGCTCTGCACTTCATCACGCCATCGCTCAATGCTTCGGCACGAGTAATGAAGTCTTCTTCGCCGTTCCACCGATTCCCAACCGTGATGCACTACGCCGTCGAGAAGAAGAATATGCTGCTGGGGAGAAACTAGCTGGATCTGGATCTGCCGTGGGATATCCAACAGAAAGTGCCACGTACCCTGTGCAAAGCGCCAATTTCCCGACAGACAGTGTCGGCGGTCCATACTCTCCAAGTCCCATGTCGACGTTGTTCCCTTTCTTCCCCCTCAACTCCGCCACTTCTCCGGCAGTCACATCCGCTACGCCGACTGATTCGGCCTATACTGCTGTGCCAGTGTCAACAACTGCTGCGGTACCGCAACTTTACACAGGGGCTGCCTCGTCCTCACCACAAACGCGCTCTCTTGCCATCATATTCGCAATGACGGTCACTTATATCCTTCTCTGAGTTATCTGCTCATCCGATCTCTACCACTCTTTTGGGCTTTACCCTCCCTGGGAACAGCAGAAAGGCTCAATTGAGCCAACTTTGGAGTCAATATTGACTTGGACATCATTCAGGGATGCTGGAATAGATGCCCCCTTCCTTGGCATGTTGGCGCAGGAGTGAAGCCCCGTGACTATCGGTACTTTTGTATTTCATTTTGTACTACTTGTCTTGTCCGTGTCGCTTTTGGGGGCGGGTCTGAACTTCATTAGTATGTCTAGGAGGATGTTTTTGGAACTTTGCAGCTTTACTTGAAGCTTATGTATCGGGCGCAACACCTAGTCGCTTAGACTAGATTAATGTTAAAAAGGTGATCAAAACCTGGCCTCCATTGGTTTTTCTGGGTTGATTTTGTCCATTCCTGATGGGGAGAGTTGGCTGAGTCCAGCCATTATTTCTATTACTCGGTCGTCACTTCCTCTTACGGTGATGTTGATTAAGCATTTGATGTCGCACCTGCCACGTTAGGCTTCATGGCCTTCTTCTACTGACTTTCACGGCCTCTCTCTTTCACTTCATCAATCATCATCATCATCATCAATTCAACATCATTACTCACAACAATACCGCTTCAGTGTCGCTCTACACACTCGACATTCGCTCTAACACTGCGCATCACATACACAGGATTGCAACACTCTTTGTCAATCACACGGTTAGCTTTTCCACCTTCATCAACAGTCAACGGGCCCTCGTAGCACAGAGCATACTCTAGTCGCTCTATTAGCATGGTCGAGCATCAGAGCTAGGCTATCTGGTCGGCCATTCAGGTCTCGCATCCTTTTACTCTACATTCGCATAAGACACTCTGTCAACGCCGCTTCAATATGTCAAACTCTCCCTTGCAGAGATTGAAGGAGATGTTCCAGAGACCAGGCTCATCCAGTCCAGTCGAAAGATCGGATAATAACGATACAGCTCTCGCAAGTGCCTTGACACCAGGGGAGCAAAATCATCAAGGACAGCCAACCACCCCGAATGATGTGGGAGATCTCCTCATAGGTACAACGAATGGGCACCCTGCGCGGCATAATACACAAACATTTGCCCAAGGGAACATCATTGAGTCCGCTGGGATTGCCACGACGACTGGAACATCTTCTGGTCCACTTGCGACTGGTGGCGATGAAGTATCTCCAGCAACGAATGGGAATTCTGTCGCAAACATCACGGCGCCAAACAACGCACTAAATAATGACGATGGGCTCAATCATACCAATCGCTTATTTCTGCGTCGCAGTCCTGCTGGATTTCACATCACGAATGTTCCAAGATTCATGCAATCGCCGTTGTGCCCGCCACCGGGACAGCTTCTATCCCAGTAAGTATCCCCACTTGTCAGCCATGCTGAAGACTGGTGTGCTCACGAAGTGCCAGACGAAAATATGTCGATGATCACAATACAGACCCTCTCCGTGCTGTCACTGGGTTCAATTTGTCTCGCGTAAACGATCGAATTTGCAAGGCTTGTTTCACCTGGTTTCGCGTGGGTGAGCATGTTTTTCAGAATCCTGATAACTTTAACGCTTTCCACCAACGACCACCTACGCCTCTTCAAACTCCAAAAGAAATGCTCCCATACATACAAATACAAATGGTAAGACTCACCGCCTTCATGATTGTGAGATAATATACTGATTTACTCAATGAAAGGATGGGTATTGTGGACCTGTCTGTCATAAGGTGATGAAGCGTGCTCGTTCGGATAAAAGAATCAGACAAATCTGCGAAGAAGCGAACACAGGTCATGGCTGTGGATGGAGAAGAATCCTTTTTCGCAGAAAGATCCCAGTTCCACCTGAGGGATTTGCGGTCCTGCCAGCAAATGAGGTTGATCAGCAAGCGGGTATTAAAATTGTGTTTCTGACCAAAGATAAGCACTGAATGTTGTTCAGCTGTTCAAAGGGTGCGTATCCGGGTAGTATGGATTCACCAATCTGAGATGAAACGTGGTGATTTGTTTGTGTTGGCAGCGGAGAAGGTGTATCCTCATAGAGGATAAGGGTGGCCTACAATGGCAGAGCGTACTTGCGCCAATAGCGATTTCAAACCAACGACACGTCATATTTCATACAGCGTCACTGTACAAATATCAAGAGAAGCACACTTTCTACATCCTGACCGGCTTTTGTGATCTTTGTCTTATTGGCTATATGCAGATCTCAGATTCTTCCCAAGGCCGTCAGCAATTGTGACAAGACCCATTGAAATTCACACTCATGGGATAACATCAGGGCAAATCCGCAGATCTTCTGAAAAGTTAGACGTATCAGATGCATGCGAGAAGCTGTGAAGCAAAGTAACTGAAGTGGGAAATTTGTGCAACAGCCAAGGGATGTAAAGAAGACGGTGGGGGATGCGCAATGAGATGGCTCTTGAATGCAAGTCTCGACCCCCAAATTTTCAGAAGAGATTTGACGGTGTTAGGTTTGTAAGAAGTTGTGGATAGCACTGACTCTATTTGCATCTCATTGTGCTCTCACATGGAAGTGCCGCGAAGAAGAAAAAGCAACGTTCACAGGATGATTCCAATGCTACGCAACCGAGTTCAACATGATGACAAACGACGATCGTTTGTAAAAGTAAACTCAAAATCATTCAAAACCGAACATCAGCAGTAAGCTGTGAAACGCCGACCCTCCTTTTATGGTACATTTCCCCTGGGTATCATGCTCGTCCGAAATGCAATCCTCAAAATTGGACGCCGATGTAAAAGAAACAAGATTAAGCTAATGCTCATACAAGAGACCAGCAAGCCACAGTGCTACATGCCAGCACTGAAAACTAGTACCTTGCGGGGTATAACTTTGTGAAGCATGATCTCGTACAGCTTACTTCCGTCTAAATTCTCACGACCAGACTGGCTGATCATCCAAAGCCAGAGGACCATCAGCATTCAACATATTCGTGAAGAAACTCGGCTGTTGGCTCCCCATAACCGGCTCGTCGTTGGTCGACAAGATACTATTGATATCCGTAAAGCTCTGCTTACCCTTTCCAGTCAAGCCCTGCACGCCAGTGTCCGTCATGTCACCCTCCCAGCCATTCTGCAAAATACGCTGGACATCCATCTCGCCGTAGCCGCCGCTAGGCATACTATTGGTGAGTCGACTGGGATCGACGTCGTTTATGAGCATTGGAATTGACATGTTGGAGTTCCAGTCGATGCCTTGCGCGTATGGTAGGGTCTCGGAAGTCTCGAGGGAGTGTTCGGGGTAAGGGTTGGTAGGTTCGGGAAAGGCGAAGAGGGTGGAGCGGGGATCTTCTTGTTGGGTGGAGATGATCTCTTGGATGCTGATGCCGGACGGTTGGTGGGTTGTCGTTGGGACGTGATGGTCCTTTTGCCAGGACTCGTCCGCTTTGCTGAGAGTCATGGCGCGAAGATCAAGGTCGGATGGTTGGTGATAACCGGTTGAATGATCGAATTTGCTACGGCTGTGGTCAGAGTTGTAGCTGGGCTCCTTCATCCAGGGTTCGTTAATTTTGTTCGAAGGCTGAGCTTGTAACGAGAGGTCTGCAGAAGATAAAATGCCGTTCAGTATATTTTGGCTGCTTCGAAAATCATGGTTCGTCTCCTTCGTGAAAGGCTCTATGGCTTTCAAGGTTCCTTGAGAATGCAGATCCGAGGACGAGTGATGCCTAGATAGAGGTTCCGCAATGCGTGGCTCTCCCGAATTCAGAGTTGAGGACTGTAGAGCAAGAGTCTCCTGAGCTGGTATGACCAAGGCTGATGATGGATGTCCACCTGATAATGCCTCATTGCTGCGTGGCTTCTCTAGGATTTTGCTTGTCGGTTGCCGCGGTGGAGTACCTTTCTCTTTACCTTTCAAAATGTTCCGATACCTGTCCCGGAGATCCGTAGAAGTTCTTTCCTGAAAACTAAATTGCGAATCACGACTGATCCGTGCCCATTGAGCGCCATAGATACTGTGAGCTCTAAGGATCTCACGGTCTTCTTCTTCAGTGAACAGTCTTCTCTCACGACGGTCTGATTTCTTGAACGGAGTCTCGATCCCGAGTTCAGTAAGGTCATCTAAGTTTTTCCGATGACCTCGAAACTTTGGTGATTTGCTGACGGTCTTTTCTTGGTCTGGAGCAGTAGGAGTAAGTGATCGGCGTTTCTTGATGACAATCAGTATCTCGTTCTGTCAGGCTTGGGACCATCGATAGATTCTGCAATTGGAGCGACTTTTCAGACTTACTAGGTCTTTCAGCACTCCACTGGGACAAACAGTCCGGAAACGGTCTTTCAGGTCACCAGCAGTTCTGTTCACAAAGGGATAACTCGGATCGTTCAGAACATCAGTCCAATTTCCGACGCCATGCTTATGAGCACCCTGTATCACCCATTCCGTCTCCTCCTTTCCCCATTTCCTTCTTTGTCTATTGACCTTCCTTTTCTTTTTACCCTCCTGCACAACTGGCTCATGCGTTTCAACGCTTGTCACAACAACCCCGACAGTTGGGTCATTCTGGGGCGCTGGTATTATTGTTGGCGGAAGACCAGTATTTAAGCTGTTCCTACCATTGCTATCATGAAAGGCGCCCGATTCGATCCGAGGGAACTTGTAGGGAACTGTAGCCGCAGGGATATCATGGAGTCCACTGATGATGGGAGGTACGATTTGCGTAGCAGTCTTTTGTTTCTTGGGCGGCTGCGGAAGCTGTACGAAATCGTCCTTCGCAGGTTCCGCGTTAGGTCTCTTCTTGGAGGAACTCCCGACTGTGGTGTCCGTATCCTTACCCAATATCTTCCGGAGCGACTGTGGTGAAGAGTCGCCCAGAGCTCGATTTGTATTGCTATTCCCATGTATTTGTTGAGTCCCACTGCTCTGGTGTACATTTTCCTGGCTGCTACTTGGCCCTGACACACCGTTGTTTTGTGAAGAGAACGAGCTCGCTGTGGACTGCTCATTGTGTTTGGATGTGTCGTTTCGGCGAGTTGTAACATCGTGATGACCGACAACTTCTCGCAGAGGAGGGAGCTGTCCCGAGCTCAAGGCAGAGGATTCAGTTATTTGGTCGTAAGTATCATCGTGAAATGATCTCGCGAGGAGAGCGGGCTCAATCGTATCGGAAGTCATGGTCGACAAGCCTGGTGGTGCAAGAGCAATGCATAGTGAAGAATATTGGGAGTGTCTGATCCCAACACAATGTATTCAAGTATATCTTCATTCGGATGGTAACAAGTACGATCGAACATATGATTCGTAACGACTTTTATGATTTTCGAAATTGTATGACGGCCATTTCCGAGAAAGTGAAGCTGGATTACTTGGAGAGGTTTGAACAGGACCTCACAAGTCGTGCCTGGAAAAACATCGGCCCGAGGAGGCTGGCGACTTGAACTTCATCAAATACGCCACTGGACCTCCAAAGTAAATAGTACTTTCAACAAGACCGAACTTTTTACGCTTCACATCATTCAAGATAAAGAAGTTTCATAGGAGAACCGGAAAATATGACTTCAATTCTCCCACCATTTCCACGCTTCGTGATGACTGTCCTCGAGCCAATCTCACTGTACAGTCCACCACACCTCCAGTCGGATGTGTACATTCTAATTTCTACATAGCATCGCGGGCTGTGCAGCGCCCTTTGTCTCCGCATCTTATTTCGTGTCTGAACAGATTCCAAACTCACCCAATGTCCCTCTTGATGCAAATACCAGCATGATTGCGTACCAGTAAGTTACCTTCTTACCAGGTATTGGTACTTTAGGACCTCCGCCTGGTATCTCTGCACGCTGGTGCAGTAATCGGGACTCCTGTCTCGCTTCTAGATATTCAGCTAATATGTATGTACCCAGGCTGGGTAACATCTATCTCCTACTGGCTATGGTTGGCATCGCTGTACTGTACACTACAACCGAAGCGGCCGTGGTCCGAAACTACGTGATTGCACTTTGGCTTGCTGATATCTCTCATGTGGGAATCACATGCTATGTCATGCCGTATGAGCAGCTTGTGGATGTGGCCAGTTGGAATGCTATGACTTGGGGGAATATTGGTGCCACTGTAAGCCTTCCTTGGACCTGAAGTTGTCTATCTGGCATCTCGTCCTGCAGCTAATTCATGTTCGTATAGATCTTCCTTTTCTCGGTCCGCACTGGCTATCTTCTCGGTCTTTTTGGCCCAGACCGGCAGGCAGTCGTGCCTTGGAAGAAGTTGCAGTAGAGGCGTAGCAGTTCGGCAGAAGAGATAGAGAACGAGGGGAGTAAGTTTCGGGAGGCTTGGGGGGGGGGGGGGGGGGGGCAAAGGTGCAAGGAAAGCCACAATTGCGTCTGCTGGCAGAACTACGTCCTAACTCAATTTCCCGCTCTGTAAACTGTTGTAGCACCACGACTGCCGTCGCCTCCTGAGGAGGTGGGGGATTAGAAACGAGAAATGGGGTAGCATTTTTGTTTACCACCGGAGTGCTCCTCCGCCCCTGTCAACAGCCGCTCATCCTTTTCGGGTGTTAGTCAGCATTGTTGACATACCAGTCGATTGAATTGGCTTTACGCGAGTGTCCGTCTCCTTTTCATATCAGAAGGCATCGATCAGTGAGTCAAAATTTGGGGGGGGGGAGCCTGAAAATTTCTTGCGTACTCCAATTGAATCAATTTATGGTACAGGCTTGAGCACGGTGTCATCGGTGCTGCCACCACAAGCGAAAAGTTCCTACGTCAGAGCCTTGTGACAGTATCTAGAACATACGAGTCGTAACCCCCACATTAGAGTTTTTACAAATCATGGACATTCGCTTATCAGTGGCAAGAAAACCATTATTCGACCGGACCTGACCTCCGACGATGACTTTGACCTACTTGACAGGTATGCAAATGCTTCCTGAAGTCCAATACGCCGCGGCTCTACGCTCATATGGACGTTATGAGATGAAACAAAAGAGGGTGTTGAACCAATTTCCAAGTTGGCGTGGCGAACCTTTCTCTAGCTAAGATCCTGGATTTTATCAGTCCAAGAACATTGACATGGATCTTATGTCATCGAGTAATTGAAAAGTATATAGGAGTGCATCCCCCTAAAGCAATTCCATGTCGTTTAAGAGGCAAAAACTCATTGAGCTTGATCTGAGAGAGATTCAAACCAAGTCCTTTAGACGGTATCCTGCACAAACATGGGAGAAACCCGCGCCATAGCCGTCATGGGCGCGACTGGTAAGTACCTCTTACAACTCGCACAAGTGAAGTAACATGAAGCTAACACAACTCAGGCCGTCAAGGCAGAGGCATAGTCGACGCGCTCACGTTCAACAAAGGCGATATCGAATACCAAGTTCGCCCACTAACGAGATCCCTTACAAGCAAGCTCGCTCGAAACTTCGAGCGCGACTACCCGCTGCTGACATTGACGAAATGGGACCCGAATGATCGAGAATCACTTCAGAAATGCTTCGAGGGATGTTACGGCGCGTTTGTCGATTCCGGATTCCTCTATGAGCCTGGGATGGAGCTTGATGGCTGGTTAAGCGCCGAGCTTCAGCTTGGTGATTTCATCCGGGAGGCTGCTGAGGTATGTTTCTCCCCAGGGCAACTGCCCCGAATCCAGGTTGTACATTGAATCTGACAGAGCATCAGCATGCACACCTAAAACATATAGTCTATCCCACCTTTCCATCCATCTCCAGAGCCAGCAACGGCGAGATCCAAATCCGGCATTTCGAGATCAAGCACCAAATCGCGCTCCAATTGCGTGGCAGCAAAGTCCCGAGCACTATTCTCTGTCCTGGTCCTTTTTACACGGATTTCCAAGACATGGGGTACGCTTCTTTCGACTCCGCTGCTGGTGTCGTAGTCTTCAGCACGCCAGCCCCGCCTCAAAAGCGCATGGGCTGGTCGGACCCTGGCCATGATATCGGGTGGTTTGCGCGTGCTGTGCTGGATGCTGGATATGAGGTGTTGAAGGACCTGGAGGAAGTGCCGGTTTGTGGACAGAATGTGAGCTATGAGGAGCTGGCGAGTAAGTTCAGTGCTGTGACGGGCATCAAGGCGGAGTATCGGCAGTGTGGCGTGGAGGAGTTTGGGGAGAGGGAGGGGACGCAGGGCGTTAAAGGGATGGAGGCTAAGGAGTTGGGCAGGTGGTTGGCTGTTGCGCCGGATGGGAAGACGTGTTATGGGACGATTGAGGTGGATGTTTTGGAACTGGTGGAGAGGAAGCTTGGTGTTAAGGCGCTGAGCTGGGAGAAGTTTTTGGAGAGGACGGGGTGGAGAGGTCCGAAGAAGGAGGGAGAGTACAGGCGATAGGGTTTGTGAATAGAAAGACTCTGCTTTTGCGGTCTTTTCAGCTGATGGAAGGCGCTCAACTTCGCAAAATCTGCGGCCTGTGAGAATCACGCCCAACATTAGAATACTCGAAAGAGAAGTGCTTGTATTCGTTCCTTCTTTTACTTCATGTGAGGTGGGAATAAGAAGGCAGTCGTGTAGATGTAATCTTACATCAGAGTGATGATTCGTCTTTGTAACTCGCGGGGTATATCAAAGCCAAGAGCATCGATTTCAGTGTTGACATCGCAGGTGATCTGCCCTCGGTTAAATTTCACGATCCAGCCAGAGGTAGAGGGTGGTGTGGTGCTCGGGCTCCTGCCTTGAGAAAAGGGGGCCACAGTCGTATTGGACGGAGGAGTGTTTTACTCCCTGGCTTATTCAAGACGAACCCCTTAACAACGCTTCTATTACGTAGTGACTAATCCATTCACGATTACCGAATCGTCAACCTTAAATCATGCTCGGCCAGAGAAGGCGTCGTGGATGTGAGGAGATTGTTGACATTTGACGGGCCCTCGCCTCGCTCTCGGCCGTCCCCTCTCCCCTGACAGTTCGTTATCGTTATCGGGCTGAAACATTTCCTAGCGCCCCTGGTTTGGATTTGCAAGGTTCTTTTCTTGGATTCAACTTGATGGAGCTTTCGAGGTTTGGTTCAAGCTGTGAGGGACAAAGGCAAGAGATGAATAAATCAAAAAGGTATTTGTAATAATCACCGACTTGAATATCACAAAGGCGGTTTTATCTCACTCTGTCCATATTTCCAGAATAGAATATCCCCTGTTAGTTCCCGTAGCTCAGAACCCAAACAAATATTGCCCGAGATGCTTCCTCATTGCACCCTCACACGGGCGGAACCCACCATTCGGGACAAGAGGCAAAGAAGAGAAACAAACGACCGGAACGAAACAAAGTCGACGCTCCAAGGGGAGCTTGTTGTTGGAGACGGGACTCCTTTTCCAAGAGCCCCTTTGGCGCGTCGCCGTCCAGCCACCACTTCCACTGCATGCCTGGTTCTTGTAGAGGGCATCCAGTTAGAGCCATACAACTACTTCACTCTCTGACTCTCTCCATCAAATCAAATCCCCTTTGACTGTTGCACTCCCTCCCTCATCACTCCAGTCTGGATACTGTCTTGATCCCTTACCATACAAAAACACACCACACCATACGCTGTGTGACCAGATCCGTGCCTCTCTTCTTACGTTGTTACTGTCAGCGCTGTTGGTCGGTATTCAAACGAGTGGTCGCCATCAACGCATCATCGGATTGTAACTAAAGCTCATTCGACCCCTTTGCGCCTACGTATACTTTACTTTACTTAACCTTGCTTGCATTGCATTGCCTTGCCTTGCCTTGCCTCGCAGACGCCCACCCACCGAGGAACTGCTCTCACTTGCTGCAAATAACCTTCCAATCTCTGCCATCAATCATACTTCCGTATCCTCGCCGGCGACCAAGCGAACGACCGCACGAAGAACACCCATCGAATCAGCCTCTTCGACGAGTCGCAGGCACATCCCAAACAGCCAGTCTGCAAGAAACATAAGCGCCTGATCCGGGGCCAACGTATCCCAGCACGCAGTCCCTCCCAAGCTTCCTCGGGTGTTCCACACATACGGGCCAGGCGTGGTTGTTACAGATCTGCATCAAGTGCATCAAGTGCATCGTCCGTCTAAGTGTCGCTTGATACTCGTTAGGTTAGGAGTCAGTACGCCGACGGAGCGCAGCGGCAGAGCAGAGCACAGCAGAGCTTCGAGAGGTTGATCTTGACGGGACCGGGACCAGACCGCGCTGGCTGGCTGCAGGTGCTTTGGCCTCTCACACTACACTTCCTTCACACTACACTACACTTGACTTGACACTACCAGCAAGCAGTACTACCACTCACTCTTCTCTCTCTCTGACGCTTGATTCCGACTTCATTCTTGCACGATAATCCTGACAACTGCCAACCCTCCCCGATCCTATCTTGTCCTATCCTATCTATTCTGCCAGCCTACCTACAGTACCCTGCCCTGCCCTGCTTGCCGACGGACTTCACCTTTCCAAGCTTCTCTCCGCCACTTCTGCCTGTTCACCCTTCAACCCCTTCCCTTCCCTTCCCTCCCATCTCCTGCATCTGCAAACCAAAACGAAAACCAAACCAAATTCAGCACCACGAGCTCGAGCCAGGCTCCTCGAAGTCGAACATACGCGTCGCCAGATCAAGTTTCTTGCATAAACTTCGAAACCCAGGAGCTTGGATCTTGATTATACAATCCACACCTTCAATACCCTACACCGCACCGCACCGCACTGCACTGCACTGCATTGCACAATCACAGACAGCAAACCTAGTTGATCCGTACTTGAAGGTACGTTCACAATAGCCTTGCCTCACATTTCCTCACCTCACTTCATGAACCCACACGCCCAGACGTTGCGGGAGGGCCAGCTTCCGTTGTGTCAAAAGGATCTGACCTTTATGCAGTCGCAGTCCCCTCTCATCAACAAACACCCTCGAGAATCCTAAGTGCACTCACTACCGACTTCTGCGTCCTTTCATCAAACCTTTCACATATCAAACATGGCGGCTCCAGGAACACAATCGCTCAAGGTTAGACTTTCCTATCTGCGCCACCATCTTACCTACCTAGGCATCCCGAGGCTGACCTGATATTCCTCTCTTCCAGTGTGTCGTTACCGGTGATGGTGCTGTTGGCAAGGTGTGTACATCCTGTCCTCGAAACATATCTGTAGATACTAACGCGCTCGAAGACATGTCTGCTCATCTCCTATACCACCAATGCCTTCCCCGGCGAGTACATTCCCACGGTGTAGGTACAAAGGAAGCTCCAGGATAGAATGGCGCTGATCATATCAGGTTCGATAACTATTCAGCCAGTGTGATGGTAGATGGCAAACCGATTAGCTTAGGACTGTGGGATACTGCTGGACAAGAAGATTATGATCGACTCCGACCACTGTCATATCCCCAAACCGATGTCTTCCTCATCTGCTTCTCGATCGTCTCTCCGCCATCATTCGACAACGTTCGCGCAAAGGTTCGCAGATACTTGGAGCCTGGAAAGCGCACTTGCTAATTGAAAAACAGTGGTTCCCCGAAATCGATCACCACGCCCCATCCGTCCCCATCATCCTCGTTGGTACAAAGCTTGACTTGAGAGAGGATCCCGCGACACTAGAGAGCTTGAGACAGAAGCGTATGGAGCCAGTTTCGTATGACCAGGCATTGATCGTCGCAAAGGAGATTCGGGCCCACAAGTACTTGGAGTGCTCTGCTTTGACGCAAAGAAATTTGAAGAGTGTTTTTGATGAAGCTATCCGGTACGTTGAAATACTTTTGCATAGTAGGATACTGAGCCCCAGTGGTTCATGCACTGGCGGGGTGCTTAAGCTTTTGCATTTCTCGAATTTCTTTGTTTTTGACTTTCACATGCTTCGAATCACAAGTTAACATTTTCATGATAGGGCCGTCCTAAGTCCCCGACCCCAGCCAACCAAGAAGTCAAAGTCAAAGTGCACAATTCTATAGAGGATCTCTAATTACTTTCAACGACGACATGTGGGACACAACGATTTGCCAACAAGCTATCTGGATCAATGTTCCCTTTTCGAGACGAGATTGAGAAAACCTAAAAGCTGTCGATTTTCCTTTTCTCTTTTATCCTTTAGAGAGGGGAAGCACAAAGCCTTTTTTCATATGGAAAACTTGGTACTTGGCGGGAGCGAAAGCAACTCTTATGACTCCACATAAGTTCAGTCTTTCTTGAGTTTCTCAGCGGGCATATTTTCTCCTCTTTTTGTGTTTCTCATTGAGGAGTAGTCGGCTTGTTTTTTCTTCGCTGCGGGTAATCTATCAACTGCGTCTGCGTTTTTCTTTCGGCTATTCTTCAGACGAGAGAGAAATACAGACGAAAGCTAGGCAATATATGGAGAAGAACTGGGATGGGATGAGAATGGTCGATACTGCTTTCATCTTGCATTGGAGACTATAGGATGGGAGTTATGCTAGGATGGAATAGAGAGTGATGTGGTGTGACACCAGATGTTGAGTGCGGTGGAATGAACGGAGTGCGAGCATGGATGGACAGACGGATGGATATGACACGATTGATTGATTGACTGATTGATACCTTTGACTTTTAAGCAAACAAACGCCAAAGAATGCATGCCTCACCATCCTGTTCCTGTAGATAATGGAATACCTTTTCTCTCTTGTTGTCCAGATTGTATGCTTGCTTGACTTGTGATACAGAAAAGGGGAAAAGGGGGCAAGAGAAGAGGGAGAGGGCGTTGGGAAAATAAATAACTTGAGTATTCCTCTGCTATTTCTATTGCTATTGTGTATTTCTATCTTTCCACAGAGCACAAATCCAAGTTCCGGCCTCCTTAGATAGGGAGGGCGAATTTCTGCTCTGTGAACGCTGTCAAACTCCCCTCCATTTCATCATCATTCTTTGCCACCTACCTACCAGCTCGCCATTACTCAACAGGTCTTATTTATTCTTTCATCCGTCGCGTCGTCCATTCCAACTAAAATGTGCAGTACTCATTGAAATTAGTATCCAAGGCTTACCGTCTCTGGAAGCTCGCTGTGCTGGTATGGTAGATGTGAAATAGCATACGCATATATATATAGTACCCATTACTCTTGATCTTGATCTTGCTCTCTCATCTTCTTCCTCTTCTCTCTTCCCTGAGCAGGTAAGAGAGCGACGGTTTATCAGTTTGCTATGCCTATTATATCTCGTGTTAATTAGCAGGGCACAGAGGCATTGTCGAGTACAGTATTGGTAAAGCTTCCTCCGTTTCTGGAGAAGCAAGTCACAAGAAAGCAAGCATTTCCATAGCGGTAATGCAATGAGTACTCTTTTCAAGCCAGGTTCTGGGGATCCTAATTCACAAATATCACTCGTGGTTTCAGGAAATCTCAGCAATGTCAGTAAGATCAGACTGTAAATAAGTACCAACTCAAGCTGAATGTCCAATTCAATGAATAGAGGAACAGCTGGAGTCAGCCAATTCCCTGAAGATGTGAAGTTTGAATGTTTTAGTATTCTAGATTGCTAGTAAGTATGTACAAACATATCAAAGACAAGCAAGGCAAATGCAGATCCACCCTCACACCCGCAAGCTAAATGCGCCGTATTCTCGACTCCGTCCTGGAATGGAGTACCGTGTGAGCCAAACGCCGTGGCTGAAAACTCATAATGCATTTGGTGCCATTTTCGGCTTGCTTCTTCGAATATGCTCCGTGGGCATGGTCCTACTAGATTCCGCATCTACCGCCTTCGTATCTGTCAACTTCGCAACCCTCAGCATTACCAGCCCGGTCTAATCCATTTACACATCAGCCTCATCATCATCGAGCCCAACATACCTCAAACCCAGAGTCCTCAACCTCGCCTGCCTAGCAGCGCGACTCCTTCTCGGCCTGGGCGTCTCATCATAGTACGCAGGATCATACTCCAGTCTCTGATTGACCCTCAACCCCATCTTCGGCTCCGCCTCATCGTCCTCGGCACCATCATTCCACGAATGCACCGTACAAGTGCCGTTGTGCATACCGTAGCCATTCCAGGCGGATGCAACGATCATAGGAGCATTAGGATGCCATGAGGCATCACGCACACAAGTCCGCCAGGGAATAGAGCCGTCTTCGTCATCTTCGTCATCGTCCCAGATACGGCCGCTCCAGCGAGGTCGGCTATCTTTCGTAGCAGCTCTGACGTCGATTGTGCCTGCTAATGTAGCATCCAAGTTATAGATGTAGACTTTGCCGTCTTCGCTGCCAGTATACACGTATCTCGAGTTCGTGCTCGCGGGCGGCGAGAAATGGCAGCGGATGAGTGTACGTAGTACTTTGTGGCCGCGGAACGTGACGACCGAGTTATCGTGTTCGTCGCGATACCAGTCGTCGTTGTCATAATTTCCCCAGCGGTAGTCGAAGCGCTCTTCTCGTGCTACGCGCCGTGTGGGTTGGATTCGGTCGAAGTCGCCGGAAGGCATGACCATGCGGAGATCCCAGAGCTTCATGCTTTGGTCTTTGCCATTGCTAAGGATGTAGCCTGTGAATGTTAGCTTTCGGACTTTGAGTGAGTGCGAGGAGAGAACATACGGCCGTCTCCTTTACTGTCGATGTATGTCAGACCCTCAATATGCCCGATGAATGCTCCAGCTGCTCGGTTATCTCCCATACTTCGTGTATCCCATACTTTCAGCGTGGTATCGTCAGAGCCGGAGTATAGGAGATGTGGTGAGGACTTGTCTGCGAAACAGACTGCGTTGACATCGTCCGTGTGGCCGAATATCCTATGCTTGACCCTCCGCGCCTCGATATCGTAGACCACAATTGCACCTCCCGTTGTACCAGCGACCAGATCTCTTCCATCGCCAGAGTACCGAATAGACCAGATTCCGAATCCGCGACGTCTCACATGGAAACCGTGGACTTGAGGTAGTCCGGCCTGTTCTCCTGCAAGATCTAAAACATAGGGATCTCCCGTATCATTCGGATCTGTCGGGGCAAGGCAGACCTGACTGACAATCGATGTGTATGCCAGATACTTGTTGTCTGGGCTGAGCGAAGCATCTGTAAGAGTCCATTGTCCGAACGGGTAGTTCACGGTCTTGTAGTATCGCCACTTGTATGGATTCGAAGTGTCGTACATTCGGACTCGATAATCTTTGTTGGCGGAGAAGAAAAAGTTTCCATCATCTGAGAACTGGCCAGAGTAAACGGGGTCGTCGTAGTGGATGATCATATCGGCATTCGAGGCAGGTATCATTCCCTACTCAAAAATTAGTAATATGCCAATGAGGACGTCTGTCAGCCGTACCTGTGCCATGAGTCTATGGTTGAGCTTTTGTTTCGCAGGACTTTCAATAGCCAGTTCTCTGTCCAATATTCTCATTGCAAGCTTCTTCTTCTTTCCAATACTACCTCTATCATTTGAGGTCACGGTGTAAGCCTCACTAGATCCAAAAACGCCCGAATTCATCAACTCTGTTCCCTCATCGGAAGGTACCTTTGGAAATCGGTTCGGGTCTGGTTTGCGGCGTCTGTATCTTCTCCACCTGGGAGCGAAGTCCTCCTCCTCCTGATAATCGCCATCATCCTCGTCGGAGTCATCATCGTAAGCTCCGGCTCCAAGGCGGATGAGTCTTTCGACGCCCGAGTTCTGTATGAGTTGCAAAAGTCGCCTTTGGCCGATGACTGTGAATCCCAATATGAGCAGCAGGTTCTGAAGAAAGTTGAAGATGTAGATATATGGCTCACTGAATTGGGTATGTTCGGCTGCGGTACCATCGTCGGCGTCCTCCTGGATCTCTACCTGGATATCTGAACGAATGTCTTAGCTGCGAAGCTCCCCATAGAGAGGCAAACTCACTACCATCTTCCTCTCCCAGAACGGGTGCCGCTGCAGGCCCCGCATTTAGGGCCTCTGCAAGTAAACTCTCGATGAAAGCATTGTTGGCAAGGTCATCTACCTCTTCCTCCCCAGCACCTTCTTGGTAATCCATATCTCTTGCGTTACTTTGTTCTTGTGAGGAACTCGAAGACAGTGCAAGGAATTAATAAGAATATGTAGATGAAGTTGGAGTATAGCAACAGAGCTACTGGTCAATTCGCAGATGCGTTAGGCTCTGGAGGGGATTGGGGGTCTTCTCTGTAGAAGATTGTTTAATGTCGAAGTTGTGAATAGTGGGCATGGAGATGGAGTTGTGGATGATGCTATGATCAGATAGTAATCAGATAAGTTAGGCGAAGGAGATAAGGTCGGTGATAACCCCCGCATTTGCAGCCACTAATTTCCAGCCACATTGAGGCGGCGCGGCGACTACTCGAAAGCATCAAAACCAAAACTGCTTCTCATCGGCAACATTCATGTTCGTGAAGTATCGACGTGAAATCTGCCAACAAGGAGACTCTTCAACAGATTTTAAACCTGAGACAGTCCAGTCATGCTCCTCATGACTATCTGCCTTCCTTCTACGTATCCCGAGGCACCTCGCCACTCACTGCCTTGATAATACTCGTACTGGCCTGCTACTCGGACTTTCTCTGAAGAGCGAGACAGCCGATGCCACTACACTCAAGATATAGTGCTGATGCCAATGATCAGGAGAATCAAGAGCTATCTAGATACTGATGCAGCTTATCAAGGTGGTGCTGATGGCTAGTCGCCTCATGTCCCGAGTCTCACGTACGCGTTTTCATTTTGCGAATATTCAAACATCATTGACAGCTCCGGCGACATCTCGTGAAGACTAGAGTGGTGAATTAATATACCTGTCCTTATACTTCCAGTGGAAATTGACACTGTATCCTGTTGATTATGTCTCTTCTTTTCTGTGCCGGTATTCCGTCGTTGCCTTCTCAAGATCCACTGAGCATCAGCGATGCTTATTTCTCTGTCGCTAATTGCCAATCGATAGCCTATGCGAAACGGCCCTATTCTCAATAAACAGCACGAATGCCGCAACCTCAATGGCTAAAAGTAAACCTGGCATGTTTATCGGTCTGACGAAGCCGCGTGTGAGATAGGCAAGAGTTCTGCTCTATGCGGCGTGGACGTAGTGTCTGACGTGAGACAAGCAAAATAAATAAACATTTGGTTCTTATTAAAGCCCAGTAGGCTCCAAGTATTTTTTAGCAACCGAAAAACAAGCTTTCTACAAATTCAACATCCATATCCTCAAAGAATCAGAAGACCTTCGCTCATCATGGGCGATGCAAGGACTGGAGTCGCGGCCGTCGAATCAGACCTCCACAGTTTCCTTGTCAATAACCCCGAGGTCGAGTTCTTTCGCTTTCAATGGGTGGACTACTCCGGCGTTGTTATGGTACGGGTTCTGACCAAGTCTTTCATCCTCAGCCTTGATCAGAAAGGTCAAAAGCTTAGCACTCCAAGTCCAATTCTCACGGCATGCCTGATAGACGGGACTCTGCTGGTCGAGGATATTCAGTCTGGCATTGATCAGATGTGGCCAGACTGGTCGAGCATCAGAGTCAATTCTTACCATCCGAACACTGCCTCAGTGATGTGCTTTGTCGAGGAAGGAGAGCAGGAGGAAGGAAAGGCATTCCGGAGATGTCCTCGAAGCCGTCTTCGCGAGATCACGCAGATCGGAAAGACAAAACACGACATCGATCTCCTCGTTGGCATGGAGCTCGAATTCTTCATCATTGAAGAAGAAAATGGAGTTGCGAAACCTATTAAGACAGTCCCCCATGTGTATTCCGCAGCTAGCCTAAGGAACAAGTACATTCCTATCCTTGAGGAGATCGTGCAAGCCTTCCAGAAAGCCGGGATCATTGTCCGACAATTCCACTCTGAGGGCGACTCAGGCTGCTATGAGATCTCCACAGAACCTCTTCCTCCGCTGCAGTCAGCCGATGCTTTGTACTTCTGTCACGAGACCATCCGAGGCATTTGCGCTCAACATGGGCTTCGTGCCACAATGTTCCCCAAACCTTTCGAGAAACACTCCATTGTCGGGTCACACTACCACTTGTCGATCTCACAAACGGATAAGGAGGACTCTTTCCTGGCTGGCATGCTAGCCAGTTGGCGAGCATTGGCCGCTTTCTACCAGCCCAACTACGATAGCAACGCTCGTGTCCGAGCTGGTGAGCGAATTACCTGGGGTGTGGAGAACAAGACCGCATCCATCAGGAAGATCCGCTCCGGCCACTGGGAGCTCAGAGGACCGGATGCAACAGCAAACGTCTACCTAGCACTGATGGCGATCATCACAGCTGGTCTGACAGCCGTTGATAATGGGAAGGAATTGAAGATGAAGAATGCCACGAAAATCATGTTTGCGGCTCCTTTGGAGGACAAGGAGGCTGAGGAGATGGGAGTCGTGGATCGTCAGCCGAGGAGTCTGAAAGAGGCAATTGAGAGCTTGAAAGCTGATGAGGTTTTGAAGGAGGCAATCGGGCCGGAGGTTGTTGAGAAATATCTTAATGTGAAGACGAAGGAGGAGGCGAAGATGGGTCAGATGGTTCAGTCAGAGAGGAGGACGCTTGGTATGACTTTGTTCTAGGTTCTCTTCCAAATTTGTGGTTCTTGAGAAGTGGTAATGGAGTTGTTTGATTCGTGTTTTAGATAGACCTGGTTAAGCGAGCAAGAGCAACACTGGAAGTACATTGGTTCTTCTATATCTCTTTGTAGGTCCTCTGGAGCCAAGACAAGCCTAGATCTGAGTAAAAGCCGTTGGAACATCCTCTTGGTTATCATATCTTGGGGGGCATTAGATGCAGCACGATGCTGCGTCCAGGGGTAGCTTCCAAAAGGCAATATGAATGACGGCAGACTGATATATGATGACCAGATAAGTTTGGACGACAAATCATTTCCGAGTTAAATGGACGGTCCGTCCACGGCTGTGTAATAAATGTACGTCGAGTGACTTGATTTCATGGGGTGCTCTCATGCATCTCTGACAACAGACGCATATGTCCGAAGATCTATAGCGCTTACTCGGCGTAGTGTTATCGCGATATTATGCATGCTACCCAACTACCCTTTCCGTTAGGTGATGATCTCGCCTGTTAGATTTAAGGTCTTTTTGCGGAGTTCGGTGTCGGTGTTATCACCAGCGTCTTATTTTACATCATACAAAAGATCATCGCACACTATGAGCTTGCTAAAATGCTGAATCGACGAATTTGGAGAACATGCGATGACGATCTTGAAAGTGATTCTAATTGTGCTTGTCGGTGCGTCCGGGGAGTGAAAGGAACACCACTTCTCTATATTTACATATATGTCCATAAAGTTCGTGAAACAATTCAGTAATATCCATAACAGTAAAATTTCAAGTCTTTCGATCACAAAGGAACTCAAATTACCTTCAGAACTTGCTTGATCCTGCAAACATGTCAAGACTTGACGTCCATCACCATTTCTACCCAGAAGTCTTCACAAGAGGTATGTTTGAGCCAGTCAAGTGATAAAAAAAAATCTGAGACTACTTCAGCACTTGAGAGAGCTGGAGGAGACCCATCAGGGTGGTCCATTCCCCCATGGACTCTCGAGGCAGACCAACAGCTCGCCAGAGACATCGGGGTCAAAACCGCCATTCTGTCAGTCACCACTCCGGGACCATGTATCGAAAAAGATCCCAAAGCTGCCGCCAAACTAGCGCGTGCTGTCAATGAAGCAGGAGCTGCCATCCGCGATCAGTATCCATCGTCCTACGGTTTTTTTGTGCTTCACTTCCCAGTCTTTTGCACCAGGAGGAAGCTCTTGAAGAACTCGCTTATGCTTTTGATCATCTGAATGCGGATGGTGCGATTCTTTTTACACGATATGGAGAAGATAATCATTATTTTGGACATCCTGAATTCCGCACCATTTGGGCAGAGTTGAATAAGCGAAGGGCTGTTGTGTTTGTCCACCCGACCCATGCCGTGGACATTCACCTTGTCAATAGCCATCTTCCTCGTAAGTGGCAGAGATACTAGAGGTTCATTAAGCTCCTTATTTTGATGTCATTCAGATGGCCGCTCCAGAAGCATGTCTCTGTTCTATCACAATATACTAGATGCAGGGCTAACTTTTCGTGCCTTATCTAGAGCCAATGTTTGATTACCCGCATGAAACAGGTCGCACAGCGATAGACATGATACTTTCCAATACCATGCACCTCGTCAAGGATTGTAAAATCATCCTCTCACACGCCGGTAGCACGCTACCGTATCTTATCGACCGTGTCGCGGGGATGATACCGCATACGCAATTTACAACAAACAAATCCACGACAGGAATCACTGAAGATGCCAAGCAGCTCTATTTCGAAACTGCACTGTCCTCCAGCCAGCTGGTACTGGATCATTTGCTAGGCTTTGCCAAGGATGGACATGTATTATTTGGCAGCGACTTTCCGAATGCTCCAACTGACGGCATTGAGTATTTTACGAGGAACTTGGATGATCATGTTTCCGAGACTGGGAAACAAGTGAGGGTTTTGTATTAAATAAAATGTGCATTGAATTGTGGGATGAAGAAGAACAAGAGAACAAGTTACCAGAGAGCAGAATAATTTATCAATTATTTCTTCTTTTTAAAGCCGAGTCCCAGTCTTTGCCGTCGTCAGTTTCTAAGTGGACTGATCTGTTTACTCCACGGGTGACTGATTGGTCAACCAACATCGCATACTCTGCAGCTTTATCTTGGCGTCCACCTGTTCTCAATGCAATGGAAACTCTACCAACGGAGAGTGAATCCCTTGGGATGTATGTAAATTTCACGAAGGACAATTTCCGGTGATTAACGATGGAAAATAAACTTTTCGTCCAAATGTCAGGAGCTCCAGGTGCCGGGAAATCCACGATCGCGAACTTACTGGCAGTTTCTATCCAAGCTGATGTCGTGGACCATGACCTCATCAAATCGCAAATTCTTGACGATGGAATGCCTTTCAACGAAACTTCAAAACGGACTTATGCTTTGCAGTGGACTGCAGCTGAAAGTATCATGAAGCGAGGGAAGTCGGTCATCGTGGATAGTACCTGCAACTTCAGGGAAACACTTGACACGGGAGCTGCGCTGGCTGAGCGGTATGGTTATCTCTATAAGTATGTCGAGTGCAGCGTCGATGACATTGATCTTCTGGATAAGAGGTTACATCAGAGAGTACCGATGAGGAGCCAGCGCAGAGGTGTCGACGAACCTGCCCTCGATGCCCCTCCTCCAAGTCAAGGCTGTCGTGCGCAGTACCAGCATTGTAAGTTTGTCCTCGAAAATTCGTGATGTGTCTTGTTCTTGGGGCCATAGGTTTACTTTCCTTAACAGCTGGGCAACGACTGATTGTTTTCCTAGGGATGCAGAACCCATTTCGTCCAGCTACGGGCGCCATTATCGTGGACTCGTCCCAGAGCCCACATGAGTGCGTGGAAAATATCTTGAAATGTATCATCCACGATGGAACAGAAAATGCAAAAGCAGCGCTTGCATAACGGGACTTATTTGAAATCGACCATTAATCTCTCGTCATGTCCTAGATTCAGGATACTTCTCAGCTATGCGACGATATCAAAAGCTGTGAGGGAAGATACCTCGAAGAGCCTTTCAGCTATTCTTTGCAAAGAGGAATTCTTCTTCAATGACCTGCATCCTAATGCATTTATTTTAGTGGCTTTCTGCAAAGGAGCCCAACGCGGATGGAAAAGAGCAATGTGGTCGTAGCCAGTCATAGGAGAAAGCCTTGCAACCATCGCCATGCTCCCACGAATCACACCACCGATCTGGAATGTCAAGAGAGAGGAGCAAAACTGATCCTGATGCGATGTGAATATCCATTGAGCGGAGCGCCATAACTGGATTGTGTTTGGGAACCAAAATAGCCATGAGCGTAAGGATGTCAATGGAACAAGATTAGTGTGTTCTGAATCCTAGCACGCCAGAAAACTTGGTGCTATCATCATAGGAAGAGTGACTGTCGTGCAGGTGACGGGCGAATATATCAAGATGCTGTCTTGAGTTCAGAAACCCCAAAAATGATATCAGCAGTGACAAGCCAAAAATTGCTTTTGGATCTTCCAGATCCTGTGAAGTTTGGGGTTTTGCATTTGTGCTGTGACCTATAATTTAGCGGGCTCAAGCGTGGACGCTCGCTGAATCTAACGAGTCCGGGGCTTGAAATTTCCTGGTTGAGGACCGGATTCATAAGTCAACCCGGTCGGTGGAGAGATTTTTTTCGAGTTGCCAAAAGCCAAAAAGAGACATACATTGCAAGTAATGGTCTCGGGCTCACAACCAAGACTGTGCTGGAATTCGTAAGCCTCAGTTAGTTGTTACGGAACGTGACGACTGTCAAAGCTTTACACACTTCGATCGAGCCTTTGTATCGTCCAAACGCCGGAAGAAATTTAAGTTGAAGTCCAAATCACCCGAGTTAATCGGAGTGTAGAGTCCGGGGACTCCGCAGTGTCGACATTCTCGCCCCCGCGGTTTCTTCGCTTCACTTTTGGCACTGGCACGATCAGTACCAAAGCCATACGAAAGCACCTGCCTAGCTGGACGGTAAATTTTCAGTCAAGGCTTACGCTACCAGATCCTGGCAGACCAGTCCATCAAGCTGCGTGGAAAAACAAAGTTATCCATTATTCCATGCAATCTGTACCTGCGGCAGTAGAGTGGTGGATGTCAAAACAACCAATTGTGCTTCAATTGTGCTTCTGCTGCGATGCCACAATACAGTACCGAGAAGGCTTGTCTTGCTGCAGAGTCTAACTGATTACACGTACATCCTTGAATGGTAATGATATAAATGAAGGAGAGGGAAATTAAGGTTCTCCATGCAGCCATTTCCATGGATAGGGCACATGGCGAAAATAGAACCAGGGCAGTCCCTGAAAGTCGACACCGAGAGTGGAAAATTTATATGAGCTGCAATTCTATTTGAGCTTCAGCAGAGCTCTACAGATTATTCTAATATTAAAACATAAAGGGATTCGAAATTTATCCCCGGGCTTTGCTTCAAGATTGCTGGACAGTAACATGCTTGACTCCTTTGTTTACTTGCCTCGGTTCCAGTCCGTGGGTTAGGAAATCTGGCGTTGAACCACCAACCTTTGTATGGACTTCAGACCTAGATTTATTGCCGATCTTTGAATCCGAAACAATAAAGTAAGACCAGTACCATCAGGTCGACCTGATGTCTACTACATTCCCGATTTTGGGACATCAATCTCTTGTGCTTGCATGTGAGCATCGGACAATAGTTCCGAAACGTACCGCCATGCTGGGAATGATCGGGCTGTTTGATAGCCCGGCGTTGCGCAATGAGAGGATTGAAATGAGATTAGTTTTGTCAAAGTGCCTCGAATGTATGACACCTCTAAGACAGTGGTACGATCTCGTACACCCTCAGACACCATGGCAAAGTTGCGGGTACTGAGTGACCCTTGATCGAACAAGTAGACAACAAACAGAGGCTAAGTAGCCCCTGGACTTCTAAGGCTTTGATGTATCAAATCTTTAGACTGCAAGTATTTTCTCCATATACATATGCGACTTTGGCGTCTTGTCGTCCGCAGCCTGTGGTCTGTTCCAAGCATGAGGCTGATGTTCTGTTTCTCGGCACCAAGCCTGCTGAAGCTTCTGACTCAGGGGTTCAGCGGCTAGGACACCTATCAATCCTCGGTCTCCAAGAAACCAAGCCAGCCACGCAACGAACAAGCACCATGCCAAGGGCAAAGAAGCGAAATGTTCGTAAGATCCACTATCAAAAGCGGTGAGAGTTCATTGAAACAAACGTTGAATGGGTCAGGCTTCAGGAATTTGTGCCTAGATTATTCCGTGTAAAACGCCATCTCATCGTTCCAGATACCATCCGTCTCATTTCACGGTCCAGTGGAACCAAACTTCTGTCCAGAATTCGGGGTCCTGGGGGTTCTCCAGATGCTCCAGAATAACAAAATATTGGGTCGCCAAGCTCAGGATTGGTGCATAATTCGAGTATTGGGGCCGTCGTTTGCGCCTCCCAATTGTGGTCTCATTCTCGAGCTCTGATTTGCGGAAGAACTATCTCCAAAGTTCCGTCATGAGTTCTCCACAACACCACACGCCACATCAGCCAACGACGCGACGAGCTTCCCAGATTCCTTGCGAGCTCTCCGCGCTGTTTGTCTTAGTGGATCCGGGGGTGCGGTATCCTAGCTGCTCAGCAAGTCTGGATTGGTTGCTTGCAATGTTATCTCGGCCAAGGGCAAGGGAAGCTACCCCGGTCGACTCTGTTGAAAGTTGGGGTATTGCACATGGAGGTTGCTCTCCCGTTTTTAGATAAAGAGGACTGTTTCCCCCAAGCTTTTTACTTCTCTCTCCTCATCGGACTCGAGATCCTGCAGTGAGAGACCACAGCCTGTCTTCTCCTCGCCTCCAGTCATCAAATCCGCAGCTCATTCGGAAGGGTCGAAGACTCTGAAGCAGTCAAGATGGTTCACAAGACGAGAATTTACAACTGGTATGCGGCGTTGGTTGCTGCAGGATGTATGGTGTTGTATGGTATGTACATACAGAAGAAGATGAGTTTCGTGAGCGAATTATCTGACTTTGCATTTCTAGGTTACGATGCAGCAGTGTTCAACGCTGTCCAAGCTAACAAACTTTGGCTTTCTTGGATGAATTTCGATGTCAAGAGTCCAGTAAGAATAATTCTTGATACTTGCCTGGATGCGGACTTACAATTTCTATCTAGGATTCCAACTTACTTGGTCTGATCAACACCTCATACTCGATCGGAGCAATTGTGTCTGGTTGGTTTCTTGCTGGTCCTCTTGCCGATTGGCTCGGCCGTAGAGCAGGAATGGGTATTGGATGCTTCATCACCGTCATCGCTACCATCATCCAAACATTCACACCTCACCACAAGCTCGGTGTCTTTATCTTTGGCCGAGTCTTGATCGGTATTGGCCAAGGTATTGCTCTCACCGCAGGACCCGTTTACATCGGAGAAATTACACCTCCTGAGATCCGTGGCAAAGTCATGTCCTTCTGGCAGCTCTTCTACTCAGTCGGTTCCTTCATTGCCTACTGGGTCAACTATGCCTGCGGAAAGCATAAGGTATCTCTTGGAGAGTGGAGCTGGAAGATGGTTGTTATCTTCCAGATGCTCGTTCCCATTATCATTATCTGTCAACTCCCATTCATGCCAGAAACTCCTCGGTAAGCTTTCTCGTTCCAACACCTTTGTCTGTAGGATGCTGATAGCAGTATAGTTGGTACATTAGACACGGAGATCGTATTGAGGATGCCCGTCGATCCCTCGCCCGAGTTCGCGATACCGAGCAGGAAGTCGAGGATGAAATTCTCGCTATTCGTGAAGCCATCACTTTCGAGAAGGAAGTCATCTCCAACTCGTACTTCGCACTATTCAAGGATGCCTCCGTTCGCAAGCGACTCATGCTGGCCTTCGTCATAAACATTGGACAACAACTTTCTGGACAAGGTACTCTCAACTCGTACAGTTCCACTATCTACAAGAAGGTCTGGACCTCGCTCGACAAGATCAACCTCATCAATGCACTGAACGCTACCATGGGTATAATCTTCACCCTGAATGCGACCTGGACTGTCGACAGATTTGGTAGAAAGTTCCTGCTTATCGTCGGAGCTATTGGTATGGCTTGCTGCATGTTGATTGTTCCACTGATAGGTATGGAGACACCAAATACGCCAGCGGGTGGAAAGTCGGAGCCTGTTGGGACTGCTATTGTTGCAATGCTGTTCTTGTTCATCTTCTTCTACAAACCATCATGGGGCGCTACCGTTTGGATTTGGACTTCAGAAGTCTTCTCCATGAACGTTCGTGTCCAGGCCGTAGGAATGGTAAGATTAACCTAGCTCTCTACCAAGATAGTGATGCTAACATGAAGAACAGTGCACCCAAATGCAGAATGTGGCTCAGTGCATCTTCAACCAATTCTTCCCAACCTTCTACAAGAATTGCGGATTGAAGTCATTGTAAGCATCCTATACATAAAAGATGTGTGCCCCACCGACTAACAGATTCCAGCTTCTTCTTCATGACAACAAATGTCTGCCTCGCCATATTTGTTTGGTTCTTGATCCCGGAAACCAAGGGTACTTCCTTGGAAGAGATCGATGTTCTCTTTGGTGGCGCAAACCACACCGAGAAAGGAGCTGATCTTTTGCACGTCGAGGATGCTCACCACGCTCACGTATGCTTTCCACTCCCCAGCAATTATGATAAGTCATACTAATTGTATCAAGATCGGTGTTGATAACGTCCAACACGATGACACTATCGAGACCATTGAGGCACACCCTGCTTCCAAGGAGATCAAGATTTAAAGCGTGAAATCTGTATGGCCGGAATCAACAAGAGCCGAGTTCAGCAGTGACTTGGAGTTCTCAAATGTAATTCATGGTTGCTTGTATCATGCTCTATGGATCCATATAGTGTATTTGAATATGTTATCCTTCAACTTTGTCTCTACAAAGAGAAATATCTGTGCTTCGCGAACTTGTGAATATGAAAGACCCTGATGATTGGCTTCATTTCTAATCACTTCCTTCGCCTGCCAGCCCTTTGCTTATCTTGATGAGCACTTACACAGCTACCAGATTTGGACGTATCTCCGAACTAGAGAAAGAAGCTGAAAGTTACTGGTTGTCTCAGCCGTCTGCTCACCCACAGCGGGGCAAACATCTCAAAAGCTCCACTACAGCGCCTCCCGATCTGTCTCGTGAACATAAATATCCTGCCATCCTGCATGTGCTCTGTTTTACGAGCATACTGGCGCCTCACCAATGCATCTTGGTGCATGCATGACTCTCGAAGAGCTCAACGAGTAACTATACTTTATCTTGATAGCCACTGACGAATGTGGTTGGGAAAACCTTCCAGCCTCTGTCCTGGGCGAAAGCTTCGCTGTCCAGCGCCCAGCGCGCTACTCGGCAGCACTGTTCCGAACCCAATACCAAGGCTCGACTCACTATTCAAGCATCATCAATTTTGCTATAGGGGTTGTCCAGCGGCTGATTCTGATGTGCTGATAGGCTGCCTACCGTGAAGGAGGTGTGCCTCGTGTCCATGTTCGGTCCTGGTGCATCTTGCCTTACTGCATCCAGCCCTACATGGGAATGCGGCTGCCGGGATGCACAAATGCATTTCGAATCTTTGGTCAGCCCGCTCTTCCCTTCCAGTGTAATTTTCCACCAATTCCTGATCAGCTGTGTGGAGTGTGGAATGTGGACTGTGGAGCTAACCCTAGTTCCTGTGTACCTTTCTAGATCTCCTCCACCTTCATGGACAAGGGTGGTGGACATTTTCTGGGGAATGTTTCATTTCCCCTCAGGCTTCAGTTGTCGTCTTCGAGACCTTCTTGTTTATTTCGGATCATCTTGTGATCGAGATCAAGGCTCGCAGCCAGTTTGTTGCTGTCTTTTCCTTGAGGTGTTTCAAGTGATTTACGTTGTCTTGACAGATCAAGTTCTGATTTCGTTCGTCGACTCTACCATATGCAAATATGTTTTGCTTTGTCTCCTCGATGAGAGTGTATCTTTGATCATGCAACCCGAGTTCAGCATCATCATCATCATCATCATCATCATAGAGGCACCTATCTTCTCCTTGGAAACAGCATTCTGGACTATTCCTAGACCCGTTCCAGTGTTCCAAATTCCTTCTCATGATCCTCAAAGCTGAGAACAGAGATGACAATGGGAGAATGAATTGGTAAAGTCAGCCACATGCATGATAAGGCACCCATGCGCTCGAACTTCTCTGGCATAAACTCCATTCTTGAAAGTCATCTTCACAAACTACAATCTTGCCTCGGCGTTCTATGACCCACGATTGGCTCTTTACAATATCGACCCGGTTCATGTCATCCCGGCTTAATCCTGGCTTCCTTCTATCATAGTTTGTGTATTGATCATGCCGACATTCGGGTAGGCTGGGAAATAACAAGCCTTATTGTGAGACGTTTCTGGATCTGGCTTTCCTTCCAATGAGCTCCATCATTCTTGAGTACTAGGTGGAGGCCAACTCCTCGTTCAGTAGACAAGGCAGGAAAAATCCTCGTCAATATTGCTTTAGGTAAACAACTCGTTATCTGTGAGCTTGTAGTATAGCTTATGATCTTTATCTACATTTCATCAGCATTACCTTTGCCAATTCGTGTCCTTCATCGCAGTCTTTTCGAGAGTGAGACGGCTTCACCCGAGGCAGCACGTGATTCATTTCAAGTCCAACCTTCGATTTTGGAAGCTGTCCAGCTCTGAGTTTCATATCAGAAGCACATAGCTGTCGTCGACTGACCTGTTGGTATTGACTTACTTCCTGCATTCTTTCTCTACTCTTGTCAATCCAAGAGCTCAGAACATTTGGCGACAATTTTCACACCTTGGGGTTTGACTTCACATGTGAAAGTGGAAGCATGTCAAACCTTTTCAATACCGATATGAACAACTCTCAACTCCGTCTATGAGCACTTTCCTATGTATAGATGTGTTTCGCTTCGATTTAATCTTCAGGGAACATCGTTCATTTGGATATTATCTGCTGCTGTCAGCATTATCCGTCGGGTACTTGGCTTATTGCCACCATAAGCAACATTTTAGCGTTCTCGTCAGCGCCGAGATAAGGAAAGTATAATCGTACGTATACTCAGAGGATATTTCTCGGAGACTCAGAAACACTGTCCCTCACATAAATTTTAGAGATGGCGACCAAGAGCGATGATCGATCCAGATTCATTTGGAAGGCTCAGCCCGAGAACGCTCATTCATTTACGCGAGACCTGACCAACACCGAACGCATGTTCGTCATCTTGAATCGGAATCTTTATGGTCAGAACTGTCCCTTTATTGGAGCATCATTTTCGATTCGGAACAAAAGACTCTCAGGTCAGTCACATATCTTCGATATAACAGAGCTGCGGAAGAGAGCTGTTCAGGCTTTCTGTCAAACGCGGTGGAGGTACCCGACCGTCGCCGCTCGCGTCTCTGGAGACAACAAAGCTCTGTACAATATCCCTGGAGAAAATGAAGTACAAAAGTGGCCGGAAAGAACTGTGACGGTCGTCTCTGCTGATGGAGGTTGGCTGGCTTTGCGTGAGCAGCTTTCGCGAGATGTGCCGCTTCCTTCTTCGGACGGCGATTTTTGTGTCCTGTACTTAATCGTCAAGCCAGGAGATGGAGCTGGTGCGAATATCACAAACTTCGACATCCTCATGCATATTCATCATGTAAGTCAGTTTTTCCGTCAGGTTTTGGTAGAAATTCCATGTCGCTGGGTAATTTTCACTCGCGTCCTCTCAAGATAAAAGCGATTGGCATGCTGCAAAAAAGATTGGAAGAAACAGTGATTGAAAGAGACTGATTTCGTTGAATCCGGCTGTAGGTATTCGTAGATGGTTCTGGCATTCGGACCATTCTCAACGAGTTCATAAGTCGGCTCGCGAATCCGTTGCCATTGGATGAGCTCCATTGGGGAGAAGAGGTCAACAGACTGCTGCCTCCGTCTACGCTTTTGGTCAATCCCGATCAGATGATCCTCGAAAGTAAAGATGCGGGATCTGATTCATCTACTGATTTCTTCCTCAAGGTTTGTTCTTGTCAGCTGTCAGTACCTACAAACTGACAGACGTCTCAGCCACAACCAGACATTGGTCTTCCACTATACAAACCAGAAATTGGCCCTCCAGACTCGTCGAACAAGGGGACTAGGCTGATCTCGCATACATTCAAACCTGAGTTCCTTCCAGCACTGCTCGCCATTGGCCGCACGCATGGAGCGAAGTACGTTGGCACAATACTAAGCTACCTCAAACTCCTTTGGAAACTGCTAACGCCATGGTCTTTCAGACTTGCTGCTATGCTCCATGCAGCTCTTCTCCAAGCAGTATACGAAATCAGGGGAATCGTGCCCGAGCCCGAAGACATGTTCAAAAGCAGATCAGCCATGGATCTCAGAAACGGCTGGATGCAACCCCCATACAACGAAAATAGGCAATATGTGAATAGTGCAGTGGTCATCCAGTCCATTGAAGTACCATGTCATTTGTTCAGTGAAAGGAACAGTTTCTGGGAGGCAGCTCGGTACATCGCCCAGATATGGGATGTTGCCAGGAAAAAGAAAGGAATGGTAGCTACGATTGAATCAGAAGCAGCGGCCTTTTTGGATGCTAAAAAGCGGGCTAGGCATGTAGTTTCTCCCACCCTGGAATACTCCGTATTGACTTGAACAATAGTTCTGCACCTTCAGCAACAATGCAGCGGACTTGTCCGTATTTCGTATCCGATCCACCAGGATCTCAGCTCCTCGACTCAAGTCATCCCGTCTCTGGGCACGAGAATTTGCAGCTTGTTCTCGAGTCGTATCAGCTAGCCACGGATCAAAACCAAGCTATCGTGTAAGTCCATCGAGCAGGGCTGGGCTATGGTGAACTGACCGATGATAATCAGTTCTGCTCGATCACACTCGTTTCATGACAAGCTTACCCTCTGCTTGGTCTTCAACGCAGCTCGAAACCCAAGGGAAAAGATGCAAGAGTTTCTTGAGACATGGGTAGATGTTCTTAAAGTAGCATGTGCGGATGAAGGAGGCATCAACGGGATATCGCGAGTAAAAGGGTAGGTAAAGATGGTAAGTCTGCTAAGCCTGCTTCTTTCTTGCAGGACATCGACCTGGGAATCTTGCTATGTATTTTGGATATCTCAGCTTTTAGACATTGAATTTATCGTTTTTGGGTTACTCAATCGCAAAAGAAGTGGGCCAAATAAAGCGACAATACAGCAGAAGCTTCCGAAGGAGAGGGTGAAGTTTATCTCGCTTGTGACAGCTATTATTTACTTCCATCCGCCCGACTCATCTCAAAGCTACGCTATCAGCCTGGAATCTTGCACCTAGCTGGACTATCTCCTGCTTTACATTCTTGCAAAAAGTTTCAAAGGCAAAAAGGCAAAAAGGCAAAAGTTCGAAGCGAAGCATATTGGCAAGCCAAGGTCTATCGCCGAATCTTCTCCGAACAAGATTTGAGCACAATTTGGAATGCCGATTATTGAAATCAGGAAAGGTCCGGACTGAACTCCAAAGTTGTTCTTATTGCCGACTCTAGAAACTTTAGCAGCCAACAACCATATCTGGTTGGTTTCCCCTGGCCCGAATCGAGACCGTCAGTATACTAACTGTGCAGCCGAACGTCATCTAGACTATCAGATGAGACCCCGCCATTTCCCCGCCAAAATATAAATCACAGAGACAACTTTTACTCTTTCGGTACCTTTTTTTGATTACTTTCCTTGCATACCTTCCCAAGAATAATTTCAACATGCCTCACACTTTGACCTATGGCACGGAAAGTGCTGCCAACAAGGCAATTGGTGGTGTGCCGACCATCCATTATTTCGATTTCCAGTCTCGGGGACGTGGACAAGCTGTTCGTCTCATGCTCATCGTAAGGAGATTTTTTTCTTGTCTGGAAAAAGTACTCACACTCAGATGCAGGATGCTGGCGCCGCGTACAAAGATAACCGATATACCTTCGACGAGTGGCCGGAACACAAACGCAGTGGTGCAGTTGCAGAGATGAACCCGACAGGCAACATACCCATCATTGAGATGCCTGACGGAAAGATCCTCACGCAAAGCTATGCCATCTTGAGACATTGGGCACGACTGATGGGTGGATATGATGGAAAGACGGAAGAGGAGAAGTACTGGGTCGATGCAATCTGTGACATCGTCATCGATTGTCAGCAGAGTCCTCCCTCCATATTAGATATGAACTGACCTCCATATAGGGAGAACACTGTTCATTAGTGCTTTCTTCTCGGATAATGCCAAAGTCGACTATCCGAAGCACCAGCAAGGCGATAGGGCTCATTACCTAAAAGCCATCGAGACTCACCTGAAGGGATCGGATATCTCTCGAAGGGGACCTTTCATTGCTGGGAAGGAGATCACATATGCCGATCTGGTGCTATTTCAGGTGCTTCATGACGAGAATCTGATCCAGGATGACAGAAAGGAGTTAAAGGAATTTCCGAGACTGGTGCAATTGGTCGATGCGGTTCAAAATCGACCTAACGTCAAGAAGTTCTTCGCCAGTGATGCATACCTGGGCTAGATATCTTGTAGTAGTTGAATAGAAATCAAATTCACGAATCATTGTGAAGAGATGTTCATCACAGCCGAAAGAAAAGAACACCCAGCGCCTACTTACATTTATAGAACAAATAAGTTAACCGAGATCCTCCCAAAGTAAGCTGCAGCTTGAGCAAAGGAGAATCTGTACTCATAGGAGATGTTACAGTGACGAATCTGTTTAATTAAGAATCTGAACTCCAAGCGATCGAAGCTGAGAGGATGTAAATAAAACCAACTTTCGACGGGTTTCTGGTCTTGCAGGTCTGGACCTAAATTTCGGAAGGTGACTGGCCTGAATCTACAACCCTTGATGCTCGTGTAAGCAACGGGCTAGATATCGATATCATACCTGAGAGAAAAAGACCAGAGGATGAGAAAATATCCAAGTGTTGAATAGAAATGAACAAACAATTTGTTGAAAACTTTGCCTGAGGACACAACTGAGCTTCGCTGGCGCTGGGGCCCACGGTCTTTTTCGTCGCGCTGACCATAGGTACGCGAGCATCACTATATCAACCCAGCCTGGCCAGCCACAACATCCACAGTCCCGCGCATTTCAATTCCCATGCAGAAGCCGACCAGAGTCTCTCGTTGATTGTCAATTGACCGCTTTACACCCACGACCAAGTAACGTCGATGGCCTTCCTGCAACGTCCCACAATGGCAGACAAAGCGTCGCCCTCAGCAGCCTCCGCAACGTCCGAACCACAGTCATCCTTCTTCTCACAACGGTCGCGACGTCAATTGGGTTTATTCGCAGCAGGTGCCGGCTTCTTCCTGCTCTCCTCCGCCATCACACGTAGATCTATTGTTCGGCGATACAAGGCGTCGATACCAAAATTCTACCACCCGAGCAACCATGCAAATCCCAATATCAACGGAGCTTTAGAAGCCTTCGAAGCCCTGACCATCGCTACTGTAAACGTCTTTAGCATATCGATGATGGCTGGCGGAGGATTTCTATGGGCATTCGACATAGCAAGTTTGGATGACATGAAGAGGAAAGTACGGGTGAACCTGGGCGTAAATGCAGACCGGTCAGATCAGGATGCGGAGGAGGAGATCGAGGAATGGTTTGCGACAGTTCTTGCAAGGAAGGAATTTAAAGCATTGCGAGGGGAGAAGGGCATCAAGACTAGAGCGGAGAAGGAAGAAGAGGAGAAAGAGGCAAGGGAGCTTGAAGAGAAGAAGCCGGAGTCATGAACGATGAGACAATTTTCGAAGACGAACCATCTACCACGGCGAACTTTGGCTCCGGATATTTGAAGTCAAGGCCATAATCGGCAGATAAATCAGGATGCTGCATGAAGGGAGGCTCATCGCAGTAATGGGGCGAAGTGCCAGGAAAATCTCCCCTCAGGGCTGTTGGCTTGTAGCACCGAAATGTCACAATCATTCTAGCTGCTAAAGCTCTCAAACGAAACATACAAGCGGTTCCATCCAGGCACTGATGGGTAGGCGTGCAGCTTGTGGGCGTTAAAAGCACAAAGATCTGCTCTTAGCCTTTGGCTTCATTTGCGACTGGGTTTTCGCAAGGTCTTCCAGAATCGAAGCCTAGTTCAAGTGGCATGCTTCTATATACTTTCATGTGCCTTTCCATACTCAAGCTATGCGGCTCTACTTGGAAGTCTTCAGTTGTAGCTTTTGACGATGAGATCATCTGTTTCAAACCAGTGCTTTGTTTGTTTCCGACTCGCTCTTTGCTTTGCTCACACACTTCCATATTTTTCGCAACGTCCTGCACGAAGTCGCCCTCAATCTTTTAAAGTTCTGACAATTAGATTACAACTGCTATCAAACATCCCCTCATCCTACGTCAGCGGACCCCGATCATTTCGGAATTTTATTTGGACAATCTCGTCTGATAACGAAAATCTCCACACATCATCAAACATCCCTCCACGGTGTGTAAATTGCGTTTGGCTTATCAGCTCGTCCGATTGTTGCATTTGAGACCCCGGTGAACGGTGCGCGCAAGATCTGATTGCCAATTATCCACTTTGCCGCGTTTCAAGGCTCGGTCAAGCATTCGTTCCGCGCTGGCTTTGCAATCTGCGTTTCAGCATTTGCCGATCCTGGTGCCTTTCTATTGCTGTGGAATCGGAACCATGTAGATTAAGATACAGCCAAGAGACATGACCATGGGTCAGAGAGGCGCGATTGCTTTAAGTAGATCTGAGTTCCTCCTGTCTCGGTAGATATTTGCGCACTTCTGGAAGCCAGTACACGATCTTTTACCCTCACCTTCTCTGGACTCTGGGAGCCAGCCAACTGCACATTTGACCATCGACTGCGTCGTGCAACTCTACCACATCGATCAGACTTTTGTTACATACAAATTTTAGACAGTTCTAGTCACATCACTATGCGTTTAGAATATGGCCACAAGGCTGCGTCTTGGCCGACAAGACGGACACAACGATGCCTAAGCTTCGCCCTCATTTTCACGTATTTGCTTCCTCGCAACCAATGAAACTTCCGCTCACATTCTCAGAATAATTATCATCGTCGGCATATATGAACACCAATCATGGCCACGGAAAGCGGAACTGCAACTGAACACGAGGAGGGGATTTCACATCTACGGGTCGTCACCTGAGGCGGGCATGCCGTCTCTACCCTTCGTGGACAACAATACACGCAAGTCCAGTGGAGAGCCCTTGTTCGAAGTGCCCTATGACGAGTGATATAGGTGCCGCCAAACATCAAAACACGATCTGGACGCGAGGGGAAGGAGCTCATTAGACGGCAAAGGGAATTTTGATAGGGACTTGGTGTTAGGGTTGGATGGCACAGGCGTTTTGAATGCGGCTTGGTCCGCTGCTATTCGTGGATACCCAGGAATTCGGGATGAATGATCGGGCCGACTATATTTCCATTGGCGGACCTGAGGAAAGAAAGGACAATGTGAGCGTTGAAAGACTGCAATAGATATGTCGTAGAACCTCGTATAGACGGGAGGCGTTGTGTGTAACGGCGGGCGGTTGGGCAGGGCCACGAGTTTCGAGTCGGTCGAGGGAACGAATCTGCATGGAAGCTGCACGGAAGCGACATCGATGAATCCTGTCTGACGTCTCATTTGAGTTCTTACAGATCTGCTAGTGAAGTGTGGGGGATGCGATGCGTTGTGCTGCAGCCCTGTCCAGGTACCCGTTGTTGGTTGAGGTGTGGTCGATGTGCCGCGGGTTTATATATAGAATAGCAGCCCTGCGAAACGCAAAATTCCATCTTGAACCAAGGGAGACTCTCGCACCTTTCTCCATGTCTGATAACCCGGTTCCAGTGTCCTTGTGAGTAGCAGGGCAGCAGATTCTGAAACAGCATGGCTGATGGGCCTTTCCATTACAACACCTCATCAGATTATCGTAGCTAATCGGGAAGAGCCCGGCCTGCCCGATGTGTTCATGCCCTCCCCTTCCAGGTTGAAATTTCCCTTGTTGACCACCGATAAGCGAATTGCATCTCGACAACATTGTTACTTTCACTGTTCATGCAACTGTTTCTATTTTGATCCGAGTTCGGTAACGAAATCTTGCAGAGCTGCATGTCGAGATGCATTCTGACGATTGTGCCTTTTCCCCACCATATTCATCCTGAAGTTGTAGTATCAAGCGTCACCAATGATTCTATAAATGGGAAATTTGTTGCAATAACACTATACACATACGGCATGAGGTAACCATGCATCATATTGGTTAGCAGACTTAGAACCACTTGGTCCACAAGATGGACCTGATCCCAACCTGGGCAGACATGTACATTATGACGCAGCCTGAAGACGATCGGAGAAGCATGGAGAATACTGCCTCGTCAAGGGAATGTAAGATCTGATCTTTGCTCCTACTTCAAAAATAGACTTGGAAGCTCAGACCCAGGTACTCATCGTTTTGTGGGATGTGGTGGTGCAGCTTTCGCAGGGAGGGTGTGCCTGGAGTGATGGTAGGGAAACAGATACTCGGTGGTGCCGAAAGGCAGTGTAGGATGCCTCTCCAAGGAAATTTGGGTGCCCGAGACAATCAAGCTCATGGTCGTCAAGGGATGTCCATCTAGGCTATCGCGAATTGGGTGACAGTTCAGTGCTGTTATTTTACAGAGTTGCGTTTAGCACCTGCCCTTGAAACGTGCCTTTCCCTTGCACGATTTTAAAATCTCATATGAAAGTATCATGGATCTCTGAACATGGTTTCCGTGTCCTTGGTCGCAGATTTGTCTTCGCAGAGAACTAAGTTCATGATGGAAGGACAGTAACGCCCATGTTGACATTGGGGCTTGAGGGATAAGCGATGTGGCCGAGCTAGGAGACTACTGCCCATCGAGCTTAGGAGATGGAGAAAGCGAAACTCCACGCCAAGATCATGCTTGAATTGGCTTCAAAGTCATTTGCCCAAATATCAGTCTACTTGAAGACAAAATGCAATAAAGGAGTCAAGTGGCTGGTACTAGTCTGAAAATCGAAGGGTGATTATCAATTCGATCACTAAACATCCAAACTCAGCCGTTCACAACTCCGACAACTCAAAGATGACTTAACAGAGTGAAATGCGTCGGCATGTTTATAAAATCAATAACGCAATGCATCATATGATGGCTGTGTATGTAATTTGATTACCTATCAGACACGTTGCAGCGTTACATTTCGTATAGAACACAAGAAAACCCCTCAAAAGTGCATCTCGATTTTCCATATATCTTCTCTTCTGTTTTGCACAACTAAACGGCGTCAAATTTCGTTCAACGAAAGAATCATGTCTTCTCCTATCAAGAACGTCATTGTTATCGGCGCCTCCGGTGCCGTTGGGCGAGCCGCCATATCTGCTCTTCTTTCCACTGGGTTCAAAGTCTCGGCACTTATACGAGAATCCTCAAATGCCACATTTCCACCAGACGTCAATGTCCACAAAACCGACTACTCTCTCCAGTCTCTCCTCAACGCTTTCAAAGGACAAGACGCGATAGTGTCCGCTATTGCAACAGGATCTGCGGGGCAACAAATGGCCATTATCGACGCAGCAATCATTTCAGGCGTCAGACGCTTCATACCTTCCGAGTTCGGCATTGATACTGCTGACCCTAGAGCCGGTGACTTCGTTCCGGCTCTGAAAGTGAAACAAGATACTGTGAAGTATCTGCAGACGAAAGAAAGTTCCGGCCTCTCCTGGACTGCCATCGTTGTAGGGTCTCTCTTTGACTGGACTTTTCAATATCCCGGCTTGATGGGATGGAACTTACCTCAACGTAAAGCCACAATTTTCGACGGAGGGGAATATGAGTTCGAAGCCACCAACCTGTCGCAGATGGGTTTGGCAATTGCAGCTTGTCTGAAGCCCGAATATTTCGAATCGACCAAGAACCAACATGTCTACGTGAACTCGTTCACAGTGACCCAGAGTCAGATCTTAGCTGGGTTTGAAAAGCTGCTTGGGTATAAGTTGGAAGTCGAAGGTGGGAATGCCGCGGATCTTGGAGTACAGGCATTGGCTGCGATCGAGCGAGGTGAAGGACGAGCTGCACATTTGAACACGATTGTTGCGGCGATCTATGGGAATGGTGGGCTTAACAACTACTCAAAGACAAGAGGGCTGTGGAACGGGAAGCTTGGCTTATCGGAGGAGAAATTAGGGGACAGTTTGGCAAGGATTGTAGATGGACTTGGAGATGGCAAATAGGTAGCAGAAGTGACTTCATCAAGTACTCTCGTGTTGTATAGAACGTTGAACTCACTGTCATAGGAAGAAAGCAGTAGAATAAGGAAAACAACCAGCTGATCATCATGCATATCCAAAGATCCGTAACTGGGCCAGGAGCTGTGGCAGGGTCATGACACGCTTGACTTGATGGTGTCTTGAATTAATCTCTTGGAATTTTGTCGATTGCTACATTTACCAACAGATTGCTTGCCTTGTATCCAACGATAAAAGCAGCACGGCCTGCTTTGTTTACACAAACCGAGACTAACGTGCAAACGTCCTGTTGCTGCTCCTGACTTTGCTCCTCGGCACGGACAGGAGAAAGGACCGTTGTTCCTCGCAGCCATCCTAGCGGCAATAGGACTTCCTAATAATCGCTGTAGAAGGTGAAAATCTTCCTGGAAATGAAGACATCTCCTGTTTCATGCTCCAACTTACTCTACTTCAACGAAAGCAAAGGTCAAATGCTCGAACCGATGTAGTCGTGGGTCAGCAAATAATGGTAGAAGGCAGCCTTGCTGCTATAGGAACGTTTCTGTGGCTTCACAGCCGTTGAGCGATCTGACTTGATAATGAGTATGTTAGCTGCAAAGCCCACGTTCTCAGGGGTGACTTAAGCCGCAACAAAAAGACCAGCTTTCTTCAAGGTCTGCCATAGTATTCTGTGCTAAAGATGCTGATGGTCATGTACCGATTTAGTGTGGTTGTCGTTGCTAACAATAAACAAACCAGTCGCACTACGGAGGTACCAGGGCTAAGTGTTGTCTCACCGCTTTCATTCTGCCTACACGAATCCCTTGTTCTGCCGCGGGCGGTGAGACAAAAGTTACCGCCCTCTGTAGTTACCTTGTAACTTCATCAGCCTGAAGCTCAACTTTCCTTCACACTTCATTCAGTGAGGTAACATTACAAGTATTCTGAACCACTGCATCACATCATGGCACGTCCTGTTCGCAAAGTGAACGTCAACAGCAAGGTCACCACTAAATCTGCAACTGCTGTCCAAGTCACCAAGGGGCCTTCGACAACCCGCCCATTGAAGAAGAAACCCACTGCAGTCGACAGTCAGTACCCATGCACAACCTGTGCACTCGATAGTGGCCATGCATGCTAAATTTCCTTGAAGATCCCAAATATCGGGCCTCGAAACTTCTAGCATCCATACCTGTCACAGAAGAACAGGCACCCACGAAGAAGCGACCAGCACCGACCAAGAAACGCCAACCACCCGACGACGAACCCAATCCGAAGCCTGCAAAAAAATTGAAAGCTGCAGCACTCAATATTCCACCGGATGAGAAGCTGGATGTCTATGTTTGCGGTGATGGAGAGTCTGGTGAACTTGGTTTAGGGCCAAAACCTCTCGATGGAAAGAAGGCTACAAATGTCAAACGCCCTCGTTTGAATAAACTTCTTGATGCCTCCACTGTCGGAGTGGTTCAAATTGCAGCTGGAGGCATGCATTGTGTCTCTCTTACTCATGATCAGAAGATCGTGACGTGGGGCGTTAATGACAACGGCGCACTCGGCCGAGATACAACCTGGGAGGCCTCGACAAGAGACATTGATTATGAATCAGGTTCAGAGGATTCTGATGAGGCCGACTTGAACCCCATGGAAAGTACACCTATCGCTATCCCCGCGGAAGATTTCGGCAAGCCCGTCCCAACCTTTGTCCAAGTTGTGGCTTCAGATAGCGCCAGTTGTGCGCTTACAAGTGAGGGGTTGGTCTATGGATGGGGAACTTTTCGCGTAAGTCTGACACAGAAACTATTGCGTACTCTGCTAAATTTCATAGGCAAATGATGGGATTATGGGGTTCTCTACGAATGACGCCATCGAAGCCGAAAAGACAAAGAATCCCGCAAAGAAATTGCAGCGCAAGCCCATGCCTATCCCTCTCCTAAAGAATATCATATCACTTGCAGCGGGAAACAATCATATGCTAGCTCTCGACAATAAGGGAAAGGTTTTCGCATGGGGAACAGGAGAACAGAACCAGCTCGGTCGCCGTGTCATAAAGCGAACTCAGTATGGAGCTCTTACTCCTTGTCGAGTTGCCCTTCCGAAGATGAAGCGAATTGCGTGTGGTTCGGACCACTGCTTCGCAATTGATGAGCGCGGCCTAGTATATGCTTGGGGATCCAATAACTTCGGCCAGACAGGACTTCCAGTCAGGATTGGCCAAGGGGACCCAACAATCTTGAAGCCAGGTATAGTCGAAGATCTTCGGCCTTACAGAATCCGAGACATTCAAGGCGGCGAACATCACTCGATTGCATGTACCGAGGATGGTCAGCTGCTGATATGGGGCCGTTGCGACGATGGCCAAGCTGGCATCAAGCTGGAGACTCAGCCACGAGATAAATTTGAGTACGACGAACGCGATAAGCCACGGATTCTGCAGCCTAGTGTGATTCCAAACATTCATGCAGCATCGGTGGCTGCTGGAATCGATGATTCGTTTGCGATCACGTTGGAAGGGAAAGCATACTCCTGGGGATTTTCTGCTAATTATCGCACCGGTCATGGAACAGACGACACCGTGATGGAGGCCACTTTGATCAGTGGGGGCGATGCCAAGGACAAGAGGCTGGCTTACGCATGTTGTGGAGGACAATTCTCTGTACTCGCGGGTCCTGCTGAAACTTGAGAGGCATACACTCATTTCACGTTATTTGTTTTGTCTCCTCCCCTTCGGCTCAAATTTGGTACTCGCTTACACTGAGCGTGGGGAAAGCCAATTCAAAGAGGAGGCTAGCTCGAGATGACACTCTATCTAAAATCATGTATAACTGAGTCTCCATGCATTTTTCATCTTTTGATATATAGCCAGCCAACTGAATACAAAAGTATTGTGATTGAGCTATAGTATGTTTTGGTTTGCTGAAGCCTTACATAGGCAATAAGCGCAAATACGTGCTAGCTGTATGCCACTATTGACTCGCAAGTTCTACGTCACATCATACTATTTACGCAAACCATGGATTAAAACGGTCGTTATGTAGGGAGTCGTGAGAAGTTGGGCGAAGCCAACATTGAGGGGCTGTGCCATCTTGCAGGCAGGCGGCTGCAAGGCTGTATCGCAGCGTTGCTTCCTGCAGCAACCAGCTGCTACTCGTTTTTTCAAAATAACAGCTCCATTTATCGATTGTTTGTTTAAGTTGAAAAAAATTATTTATTCATTATTAATTTACCTAGGTAGTACAACTGGCCGCATAGTTAGGTGGGAGGCCGCTATACCTCCCGTTGGAGTACAGCCTTTAGAATGTCCTCATCATGCCGCGACTAGACTTGAACCACAATCGGATTGGCTTTTGAGTATCCCCCCAAAATCTTCTCATGTAGAACTTAATCGCTGCACACGGGCAAATCAAATCAGCCGACTAATTACCCACGCCTTGAACGCGACACACGTCTCTGAAATTCTGGCCACCTAGTCGACCTCATCCAATATTAACTATCAACACTGGGCGTGTTGCTCCCACCTGGACCCTCACGACCCTTACACCCTAAATCAAAACGCTTATTCGCTCTGCTTGTCACTTTATTAACATTTGCTCTGTTTGTTGTCTTTCTTATTTCCGTTCGCTTATGGTTTATTACGTAATTGCTAGGTCTCATGAAAGTGGGTGAGGTTGAAAAATGCTAGTTGCTAGTGCTAGTAAGTACGGAAATAAGCAAATTATCGACGTGACACCATTTTAACTGGTTCAACCTCGCTCCAGTATGTGTCCTGAGTTCTTCCACTGAAATCAATTACTAACCCTCTCTTTCGTAAAGATGGCGCAATGGTAGCGCGCGAGACTTCTAATCTCACTCAGTGAAGTCTACATCTCGAGGCTGTGGGTTCGAGTCCCACTTGGAGTGGCACACCCCTGGGCAGTATCTTTTTGATGTTTTGAGATAGATTCAGAAGTATATACATGTCTCGGGAGTTACTTGAGTTGAAGTTTTCCCCGCTGAAGCTCTACCCTATTTTAGCCGAGACCACGTGATTTCTAGCTAATGAGATTCAAGGTGCTGATTCCGAAGATTCTCTCCTCTCATAGGCTAATCACATTACTGTGAGAATCTAGAAGCAGCACCCTCTAGACCACTCCAGTCCTCCCTTAATCCAGAGTCTCTATTTCTCCCTCTATCTCTGTTTCACCGTGTACCATATTCAACTGCTAACATATGCTCTCCATCCTTTTCCCGTCCTCTCGCATCTACTTTCTGCTAAGTACCCCTACCTGAGTTTTGGTACACTGTATAAAACTTTTGCCCTCACCAGCCAGAAAATTAGTTTTCTTTGGTCTGCAGGAGTGGCAAACAGTATTTTTTTGCTCTTCTCCCAAGTAATTTTTTGGGGGTGCATGCATCCGTCCGTCCATCCAGTACAGTTTAATTCTCGCTAGTGGTGACGAGCCGGAACTCTAGTCTCTCAGTCTCTCTCCAGAGAGGTGTGACTTGTGGACGGATTATTAAAACTCTTTCTCAACATCGCCCCTTCTTCACCTCCCTCTCCTTTCATTCATCTTCATGAGACTATTTTGAGAATTTACACTACGGCCAACCCTTTTTCTCACAGGCAAGGCGTTTTCATAGCCTGTGAGCAATTGCGCCACATCATCATTTTGGAGTGTCCTGCAACAGCCCTTGCCCTTGCCCTCTTCTTTTGGCCTCTCTGGTTCCGTTGTGGTAATACAGACAACGGCCAGCCCCAACTTCACCCCTCTACCAATACCAGGCCAAAATCACCCCTGGTGCCAGATGCAGATGCCAGATGCCAGAGGCACTCTACATCCGGGACCTTAGTCTGCAGGAGACAGGCGCACACCTCTGGTGCAATATCTGAAGCCCTCGACGCTGTTGAGCTGCTAGGCCCAACAGTGCTGATTGGTGACAAACATGCCTCGTAGATGTGTCCAGAGGCTTGCTATCTGCCGCAAAGGGCCAGATGAGTGGAGTATCAAGTTTCAAACATGCATGCATGTCCCTCTGATAGCTGTAGCCAGCCTTTCGGATAAAAGCCATGAGGCTGACAAGCATGCCAACGCTAGAACAGCGTGAGGTTTCCTGACCAGATCGAACTGCCACCAATAATGCGGTGCAGATGTCTAAGATTAGCATTGGTATTGCATACCGCCTCCATTAGACTCCCCAGCTCCCGTCACGCTTGGGGGTTTCCAGGCAGTCGTTCAGCGCCCAATAGCTGTCGGTAGTTGGGCCAGAGCTTAGCGTGAAGAAGCGACGTTGTTCGGCCGTTAGAGGCGGGATATCTCCCCGATTGCCTTCTCTACCTCACATTAGTACTGAAGGGCCCAGAAACGTTAAAATTGGCTCAAAGACGTCAAATACTGCAAGACTCCCCTCTCTTTGCGAAATCCTTCTGCCACATGTGTGAAGCAACAAGAAATTCCATTTCCGACATCCTTCACTCCAAGGCAAAATCATCGACTAGAAAGATAGCTATTTCGCCTTTCTTTTTGAATTCCGTTCGAAAATTGCAGCTCTCCCTGGCTTGCCATTTAATAGTACGTCAAATTCCCATAAAAGACTTTGAGGGTATTCTCTTTGTACTGACTACTCCTATTTATTTCTTTAGTCTCCGAAATGGCTTCTTTAAGGGAAGTCATATTTCAGTTGAAGGCCATTGTGGATAACCCTGTGCAGTTGGATGCTCCACTGGAATGGCCAATTCCAGGACTCCGCAGCTGCTTGAAACATTGTTCTTTTAGCAGACTCAACGAGTGGCATAAGAGAGTGCACAGAGAATACGACAACCAAATGGCCCAAGACCCAAGTTTCTATGAGTTTAAAGACGATGTTTGGGGTTGTTTGATCCGAGCCTCAGAGAAATCCCATCAACTGAGACTGTGGACTAAGTGTAAATTGCCCCCCAAGACTCGGTTCAACTTCATCAGTTATCGTCATCTCGTTACGGACGCTCTTGCAGATGTTCTCAAGGCATTCGAGCATTTTTCAGCAATGGATGGGAGGCCAGTAGGCATCGCATTCAAATACATCAAGAAGTGCTACGAGTTTATGATTCGGCTAGGCAGTATGTTGTACCCTCATGGAGACGGTGACAACTGGTACGCCCAACATAAAGAATTCCTCGTCGATGCGAACCTCGACGGATTCACTCTCAATGGCACCGTCGTCATGAAAGTGGCTGCTGATCCTGTTCTCGCCGCTCTGATGGCCACGATGCCGGGATCATGTTTGCCATTGTATCCACAACCACCCGTGGTTTCTTTGACCAAAGGCCATATGGACCACGACTCAGCAGAAATCAGTATTGGGCATAATAGCTGGTAAGACGGCCTATCCACTTAAGAATGGCTCAAAGTTCTGACTCGCCAGGTTTCCCGATGACCACTACCGTCTGTGAACTCGAAACAGTTTTATGTCGACGAAAGCATCAATACCTTCCAACAAACCTTCGTCTTCATCTCAGACTAATCAATACAACTTTTGGGAAATCCGAATCAGTAAGAAGGCGCCCTAGCGATTTCGAGGAGGAATTCGCATATTGCAGAAAATACTACCGCCCTGAATAGAGTTGACGACAACATCTATAACCTGCAGAGCCACCATGCAAGCGTCAATATCCATTCATGTCTCCACACCTACTGTTCCATCTAATCTACATCTACTTCATTCCAACAACGATCTACATTCCGAAAGAATTCGGGAACCACCGTCTTAGCCAGGGGAGTCGAGTGCGATTCTAGAAAATGGCTGAATCAATTCCTGGTTAGCATGATCGATCCTTCTTGAAACAAAAAAAAACAATTTTCCACCGATCTGTTCGAGAAATGCAGTCAGATCATCCCCCAATCCATAGCGACATGCATGCATCGCTTAACACAGCGCTGGGGTAATACCGAGGTTAAGCCTATGTAGTGCAGTACCACAGGCACTGAATCCAGAGCCTGCTGAATCTACACATTCTGAGGGGATACATACTTACAGTAGCTTTCAGCGTACCTGTCTGATCATATTTCATTTCCAAGATCTGTCAATCTCAGCAGATTGATCCAGAGGACCCCCAACACACACAGCTTATTCAGCATGCAAGATACTTCTCATTTGGCAGCCTTCGCACCACAAGCTTGCAGCATCTAGCAGACAGTTCACTGAAACTGCAATACCAACGCCACTATCACATTGTCGCTGCTTCGAGTTACTGCTTCACAGCTCCTTTTGCATGGCTGACGGATCCCTCCCCGACCAACCCCAGCCACCTGGTCAATGTCACCTCTCCGACTCCAGATTCCCGCCTACCAAGGAGAGAAACAGAGATCTTCTCGCATGCATGTATGTCCCCCCATCTGTCGATACCAAGAGAGCATTGCTGTGCACGGGTGGCTGTCATCGGGTTGCCGTTTCGAGTATCTACCGGCTAAAGCGGTAACTGCGCTTCGGTTGTTTTCCAGCTCTGTAGTAAGCCACTTGGGGTGGGGTCGCCATTTGGAGTTTGCATTGTGGTGACAGAAACCTGGTTAGCTGGGCCACAGGGTGTAATCGAGATGAAGCCCACTGTTACTTCGAATAGGCAGATATGCTCTTCCACAGATCAAATTTCATGGTTGATGAAAATGCTTCCAGACATAGCTTATTGAGCTGAGCGTATAAACATTTCAAAATTTCCGGATCGCCTGACTCTTGTTCCCGATGAGAAACTGCTTAATCCATCAAAGACCTGCAGTGTGCCAATATCAAACGATATTAAAAGCTCGATGTATGTCTCGGGCGACCTGGGACAAGGAAATACAGGCATCGATTCCGTCGACCTATCTACAATGTTATAAAGTCCTTACCAATCAGCTTCTTTCTTGCAGATCTCATCACCTTCATGGACATCACCCGCATGGAAATGGCGATATTGGTTCAAACAATCCCATCCAGCTAAGAATCGCATCGAGCTCCACCACGCTGACGTCGGAGAGCGTCTGTCGGGTAGGCACCCAGCTCAGTTATTATGCTCATTTTGGAAGAGCTGCTCGGCACTCCCTTACCAACCGTGGTCAAATCCCAAACAAACAATATACGCATGAGAGTCGAATCATATCAAAATCATTGCTCAATGATAGGTTAATAGCCAACATCAGTCAGATGGCATCAGTCATGAAAGGGACAAGTACGAATACACAATCATCAATGCGAATATCGGTCCGGACCCAGCTGAGCCAGTGCTGCTTGCTTAAAGCACAGTATTCATTGAGGCACTACAAGAGGGAGCAGTACTTGATGTGGTGTAGAGACTCCTAAGATCTAAAAATGCAAGTACCCAAGAAGCCCAAACATAGGAAGAAACTAATGGCACAACAGGAGCTTCCAGACTCGATCGGCAAGATCTTCTCCTCTCTTCCCAAGTCTCAAACCCCCGAATAACAGGTTGGGATAACCAGCCATTTGCCGCATTACGGTTGTCGGAGATCACGGTCTCAGTATCTAAGAATCGTTAATATGCTGTCTTGCATGAGGTGGGTTGAGGAACACCTACAGGCTGAACAGTCACAGTACTGGTCAGAGTAGTTCTTGATGTCAGAGTCGTTGTTCTGCTCTGGGGTCAGCTTCTCTATGTCCTCTCAACCATTGAGGGGCAACTCACGGCTCTACGGAAGCCTCAGTTAAGGTCGCTGCTGTCGTTCTGGTATGCTGTCAGCTCAACTCCATTCATACTTCACATAGACTACTCACGGCTCCACCGAACCCCCGACCAAACTCAACGTCTTCGTAATGGTCGAAGTATCACCCAAGACTGTACTAATTTCGGCCATACTTTGATTGATGGTAGACGCAACAGTTGAAGTCGTGGCATTTGGAGACATAGTGGAATACTCGACGATGGTTGAGAGGATAAAGTTGCCGGCTGATGCAACCAGGCGCTGGCTTGGTCCGAGGAGGAGAACGACATCCTATATTGGTCAGCGCTGGCGTAATAGTGATTGATGCTGCACAGGATACTTACGGATGAGAAAGATGTGGATATGGAAAGAGTACTTGTTATTATTATAGGCACGTATTCAGTGTGGACAACCCAGATCTCCTCAATCAGAACACAAGATTCGTTTCCCATGAAATCAGTCGTGCATACCAACACGGTGATTCCACCTGGTGTATCTGCAGCCAGAGATTGCCATGGTGCTGCATACAACGATACTATGCTCTGAACGTATGTGACTGGAGTCGGCGGGAGAACTTCCGATGGCGTAGTCGTAGCTAAAGCATACGTAGTGCGAGACGAGAATGTTATATTGTGATTACAATCACTGATCGTAGTCTTCGTAAAGGCATAAGTTAGGACAGTGGAGCAGGACTCGGTTGTAACAGTCTCGAATGCCGTCGAGCAGCTTGTGACATTCTTCCCTGGCGTATCGCACACCTCGTACATGGGTACAATTGACGTAACGATCATACCTTGGGAAGTTGGAGTCGGTATTATGATGCTTGCGGAGGGTACGGAGAATATGTATGGAGTTGTGTCATTTTCAGACAGGCTTCCACTTCCTTCTTGAGCAGTTCCGACTTTTTTGTGTGAAGTCCGAGAATCAGAACGGATGATGTTATGCCATGAGAGTGGAGGTAACCAAGATGCTTGAGTGGGTAGAATGCACAGCGTAAATATAAAAGTACAGAAGAAGAAAGGAGACATCTTGATTGTGGAAACAGGCCTGGCCTGGTGGTGTTGAAGTGCGCGTGTATGCAAGAGAAGGAAAGGATGAGAAGAGAACACTGCCCGAGAAATAGAAAACAGAGAAAAGAAGGAACTCTACAAAAATCGATATCATCGCAATGCGCACCATACCAGCCATCTCGCTTCTTGCATCGTGATCCATTCGCGAGAGGGGCAGAGGGGCAATAAGGTAGGAATGTCGACAGGCTTGGAAGAGTGGAATTCCAACCACGAGGCTACTTGGCTTCACGAACTGGCCTCCGGGTTTTTAATCTTGAGACATAGCATCGTCATCCAGATTTCGTTCAATTCTCGAATTAAATAAGATTCGTGACATTGTTCGGATTGTGTGCGGGAGGGTAGGAAGAGAGGGGAAGAGAGGAGAAGAGAAATAGAAGACCTGGTCAGACAGACAGATGGCTGCGTTTTCGGCCACCGTATTGTACTTGTACAGTTCACCAGGATCCGAGACATGAACCATCTTCAATCGGAGCCTCATTACCATATCCATCCAAACAACGTCTTAGACAGCCACTATCGAAACATTCCCCAAAAATGCCACCCAAAAAACATTCCTCCACCAGACCCACCAAGACCTCTATCCCCAAGCCTCCACCTAACACACCACCCAACTGGCCAGCTCTCAAACCGCTTGTGCCGCCATCAGATATCGCACTCACAACACTACTCCCCTCTCAAATAGTGACCATTTCTCAATTCTTCACGTCGACGCTTTGTAAAACATATGTGAATTTTCTAAAGGAATTGCCGTTGACAACAACGCCGGGAAAGCCGAAAAAAGGCGATGCTTTGAGGTTCAATGACCGTTTTCAGGTGGTTGATGAGGCGTTCGCGAATAGGCTGTGGTTGGAGACGGGATTGAAGGAGTTGGTTTGCGGGAGCGAGGAAGAGGACGAGGATGGAGAGGGAGAGCCAGAGGGGATGACGGAGGAGGAGAGGAGGGAGCTGTGGTTTGTTGTCCTCGTCAGAGTCTTGTAATATTGTTCAGAGGCTGATATTTATGCTTACTTGGTAGGGGAGGAGAGGTCATTGGTCTCAATCCGTCGATACGCATTTACCGGTATACGAAAGGCCAGTTCTTTGATTGTCATTGTAAGTCTTCAGCCGCATCCACATAAGAAAAATAATTAATGCCATATTTCAGATGATGAAGCCAATCTCTTGACACTAAATACCAAGCCTACGCCCACACCAGCAAAGACAACATGGACGTTGCTGTTGTATCTGACATCATCGACCACTGGATGTGTTGGTGGCGAGACCGTCTTTTACCCGGATGAGATTACATTTGGCGGTAAGAAGAACGCAGTTGAGAAGGAAATTGTTGTCGGATTAGAAACCGGGATGTGTCTACTCCACAAACATGGGAGTGATTGCATGTTGGTACGTCTTCTTCTCTTGTAATTCTCCGAAATTCGCTAAATTCACGCAGCATGAAGGACGGGAAGTTTTGGAAGGAGAGAAATGGGTTATTAGATCAGACTTGTGCGTGAAAAGAGAAAAGTCTAGATTTGCGGATTGAATCTGAACAGATGTCACGATTGAGGGACAGAACTTGGAGGGAAATCTTCTAGCGATCGATGGTGTATTCCAGTACGCCTAGAAGTGAACGGCCACCGCAGCTGGCTTCGTCACCATGTCCAAAGTTTGGCTGCTCTGACATATCTTTCTGTCTCTTGTCATAATTCGTTATATCGTCCTTCACGTCCTTTGGCCCCCTCCGTCCCCAAGCCCTCTTCATTCCTCCATTCAACGCTCAAGGTCATTTGAAAGACTGCCTACCAATGCCATCCAATTGCTCCGCAGCATACGCGTAGAAGTCACAGCCGACTTTCCTCCTCTACTCAAGCCTATCGTCAATCCTCCGCTCGAAACTGCTCTCTGGCGCATGGCGGATGATAGTTGAGTCTTCAATGTCGCGTGTGTTGAGTGACACAGGAGGGTCTTTCATCATCCAAGCCGGAATGACTCTTGCGCACGCACTGCTGGCGAAGAGGAGCGTGACGAAGACAGATAGTGAGGCGCGCATGATGAGATGTGTGGTGAAATGATTGGAGTCCTGCGATTCAGGGACGTAACGTATGATGATTTCGAAGGAGAATTGTGTGGATCGAATGTAGGGAATCGTAAGTATCGTTCTGTGTCCAGCACGAGGTAAAGATTGATGATGTAAAGAGGAAGAGCGACAACAGACAACCAGCGACGAAGGCTTCAAGAAGCTTGAAAAGAAGAAAGAGGCTGGCACATGGGAGGAAATCTTGGATAATAAAGTTCCCTGCCACCATTCAGAGTTCCTCGGGATAATAGCTTGACCCCTGTACTTAAAACAAATACATCGGGGGGCTCAGCATCTACAGGGTCAATGGCCTTGGATTGAGCTATCATGCGACGAGCTGAGGATCTGACAGAGCAAGCTGATAGACTCGCTTAGATGAAAAGGAGGGGGGAGAGACTGAGATGAAACACGACAGGTTTGGGTGTTCGAGATGAAGCCAAGCGAAAGGGAAAGCTAAAGTGCGAGAGCAAACACAACGCCACATGACGAGGAAGAAAAAGATGTTTGAGGTAAATCGTCATAGGAGATGATTGGGATGAATGTTTTGTTTCCATGCTCGCTAAGATCGAAAGTGCTGATTGCGTTTAATGCCTCCAGAAATTGGAATCAACCCCTCACCAACAGGTGTACCCACCATCAACAATCTGGCAACAATTAGATCAAATGAATTGGAGAAGTGTCGTCTCAACCCGAGAAAGGATGAGAGACAGCAGGGTACTTACTATGTCACTCCCAGTAAGATAGGAGCTTGCATCACTAGCCATCCAAACAATCGTGCCCTGCAGTTCACTCGGATGGGCAAGCCGTCCCATGGGTATATCTTTGACCCAATTCTCCTCAATGTGCGTTCCTTCCTTTGCAAGGAGATCGACGATGAGGTCGGTTTTCATGTAGCCGGGACAGAGACTATTGACACGGATGCCTTTGGTTGCCCACTGTTTCGAATGAGCTGATGGCTTGTGAGACTGGTGGGGGATTTAAGCATACCTCTGTTGCCAGACTTTTGCCCATCAACGAGACGGCAGCTTTCGACTAGGTTCATCAGCATGCCCCAAACCCATTGTATGTATACTGGAAGCATGCTAGCGTGAGAGAACACATACTGCGTTGTATGCTGCTTGCTTCTGAGGCCTAACACAAATATGTGCACTCATGCTCGAAACTAATATCACATTCCCCTTCTTCTTTTCTTCAATCCAGTATCGTCCAGCTTCTCTTGCAAATAGAAAGCTTCCATTAACATTGATATCAAACATCTTCTGCCACCTATCAAAAGCATAATGCTCGCCCTCCACATTATCCACAATCCCAGCGGCCGTCACTACAACATCTACCTGGCCGAAGTCCTTCACAATCGCTCCCCATGTATCTTGAACTTGTGCTTCGGACGTGACATCGCATGCGTATGCGCGAAGTTCGGGCTTGTAGGAAGCCGTCGAGGGCTGGCAAGAGATGTGCTCGTTGATGTGTTTGATTGACTTCTTGCCACCGTCGAGGGATAGGTCTATGCATGCCCCGCGTGCGCCGCTGAGTGCGAATGCTGTCAGGAACTCTTTTCCTAGTCCTCGCGCGGCTCCAGTGACAACGCAGGTCTTACCTTCGAGAGAGAATGAGGGTAGGGTCATGAGGGAGCGTCGGGTCGTCGCAATTGGTCTGCGGAGGGTGCAGCGCCGTGCCAATGTAGACATGAGGGTCGACATGCTGAACGAGGGAGTGTAGTGTATCCAGGACAAGGTTGAGACAATTGAATGTTCGAAGGAGTAGGAGCCAGTACTACAGAGATTGATGGTTCAGTTGCTGCGGATCAGTGATTTAAATAAAGCATAGCAACGGAGCCAGCCCCCTTCCGCAGTACTTCCTTTCCTCTCTCATGCAGATACCAAACTACAGGTGGTACAGACACGGGACGGTATGGAATGGCAAAATGAGGGGAAAGAGGCACGATCACCAGGAGATGGATTGGTTGGGTGTCGTAATCACTGCTGCGTTGGAGGGGGAAGCGGAAGGGGGGCGAGGGCATCCCAAGAGTGTGGGAAGGGCAGAGAGAGGCTGGGCCAGCCATTGGCAGGGATGCTCATGACTGAAAGGAATGATTATCCTACCTAACCATTTTAGGACATTTGTAAAAATGACGAGAAAATTGTATAAGTCCGACAAAAGGTGTAAGTTTATTTTTTCACGTTTTAACAGCATTCAAAATTATCTGTGTTGGTTGGAACGTTGAGTGCTTGCCTCCTCCCTCCTCGTGTGGCTGGTCTGCTGTGTTTACGAAATATGAAGTTAGGCGAGACGAACTCCTGAGATCCCGGTGAAGTATCCTTGAACTTCTGTTTTCCTGTAAACCTACATAAAGTCGATTCCCTCAATAACCATTCACATTCCTTCCATTTTCAAACACTTTTCAGAATCGAACTTCCATTTGAAGAAGAGTCATAGCTCTGTGACTAGATTCGCTCGACTGATTCGCCCAGCAGCTCTAGACTTTCTTCAACAGACTATTAATTGAACGTGCCAAGTAGCAGAGAAGAACCTCAGTCTCTATTGAAGTCATATTTTTTGAGGGAAAATTTCTGGCTTCAACGCAATAGCGTACATTCAACTAGGATATCAACGCGGAAGCCTTAGAGCAGCAGAATTGCATCCATGATTCAGGTCAAAACAGCCTTACACCACCGATGGGGGCTCTAGACAGTTCAGATCCGAAGCAAAGTTAATGACCTTTAATTGGAATTGTATGTGAGCATCATTTAATGATAGTATGGTAAGACAAGGCAGTGACGACGTTGCCATGTATAGAGTTGGCGTCTCACTTCTCAATTGAGAAGTGAGACACTCCGGTTTCTACTCGTAGACAAATAGGACTGGATTGAGCGCCATTTTGAGTAGATATTGAGAATGAGGGCTGGTCTAGTTAACACGGAAAAATATCATGTGCAGAAAGTACGAATAGGTGAAGTGGGGTGCGATGAGATAATTTAGGGTATTAGAGATTATACCCAAGACGATTTTACTTCACAGCACTTTACAGAACGAGATCAAATCAACGTTTTATTTGCCTTTGCTCACTATGCGGTTTCGCAAACCACTGGAATGGCATATATCTATGCTTGGCATGCAACGCTATGCTATGCCGCATGCGCCAGGGCAGATCCTATCCATGAATGCCATGCTTCGTACCTTTAACGCCTACGCTCACTGGTTCCTATTCTATCATGAACTGCACACCCATTGTAAGAAAATTCATAAAATGCTGCAACCAGTGCTCACTGCGAGTGCTTCGCCTGCACTAATGGAGTACGGCGAATGGAAGATTGAGACATCTAAGACGCCATCAAACGGTTCAACTTGTCCAAAGACGACTCCTTGACGTCCAATATGACCTCTTCCTCAACCACCTCCTCCTCCTGGATATCGGCAGGCATTTTGGGACCTAGATCGCCAATCAAGCGCGCCACTTTCTCCAGAGAAGATTCCTTGACCTCGAGCTCAACAATCTCCTCTTCAGCCTCGGCTGGATCGGACTGAGTATCAAGACTGGGCGCAGGAGATACACTGCCAGCCGGTGACTGGTCAGGGGTGAAAATGCCACTGGATTTGTTCGTTGAGTCGAGATTCAAAGAGCCAGCCTCAAGATACCCAGGTTGACCTGCAGAGGTTTTGCGCTTTTCGAACATACTTTCGAGACCAGAACTTTGGTTGGTAGAATCGGAATAAGCATCTCTGGCTGCCTCCCGTGGATCGACTAGCCCATCTAATGGTGCTTGAGGAACGACGTCTTCAACACCAGTACCCTTGCGCATATATTCAGGGATTGGTGGAGACTTGGAAAACTCGAATTCAGTCGCCAAGATTGTCTCGCCGGATTTACCGATCGTTAACCAATGTCCGTCTCTGGTCACTCGAGCTACGTCAACGTCACTCTCATCTGCCTCGTTTTCGGTGTCGGAAGTTTGATTGAACAAGTCCAGCTCCTCACCACGGTGAATGAGAACTCCATCCTCACGCTTGATGTAGTCCTCCTCCAAAACTCCGCCGCCTCCTTGTCGGTTCCGATAATGACCAGGCTCCTTGAGGGCCAGAGACGGCATTCCCAGACCTTCCAAATCATCAGAAGTGGCTATTCCAGTAGCAATACGACCAAGCTCTTTCTCAAACAACCAAGGGAATGAGATGAACGGCATATAACCAGGCTCCATCTTTCGTACTGGAACTGAATTACCACCTACCATCTTGGTGGCTCGGCATTCGGCAAGGGCGATGTCAAGCTCCTCTTTGGTTACCTTGTACATGGCCGCGACGAAAGGTCCAAGGACAGAGAAATCTGTGCCACCAGCTCTCTCAACACACTCAAGACGAAATTGATCCTTCAACGACTCAGAGACTCTACCGACCTCCTCCTGAACCTTGTAGTCGCTACCAATACGAGGCCTAGACAACACGAATGTAGACCAAATCTCAAATTCAGTCTTGATCTCCTGCTGAGCCATGATGCGCTTCATGTGGACATCGTACTTCGACTTGACCTGCCTAGCGGCCTTTAAAATGGAGTCGTCGAGAGTATAGGCTCGGAGAATGCGCTTATCAAAAGGCTCTTCATACTGTGGAGTAAAATTGACTTTCTCTACCTTGTCGTACAGCTGACCAAGGATCTTCTCCGAATGATATTGGGCCTCCTTGGGCTTGTGCTTCTTTTCCATGAAGTGAGGCCATTTCCTCGGACGGAGGTCCTTAGACATCTCAGCGGGCTCGCCGGTCTTAACATAATCGACGGCTTTAGAATGCAAAGCAGCGAGTTTCAGACCTAGCGGAGATAAGCGCGAGCTATGAACACAAAGGAAAAGGACTTACACTTCGGATCCTTAACGCTTTGCTCTCGTTCATCCGCGTTAGCTAAATGAGCATGGGCGATAGTAGGGAGCGCATCGTTTTTCATGTAACGAACGAAGAACTTCATCAGGTCAGTGATCTCAACTGGTCGGCTGTGGACCTTTGATTTCGGTGGAGAATAGTTCATGGGTTCACAATTCCACTCTGGTGGCCGAAGATTCTTATCCCAGATCACAAAGAAATCATCACCGTCAAGATCACCTCCAGAGCACATACTAGGGACGTCTCGGTCTCCTTGTATTGGAAACACAACAACATCTCTGAGATGGTGTAGAGCTGGGACGTTGATTGCCTCAACAACTCTGAGGTCGCCGGGATGAAGAGATGGGTTTCGGCCAACCAAGCAGATTCCTTCAATCACATTGTATCGATTGGGGTCTTCCTTGTCAGGAACCTGGATGAATATCTGGGGCAATTCCTCTTGAGCAAGCTGCTGACCATGAGCAGCCTTTGGCTTGGTGTAACCACGGAGGATGCCTGTTTCGTCGGCACAGCCAAGGACAAACGCACCATCCTCGACGATAATCTTTGCTTTCTCCTTCAGAAGCTTGATGGACCAGGATCTCCACAAATGAAGGAGTGAGAGCACGAAAGGATCTCTTTGGGCCATGAAGCCGTTTCGGATCATGGTGGCAAGATTAATGGTCATTTGGTTCTCATCAATATATCTTAGCAAAAAGCTGACCGCTACCTCATCGTTGCTCATTGCAATCTGATAATTGGCAAGTTGTGCGGCCAACATATTGTGAAAGACCTCATCAGGTACGCCGAGGGAAGAAAGGATGACAATTGTCTGTCGGTTTAGTGTGGCACAAGAGAACCGAGCACATCTAATGATCTCGAGACCATTGTAGGTGGCGGTGAACTTCTGTTGACTCTTCCGAATGTGAACCTCTTTGTCCTTTGCGTCTGGCCAAACGGTTAGAATGCCTTTGCATCCGCCAAGGCGAAACTGGAATGCTGATGGAGCAGTCGCAGTACGGAGTTGCAACTCTGCAGCAATCATCTGAGCGAGGAAAGGACTGATCTTGCCAACGCCATCCGTAAAACAGTAGCCGTTATTTTCGACGTCAGCAAGCGTAACGACTTTCGGCGCAGAAAGACCATTGATGGCTCGAGTTGTCGAGAAGCATTGACCGAGTCTGGCAGCATACTTAGCCACAACTGGAATGTGGTCAAAATGACCCATCCACTTGCGAATATCTTCACATGACAAATGGTCGGTAGGACAGAAGAAGTATGCGCCATTTTCTCGGAATTGCGAATTACCAAAGGCGAGAAATTCGAAGTGCCGATCTCCAATTCGGATACCATTGTAGAGAGTTCTGTACACACGGGTAAAGAGCTCGTCATTTCTTTGCTTGTCGGCACAAGAGTAGATTTTACCCTAGCAATATTAGTATGGTCCGGTATGCCCAGGGCCAAAGCACTCACCTCAGCCAGTTCATCGGTGAATTGTACTCGAAGAAATCGGCCATCCTTGTTTTCTCTCGAATAGTGACGGAGGACTCTGTTAGTGGTCTCAACTGTGGGAGAGCTAAGGTACATAGTGGATGGAGTAATGGTGGCTTTACGCGAGTACGCGCAGTAGTGAGGAATCTCTGTCTTGGATGTGAAAGCCAAAGCAAGTGGGTCATCGAAGATGGACAATGGCTCGTAGATGCGCTTTTCTTGAGTAGCAGCATACTCGAGAATGTGTCTAGCTTTTGTGGAATCTTCAGCAGCGACGGCAGCGAGCTTCTTCACAAACTGCTTGGTGATGTTGTATTCATTGATGATCTCGCGGGATATGCAGACCTCCAGTTGGTATCGGACTTCCCAAGGCAGTGCGATCGTGCTGTCACTGCCTTGCATGAATGCAAGGTCAGCAGAAGCATTTTGCAAATTCGGGGGATCAATTAAAGACCAGAGGTCGGCAGAGTGGGATGGCACCTTGGTTAGAATCGGAACAGGCACAATCTCGATATTGAAGTCTTGAAGAGCTTGTTTGATCTCAGCATACAAGCCAGCCGAGTTGTTTGAATGGCCGAACTCGAAGAGATATGTAGTCCAGCGACCTAACTTGTTAGTATAAGCTCCGAGAAATTGCGAGAGACGTACCAATGTCAATGACAGGGCGGTCTTTATGAAGAGCGATTTTCTCTTTTTGGAGAATGTAAGGATCATAAACAATATCGGTCTGTCGGTACCAAGTATCCCAGTCGCTCCACTGTGGATTCTCCTTGGTATGACCAGCCTTTTGATCTTGTCTCTTCCGGTAGTATTGAGGCGGTGACTCGACGGAAATGACTAGGGCAAAGGCAACGTCGCTGAAATCCAATCTCTGGATTTTCGTCAACTGGTCAAAGGGGATATGAAACATGTACTGGTTGTGGCGATCATAACTGGGAGTGTATCCAGGGTTCTCGAACTTGGCGGTAAAGTTCGCCACAATACGGCGTCTCTTGAGATCGACAATGAATGTAGTCTTATTCTGCTCGGATTGGTTTGGCTTGATAGTATGCAGAGGCATCATCGAGACGGGATCAATCAGGAGGCCGAAGTGGATGGCCGAAGCAATCAGCTTCATTCTTGGCTGGTAGAATTTGGTCTTTTTGATGGGGCTCTGGATGATCTTGCCTTGAGATCTCTCATTCCATAACGTAACGTCGACCATATATGTTGCACCAGGATCACCCTCGTTGTCGATGATATGGGTTGTATTGTTCCAGAAAGGTGCGCTTGGCGGGGGTGAATACACAATCTTAGCACCGCCATCCCGCTTGCCATCTCTTTCAAATATCTCAATAAACGAAATTTCGCCGTGTCTTCGGAAGATTCTCCAGAGATTGTACGTGGTCTCATGACGTGCGACGCCTCTCAGTCTGACAGCCAGCTCATCCCACTTCTCCCAATCATAGTCTGGCTTCAAGATGGGTCCTTGAGGATTTGCATGTCGAGAAGGTAGATTGCGAGGTGGTCTAACGACCTGGGTATGGTCGATTCGGGGTCTTCTGTAGCCTTGTGTCATGTTGGCCTGCTGTGGAGCATCAATAGCGAAGGGATGAGGTGATAACGTGGGTATCCGCACTCCGAGGCCACGATATGTCCTCGATGGCAAGAACTGAAAGTGAGGGTATTGGGTGGGTGGGTGTATGTCTCTTGTCGAATTGAGAGTGGGAAATTCGACTTGGAAGATGTAAAGCAGAGGTTTGTTTGCTCCGGCTAGAATTGACACAGGAATTCAGATGAACTCCATAGACTGAGCACAAATGGCAGACCTACGGCCGAGTTGTTAGTATTGAAAATGCGTAAAAGGATTGTTCTTGTGTAGAGTTGGGGTGATGTGGACTTTGAAGTTGAAGTTGAAGTAAGAAGGAGAAGAGAAAAGTGGTCAATGGCATTCGTATTTGTGCGCCATTGACGACTGGCGCAACGGGAGTGAATGGCAATCGCTTGCTCATACAATCATGCTAGGAAAGAAGAAAGGAATGGAGGAACTGCGAAGGTGAGGAGTAAATGAGAGATTCTTGGAAGTAATGGGCACCTTGATGAATTGCTTCATACGCTCGCCAGCACTAAGGGCGAGCGCAGAAGGAAGATGGAATTGATTTACCTTGACGAGACCTCAGACTCTCGTCCCGCAAGATCTTCCCATCAGAAGAAAGGGCAAGAGGCCTGATGACACGATAAGTGCAAAGTATTGTTGTGTTGAGCTTCAATCGCGAGACGAATTTAGCAACTTACAAAGGAAGACGCGATAATCGCGTTTGACCTTTGCTTCAGGGGGTCCGATAAACTTATCGCCACGTGATACGAGACCTCGGTGAATCTTCGACATCGCGCTGCTCTCTCTATTAACCAAACAGAGAGATTGACTAACTTCAAGCATCTGCATCCTGTTCGTAAAGTGCGGCCTACTAGTGAGTAGATAGTCCAGCCTACAGAAACCAGGTGATCGTAATCGACCCAAAGGTAACTCAGGTATTGCATGCAACTAGCGACTACCTTGCACCTCGTCTCGGCTCAAGCATTCTTCTTCTTCCTCTGCAATCTGAACTGGCTCCTGGTATTGGCTGTTGATTCTGGGTGCATCAAGCGAGAGAGGCAGCCGATTTCATCCATACTTAGCTTCAAAGCTCCAACTCTGGCTTCCATCCCGATTTCCTGATTCCCCCATCCCCCCATCCCCATTCCCCGGTTTGCAATGGCCGATGCTACCCAGCGGCGCACGGAGAGTGGAGGTCATATTGCATATGCTAATATTTGAAAGGCATCGATGTCATAGATCTCTCTCTGTGACGATAAGAGGGCTCGTCATGAACTTCATCGTATCCTATGACACATGCGGCGAATCTCCATGGTCAACGGGAGAACGATTTGAGACAAATTAGAAGGAGAACAACGATGTCTTTCTCTCTCTTCTCACTAGCGGACTACAGCTTGCTAGACTTCGGAAAATAGATGCCGGAAAAGTGTCTCTCGCAACGCCTCCAATCCTTCAAAGCGGGGTTGACTGTTGGTGTGGGGGTACAGAGAATGCCATCCATCAGACTTCACAGATCAAGCACATTAACGAAACAACCCGAAGTCTCTAACTCACCGTTAGACGCCACCAGAACGCCACTCAGTATTCAATACCTCGCCGTCGCAGACCGACTTTTCGCTTTCAGAGACCAAGGGCAAAAAGTAAATACATCACGAATGAAATGATGCAAAGCACCCCAAAAGCAGCTGTGCCGGAGCCCTGAAACGGCTGCAAACATCAAGGGCTCAGCACTGATCTGGCAGAATCCCTTCTCATACCGACTTTTGCTTTTTACTGTTGTTCGGTATCGCTTGCAGTTCCACGCGATTGTCTTTTCAGAAGTGTCTGATCGACACGCCTCCTACGATACTTTACCTAGAGTACACTTTGACTTTGTACTTACCAAGGCTCGTCGGTACGTTGCACGACATACCGCTACGGGTACCACTTTACACCTTCGTGGTACCATCGGGTGCGACATCACTACAGTAAGCGAGGATACACAACAACAAAGCCTTATGGGAGAGGTTGGAAAGTGCAAATCATTTTTCCGATACAGAATGCCACCCCCAAATCCCCAATGCAACCAATGCTTCTCGTCCGTGAGGAGGATGGCTCTATTGACCCGACTACGACCACCCAAACGAAGAAACGAAAATAGCAGTAAGAACATGAATGCATCAATCCCTCGATGAAACCTCCAGAAATGCAGTCCACCGCTCCCAATCTTGGACTAAGCTCATGCGCTGTCTGCCACACCCCAGTCTATATAATAAAAAGAAAACCATCCAGTCTGTCGCAGAGTCTACAGAGGTAGATCCACGATCTTGCCTGGATTCATGATCCAGTATGGGTCAAGAGCTTGCTTGATGGACTTCATCACACCGAGCGTGTCTCTACCCACCTCCATAAGAAGAGCTTCTTTCTTTCCAATTCCAATGCCATGTTCTCCCTGTATCAAATCAGTACTCACTCATACACATCCTCACAGAAATATGCAGGACTTACAGTGCAAGTCCCTTCCATATCCAGCGCCCTCCTCACCATGTTCTTCACACACTGTTCCACCTTCTCCTTCTCCCCCGGCACCCTAGAGTCGTACATGATACTCTCATGAAAATTCCCATCCCCAATATGTCCCAGAATGCTAGCAAAAAGACCCAAATCATCCATTTCTTTCTTGCTGATCTCAATGATATCCGCCAGCCGTGAGAACGGCACAGCGACATCAGTAGACCACACCTCATTCCCTTCTTTCCTCAATGCTAGCATACTCCAGAGACTTTCTTTCCTTGCGGACCACAGCAATTTCTGTTCTTTAGCATCCTTCGCGAATTCGAAATCGCCGCCCCGGTGCACCTTCGCGATGGCAGAAACCATGGAAATGTTTTCCTTGACGGAGGCTTTAGTTCCGCTGAATTTGAAGAAGAGGGTGGGGAGTTCTTTCCATTTGCGAGGTGCGGTGGAGCCGGAGAGGTTGACAACGCGCATTTGGACTTCGTCCATGATTTCCATGGCGGCGACTTGGACGCCTGCTCGCATGACGCTTGCTGCCGCCGCGGCCGCGTCGCGAATAGAGGGGAATGTGACGACGGCTACTGAGAACTCTTGTGGGACTACGGCTAGCTTGAGGGTAATCTCGGTCACTAGTCCTGTTCGTCAGTCAGTATGTATTCATTTGATACAAAGATCTTGGCTGTTATTAGAACACAATATTCTGAATAGAGTGAGACGTACCAAGCGTCCCTTCAGACCCAACAAATAGGGAGTTCAAATTATACCCCGCGGAAGTCTTTCTCGGTCTCCTCTTAGTCTTGATAACTGTCCCATCAGACAACACAACCGTAAGGTTGATAACCCAGTCCTTCATCGTCCCATACCGCACCGCATTAGTGCCTGAGCAATTCGTTCCAACCATCCCCCCAATCTTAGCACTCGGCCCGGGATCAACGGGAAAGAATAATCCAGACTGTCTCCTCGCCAACTCCTCATTGAGTTCCATCCAGCTCACACTGGGCTGGACAACGATATCCATGTCCTCCTCGTGGAACTGCAGGATCTGGTCCATGTATGCGAAGTCGACACTGACACCTCCGTATGGAGCTGAGAAGTTCCCTTCGAGCGATGAGCCGCCCGAGAAGGGAATAATAGGGAGGCGGTACTTGGAGCATATTCTGGCGATTTTGGATACTTCGGAGGTGTTTTTGGGATAGGCGACTGCTACAGGGAGGCTGTCGATGTTGGTGGAGGACCATTCGGAATATCCATGCGCTTTCAAATCTTCGGGGTCGGTGGAGATAGTATCTTCGTTACCTGTAGCTTGACGAATTTCGTTGATAGCCTGATTGTGTCAGTATTCGGTGTTGACTCGCCAAAAAAGGGGTCGATTTGGAAGCGAGTCCCGACTTGGGCCCAACGATCTTCAGAATTATTTTTGGAAGTCTCGAACGACCTTCGAAGAAGTCAATAACTTACAGATTCCATGTCACTTAGAGTCGCATAAGCAGGTCTCACAAACTTCCCAGCATTTGAATACTCTCTCTCCCTGTCCTTCCTCCCCCCATTGCTCCAACCCACAGCCAACCCCGCACCAGCAGCCGAAGCAGCCATCAGCGCCAACACACTGAAAGTCGTCCACCCACTGACAACCCTCCTCTTCACGCCTCCCACCACAAACCTCTTCCCCTGAAAATCGCCACTTCGAGCATTCGAGCTACTCCATCTCATTCCTACTCTTGAGGTCGATTTAAAGATTGATGAGTGCAGCAGACTTAGACCAGGACCGGGACCTGGTACTCTTGTTTTCTCCAATGGCGGGGTCAGGGTTGTCGAAGCGAGTGTTCTCGCCCTCGGGAGACATTTCGCCGACCTCATGCACAGCGACATGATGCCTGTCTTTAGAGGGTGGTCCACTGGTTCGACAGGGCTTCGATTCGTGTTCTTTACTTAAGATCAGATCAGATCTGCAAGCCCCTGCAACTCGCGAGCAAGATGGGAATGGGGAATAAAGAGTCCCTTCAAATTCCGCTCTGCTATTCCTTCCCTCTGGTCTGTCTGTCCGACTGCCTGGCATGGATGAGAGATGGGAAGATGGGAGGATGAAAAGATGAGAAGATGGGTGGAAGGATGGGGGTCTGATGCCCAATGTCAGTCCACTTTCTTCTGTCTGCCGTACTGTTTCTTCCTCTTCGAACTCGGCCCGCCTCAGTGATGATGATGAGTGAGCGAGGGGAAGAGCTCATTTATATAGGGTCGTCTTATGTTTGCTTTGGAGGGGCAAGAGGGGGCTACTAATATGTCCTTGACTGACAATGGGCTAGCCAGTAGCTCCAGTAAAGCTAGTCAGTCAGTCGAGCCCAGCGCTCGCTCACTCACTCTCGGCCTGTTGCCGATATCCTGAGGTAATTGGTAATTGGATTGAAAGCTTGGGGGTCACTTCAATGCTTTCCTCGAGTCGAGCTCCGGCATTCGTACCGCGCCTGGTTCACGTCCAGTCCAGTACATTGAAGTCCAATGGAGTGCAGTTTTATGTCTGCTTTGTTTGCAATGAACTTTCTTCCGAGTGGGCTGGCTGCACTATATGCGGTAGGTGTAGCGTGGTCGTTGCTTCTGCCTCTCGAGTCTCTTCTTATACCCACCTACGACGTATGGAAGGGGTATGGGATAGGACGAGGAGACCAAGCTTGCCAGCAGAAGGAAGTTGAGTGTGCACTATGGGTCTTTTGAAGGAGGAAAGACGAGAAACGCCCGGGTTGTAATTTGAAGACAGCACAAGGAGAAAGCTGGCCGAGACCAGATAAGATGCCAACTCACAAAGTTCCGCAGGTGGAAGGATGCGAAGAGAAATCGAACTCCGAATGGAAATGCATTTCTTTTCCGTCAATTGACCCCTTTCTCGTTCGGGAAGCACATTTATCTGCTGTCCCTGTGGTGATGCCTTCGTCATACGTCGTGCATCCCACTCTTTGCCCTTTTCACCAACACGAGACAAGGCAACACGAATTACCGCACGGCATAATGCTCTGCTGGCCTGCATTCTACCAGCTCAGAAGTAGGTACATCCAAGCCAGAGTATGCAGAGATCCGGATGGAGAATTATGACTTCCCTTTCCTAACCGGCCAGGTATGTATCCAATGCATCGTGCTACCTGGCCTCGATATTGAAGAGCTGGATTGGGATGATGCGAGTGGGGGTACACCACAGCAGCATCATTAACGAACTGCATCATTTAACACCACCGCAATTGAAATGCACCTTCCTACCCTAATTACTCATCTGCACCCAGAACGCAAATCCTGTAAGCCTCAACGCCTCGCATCTGAGATGCGTCTGTCCTACTGCCACGTCCGGTCTTGCCCTGGTCCACTTGGGCGATCAATCGCCAACCTATCAGTCATCCTCCATATTTCTCACCCTCTCACAAGACAGAATACGAATTATGAACCCTCCATATCCAATAGCTACGAAACCGTTACAACACACATCTCTCTCCATCCCCTGTTCTCCTGATCTTCGTCGCACAGCATAAGCCTCAACTCCCATTCCCAGGTTCGGGTTCATTGCAAGGCACGAGGTCTCCTTCCCCTCTCACACACACATGCAAATCGAATGCAAACCCCTCCCTTCCCCTCACTCGAATCCAAAATTCTTACCTCACGAAAACCACTGGAAATGGCCTCGTACATCGTTTGACTTCTCCAAGATGAGAACATGTGGAAACTGGGCCGACTCCAGATCGTTTAGATCGTTTCTGTCTCCTCCACCGCCCTTCTCCAATACTCCGCACTATTCTTACTTGCCTTTCAGATTATCCTGACATCAGCAGCTTGCCTCGTGATGTGAAAACGCCCCACGAGATGCATGTTGCTTGCAGGACTATAGGTCATTTACGAAGATGAACTAGGTCACAGGGCTGGGCATGGGGGTCAGAATCAACTTAATTCCCATGCAGAGAGATGTAAGTGCTGGATAATCAATGTTGGAACCAGAGATGCCGTGGGTTGGACCACGTGCAGATTTCATTTCTGCTGCATGGGTTGGTCCTGCTGGGACTGGACTTGCGGCTATAGAGATGATAATTTATCGCGTTCTTTCACCGAATAGTCTTAAAGAGACAACTTTGAGGAACTGAATGGGCTTTTACATTGTTTTGGTATTGGTTGCTCCTACTATGCTGCTGCTGTGCTGCTAGCTAATCCATTTGCACTTTTTCCCATGCGCAAATGACCCGAAGCATAGAATAGAAAACGGGGCCCAAATACTCCATCCCAGAACCATCATGCAGAAATCCAGAGCAAGCAACAAAGACGAAGAACACTTAGTTTCCGGCAATGGCGTGCGCACGTCTGCGATCTCTCTCTTCGGCGATGGACAGCTTGACACCCTTGCCTTTGGGCAGGGAGATCCATGGCTTCTCAGTACCGATGACAAAGACGTTGTTCTCACGGGTGGCGAACGAGTTGTCTATGGCATCCTTGATGTGGACAATGTTGAAGCCTCCATCGTGACGCTCGCGGTGAGTGATGACACCAACACGACCCATGTTACGACCACCGGTAGCCATGGCAATGACACCAGTGTCGAACTTGATGAACTCGGTGATCTTGCCGGTAGCCAAATCGATCTTGACGGTGTCGTTGACCTTGATAGCTGGGTCAGGGTAACGGATACTACACAAGTACAATTTTGTCAGCATTTCTGCAGGAATTTGTATAGCAACCGTTGGTATAGCTCCAATCAATCGTTCTTCTCGAGGTGGATCGACCAAAGCTTGGACCAACGGCTGAATGATGTCTGATAGAACTTACGTTCGTGCATCGTGCGTGACCAAGAATGGGATTCCGCCCTTGCCCAACTGAACTCTCTTAACCTTTCCAAGCTTGTATTCGGCCTCCTCTGCCTGGATTCGGTGGACGGTAAAACGGCCCTTGGTGTCATAGACAAGACGGAAGTGCTCGCCGGTCTTCTCGATGGTGATAACATCCATGAAGCCTGCTGGGTAGGTGGCATCGGTTCGGACCTTTCCATCAACCTTAATCAGGCGTTGCATGACGATTGCCTTGGTCTCGCGAGCGTTGAGGGCATACTTTAGTCGGTTGCGGATGAAGACGATCAGGGGCATGCAGTCTCTGAGCTTGTGAGGACCTGGGGATGGACGAGGAGCGTAGGCACCGGAGAGTTTGTCCAAGAGCCAATGCGATGGGGCGCTAAGGCGCTTTTGATGCTTCTTGCTGTAAAGAAATTGTCAGTATGACATTCGAAAGAGTGACTATAGCTTTGCGCAAGATGAGGCTTCGAGGAAGACCAGCTCAGTTCGAGTTCGTGTGCAGAGCGGTCGCATTTCGAAGTTGAAGACCACTCTCGAGGTCGAGCATGCTGTCTGGCAATTGAAAGAGGCCTTCCCAATGCAAGATCTTACGCATCCGGTGGGTGAACAGAGTCTTGGGATCGGGCGGGGGTGAACTTACAGTCCCTTACCCATTTTGAAGTCGTTATGGGGTTGTCGAAGGTGGTGTCTTGTCGTCGAGAAATCTCAAGACCGGGCTTTTGCGAAAAATGTCAAGTTGGTGGGAGGGAACACTCGCTTAATTTTCTCGTGCAAGATGCTAGCATGCTCTGGGACAAGCGCCGCCCCCGCCTCAGGGTGCTCTGGCTTGTAGTCATGTGACCATTTCCCAAGATTAAACAGGGGTGCTGGGCAAGGCCAAGTATTCCCCCAAGACAATCCCGAAAGTAATGGCAATTGAGTCTTTTCTAATATGAATGGGTGCTGGACTTCGCCGAGCAAAATCCCAAAATCAATCGCGTATTTCATCACGTGATGTAATTCAACAGAAGCCCGTTCAATGACAGCACCCAGGAACATTGTACATTTTGTATGGCGCTTTTGCAGCATTTAGGTCGCGGCTGCATTCAGCCTTCTCTCCAGTCGTTCCTCCTTGCTTTCGGAATATGTTTTCTTGGAAGTCCACTCGTCTTCTCTATGGCGTCAGACCAAATTCCTTGTTCGGGTTAAAAGCCGAACGGCAGTAACTTACTCTATAGTTTTGTGGTCTAGAATAGATATGCCTTCTCATCACTCAATCAGTAGCTAAGCTCTAGCCACGACGCCCTTACTCTTTTGAGTTTGTGGCATTTAGGTATATCCACTAGCCTGGGCTTTTACTGTGGATGACAAGCAGGTAAGATAATATCTCCCTAGGCAGGCAGGAAGGAAGGAAAGAACAAGCTTAATATTACGCTAATCATTATCTGTATTTATTACATCTCATCCTTTTCAGACGATGAAATCCGTCCCAAATAGTTTAATACGCTTTTATTACTCCTTTAGACCTTTTCTCAGGACTTACTTCCAAGCAAAATAGTAGTAACAAGCTTGCCGTAATAAAACGATTATCAATCTGGCACCGTCACAACTCGAACTTATTCGAGATATAGATAATACTAAAGATAACCCTAATATAAGAAGCGTAGTATAGGTAAAGCACTTTACGAACGATATTAGAGGAAATATATACAGCATACAAATGTTTGCAGGACTGGGAAACAAAAGGAAAGCACCGTACAGGCTATGTTGATGGGGAGATTGCTAGCCGAAAAGCACCCTTCCAGCTAACAGGTGAAGTAATCCAGCCAGTCTTTGCACTGCGCCCAGATTCAAGTCCCGCTCGGGATCTAATCGGTACATGTACGCATACTCTCATGATTAGAACTCGTCTTTCGCTCCAAAGCCTCCTGCCCGGATCCATTTTCTTCATCCTCCCACTGCGGCTGCCCAGGTAGCACCTTTCGATTGTGCCAACAGCACCAGTTAATGGTCCCAAAGAACATGGTGGCAGCAGGTACCATAAATGCGAGAGCAAAGATTGTAAAAGTGAATGCCCAAGCGAAGCCATAAGCGAACCAATTCGGATCCGTGTTGAAGTACAGAACTCGAGTGAAAATAGGTCCGACACACATTGTCGGGAATCCTGCCCTCCATCAGCTCTAAACTCTGGCCTCGAGACATCAGAGAAGAACATACCATGTAAAACAAACCCAAAACCAGCAAGACCCTCAGCCACAGCCTTCATTCTCAAGGTCGGCGACACATGACCAAGTCTCGGTCGAAGTTCAAACCACCTCTTTATCAACACAACCCCCGAAATCCCCAACATAAAATCTGAACAAAAAGCCCCCCACGCTATAATATCCGCTCCATGAGAATAAAATCCACTCAGACTAACAGCCACGCTAGTGGTACACAACGCGCCCCAAAGACAAAAGAGTATAAACCCCGCGTACTCTCTACACGTCTTCACCGGAAGCAGGATACGCAGCGCGAGCACGGCTTCAATGGCTTCATGGTCGAGGAAGAAGAAGACCTTGAAATTGTCGAAGGCAGGGTCGATAAGGAAGATCAGACCTGTGAGGGAGAGAGACAGGACTTGGAGGAAGGTTAGGTAGTGGATGTCGAAAACGCGTTTGGCGCTGAAGCCGCGAAGGAGGAAGAAGATGCCGAAGATTATGCTGTGTTGGGAGAGGGCGGTTGCGATGAGGATTAGAGTTGGGTTGTACAGTGCGAGAGGGCCGGAGGCGACGAGGACAGGATTCGTGCTGGGTGGTAGCAGGTTGATGGAGGCTGAGAATTCGGATGTTGGCATTTTGTTGTTCTGGTTTTCGTGTGGAAGTAGATCGGTGGGTTAGTGGTTTGATGAACAGTGAGAAGTGAATTGAATGAGACAATATGAGTTGTATGCTATCGAATTAGCTGAAAAGGAGAATTAACGAATGTGGTGGCTAGAGTAAGTGAGCTCGTCAACAACTATAATCGATATTTTCCAAGTTGCAATCGGGGGGGGGGGGGGGGGATTGTACTTCGGCGGCAAGAGTGTGTGATGAACTAACTACTTATACGAGTGCCACCCTGATCTACCATTTGCTTTCTCATTTTGCTAGAACTTTTGTCAATGTGACAAGGTTTCGCCGATACATCAAGTGCGAGTTCGAGAATTTGGGTTTCCTTGGAACTTCATTTACCTTCTCAATTTCCACATAGGGCTTATACTTTGATAGGACGTACCCCTGTGAAGTCTATGAACTTCACAATTGATGATCTGCTAAATGATATTAAGTTGAGACGTTCGCGACGCGTCTTAGGACACAGTTCTAATGTGCATCAGCCAATTGCATGTGACTTTATTCGAGATCCGAGCCGCATTCAGTATTGTATTTTCTTTCGCTACTTACTAGTCAGTCCCCCTTCTGTGGCTCAGGATTCGTTCACAGCCGGTGAAACCAAGTATCACGCAATTATTGTGTTCTTAAAACGCTAAGTCAGACTTAGAATAATTTGATTCAAACTTTAGGATATTAACAAAACAACCAAGAAAGTTTACGACACATTTTAGGGAAAGTTCAGACTATTGGACGTTACTTCCCCATCCTGTAATTAAATGTTTAACCTCATGAATATTGATCCTCGTATAGGTAGATTTTAAAGGTGTTCATCTGGTGGTATCTCCCTTATCAAGGAGAAAAGACTCTCTGGAATCTTATAACCACCTTGGTTTTTATGAGAGAACACTTCATAATAGAACAACTTCTGCTCCGTACCCAAAAAGTAGCAGCGCATCGGCAGGGCCTTTCAACTAGTCATGACAAGTGAATTCAACTTCCTACCCATAAATTCTCAACTTTAAAGTTCGATTGGGAGGGGGAGAGGGTTAAATTACAAGTTGAAGTGTGCCCCCTGTGTCAGAAACGCCTTAACAGATGCTAATTCCATACCATGCCCATCAAATTATCTGTCTGAATCTTCCGCGAATGCATTTGTATAATTGTCTCCCTAGCTTTGGCTTTCTCTCCTTGTAGTAAAGAATCGTCGACGTTTCGATCGTTAACATGGCCTCTCGCAAAGGCTCGAAGCCGGATGTATTACCCCGCTTGAGATCCCGGACACAAGAGATCTTGAGCTGGTGGTGTCAGGGCAAAGGGAAACTGGCAGAGACTTCGAAAGAGTCTATAAGAAAGATAGAGACCGAAGTATTGAGACACGTCTGTCGAAGCATTGGTGAGGAGATCAAGGTATGCACTGAGTCGAAAACTATACAATATTCAAGACTTACTGTAAATAGTTCCCAATTCCCAAAGTCGGATCATCAGTGGCCTCCAGTTCATTGGATCCCACAATTCTCGAAGCACATATCAAATTTCGATTTGCTGCGGAGCCTTGGCTGGATGTGAACGTCAAAAAGAACGAGAAGAAATTTGCGAAAGAGCTTGATAGCATCTACTCAACATTCCCCGCCATCACTGATCGAGCAACCATCTTATTGGCCATGGCGGCGTGGTTTTCAATATTGTGCGAAGTAGACGACTTGACAGAAAATATGGAACCAATGGACGCAAAGCGCGCCCTGCAGGATGCAAGAAGTATGACATGGAAGGACTCTGGAACCAGCCTTGGGACCGGTATAGGTAGGCGACTCAGATTGATCCCCGTCTCAAAAGTCTTACCACATGTAGATTGGAGCAAACCGAACTCTAGCCATGAGATGATTCAACATATTGTTCGAGAATTCAGAATCTATACTCACCATCTCCTTCCCGCCGCCACGTACAACGTATTCATGGAAGACATCAACAAAGTCTTCACTTGGATGATTACAGAAACTAACTTTCGAGAATCTCCGCCACCATCTGTTGATGCATATATGAAGATTCGGGGCGAAACGGTTGGTATTTCGCCATTTTTCGCCCTGGTGGAAAGCTCGTTGAACAAATCGATGTCTTACCTCAGACCATTACCCTCGGCTTCCGTGACAGACCTCAAATCGATGCTGAACGAGATCATTGGCTTGCAGAACGATCTGATAGGTTTGGACAAGGACATTGATGCCGGGTGGTCCGTGAACGTGGTTACAGTACTTGGAGGTCTGCGGCTCAGGTATCCTGGTTCGCCGGAAGACAGAATTCGTATCTTGAAGGACTGTGCGAGAGAAGCAGAGAAGATGTATGCCGATGCCATAAGAAATGCGATTGAATGCTGTGAAGTCATTTATCGGAACTCAAAGGTAGAGAGCGAAAGGGAGTTGTGTAAGGTAATGATGGAGTTTATCGGGCGGTGCCTGAAATGGGCTATAGCTTCCCAACGATATAAAACTAAGTAAAGGATGTAGCAAATGTATCAAAGTTGGGAAAGAAGGGCTATATAGACTACATAGGCCGGCGTTGGTTTCCAATTTGAATGATTCTCTGATGGGTTTGGACCCCTGTTATTAGCTGTTGAACACCCGTATTTGTGTCATTGCAAGGGCGTAGATGCCTTGAGAGGTGTTAAACCTGTGTGTGGTATAATCCTGTTTCACAGGTAGAATCATTTGTTGTAGCTCATATGTCTTCCAAACTGCAACCTTACTGTGATACATCCTCGCCATATCCTGTCTGGGAAGAGAAGCCTACTGGCAAAGTAATCAGTATCGAGACCTACGTCGCTCGACGTTTCTCAACCAGATTGGACAATGATGACTGCAGACCAGAGTAGTAACCAGCGGTGCTTCTCCATCCCCAAAGAGGTCGTAATTTTCCCCAGCCCGGCACCTCGCAGATTCCTTTGCTTCGCCTCAAAATACGATGTAATCATGCCAGATCAAGTTTCCAGGAAAATAGCGAGGTCCGAAGGTATATATGCCAGATTTCGCACGAGGAGGATCAGGGGAGATTCCGCAGGGCGAACGAGGACATTTTGACGAAGCGCGGCGCAACGTGGACCAGGACAGTCTTCAGCGGTACGGAGCATGGTTTTGGTGTAAGAGGAGGTCTGAGTGTGAAGGTGGTAAGGATTGCAAAAGAGAGGGGATTTAAAGGTTCTGTGGGGTGGTTCAATGACTGGCTGTAGGGGCAGGGAGTCATTGATTTCGCTGCTGGTTGACGTTTCTAGTGGATAGTAGCGTCCATCCAGGTATTCTAGTCAAGAGTCATGTGACTCTTTCTCAAGATTGACTTCCTTGGGAGATCCACCCATCTTTTCTCGAGCGTGAGACCACAATCTTTCTTTGAGTCTGGAAGTTGAACAGCAGTAGCTTTGCTCCATGGCTTTGTGGTCTCAAGTGGATATGCCTTTTCCATCTACCTTGTTTTCTCATGGTTTCCATCACTGAACAAGTAGCTAAGCTCCAGCCACGATGACATTACTCTTCTGAATCTACAGTACTGAGGTTCATCTCCCGGCAGCACGTCCTAAGCGGCTGCTTTTGCTACCAGGTGACAAGCAGGTAAGATAATACCTACCTAGGCAGGAGGAAGGAGGGAAAAAGTTCAAAGTTACGCCGATTGTCACGATTACCTGTTTCATCCCACCGGCTTTTAGCAATTAAATCCGTCCCGATCAGCTCAACGCACTCCTCTTGCACCTTCAGAAACTTTTTCCAAGACTCCCAAGCAAAACAGTAATGACAAGCTGACCATACCCTGGTGGGCACCAACATGGCTCCCTCACGACTTGAAACTATCAGGGATATGTATGATGCTCGAGCTCCGATTTACGAAGACGACGGTAAAGATGGCTCAAGCGATTTTCACAAGGCTCAAGCCAAGGATTACCTTGAGTGGATGTCACTGTCATCAGGAATGAAAGTTCTCGATCTAGCTTGTGGCACAGGTGGAATCACAATTCCGGCAGCAAGAGCGGTAGGGCCCTCAGGATCTGTCATCGGAGTAGACATCAGTCCGGTTTCCCTCGAAATCGCCAGATCTAAAGCCCATAAAGAGAATCTCTCAGTAACTTTTCTTGAGCATGACATCGGCAATTTGACTGGCCTGGACCGAATCAAGGAGGGCTCCTTCGATGTCATTACTTGTGCCTCCGCCATGGTTTTTCTCGAAGATCCTGCTGCCTCAGTCAAACATTGGGCTACGCTACTCAAGGCTGGAGGCAAGTTGATCTTCGATACCTCGACGAATGACAGTTTGGTGGTTGGCCGCTGTTTCGATGTCGTCAAGCAAGAGCTGAACTTGTTCTCGGTCTACGGTAGCAAGACTGCTATGGGGACAGTTCCAAAGGTCAAGCAGATGTTGATGGACGCTGGGTTGGACCCTAGTGATACATTCGTTAGCAGACAATACAATGAGTTCAAGACAGTCGAGGAGGTCGATGCTGCTAAAGGGGGAGATTTGTTCGAGGATACGATGGGGCGGGATGGATGGGTCAAACGGTGGTATGAGGAATTGAAAAAGGTCAGTGGTTTCCCTTGTTACGGCCGACCCATTAAAGATGTCCCGATGTCCCCAACGTTTATCAATTCAACTTCTGCTGATACAGCCCACAGCCCGGTGTCAGGGAAAAGGCCAAGGATATCTTTTGCCAGGAGTTGAACAAGATGGCCGATGAGAATGGTATTGTCAAGTCGCATTTCAGATTCAACGTAGCAGTAGGGAGAAACGCATAGGTCTATTCTCAGCAGTCTAGTGATGTTCGATGATATGAAGCTGCCGTCTTCATTCCGTGGTACCTCTCGGGATGGCAGATGGATGAAGCCAATCCCAGAAATTTCATACTTCAAAGAAAAATCAGACGCTCTCGGGCTATGATCCGAATCCACTTCCGTAGAGCTGCAATTTCCTTCTAATCAGGTATGTCTTAGGAATTTGGTGTCGACGCTGGTAGACCCTACGATCCATCCCCAATTCTGCGGTCCACATTCCATATGTTTGGGAGAGCGGACTGCCACAAGCGGTTGGTATGCTCACCTGTGAAACTATCTGTGAAATCGACAAATAAACAAAATTATACCTTCGGACCACTTTGCTCCTTTGGTGCCCAAGTTGGGACATAACTATAGCAAGCGTTTCTTTGTAAATGACTCTGATCTCAAGGTATCAGTGACACTTCGAGGCATACCCAAGCATCTTAGCATTTTGACGAGGCATCACATGGGTACGCATGATAAATCGCGCGCGGTGATACGAGGGTAGGTAATAATAGTCCTAACCGCCCCTTCAGCCGATACCTGTTGTTGAGATTGACATCGAAAGCTCTCGTAGATGCCTGACAAGGAGTAACAGGCGTTGTTGCTATGCCAGACAAGTGAATTAATGAGCTGAGGACAGAGTTATCACAGCAGTAGTAGACACGGAAGCTTCGTGGAGCTAAACCAAGAAAGGTCAGGAAAATCGGCACTCGGACTGATAGAATTGAGACAGACGCAGCGTGAGAAATGTAGAACGAACACTCGGAAGTTGTTGGGTATAGGTTCATACATTAGCAATAGAGGGGAGTAATAGACAGTCCAATTGCTCTGTCGTAATTCTGGTGATGGTCATTGTGATATTGCCATAAAACAACACTTGCTGATAAAATCGGGACTTCTGGGTTGTGTTAAATGACTGCTGTCCACTGGATCGCAGAATACCTTCCCCTCAGAGATACTTCGTAAAAATAGCGGCTGAGCAGAATATGGGGCTGAGTGAAGCGGATCAGAAGAGCGGTGTTTCTCTTTCTCAGAATCGTACAATTTTACATGCTTGTTGAATTCGCCAACCCAATGCAAATGTACGCCAGTCACAGTATGCTTCCGGATGACCCTCACATCGATCCACCCTAGTATTGGCTAGCAGCCTGTTGGCACGCTTTCTGTACAGGAAGCATCGTTAGCATTCGTCCACTCATGCCGCCAGTACTCAGTATATGCCTTTTGATACTTACCAGCTGCTCCAAGTACCATCCACAGATCTGCATATTCCCCTGGTTCTCATCCAAGCACTTCGTGAACTGCTTCGCATCGACCTCACAGCTTCGTTGTCCCCAACTGTTCTGCGACGCCTCATTTCCTTGGGTAGCAACAGCATTCTGCTGAGGTTGCTCGGCTGCTGGAGCGGAAGAGCCTCCGAAGAAACCGGTGATTGCGTGGCCAACGGACGATCCAATTGCTACACCTCTGTTTCATGTCAGTCTATATACTCAACAGGACGAGGGACAAGATCTTACGCTGCCGTGCTAGCAATGTTTCCCAGCATGCTACCACCACCGGAGCTTTGTTGCTGCTGGACTGGAGGAGCAGCAGCCGGGGGAGCTGGGCGTGCTGCTGGAGGGTAGGCAGCGGTAGTCGCTGGCCGGGTTTGTTGGGGGGCAACTTGTCTTTGAGGAGCAGTTGGGCGAGAAGGGGCACGTCCACCACCGGATCTGGATTGACGAGGCATGGTGATTCTGGTACAAGGTTTTGTGGTTGAGAATAGAGTTGTATGGTTGTGGTTGAAGATCTTGTCGTGGTGAGCGAGGAGCAGAGGTGCGGAATAGATCAACATCGAAGCTTTGAGTCCTCGGCTCCCCTGGACTTTTTAGCGTACTACCAAGTGATTGGTGTAGAGAAGGCGAATCTCGGATCCAACCCAAACCTCAGGCATTATATCAAAGCCAGGGGCAAACAACAAAGACATACAGTACAGATCTATGTAATCAAAATCTTAATGCGGTCTGTGGGCAGTTAAGCAGCAGGTAAATTACAGAATTAGAATCGGACACAGTGGCTCGAAAACAGATATATCGGCAGACCAGCCAGATGTTATTTCAAAGTACAGAAGAATGATCATGACATCTTCTCTTCTTGATGAAGATGATGCATTTCATCCATGAATCTTGAAGTGCTCACCATTTTTCGGGTGCTGTAACGTCATAGAATGCCACAGCTATTCTTCAGCGCTTCTCAACGCCAAAGTAATGAATGCTCTCTACGAAGAGCTTCCTTCTTTATGGACGCCGTGCCATGCCATGCCAATGCCTGCCTTCCTTCCCAACTAGTCAAGGGCGTCGCTTGCCTCATGAATCGACAACCTTGTGAAACCGATCTGTGTTCCTGTCTAACTAACCTCTTCTCCTTCTTCAATCACTTGCACGTCTTCATCCATCATCTTTTCGAACTTTGACAGCTTCGGCTTTCCTGCCTTCGACTCTTCGCTGTCAGTCGGTGCAAGTGCAGGTGTCGAAGCTCCGAAAGTCGAAGTTGAAGGTTGGTCCTCCTTCAAGTTTCCACGTCTTCTTCTTCTTCTTGGAGCTTATAGAATCTGAGCTCTAGCTCAGATTCGGAAAAATCTGAAAATAAATCGCTACCCGACAGCCGTCTCCCGTGGGCTCGCACTTAAGACAACACCGTGACTGCACTGGCCCCCCACTACGAACTCCAAAAAACCCCTCCAACTGAAAAAGAGAAATTCCGTAACTTACTTGCTTGCTTTCCTCGATCAATCAATCAATCAATCAATCAATCTACTTGACTTACATTCCTTTGCGGGTGTTGATTTCGCCAGCCCCGCCGTCAGTCAATCCTTTTGACATACAGAAAGATCAACCCTACCATTCAAGCAACCGGAATATTCTCGCCATTTCCATTTCCCTTCCCAACTGACAATCCGCCGCCAGCATGTCTTCCGCACAAGAAGTCGCATCGAAATTGGCGGAGATCACCGCAAAGCTTGAAGGGGGCGGTACGAATGGACAGATGAAAGAGTGGTATGATGAGTACAAAGAGCTCGTTAAAGAACTCAAGGCAGCCAAGGCCACGCAGACAACAACTCCTGAGGGACGAAAACCTTCGGAGCAGCGATAGTGTATATGCATGCTGGGCCTTGCCTTGGTTTGCCGTCCTCATTCGACCTCGCGGTCAAAGCAGGCGGTGCCTGGACCTTCGGGACAAGGAACAAGATGGGTCTTGGTTGGCGTTTGGCAGGTGACGAGAGTGTCGCAGAGTTTCGTGTTATTGTGTTCGGATACATGGTGTAGGAGTAGAATTACTAGGTTGAAGTCGAAATGGCACTGCTTGTTTCTCGAGAAGCGTCTACTAAGGATCGTATCGTTGTGTCCGCAGCGGCCGAATCAACAAGGTAAGGTGGGCTTCACCGTATTGAATTGAGTACACTACTCAAGCTCTCGTTAATCTTGCTCTCTGATGCTATCGCGGAACCTCTCGCCGCTCTAATTGGCTATTGCGTATTGTACATGTCCTTGCCTTGGTCTGTGCAGCAGTGGTGTTATTAAGGTGATGGTGCATTTATTGAGAGGGAAAGGAAGTCTTATAGAAATGTGAAGCTGAGGGAGGGCCAGCGAAAGTCTTGGTGACTCGGATGACAACAAATTCAGAGCAGGTTGCACAGGAGAACGACAACAGAAAATTAGGTGTGTAAGATGAGATATCCCCAGACAAGCATTATGAACGAGTGACTGTCCGAGAAGTGAATGTAAAGTAAAGATCACCAAGGCCATAGAGTCTGCAAACACAAACCTGCCCATTCAATCTGCGGCTTGTTCCCGAGCCATTCCGATTGTTAAGTGCTTAGGGGGTCCACTGAGCCCTACAGTGATCGTCATTGTCGCAAAACTGGTGACCGCCAACGCACGTATTGCCCAACGTTCGGTGAAGTTACGCCCCCAACAGGCGCCGCAATCCCAGCCGATGATTGCGGGAGTGCTTGGGTCGGATGTCCAATAGGCCCTCGGATTTCTTACTCTTGTCGTCGCTGCTCGATTCAAGCTCGGTTTAACGCAGATTCTTCAACTTTCCGCCTCTTCTTGGAACTCACTGGGTTTGATGCAGGTTCTGGGGCAGACTCTGAGCTAGAATCTGAGTGGGAAGAATCGGAAGCAGGCCCAACAGGTGCTTCTAATTCGCCAGCTTTTCGCTTCTTTTCAGTATCCTTGGATTGGTTGCCGAACTTGATATGTGCTTTTGCTCGCTCTTTTGCTATTTGCTCTGCTCTTACGAGATCATACTTTTGGTTGCCAGACTAAGCGGCCTGTTAGCAAGGCCAAAGACACAGGGGATATGCCAAGGAATCTTGTGCGTTGAGAGGAAACCCACCAGGCCAGCTTTGATGAATCTTGCAGCAGCAGCCTTGTCTACTGCCATAGTCCTGTCCACGGGTGTCTCAATAGCCTTGATCTTATCAAAGTACTGTTTGACTCTGGTAAGTTCTTTGAAGACGGGATGTTCGCGCGCCTTGACTCCATTAAGTCGCAGATATGCTGAAAGATTGGTTAGATATAGTCTATAGGTCTGGATTGGGGTGGAAGGCATACAAAATAGCATAGATTCAATTGCGTAGGTGACCAGGACGTAGAGCTTGGCTTTGTCCAACAAGGGCAACTTTGAGGCGAACTCTGAAAGCGCGGTCTTCAAGAAAGGCTGCAGCGATTCCTCGAGATCGTCGATCTCATCATCCAGGGTCTCCAGAAGAGACATCACCTTTGTCGAATCCATCCTGCATGGGACGGTTACAGCGATTTGGCGTGTCTGATCTCTCTCGTCTCAATCAGCCAGGAGGTTTTGAAGGAGGTGATCTGATCGATAAAATTCCGGTCCCACGGTGCCAAGACCACGGGCCGACTCTTGCCGATGCGCGCAAGGGTCAGTCAGCCTGTCTCTCTATCCATGATCTGTAGATTTTTGTTTCCTCGCGAATTCAGGAGCCAGCAGGAGTCTTCTCTTCTCTTGACGTCGTCGACCACTTGCTCGACAGCCACCATCTTTGTCCGTGCTGTACCCTACGGTATTATACGTTACCCTCAAGTACATCAGTCAACGATCGATCCATTGATTGCACCTCAATCACCGGCTGCAATTACGAACGACAGCTTCTTCCTTCTTGTACTTATTTTGCCTTGCCTCACCTTGCCTTACCCTGCCCTGCCCTCTCCGGCTTTCTGCATGTTTATATAAGGACATCTTTGCTCCGGTGCTCATCTCACCTGCCAGCGCGTGCGGCCTGGAGATTACTTCCGTCTGCCATGAGTCGAATTCAATAACCATAGAGAATCGTTCATCCTGTCTCTTCCAACTTGCGGTCGACCGCTGTTGCGGGTGTTTCGAAGGATACCTCGTGACGAGATATGCCTTTACGATAACACTTGTGCGGGCCGGGTGGCCAGGCGCTGTTTCTTCTTGCAGAATCGAAGTTATTGGTGGCCTAGGAGGAAGTGGGAGCAACAGAGGGAGTGTATGATTACGTTTGGTACGATAGGAAGAGGTCCGTCGCGGGACTATGGCAGTCAAGCGGCTGAGAAAAGAGTGTACGATGCGCCAAAGGAAAGCTTATTGATGGAACATGTTTCGAATTCATCGAGGAAAAATGACGGACAGTTGAGCTCGGAAATTTCTTCGAACGAAGATACAAAGAAGCAGAATACCCCGGGGGTTTTTTTGGACAAGCTTGTGAAAGGAATGGTTTTGGATGGGATTTCAGAGCTTGTTCAGATACCGCGAGCCATCGAGGGCTGGGTAGCTGAGGAGACCGAGAGACAACACGGCAGTCACGGAATTGCTCCGACGAATCATGCGGATATAGCAAATTCGGATGGCGGCACTGAAGCGAAGTTCGTGGAGTATGCGGATTCAGTAGAAGGTGACCCGTCATACGTCCAGCCTACAGACTCGGAAAATATCTCCACCGCTGGGAAGTCGGGCGTCCAGGATCAGTGGCAAGAATTTGATGAAGACCCCGATGTCGAAGTTCGGCAAGGATTCCAAGAGTACGAGAGCGATCCAGTGGGAACACTCGAGGGTTTGGATCTGCTGAGAGCTCTGAACAGAAGGATATTGAGCGGAGCTGTAGGGTACAAGAGTTTGCGGGCACACCTCGATCCGCAAGTACAGCCAGACTCTAAGCAAGAGCCCGTCAATCGTACCATCCACGTCTTGGGCTTGGGTGCCGCTGGCAAATACATTGCTCACTCTCTCGCTAGCCTACCATTTGCACCGCCTATTACTTTGTTGATGCATCGACCTCTAATGATGCAGCAATGGCACGACGAGGGGGCTGCCATTCATGTCATCAGAGGTGGAGAGATCAAAACCCAGAGTAACTTCCACATCGAGTCCTCAGCCCATTTTATCAGGGAGGACCCGCGACAGCGATTTCCGGGATTCGGTCCAAAGCTTGAACATTCTTCAGAGCCCCCGAATTACCCAATTGATGCCTTGATTGTTACCACAGAGGCTTACAGGACAGTGTCGGCGCTCATGGCAATCAGGCATCGCCTCGGAAGAGGCTCGGCCATATTCATTCTCAATAATGGTCTTGGTCTTGCGGAGAGACTCAATGAGAAAGTTTTCCCAGACTCCAATACCCGACCAACGTATATTCTTGGCAATATGAGCCATAAGTTGGAGTCAACCGAACGCCATTTTACACTTATAGAGAGGAATCCCGGGCGACTGGAATGCTCTAAATTCCCCCAGGTGTCGATGACTAGGAAAGCAAGCTATGCTCCGACACTCACGCGAAAAGACTTCAGTTGGACAGCTCCTGCGAGCTATCTCGTTGGAACCCTGGCTCGAACACCTGAATTCAGAACCGTCACTCTCGGTCACAAGAGTTTCTACCAATCTCAGTTTCAGAACCTCGCAGCTGGGGCTGTCATCGGGCCCCTCTCTGTTGCATTCGATTGCACCAATGATCTCCTCCTGTACAACTACAGCGCGTCCCAAGCCATGAAACTCCTGTTGCGCGAGATCTCACTCGTCATTCGTTCTCTACCAGAATTGCAGTCATTACCCGATCTTAACGAGACCTTTGGCGTCAAGAGATTAGAGGCAATTATCGTGTCTAAGTTAGCAAAGAGCGGGAGGAACCTCTCGGCAATGCTACAGAGTACACGAGCTGGCAACAGGACTAATATCGATTATTACAACGGGTACATTGAGCGTCGGGCAAAGGAAGTGGGTATTGATACGCCAAGAAATCAAATGATGCTTCTTCTAGTGAAGGGAAAGAGTGCCGCCAAGAGCAGGGAGCTGAATAGCTACATACCATTCGAGGAGGACTATTAGAGGTCAAGCATGTAAGTATTAGGGCAGAGACTCGTGTCTTATGTGGTTATGTATAGTACAATTAGAGTGGTGTGACGGGCGGTATGTTATATCTGTTGCGGCATAGAGCAATGGACTGTACAGTTTAATCTCCTTTTAATGGCTTGGTGCCTTGTGACTTCTGCTGCTTTCTGTTCTCTTGGTTGTTGAGCAATGTCACATGTCCAATCGACCTCATGCTTCTTCATATGAGATTTCTCTCTTTATTGTAATCGGAAGAAAAGTAGCAACTGTGCTACGAACAAAAGAAGCCGAGAGTGTGGCGGCGATCACGTTGTATTGTGCCACTCTGGTTTCGCTTCGGTCTGGCTCGCTTAACCGCCCCTTTCCTTCACTGTCAACAAAACATCGGAGCGCCGGATCCGTCGATTCTTTATCGTCGGTCAACAAACACTTTTACAACAACCACTCGAGTTTTGAAAGGACCTCTGTCTTAACCCATCGGTTTTAAATTTGCTTTGGCATTGTCTTTTCCACTAAACACTTCTCAAAGGACAAGACTCTGCCAAAGTCCTCCCAACACTTTTGCCTTCGAAGGTTTCTTTGCTACTTGAAGCCTGCATGCATTAATACAGTCACATTTTTGGATCTAACTCAGTCATCTCATATCTTATTTCGTTATGTCGGAGGACAATTCCTTGTGCGACTCATTATCGCCTTCTTCTCCGCCTCCAAACGTACCTCCGCCAGGAAGTCTGACTGGCGTGCAGTGTCCGTTACTCGAAAATGGCAAAACTCTCGATGTCAACTTATCGCTATCTCCTACATCGGATACAAGTTCTGCTAAGCCCGGGTCACTGGAGCCTGAGATGACCAGCACCGAGGCCGATCCAGCATCCCAGAACGACGAAAGTGAGATTGTCCACGATGAAACAACAGAGCTTCCATCGCCACCATCTGAAGTCTATCCCAAGGAGAATTTACCGGTGGAGGTCACAATCTTGGGCGAAGGCTACGATATCACAGAGGAGGAACCTACACCATCGCCGTCGAAGATAGTCAAAGATAAAAGCAATGAAGGAGAGCAAGACGTTGACGAGCGACAGGACGCTGTTGATGAAGACTGCTATGCCATGATTTCTCCAAATCCTGAAGTCGAGGTCCTCGTCGTCACTACCGACGAAGAAAGAGCAGCAGAGGTTGCGAGAACTAGACTCGAAGACAACGCCAAGTATGTCTATCCAGTTGACCAAGGAGTCATGAAACCTACGTTCCCGTCTCCAGCTTCAACTCTTGAACAAACAACATCTAAAAAGGATTCAGACACAGGGTACGATGATGCCGAGGCCGAACAACCCACCACAGGCATCGAACGCCCAGTTCAAAAAACCGGTAATCCAAAGACGGTCGTGATCGTTCGCTTGATCGAGAATACTGATAAAAGAGGTAATAACATCAAGTCTGCCATCCGCCTCCGGAAGCACTACTTCAACACAGACTTCGGAGATTTTTTACTTGATTTAAGCGGTCCGAGAACAGATATCGCGCAAGTGAGGAACTATGCTGGACAGGAGCGCTACATCCCTCGTCGCATGCTACAAAATGTCTACCAGCCCTGGGACATTCCAGCAAAGACCAAAGTCGTAGACGGCGGTATTCCGCTACCGCTAGCGTTCTTGAATCTGGATGTGACAGCTGAAGAAGCTGCCGGCAGTGTTGACTTCGAGGACGAGGAGCCTGTTATGATCATGAGTGTACTGGACGGGAGCAATGACCAGGAAGTTCAGGTTACGGATTGGGAGAGGAAGGCGGGAAGATTGAGCCTCAAGCAATTGAGCCGCCAATATGAAAAGCCCTGGGGGATTCTAATTGATAGAGACGCGTTGGTAAATGCTTGGTCAAAGGCTGCTGCACCGAGACTCCCCAAATTGAAGGCAATGGGGAAGAGAATGAAGAGGAAGAGGAAGCCTGAAAATGGTGACAGCTATGTTGATGAGCTTGATGAGCTTGATGAGGTTGGAGAAGGACATAGTAAAACGTCCGCAGACAAGCAAGCGACGAAGACACGGAAAGAAGACGAAATGGACGACTGCGCCGCAGTAAATGACCCTAGTGATGATGAACCTACCAGTTCGACCTCCGCCCGAAAGAAGTCTACATTTCAACCGCTTACGAAGAGAACTAAGCTGAATGTAGCTATTAGGAGTGAGGATGTGGAGGCAATCGAAGCCGCAAAGCGGAAGCGGCCAGCTACCAACACGACTGCTGGTAAGATGCCTGCTGGCAAGACCACGTCTGGAAAGAAGCCAGCCGGGAAAACACACCTTGGGAAGAAGCCAGTCAAGACAACAACCGCAGCCAAGAAGACCACAAAAGGGCACAGGGCTCTTGTGGAGGCCGTTGCCGAAGAAGTAAGTCGTTTGTACGAATACTCGGAATGACGGTAGCTAACCTATACATAACAGGAGGAATCGGGTGACGAGGATATGACAAAGGTGCCAGCTTAGTGAAAGACCGAAATGCAGAGGACGTCCTAAGCGATTTGTACGTAGACTTATCATCCGCAAAGAACCGTCCAGGATTTCATTTACGACCAGAGCTCGTCGCAAAATCCGTTCGGGGGCGAGCGGACTTTCTCTCAAGTGATGGATGCCTCACTGAATTTAACAGGGCTATATATAAGGCAACAACAGAAACAGTATTGCTGTCCTATGATTCCTGGTGGCCCATCAGAGTCATTTCCGCAACGCAGTTACAACTCCGGCTTTGGAGCTGCTTGATTTTATCCAGATAGCCGCCGCTGATCATTTTCCTCGGGTAGCGCTTTGTCCTGTTCAAGTCTATTCTTGATTTTGATGGCATGGCATTCCGATGACCTACGACGCAGTGGGAATATGCTGTCTGTGTTGAATACCTGTGCAGACAGATATAGATCATTTTCATTGCACAGTGGCTCTTGTTGCTGTGTCGCTACACAGTGTAACAAATGTTTGAATTGAAACAGTTACTCCCAGAGTCACCATTGCATACCCTAAACATTTCCTACTCTCTTTAAGACGAATACACGATCCACTACTCACCGCGCATCACACCAGTGAAAGAAGGTGAAGTCTCTTTTCAGGTCTCTGAAGACTTACCGGCCTGCCAGCCAGAGTAAAAATACCGTTTCACATAAAAATGCATCGAAGTAGCTGTAGTTCCATTCCCACCAAAACCGAACGGGTAACCGAACAGCCAGATGACCCACACGCCAGTCCCCTTTTATGGGTTAGAAGTGTATTAGAACCACAAACTCGAACTTCTTGCACCAAGACCAAGCGAGCTATGTTCTAGTAATCGTCTTTGACTTGGCAGCAAGGCCCTGTCGTCATGGAAGCTTCCCTCTCTAATGGGTGGGGTCACATCGTTTACTTTCTCCGCAAGCTCCTCTAGATTGAGCTCAGTGCCGATTGATCGTGGTAAGGTCTTGGAAAGATATTCTGGTAGTCGGTTGTCTTTGTCTGTGCTATCAAGCAATTCGGGTGGGAAACCATCGTACGGTTTTGTCTCTTTCTTCTCCTCCATAATTGCGTCGAGATTTTTCTTTACAAGTGACAACTCGGGATTTGCACCAGCTAGTACCGGCAATGCATCATATACACGCGTCATCTGTTGGGCATCATCATCTGAGGACCAAGACATCAGCGATGCTGTTTCGCCACTTGTCTCACGGGCATGGACTTCCAACTTTGTAGGTTCAAGCGTGTCTTCCATCTCTTCGATATCGATTCCAGAAATATTGGGATTGTACCTCAGCTGCATATCGACAAGGGGAAATTGTCCTGGTGCCATCATTGCATTTGGCATGGAGAGCTCGGTCAAGTCGTCACCCTCCTGGTCCTCCGCTTCTCCTTCAAAGCCGGAAGCATTGTCTCTGTCTCTTGAGAAAGGTGCGACCCGGCGTAATTGAGGTAGCCTCGGACCGGCGCTAACATTTCGAAGAACTTTCTCCTCTGAAACGTTCGTGTCACTTCTGCGCGTCGGTAGGCTTGCCGTCTTGACATGGGAGTATGGATTTCCAGGGCAATCTGAGGAGGAGGTATTAGCCAGTCCCACGATCTCCTCAGGTGTCATCAGAATGGCATGATCCATGGCATTTCCAGACTCATCCGCTCCGTGAAATCCTCCTTCACTATTTTGTGTATACGAACTCCCGATCGACTTGCTTCTGTTTTTCGGAAGCCGAATGCTCGAGGCACAATATCCGTCAATGCTACGATCATCTGCACCATCCAACCCACCAGGAGCACTGACTTTGTTTGAAACTTTTCGCTTCCGTATGGTACCTGGATTGACCGACTTTTCAAAGGTTACGTGTGCCCTCTTGGGGGAACGTGGCAGAATCTTGTCTGTCTTATGTGCGGTTGAGTTTAGAGAAAAGTCCCCGCTCTTCTTGGATTTTGTGGGCGGGTATGAGCAGTCTCGGTCGAAGAAATCCCTTTCATCTCGACTAGTCTTCTGTAAAATTGTATCAATGACGTCTTCGAACGTGATAATTCCCAATGGCTTGGGGCACTCGACGCCTAGAACATGTTGTCTTGAGTGTTCTTGATCAATAGCTGCTGCCTGGGCAAACTTAAGGTAATCCCAAGTCCAATAGGATTTTCCCACTGCCCCTTTCAAATTCGACATGAGATGTGTGTTTGTCCTGCCAGTTGCTGTCCACAGCGGTGAGCCAGTCTTGCCGTTGCCAGCAGTTGATGATTCCCGAACCACGACTGCCATTCTAGCGAGGTCAGCAAGGCATTCAAATCATGGGCTAAATTGAAAGCATACCTTGACATTCCCAGTTGGAATAGATTGAGAAGCTCGTAGACTGACATGTCTGCCCTGACGATTGGGAGTGGGTACAGACTAAGGTCCTTGACTTTGAACTTATTTTCGGCTCTTGCTGGGGTCTTGATATCAACGCCTATAAGGTTCTACGGAAAGCAATTAGACAGACCTAGTATCTTTTGACTGACAACATACCTTGACGTGCAGGAATCCAATAACTCTATTGCCTGCCCAGTTCTGAGGCCCGGAACTTCGGCCGTCTTGGTTTGTTGCTTGAGGAGATTTGCCAATAACAGGTATCCGGCTATAAGACCAACTCTGAACCTTGTCGATGAAAGCCTCATCAATAGTGTCATTGATGTCGATAGTCTTGACGGCATCCCATTTCACGATGATACCTTGATCAAGTACAGCATCTGCTTTCTCGATGTCCTGCTCGTCTGCGGCAAGCCGCGAAGTTTGCGGATTGTCTCGCCCGATCGTCTGCGAGTCGAGCTTCAGGGCACCAAGCATGATTCTTGCTGCGTCTTGGCCAAGTCTGCCCCCGCGCTTCTCAGACTGTTCGTGATATTTGATGACGGCGTGGAGCTCTACATTTGTGAAAATTCCAATTCTGTCCTTCGTCTGTGACTTGTCCAGCAACCATCCCAAAGGAAAAGTGATGAAACATGTGATCCACATGCAGCCCCAAATCACTGGCCAGCAGTAATACCCCCACGCAATCGCCTGCTGTGGTATCAGGTATTGAGGTATGATCTCCACGAATATAGTCATCGTTAAGGTAGATATGAGGACGGGAACCCAGAATTGTGGGCCATGCCACACGCTCTGTATGACGAAAGGGAATGTTTGGCTGCATGCAACCGAGCAGAGTATCAGGGAGCCTAGGTCTATCAGAAAGGGTAGATATCGAGTGATCCATACTTACAGAGCATCCAGTTTGCGCGACGTTTCATCCGAATGATTTCTTGTGCTTGACGTCTCCGGAAGAGTCAGCACAAAATCGGGTCAAGAAAGTACCAGGCTGACCTCTCTTGAAGGGTCCCAGCAACGCTTCTCAGCTGGATATAATTCATGTCAAGTCCGCAGACTGCCAACGTCAGACCAGTCAACAAAGCACAGATGATCACCAAGATCACTGCAACGGCAATCATGGCAATCTGCGCTCCGCCGTAAAACACTGTGTAGTTGTAATCTCGATCCGTCCAGGCGCCTTCATGATCATCTCGCCGACCCTGGAGGTGCTCGGTGCCGTGCAATAATCTCGAACAGGGACAGGACATCCTGTTTGTTGTTCAGCGTAGAATGAGAATATTTGCAGAGTATCCAAATACGCTATACGATAGTAATAGCAATGCTCGATTCTGCTGCTTGACGTTCGTTAATGTTGTGAAGTTGTGGGTTGCTAAGATTCTGCAGGCTTCAGAGACTACCTCTGCCCATCGCCAACTTCTGACCACTTGAAGCAGGAGCTACCAGCAGGAACCACAACCGACATACCGAACTCATAGCAGTCTGGCATCTCACATCACAGACCAGTCCTTTAAAAGTGCCCCGAAAATGGTAACAGTGATGGAGAGAACAGCGTCATATTCAGAACACAAGAAGCATGCTTTTATGCATGACAAACGCCCGTCTAAATGTACTGTACATCTTCCGGCCGGAAACTACAGAGGAGAGAAAAGAAACTGCAGCCCAAATCTCGTGAAGAGTCCGCGTTGAAAAAATCCAGTAACGCCGAAGCCCTCCGCCCAATGCATGATACCCCTTCCCACGGGCTACATCGCGCTAAGTCTTGAATACTAAGAGCGAAGCCGAAACAAGTAATTCTCGACGAATCTACTCACTCTGGCCGTGGTCGCTTAGCTCCGTGAGGGTTTTGCCAATCACCACCAGCAGCTTGATTCTGAGGGAAGAAGGCAGGATTAAAGTGTGGCTGTTGCATTCCTTGGAAGCCACCACCTACGACCAGATGTCAGTGAGATTCTAGATGGGCGCTGCATTTCTATATGTAAAGATATGCGCCCCTGCCCGAGGGAAGTCGGGCTCAATTTATGGGTTAGTCAGGTTAGGAATCTTACCTGGCATACCGCCACCCATCTGGCCCATACCCATAGGCATACCACCCATACCTCCCGGCATACCGCCCATTGGCATTCCTCCCATCGGCATACCCATCATGTTGTTATTCATAACGCCTCGGCCTCTCATGCCAGGTCCACCTCGCATACCACCCATCATACCGCCGCGGTTAAATCCTCCAAATTGTCCATTCATGGGATTGTTGGGGAATCCACCCATGGGCGAGTTAAATCCCCCACCACCCATGTTGTTATTCATCGCGGGACCAGAGAAATTTCGGTTGAAGTTGTTCATGTTGTTGTTCATACCTCCACGAGCATTGTATCCAGGGGTTCGCCCGCGGAAGTTTCCACCAAAATTGCCGTTCTGGTTGTTGCCTCTGTCGTTGTTGTATCCACCAGAAGTGGCACGATTATTGGGTCCATCTTTACCTGCTCTGGCTGGAGCATCCTTCGGCAAGGTACGGAAAGGATTGACATTTGGGTTAGAGTAGGTGACTGTATGCTTCTTGACATATTGCTGGCCTTCACCGAATGCATCGATCTTGTGTTTGGCTGCAGTCGCTGCTTGTTGTGAAGAGAATTCAACGTAAGCTTGTCTACATGATATCGATTAGCAAATACGCTCCTCCTTGGCGGATGTTCCCTACCCTTTGCTCTTGCCATTGACCTTGTGCTCTGAGAATGTGATATCTTTTAGCTCATCTTCAACCTGTGCTTGGTTGACCCAGCCTCGTACATCATCATCCGTGTTCCACCAGTTCAAATCGGAGATCAGTAAGGCTGTGGTCGATCCGGGATCGATTGCGCGATCGTCAGATCCTTCCTTTCTCTTGACACCTTGTTGTTGGGGGGCTTGCTTGGGAATGTTCAAGGAATCGGCTCCAGACTCATCAGTACTCTTGATCTTCTGCTGCTCGTTCATTTTGCTTTCTTGTCCGTTGGTCAGCTTGATGTCAACATAATCGTCATCAGGCTCCTCTTCGTGTTTTACCGTGCTGTTGGAATCGGTCGCGTGTCCGTTGGCTGGCTCGAGAGTGTCGATTTTCATATCACCTTCGTCATCTTTCTTGAATTCACCCTCTGCCTCCTGCTCAGTATTGGTGTCACCGTAAATGTCGATGTCGAACTCGTCGTCTGCCATTGCGCCGGATTGGGAGATCAGAATCTCTGATCAAAGCTTCTCTGGAGAAATTCTGTATTGGTTTAAAGACACCTTATGTTTTTGAACAACGAATGAGTTCTGTAGGGTAATGACATGAAGATCAGCGCATGAAAACATTGAAATAGCACCAGCACTCTCGACCTCGACGCCCACCCACGTCGGACAGATCCAAGATACAGTATACATGGGATAGATACAAATACGTACACTCCAAAACCAACCAAATAGAACTAAGCTCAAGTCTGATAGCCTTCTTTGGCTGATGCAGACACAATGGAGAGGGAAGATGAAGCTCTGTGCTTGCAATCTTGAAGATTTCGTTCGGTACAGGTAACCTTTGCAGATGAAGAGTGAAGAGTAGCTTGAGTGAGTAAATTTCCCCCGACTGACACAGGCCAAATGTAGACGGAAAGCAGCAAGAGATTCGACTTGAAAAGTATAACAAGGTGGTTGTAAATAAGAAGACCACTGTCCAGTCCGTCCAGCACAGCTTCCTCCTCTCTTTCTCGTTCTGGTTCTTGTTCTTGATCCTCTTCTCGTCACGGCACGATCGAGCCTTGCCTGCCCCTGCTAATCCTCGAATGACCGTATCCTCCAGCCTCGAGGAAATTGTCGCAATGGCAGTCGGCTCAAGGAGGCTGTTCGCAGATTGATGGGGCGCCGTAATTGTCGCGATCGTCACCCGATGTCGAGACTTGTCGAATCCAGTTGGTCTGGTCTGGTCTGGTCTGGTCCAAAAGGAGATGGAGATGAAGACGACGGGCCAAGGGGTGAAGATTGGGCTGTGCTTTGAAGTGCGGGTTCAGGTCCGCATTTCGCCAAGAAGCTAGCTAGCAGCTCTTCTCGCTGGGTATGGTACGGGGCTCAGATCTGGCCTCTCCTCTCCTCCATCTCTCTCCACAGCTTGACTTCCATTTTCACTTCAACCTACTTCCAACACCACCACCAAAGAAAGCCAACTCGAAAGCCCGACTCTCCTTCAATTTCCAAACACCGCCATCATGTCTGACCAGATCCAAGAGTTCATGGACATCCCCCGCGATTTCGTCAGAGATGGTACCCAATTCTTGAACAGATGTACAAAGCGTATGGATGGCTCGCCCTTCTCCTAACAACTGCACATACTTTTGAAGAGTGCAGCAACTGAGCGCGTGCTGATTACTTCATAGCCGACGGTCGTGAATTCCTTAAGATCTCGCAGGCAGTTGGTGTTGGTTTCCTCGTTATGGGTGCAGTCGGATACTTGGTCAAGCTCAGTCAGTGGCTCTCCAGATCAAGCCACACCATACACTAACACTCGACTTCAGTCCATATCCCGGTCAACAATATTTTAGTGGGAGGAGCTTAAACCAGGAGAAGATGGACAGCAGTGGGAAGAAGGATGTGTTTTACAAGTTTGACAGCAATTCGAGCGACGGCCGAACGAACGATGACACCATTGTAATGGGAGCATCTACCGGAGATGCAGGCTTCGGAATTGTACTACTACTGGACTGGATTTCCTTCGTGGCATAGCATTGCTTTATGGCTGGGAAAAGAAAATCTACCTGCTTCGATATGCGTTCCATCTTCTGCTGGTGGATCTGCACTCGCTTCACACAACGATTTCTGGAAGCGGGAGTGGAAAGGGAGTCGTGAGGACTGGGGTCAAGCAGTTTAAGGGTGTTACTTAGAATTATGGCTATCTCTACGCATTTCAGCACTCGATTGAAGTACTCCTGTCTGGTGGTGTAGTGCTCAGATTTCTCTTAGTCCAGCGTCAGCAGAGGCTCTTCTTTGAAAGAGTGTGCATGGGTTCACCTTCCTCAAATTGCATCGCTTATTTATCTTTCTGGCATGCACGAGGACGTGACAAGTCGAGAAGTCTCGCTTAAAAATGTGTTGTTGAACTCATACTCTTTTCGTCCTATTTTAGCATCTCGCTACATGGAGATACATTCCTTTTCACTACTCTCAATGAATATTCCTCCATAGATTTGCCCCTCGTCAATGTTGCTTTCCTGGTAACCATCGAAAACTACACTCTCGGTTTCCGTGGGCTTTTTCAGGACCCCAATTTGGTATTGGCCACCACCTGTGTTGTCATTCGGCAGTGCTTCTGTGACTGCCTTGAGCTTGTCATACCTTGTTGAATAGAAAACCTGAATGGTGCTGACGTATGTTAGCAAAGTTCCACAGATCCCTTATTCTCACATACTTCTTCTCATAGTCCAGCATGATAGCGAAATTCTGCCATTCTTCCCAATCAATTGTCGTCGCCCACATAACATTGTTTTTCCTATCCAATATCTTCCACAGTCTCCCGTCCAACATTGTCGTTGTAACGTTTCCTTCTTTGGGCTTATCCTGCTCCAACATCACTCCAGCGTTGAGCGAGAAGTGGTTGCTAGAATAGTCGTTTGTTTCGTGCCACACATTCATGTACTCATGTGTCAAATTCATCCTCCTCTTCTTGTCCTGGGGCTGCATGACGCTCCAGTGGTATGTCTGTACCCCGAAATTCGATGCATCGGATCCATTTCCTAGGAGCAGTCCCGCTCGCCGAAATCCGACTTGCTGCTGCCCACCACCTGGGACGAAGATTGACGCGTCGGAGATGGTTACTTCGAGCGCTTTGTTGGCGGGGACATCGAACTTAGAAGGCGACACAGAAGTAAATCTAAGAATTTGCGACCCTGGGAGCGGCCGGGTTAGTAATTGTCGCGTCTGTCTGGAAGCTTTTGGATGGAGGATGAGAATCCTCGCGAGGAAGTCTTCAAGGGCCAGAAGAGGGAAGCTATTGGCTAGCCCGCTATGACCTACAAGTCAGATTCTGCCCCTTGGTGTAACCAGGATTGAAAGAAGAAGCGGCCGTGTCGAATGTTTCGAGGGTTGAGTTTTGCGACACCCTACCGTCAAGGGTTATTGGACATGTTATTGTGGACTTTGGACTTGGTGCTGTTTCTGAGTAACTTATGAGCGCCGCTATTAATACAGAAATGAAGCTTCTAGTCAACATAGCCATTGTGTCGGGGATTCATCAAGACGTCACAAAGATTTGAGTAAAGATCGACTGAGATCGCCCAAGGCGTCCTTGTATACAGCAGCAGCGGCGAGCAAAATTATCTGTGAAGCTTGGACAAAAATGTGTTGTGTACATTCCGGACTATGTCCTGTTATTAATTATCTCGTGCCTACATATGCCTTTGTTCAAAAGCTTCGTGGAGAAAACTGGTCCGGGGCCGCACCGCCTAAAGTCAAGGAGGCACTGCGGTTATTGTCAACAACGCCGCTCCATCTCCATTCTCTCGTCTAAGTCCCAGTCATGGGTCAGTTTGATTTATGCAGGTCTGCGGGTCTGAGGGTTTTGCACAAGGGTATTATCGTGTCTAAGGTCGTAGGTCGGATTACCGCTTCAAAAACATCCTCTCGTTTACATGAGACGAAACGCTAGATTATGTCAATAAACTCGATTTGATAAGCTCGGGATACATGTTACGAATCACTCTGAACGGCTGTTCATGACAAAGCAATGATCTGAGGGAGACTTGCATAGTCTGGATTTGGTCATTATTCCCCACCCTTTTGCCTCCCCCCCAACACAAAAATACTTACTCGAGACTACATATCACTCTTGGACAAGCTGCTGATCTTTCCCTGTTTCCTTAGACTCTGTATCTTAATTCTCAATTGGTCATCATGAAAAGCTGCATTCTTACTGACTTTCAACACATAAAGAGGGAACTAGTACAAACACCATAACGGTCCAATGCAGCAATCTAGGATGCTCCTATTTAGAAGTCTAGGGCGATTGCTTAGACAAGCTTTCAAGAGCCCAAGTAAGGATTGCAAGAAAATGATATTATGGAAAGCATGAAATTCGTAATCGTTCCTGTGAAATTGTCCCACGCGGTCCATGTACCCGACACTCGCTCGGGCCTCAGGAAGCAGTTGGTCTAACGGGTGGAAAGAAAGCTTCATCCACCGGCTTTAGGCCATTCCTGTACTGCCAAAGTCTCGAAACATCTTTGATCATTCTGCGCTGGCCAGGATTCTCCGCCCCTTTTCTCGAATTCCTGACTACCATCAGCTCTTATGTTCAGAAGCTGAAAGCGACACGTACCTGCTTGGAACCAATGAGTTCATGAAAGGGTTTCCATCATCATCCACTCTCCCGTTGACCATTGTAAACATCTTGTCCAGATAGTGCATGTTCAACAGATGGCCCGGCCCTTCTCTAGTAAAGACAGAGCCAAAGAAGGCATTACCGTCAGCGAAAGGCTGTGCCTGTGGACTTGTGAACTTCAGCACGCCAAAGTTACTGTGGCTGATATCAGCATGTGTGTTTCTTAGTGCTTGGGGATCCAAGATTATGATCAAATTCCATGGGGGCGTATCCTGGATCATAGAGAGTACGAGGGAGTAATGTGACATACGCAACAAAATCCTCTGTATTAGCATAGTGTTCAATATGCTTGATCACACGTTCGCCCCGCCCGCCTTTGCTCTCGTCAACAAGAGGTGATGAGGGCTTGCTGACGAGTGGATTATTAAAATGTCGAGCTGCATTTCCAAACGTAAATATCTCGAGTTTGGCGATTACCTCGTGGGACATATCGGCAAGAAGCCAGTCTAAGATGGAAGATCCTTCGATTCCGCCCTGTAGAGAAGCCCTTGGGGTCAGTGTGATCATTCTGTGCAGATTTTGGAGGTGACGACAGCCCATGAGACGAAGTGCTCGGAAGAGGCGAACACCTCATCACTACCAATTAAGGTCACGAGAGAACAAGACACAGTGGGTACACCTACCTGTGAATGGAGAATTAGAACGAGTTTCTTGGTAGCTGGTGCCGCGAGTGCCGCGCGGATTTGTGCCCTGCCTTGACGAATATCATGCGACTTGTAGTCGAAATCTCGTTGGATGAGGCACTCTATCAGGTCGAATAGGAATCCATATCTGAAAGTCTTTAGTCGTCAGAGCTCAATTTCATAGAGTTACTACTCACGTGGTGTTATGGATTCCTATAATCTCACGCCTTCAAAGCAATCAGCACTTCTGGTCGAGAAGTATCCAAAGGAGACTAGCCAATTTGAGACAGGGCCGACACTGATGCGTGTCTCCTATGAACCCGGCAGTGACACGAAGAGAAGAGAATGGAATGAAACTAACTGGAAAGTGCGAGCCAGAAGGTCTAGATTCGATTGCAACCAGTTTTTCCTGGCTTCCGTTAGGATGTCCCTGTAGAGGCGAAACAGCAAACATACCCCGTAGCGACTCCATTAATAAAGAACCACTAGGTGACCGCAAAGTCAGCACACATACTCAAATCAGGTGCAAGTTTTGGATGTTTCCACGCATGGCAAGCGAGGTCGAGGTCATGATATAGTTCCTCGAAAGTCACTCACCAACTCATGCTCATCGTTGACAGGGTCAAGTCCTTCAGGCAACCCAACCAAACACTAAATTTCGACGTGTCAGTAGGTGGATTTCAGATTCGTGCCAGTCTAAGTGTCGCCTACTTCTGTAGTTGGCGCTCCGTTGAGCAATCTCATAACGATCCAGGTGGACACCCAGAATGCGATGCAGAATAAAATGGGAACAATGCCTGGTACCAACCAGAAGAGAACGGCCACAACGGGCAATGATGCCAGTAGCATAATTTGCGTCACGAGAAGAACAATATGGAGCGTCAAGTCCTTGATATTCGACTTTGAAGGGTACAACTCATCGAGGGGTCCAGAGATCATGGGTCCAAGTGGCACTATAATCTTGATAAGAAGCTTGCGGAGGTGCAACACAAATCCGATATCAAGCAACACCAGTCGAAATGGGTTTTGATTCACATCGGCGGGAATATTGACGAACGGGTTGTTTCCGAAGGGTTGGTTGGCATTGAAATGCCCAAGGCCGGTAGTTCTCGTACGAATGCCGTTCATTGTAGAGATTTTATGGTAGACAAATTTTATGTGTTGCTGGAAATTAGGAGGAAAGGCTGTATTTAAGCAGGTAGTCAGGGCAGGTCTCTATAAGAGGAATGCTGTGGCTGATGATGATGCAAGGAATGCTTGACCTCGCCATGGCAACCACACCATGTAAGAAGAAAAGAAATAAAGATACCGCCTGGTACTCCAGACTACCTTGTCAGCACTGGCTCGTTGCTATCGTAAAGCCATGACTCCGACACAGCTCGACTACGAATACGACATACAGGAAGATAAGCTGGCGTCGAAGGAAGGCGCTGAGGCTGTTGCGCCATGACAGAATTCGCCAAATGAGCACAATAGAGTGGCGTTTTGCAACGACTGCATTGCAGTGGTGATCGCGGGACCCGGAACTTCTCTTGGGAGAAAAGCAAAGGCAGAGAGCCCTGCTGCTGACGTGAGGCTAGAGATCAGAGCATGAATGATACGCCAGCCCTGAATGATACACATGCGGTCAAGGTCGCAACTGGAATGCAATGCATACATCAAGCAAAACTAAAGCCTTGGGGACCTTCCGCAGCCTAAGAAGTAGTACACTGACCAGGGTCCTGGAATGTGCCTCCACGGTGTATGGGTATTAACCTTACACAGCAGACGGGTGAGACTGAAAGCGAGGCAGCCACTCAATAAGCTCTCACCATTGCTTGCTTCCCACTGCGCTCAGCCCTGCCAGAAGCTGAAGCTCGAAAGGCCTTCAGTCGTGACATGTGAATGAGCGCCGCCATCGAAAAGGGAGTCGCGAAAGGGACACAAAAGGAAGATGCTTAGGATCATTTATTATCCAACACCCGTCCAATGGCCAGCCAGGTAGCCAGCCAGCATATTCAAGGTGTCGGCGATGGGTCGGCTGATCCATGATCCCAGCTGAAGATAGGCCGCCGTCTACATATGAAGTCTGGGATCGGGGTTTTCTAGTTGAAGTGGGAGGCTTTCATTCTTCTGGTTTTGTAGTAGCTGTAGTATGTAGTAATCAACAAAGTCCTGAGAAACGAGGTTGAACTTCGCTCGGTGCCCAAGATGATGTCTCCGGCTTTGTCAGCGTTCACGCCAACCTCAGGACTGTTCATCCATACTTCTTTATCTTGACCTTCCCACCGCGTTTGTACCGACCACTACTTGCTTACTTGAAAGCGTGCAGTCACTCTTAAACATATTTTACATGAGTGTCAGGCCAATCTTCCAAGGGCTAAGATTCTGCCTACCTTGGTACCGTACCCGGAGAATCCGCTTGATGATTTGTGCAAAGATTGTTCAGACCATCCCATCCAGCTCCCAATTTGTTTGTTCAAAACACTCAGCCTGTAAGTTACTAAGATGAGTGCCGCCTCGTGTCCTGCTGCTGCTGGTTTCTGTCCGTTTCACGCTACCCTTACTTGCATGCGCAAGTCGCAATATCGAGATGATATCGATGCGCCTTCACGATCACAGTCTCATGGTGGGTACTCATAGTCAAGTGATCAATCAAATAATTAAGATGGGATAACACTCGCTTTCAGTTCCTTCTCAACTTTCAGCTGTTACGCGACTTCGCACTTATTTCATTCTCCGCTTCTCATCCTAACGATTTTGCCAAGTGGACTTGCAAGATACAGTAATGACTGGCATTTTATTGTACTGAAGTTTAAATTTCACGTGTGAGGCCAAGATGCCGAGGCCAGATTGACTTGTGACCCACCAGGCTTCTACTCACTCCCGGGGCACCTTTTCTTTCTCCTTCGTCGTGCCTTGTCTCGGCCGGACGAGCTCAGGCTCTCTCTCACGAGTCGGCATAGTCGACAGTGCACCGGTCCATGGCATCGGCTCGACGACGGGTGCTGGATCTGGTGCTGGGAGGGCTCGAGGTCTATTGGTGGGCTGAGCAGAAGGAGTAGCTGTGGATGGGCCTGCTCTCTTGATCGCATTAATGCGTGCCCATGCGGCTGCTCTTTCTTCTGCAGCTTCAGCTTCAATGGTTTGCTGAAATCGCTGTTTGATTCTTTCTGGTTCACTTGGTTCTTTCCTTTCTGCTTTTGCTGACGGGCTCTGGCGAGTTCTGCCTCGAACTGCTCGGCAGTGAGCTGTGCTTTGGACTCTTTCTTCCTACCCTCGCTTTCAACTTTCTGAGGCTTACTTCGGATTTCCTGCTTCACTGCATGGGCCGGCTCGTGGATGGCTTTATCCTGCTTGAGTTGGCGTTCCCTAAGCTCTCTAAGCTCTCGCTCGCGAGACTCTCGTCTCTTTCTATCAGCTTCTGTTTCCCTGACAGGCTGGACAGGGAGTGTATTTGCAGGTGGAGCAGTACGAACACGAACCCTCTCTTCCTCCTTTTCTCTCCCGTCAGCTCTTTGTTGCTCAATGGCTCTTTGCTTCGCATTTTCTTCTTCCTCGGCCGTTTTCTTTGCCTGCTGTTCCATTCACCATCTAGTTTCTCCAGGAGTTTCTCCAGGAGTTTCTCCTGCTCCGTTGATGCGGTGATGTCCACCAGCACAAGTATGGCCATCTCCCTGATTGTCCTTTAGCCACACGTATCCGCACGGGCAGGTGTCGTGTCGTCCAGGTGCGATTCTCAATTTGCTTTGCTATTCTAACCGTCTTCTATGTATATGCTTTGGTGACGCGAGATGATGATATCTGGATCTTATGAAACCAGGGCAAATCTTCACGAAAGGTTTATCAGACAACAAGCTCTATATATGCTTTTCATACAAGCGGTGAATGAAAATAAAGACACAAGCATCATTCTATAGCTCTCTTTAATCTTTGATCGTGGGATCGTGTATGACAAAGAATCCATTGTCGACAAAAGTGTTGAAGCGTGCATTGTTCCAGTCCGCCTGTACTTCTTGAGACAATTCTGGCATTCAAAGAAAGGTGCGATACCTGGATGTATCCTAATGTCCTGATTGCTAACATTCTCCACCATCTACCCTGAATCAATAGCAAAGCTCGCTTCTATTTAACAGAAGATCGGCCTAGTGGCTGAATCAACAGGCTTGATCTGTATTACTTGCAACAAACCTCTGTTCCATTGAGTGATGACACTTAAGAATCAACCTGTCTATATCGAGTAACTGTTTAATGCTATAGAATAGACTACTGCTGGATACTATATGAATCTCATCGTTTCCCCAGCCTTTTTGTTCCTCGTCACCAACAGTTACATCCACTCCCATCAATATGAATCAAATCATGATCTCAGACACGAACGTCCCGTCCACAATCGTCCCGACCGGACCTGGCGGCTATGGAGGAGATGGCGGTAGTGCTCCGGCCCAACCTCCCCCAAAGCCAAAGCCCGGTCGTACTTTCGGCCGAGGCGGCTATGGAGGTGATGGAGGCAGCGCCCCGCCAAAGCCCCCGCCAAAGCCCAGTCGTCGCTAGAGAGCGAACCTGTCTCATGATCTTTCTGCAGAGATCGTGATGACACTCGTCTATATTAGATGAACGTACCATAAAACATACACCCCTTGCATTGAGAGAGAGCATTGCTTTCATCCCCGCTGCGGGGATTTCTTGCCTGGTTCTCTGCGACTTACCCCGTCACATTCCTCACTCTAGAGGATTCATGCGTTTCCCACCCGACTTTCTTTCAAGATAACAAAAGACTTCACCGTAAAGGGACCTACTAAAATGCCCTATAAGACTCAAGGTGAGAAGAGAAGAAAAAAAAGTAGAAAAAGAACCTCGTCATAAGACCCAAACTTAATCCTTTGGGGACTTACCCACGACTATAAAATCCCAAAAAATGGCTCTCTCTCATACAATTCCCAGAATTTCATATCCATACTCAAATTATGACACCGTGATAAAACCCGAGGAGAAAGTGATAATAACAACTGATTTATAAGCTTTCCCCCATTCTCAATCCAATTATCGCTGTCGGCAAGTGCTGCGACAAACAGTTGAAGCATCTGGACCGCCGAAACCTTGCGGTCATGTGCTTCTGAGTCAACCCATAATATCCTAGGCGAGTGCAGCAAGAGAGCCAGGTGTTGTGAGATCTTCGTTCACAGTGTAACTTATTAAGTGATTAGAAATAGAGACTTGTATTTCCAAAAGCACCTATATGAGACCGGGTATACCGTGTGGCTAGCAAACATCTGCTCAGAAGTCGCCCCTGACAGTAACGGAATAAAGAAGCTTTGCCCGGCGGAATGCGATGTAAACATCACATGCCGCAGCTTAACAATGGCCTTCCCAGGCTTGGGTATCAAGTTCCCGGCTCTCGCAGTACCATACCTAGCATAATTTCATCATTGCATGTAGGAAATAACCTTAACTCGTATGAACTACCATAAGAATTACAAAATCTGGAGCTTATCAGCTCTAGGAGCAACACCAACAACAGTATTGCTCATTTCTGGGCAAATAGATTTGAATGGGGTATTAGCCAAAACATAACCCAACTGACGTCATCGTTGTGCGTTCAAGAGAAACAAATTGACTGCCAGAATGAATGTTCAGGTTGGTCACATTTCGAAGGTGCCTAGGAAGGCAGAATACTCGGTCATTGTACGAAAGGTACCTGTTAGTAAGGTAGGTATGACACTGTCTGTTGCCATGTGTCCGCCTAGCATTTGGCAGACTATAAGATTTACTTCATATAATAAAGAAGGCTCTACAACACTGTCCAAACAATAAACATGAGCTTGACTCAAGTCTGTAATCTGCCAGCCTGCCTCCTGCCTGCCTTGCAAAGACATAACATGCCACGTGATTTACCAATCACCGCCTTCGATGAGCTAGTAATTTTCTGCCGCCCCACAAGAAAAGTCCCCTCCAAAACGATCCATGGATTTTGTAAAAGATCTCGACTTGTTGCCAATCTACTTTATTGCGGCTGCCCGACAATACCACAATGGGAAAGACTCGAACAGAAGCATCGCGCGCAGAGCGTAAGGCAAAAAAGCGTGCTGCCGAAGATGCAATCCCTGATGTGCCAGACTCATGGACTGCGGAACCTGAGGCGGAGTCCAGTAAATCAGTTGAGAAGGACGCGAAAAAGAGAAAGCGAGATGGAGATGAGGAGGACAACGTAACCAGAGAAGAAGAAGAGAGCAAGAATGAGAGAAAGAGGAGAAAGAAGGAGGCAGAGGCAGGTAAGGCGATCAGTGACGATGCGTCAGTGGGTACCAGGAAAGAAAAGAAGTCTAAGAAGGGAGAAAGGCAGGATGAAGCTGCTGATGTGGGGAAGGCGGATGCCATTGGAGACCTGGATACGGAAATGACAGATTCGCCTGCTACTGATGCGCCGAAGAAGTCTAAGAAGGAGCGCAAAGCAGAACGCAAGGCCAGAGAAGCTGCCGAAGCTGCCGCAGATGGAACAGCAATCACAAAATCCGCAGCAACTGCAGACGCAAAGGTCGAAACCAATGGATCAACGGGAAAGGTCGCCGAAAATGGTGACGAGAAGGAAAAGAAGAAGTCTAACAAGAACAATCGCAATCGGGAGAAGAAGCGAAAAGGCGCAAATGCTAGTGAGGCTACGAATGGGGGTGCCGCAGACGAAAATGCAAGTTCAAAAGCTGCAAGATTCATTGTCTTTGTTGGTATGACTTTGCGCCAACAATGCTGGAAATCCCTTCTTCGCTGACCATTGAAACCAGGCCAACTGCCTTTCACCGCAACCAAGGAGTCGGTAGAAAAACATTTCGCCTCTATAAAACCAAAATCAGTCCGCGTCCCAACTGAAAAGGGCCAAGCAGGTAAAGCAAAAGGGTTTGCCTTTGTCGAATTCGAGGGCTATGACCATATGAAAACTTGCCTGAAGCTTTTCCATCACTCCTTGTTCAATGATGGCATAAGTGCAGCACGAGAGATCAACGTAAACCTGACGTGAGTCTCTCCATTGAAGCCGACAGCCTTCTTTACGATCCTAGTGCTGCGCATGCTAACCTTTTCGGGTCACAGCGCTGGCGGTGGCGGGAATACGAAAGAGAGGAAAGGGAAGATCGAGGAGAAGAACCAGAAATTAGATGAGGAGCGAGTCCGCCGCAGACAAGAAGAAGAGAAGGCGAAATTCACCAAGCGAGCCGAAGGGGTGAAGAAAGACCCCATTGATGAGAGTGCCATTCATCCTAGTCGGAGGGGTCGAGTCCCTGTGATGAAGTGACCTTTCTGCGGTTGTTCGGAGCAAATTCGGCGCGTGTAATTCTCGGAAGAATCTTTTCAATGTCGAGACGAAGCTTAGGGTATCAGAGCCACGGAGAGCCACGGAATATGACTTAATTTTGCAAACGAACCGATCGGCTCAATGAGCGACCTAAAGAGGTTGCTTATTAGATCAATGGAAGCGAATCTTGACTACGATACACAGTGGTCGAAATGACCGGACTGAATGTTTCCATTGTATCTAAAACCCCTCTAGGCCAGGGTTCGTTCGGTGGTACAGAATCAGACTTCACGGCATCATATATCATTATTCTAGCCACATTTTCAGGCTCGCAAGATGAAAGAAGATACTACGATCTTTATGTTCCACATTCTCATTTAATCTTCCCTCATGTCCGGGTCCTTTGGAATTCTTCTTTGCTATTTCCGAATCGTTCGGATCCCTTACCATGGGTACCGAGGTCTTTCGATGTCTGCGTGTTACTGCACATCCTATAATGCTTCCGCTATTGACCTGCAGATAGCTACTACCAGGTCATGGAATAGAAGGCTGAGTTGTCTTCGCAGCTGTTTCGTTGTCCGGGGGATTGTCCAAACAGATCAAAGAAGATGTTGCTGGAAGCTGGGGATCATGCGTGCATGAGGATGTCATTCGTGAATACATGTATTAGTCCAGCTCATTTCTTGGCGAAGGTCTCGTCGATTGAAAGCCTGCTCGACATCGGTACTGGCGGAGATACAAGATTGGTCCCATCTAAACCACGGGGCAGTGCCTTCGCTCGACGAAAGTAATGGCTCTTGTTTCGGTTCTGGTGTTGAAGATGTATGTATACCTGAGTGGAGAGTATACGCTGATAACCTACTTGAATCTCTCCTCGTTCCCAATGACTCATTGGTCGTATGAGCGACTTCGCAGTTTAGCTGTTGTGATTGCTAAACCTCCTGCAATTCGAAGGAAATGGCGGATATGCTGGGCATTGAAGTAGTAATGTCCACGTCTAAGAAATAGCGAGTTCTGGAAGTTGTGTCTGGCTCTCTATCAATTATTTGTAATCAGTCATATAGACTTCTTCATTCGTCGAAGACATAGTTTGGGACGTATTCAGGGCCTTGGTTTACTTCCTGCCCTTTGCTAAGTTCAGATCATGCCGAAGCAGAAGTTCGCCTCCTTCGGCTCTACCCACGACTACTGATCGGGCAACTGTTCGACCCAAAAGTACACGTTAGTGCGATCTTGAATCGTCGAGTCTTCAAGAAGAGTGATGGATATTCCCCATTCCCCGTACCAATATAGCTGCGATGAGCTGCTGACTAGCACAACGCCTGTAGTATAACCGCCTATTATGCTTGAATCCGAACGTTGAGCAAGCATCACAATATGGTCTAAGCTTACGGGACTTGACTGACTCTACAATGATATGTGATCGCGGCTTTGGACCGCTAGTGCTCATAATTGGTTTTTGTCGATGTGCAATAGTGCGATTCACCGGAAGTACCCAGGGAAACATCCGCCCATAGTTACCTTTGTGATCACTGTCTACTAGTAGTAGAGGTCTTTTGCGTGTCTTCGACGAGACACCTCGACGTCAGGGGAATTCAGCTCAGGTAGCCTACAACCTTACAGGGGCCACAAAATGGGCTTGAATCTTTCACTTTATCTTAAGTCTGGCCACATCTGATCAACTGGAGACATTTGTTGCATACGAATTTGTGCGAATGTTGCGAGTCAGATAAGTCAGCTGTACGATAGAGACGTTGGAGGCTAACGTAATTCTACGTCAGACCAAGATCTTCTCTAGATACCTGAGCACAGAATTATATGTGATTTGTCTGGTTCCATGCAAAGGCTGCACAGGTGCGTGGTTTAGGACGCAGTACCATTGCTTTGGTAATACACACTTTCTCGGCTCAGGTGGCTGTCCTTTGGCCCGTAGTTGTCGACGTGCAGGCAGGTAACAATTTAAGGTTCGATGGGTCGTACTATGAATTGAACGTTCTAGAGCTCCTTCCTTGCCATTTCAAATTTTTGCTCCCGTTCAGTCATAATTTTGACAGCGATGGGTCCAAATGGTGGATATTGTCATTTGCTCGGAACACAAGAAATGCTCTAGAGGCTGTCATGCAACCTGGTCAGTCTGCAACGTTAGCCCAAGTCTCGGCTGTGCTGGCCGAGTAAAAGGGTATTCCCAAACCAGAAGAGATAAATTCTCTGCCTGGCATTATAGGCCGCCAGCCCGCGTTTTTAATTATTGACTATCATGTAGCACTGTAGTGCGTCGACAACTAATAACCACAACCAATACGTAGCTAGAGTTCTGACAATTTGCAGAGATCGCTGATTTGGAGAAGATGACGTGAGTATCAGAGAGTTCAGTTAGTGCAGTTCTTGCAAAGCCCCAACCTCTAGATACTTACAAAACAGGAAGAGTCTCAGGTTTCTTTCTTGGGCGGTGTGCTTGTCTTGAATCGCCTTTTCAATCATAACACAAAGTCGCGGCCATCAGTTCCATACCACTCCAAAACACATCTCCAACCATTTCCAACATCTTCGTCTGCTAGTGCATCCATCTTCATCCTATTTACCTCCCTAGTACCTTGCACCCGTCGCATGCCGCCAATATCTATATTCAGACCCCTAAGCAGATTCGGCTTCCCCATTAACATGCCGACCACCTGGTCTAATACATACACCGAGATGAAGGTATTTTGCTCGAATTCATCAAGATCTGTCCGAACATGGAGATTGAGATCAATAGCTGACGCCGTGGTAAATGCATTTAGCATCCAGATACTGGGTTTCGCTGATACCTGAGCTTCTTGGCTACCCTCTGCTGGAAAATACGGGCGGTGCGAAGAAAGGAGTGCATAAATAGCCAATAATAGGTGTTGTTGTAATATCTTCAGTGAAGGATTTTGCTGCCATATATTCCTTGGGTACAGCTGTTGAGCCTTCTGAAAATATAGACCAGGAATCGACGCATGGCATCGTCCAACATTACTTTGAAACTGAGATCCTATGGCAAGTACAAGTAGACTTCCGAATCTCTGTATAACTGTATCCTGGTCAGCATCGGTGGGTTCGGTGCTGGTGTTCGCATACGACTGGAATGTCTGTGGAGAGAGAATGGGGAAGTATGGGTGAATACGTTCGAAGAAGGTGCGCGAATAGGAGGCTTCTTCGGAGCTAGGGACAAATTCACTGGAACTAGACCGATGCAAAAGTTGACGGTGGCCAGATTCCGGGTAGAAAGAAGTAGGTGTCGCATGGTGCCGCGATGATTGGGGCAGGACATCGGACCTTGACCTCGGACGGGAATGAGAGAAAGCAGGCGCCAGAGGCACATCGGGCTTGAGAGAATCAAATCCGCTGAAGGAGCGCTCCGAGAAGGCAACGGAGGACCTTCGAGAATGCCAATCGAGATCGACTTCCGTAAGGTACTCATCATTGGCAAAGCCGTGACTTACAGCGGTTAACGAGGGTGATGGCGGACCACTCCATGAGCCAACGCTGAGATCGGGTAGATTGAAGGCCATCTCGTTCATACCGCCATCGTTAGATAGATTGGACTGCGTCTCCCACGAAGTGACTTCGATGGTGGGAATCTCTGGTACGATAAGATTGACGTGCTGGCCTTGTTCCATGTTGGGTGAATTGATGCTTGAGAAATCGGTGCTGGCATCTGCATAGTTGCTGCCAGGAGCGGCTGGGAACGAGTTCGCCCTTCTAGGGTAGTCAAAGAATGAGGTTGAGTTGGAAAGGTTGAAAGCATCGGACGATGACCACGGAGGGAGATCTCCTAAGGGACTTGTGGCGAAGTCTACTGGCGATGAGCAGTACGACGAAACATAGCCCATCTGGTAATCTTGGACATCTTGCCCGGGACTCGTCACAGAATCTTCGGGAGCAGGCGACATTGGAGATGGGGATGCCGGGATTTGCAGCCGGAGGTGGTGCTGCGACGGTCCTGACATATTCATCGAGTCAGACGGAGTTGCTGGGCTGAAAGCGGGTGAAGCACCACGTTCGCAGTTCTCGTGCTGTGCCAGAAGACTTTCCAACCTCTTGACACGCTCCTCGAGAAAACTGTATTCTCGCTTGTCAGCTTCTGGTCATCATCGTGTCATGGTTTTCACCTCGTGTCGCTGTATCTGTGTTGGACTCACCTCTGTGATCTCTCGGATTTTCGATCATCGCTCAATTTACACTGAAGTCCAAGTCGCGTGCACGCAGCGCATGGGTAATAATCATCGCATCGGATCTTCCTTCTTCGGCATCTCTCGCAAGACCTCAACAGTGACGACCTGGGTGCTTTCTTGATGGGGGCCGCTGCGGTTCCTTGTATTGGCGATGCCATTTTCTTGCACGGATCAGGACACCTGGAGGAGCACCGTATGTATGTATGGAGGAAGACAGGTTGATACAGTAATTCGTAAGTGGGGAGGTATTCTCAGGTTTGTGGGCCTAGCTCTCCCGTAATGCTGTAGGGGTTGGGTTAGGGAGCGCCTCCCTGCGTGTCTCTCTCAATACACTCAAGATCTAGCTGTCTGTGTCTGACATGCATGAACAAGAAAAGATGCGAGTCTTGTCCTTCTTATGTTGTGTCGTCGTCTTAGGACCATGAAACCACAAGTCAGAGCATGGCACAAACTCGACACGGCTTGGTATGTATAGTGCAGCATAGTGCAGTGCAGCACAGCGCAGCACAGCAAAGTAGAGGACCAAGCAAGCCGCCGTTCGGGATTGCCCCTCCCCCGCATCACATCACATTACGAAGTTAATCATGGATGCATGCATGCATGATACAGTAAGGTAACTCATATCACTCATTCACTCACGCATCACAGCCTGGACTTGATCTCGCTCTAACCTTTGTTAACTTCAGAACAATAGGAAGGATGAGCTACCTGTCTAGCTACCAACGCCAAGGCCAGTCCGGAGCTGACTGACATAGTCGGCAGTCAAATGGTGGAGGCGGGGTACATACAGTACTTACAGTACTTACAGTACTTGCAGTCAGTCAGAACATTATTACGGAGGTTTTGTTCTGATCTTCAAACTTTCTTTCTTTCACGCGTTCGAAATGTTTTCTTGAATGCTTCTAGCTGGGGTTCTAGAATACCGTACCCGTCCGCCCACGCCACGCTACGCTAAGCCACGGCAAGGCCCTGCCACCTCCCCTCCCCTCCCCTCCCCTCCCTCGGGGAAAATCGGGAAGGGGCTAGGCAAACAAGACAAATCTACCCTCTGTCTGGTGTAGTGGTGCAGTGGTGCAGTGGTGCAGTGGTGCAGTGGTGCAGTGGTGCAGTGGTGCAGTGGTGCAGTGGTGCAGTGGTGCAGTGGTGCAGTGGTGCATAATAACCAGTGCAATCCTGTGCAGGCAGGCAGGCCAAGGCGACACTGGCGATGCCCAGAGCGCCCAAATTCTTGGGTTTTGAGTTAGCCTCGCTTCGGGCTTTGGCGGGGTTATGGTACGCACGCAGCCACGGTATTAATGGTATGGGATGGGATGGGATGGGATGGGATGGTTACTTCGTTGTTGCTGCTGCTGCTTCTGCTGCTGCTGCTGTTTGGTATTTACTATTACTTTATTAGACCAAATACCATATGTTGGCTTGGCTTGGCAGGTTGGGGACGGACGGAGAAGATCCAAGATGGTCCCAGAGGCAGGCAGGTAGGCAAGTAGGCTATGTAGCTTTTTGCTTCGATCTGCTTCTCATTCAACACGGGCTACAGACCTATGTGGAGCGGGAGGGCAACTTGAATTCCTACTTACTGTGGCGAGATAATACCTGCTTCAACTTTTCCGGACAAAGTGTCTGTGGGCCATGCAAGAGGGTCAGTGTCAGTCAAGCCTCGGAGCAAATCCGTCGTCTAACGGATCGTAAATGCGGGCGGGCAGGCAATTGGGCACGCAGCCTATCTGTCTAACTACATGAGTCTTGAATATTCCTTGGCCTGGGGCCATTTCGATCTTGATGAAGATGGAGCTCGAAGTCTGGAGAGGAGTTCAACTCAAGCCAAGCCAAGCCAGGTCAGGCACAGCAATGGCTCAACTCTTATTGGTTGGGAATTCATGCAATTTGATCATGAAATCTGGAGACGGCGAGATAGCCGCTCTGTCGGGAGGAAGTCAGCCTGGATGAATTACAGGCGTGAACGATGGGCGGGACTGCCAAGAGCACAGCCCCTTCGGATTGACGAAGGAAAGCTCTGGTCTGGTCTGGTCTGGTCCTCGGATTGTTCACTCTGACCCGAAAGTTGGCCATGGGTGCCCCAAGTATCAGGCGATGCCGCGATAAACAGAAGCCGTGATGATAGAATGCTCTCTGTAGCTTTGTGGTGATTTTTATAATCTGTAACAGTTACGACAATAATGTAGTTTGACTTGAGTTTTCTTTGAGTGCGGAATTTTGTTGGTAGTTGGTCGCTTGTTTACATGAAACATGTTTAGCGATAGTACTGCTCTCCTTCTGATGCGTGACTATGTATATCAGCTTATTACCGAGTCTACCAATTCTCTTCATTTACGAGTTTCTTCCCATAGATCATCGATATAAAATTAGAAGCGATGGGAAATCTACCACCAATTCTTCATAGGGTCTGCAGGCCAGGTAAAGGTATATATTTCGTAGAGAGCAGCGATCTGAGTTCGGAGCCTCCTCCATTCGCCAACTAATAGTACAACACCGGAGGACCGAGGGAGACAAAAGGTCAAATCAGATTCAGCCAACCAAGATCTATTCGCCAATCACTGAGATAAAGTACAAATCAACAATAGTTTCGCATCGCGATCAACCCATCTTGCACAGGCGCCGCACCAGCTTTCTCCTCATCCGCCTCCTCTGCAGCCTCCTTGAATACGTGTTCTTCGCCTACAGAAGTCTTGACCTCGATCTCTCCCCCTCTTCCTCTTCTCCCTCGCCGCCCGCCAGATATGATAATGTAACGCTCCACAGGAGTTCGAGATTAAACTTTTGCCTGATGAATGTCCTCGATGCATTCAATCTTTTCCTTTTGGTATCCAGCAGCTTCAACGGCCGCAGGAACACCAAACAATGCCTCCATTTCTTCCAGAGTTTTGCCCTTGGTCTCAGGAACAGCCCACCAAGCCCAGAGTCCCATGAGAACCATCAGAGAACCGAAGAACATGTAGGTTCCGTATCCCAGAGAAGTGATCATGTAGGGAGTAGTGCGTGAGATCACGAAGCTCCATAACCATCTGTACACAATAGGGAATCAGTAACAGCCTGTTAGGAATGTTTTATGAAAAGGGTAAGGTATGTCGCGGGGGAATTTCGACTCCTGTGAGAATGAACATGATAAAGGAACGGGCTTCTCCAGCACATACTGGTCTGCAGTCTATCGTGAACAGTCAGATTTAGGCTGCTCGGTGGTTTTTGGGGGCGGGGGAAAGACTTACAGTGATAGCAACACACAATAGGCGAATATCAAAGGGGAATATTTCAGAGCAATAAACCCATGTAATCCCCTGCCACGTCATGCAATAGATGAATCCATACTGGCCTAGCGTCAGTGCAAGGTCTGATCGCACACTTGCAGCATGTTGGTACTCACGAGGTAAACGCAAACCATTGCAAGATACCCAGCTCCACTTTGTGAGACGACACCCTTCGCTGCTGCACCTGCAGGGTCCGCTCTCATCACTGCAGATTTTCAATTAGCCAAGACCAGTCGAGTATCTGAGGAGAATGATCTACCATATGCCCCGATATACCACATGGGGAGCGAACCGATGAAAGCACCCCAGACTGCAATGTTATTAGTATCTCGTATGTGGCCCAAAGAAGGTATGGTACGTACTCAGCCCCTTTCTACGTCCTACCTTCTCGACAAGGTACACAGACTAGTAGTTTCAGTCAGCTAAGCGCCAAAGGATCAGAATATGCGCGGCACATACGAAGACAATCATCCCCAGCGTCTTGGCGATTCCGTAAAATCCAGTGGCAAATAGCTTTGTATCTGTCCCAGTAATGCCGAGGGTCTCGAAAATTCGAGGAGAGTAGTAGGTGATGATCTGTCAGAATTAGACAATGTTCGATACTCGTGTGTCCCATCTACTAACGTTGACGCCAGTGAGATTTTGGCAGGCCATCAAAAACAAGCCAATGGCGATCCTGTTCCTAGTGCCTTTCTGCCAGAGCCTCTTGAACATATCAATTTTCTTCATAGGTTGCCCATTGGCTGGCGTGGACATAATGATTTGTTCTCGAATATCAGACAGCTCTCTTTGGATATAAGGATGGCTTTCGTCGAGGTGGCGGATCTTAGACAAAGTCTTGCCTGCTTCCTCCCATCTGTCCTTCTTTGCATACCACCTTGTACAAGTTAGTGGTGTATGTCCGAATTTGATCATTGAACATGCGATACATACCGTGGAGACTCTGGGCAGAACATAATTCCAAAGAACAGAAGCGCGCCGGGGATTAGTTGTAAAGCAAGTGGAACTCTCCATTGCGTGGTTCCAGCGACCGGGATAGTCCGATTGACGGCATAGTTGATCCAGAAACCTAACATTCCACCACCCCTAATAGATTAGTTGGGCTACGTAGGTGAGGATCATAAAGACATACTGCGAGAGAACCTCGAAAATTCCGACAAGGCGGCCACGGATTGAAGGAGGCGATGTTTCGGCAATGTATACTGGGACTAGGAGAGATACTGCGCCAATACCAAGGCCAGCGATTGCCCTCCCAGCGATAATAAGAGCAATGATGCCGTTGGCAGCCGTCTGGAAGATCCATTAGTCGGTAACAACACGAAGATAACCAAGAGACCACTAACCATCATTGCACCGCCAATACAGAACACCAAGCTTGCGAACATGATTGCCTTCTTTCGTCCAAACTTCTCCCCCAACGGGAAAGTGAGGAGAGATCCGAAGAAGCACCCCGCTTGAAATGTTGAAACAATGTTACCCTGAAGAGTATCTCGAGTGTGAGGCGAGACATTGGCAAGTCCAAAATCTCTTCTGAACGAATCAAGAGCCACTAATCTGTGTCAGAGTGCTGCATTATTGGACAGTAGGGTCTTTTTACTTGTTCCTCCAATAACGCTAGTATCGTAGCCCATGGCAACAGATCCCATTGAGGCGATAAGTGCTATGATGTGAATGCGCCAATTGCGGACCTCGGGCGGATCGTCCGTATTCGAGGCATGGAGATTAAAGCAGCCCATGATGAAAATATCTTTTGGATCAAATCTGTATAGTCTCAATCGCAGGCTTTCTCGAATGCACAGTCTGCCTTGTGATGATGAGAATATGTCATAGGTGGGGAGGGGAGAGACCGGATTCTTATAATGCATACCAAGTCCGTTGAATCGGGACAGGACAGACCTGATGCGGGTCTGGAGTACCCCGCACCCCACACCACCAGGAACGTAGTGTGGCAGCTGTCATGCTGCTGCTCCCTCACCCTCTAGGTCTGGGTAGGTGTCATGAAACATTGGAAATCGGGCATCGGCAGCACCAACGGGGGTTCTCCTTCATTGCAGAAGCCATATGATACGGCTACTACTTCTACTATTCGTTGACTGGAGTAGTGTTTTACCTTGCAGCCGGCAAAGCTGGCAAGTTTTGTTTCTTGCTCCCACATCCACACCTAGTTGTTGTCTGTCCAAGCAAGCAAGGGTCGGTGAGCGACTAATGCTACAACAGAGGCTAGGGAGCTCTCCGTCTGCAACTGATCTTGGCGAACTGACTTGATGTGCTTAAAAATATGGGTTTTCTCCTCAGCCAGTCGCTCGCCAGAAAAGGCGTTCTCGCTTAAGCATGGGCGGAGGGAGGCCGCAAAAGAACTGGATTTTGAGTATTGGCAAGTCTTGGGAGTAGCCGTGGAAGCCCGATAGTGGGGGTGGGGGACTTGTTGGTGAGAAAACGAGATGCACATTAGATAGCAAGTGCTGTTGGGAGTATGCACGTCTTGTTCGTTCCAAGGAGATTATCACTTCATCGCCCTGATCACGAATCTGCTGAAAGATGACGGCAGATCTTGGTTACGTAGCAAAAATCTGTCTTAGTCGTTCTGTTTCCGGAACACACAAAAAACCCAATTGTACTATTCAGGCTACTCCGTTTGCCTAAGTGGAGCTGAGAACCTCCTATTACCCGTTCAACACGGAGGCTGGTTCCTTTTCCTGTTGTCCCGTGTACTTGTACCAAGTGATGGAATCCATGCTTATCGTAGTAGCCAACATGACACTTGACACCTTCATCAGCTCTAGGCTTGTTTGCAAGCTTATCATGCATCTGTTTCTCGACCACAATAAGTGTCCGATCTGGTCCGCTATGCGGTCTTCGATGATATCAACCAACTAGCCCTGATATACAATCATCGCGGACTTTTGGTAATGTTCACTGGCCAGTGAAGGCAACCACGGAAATCCCGTGGGCCGAATCATATTCAAGGCCCTGAAACCAATTCAGAAGACTCAATTTTCCTCCTATTTTGAATGTTACTATAAAAGCGGAAATCACAGTGAATAGGACCTGCACCCGATAACTAACGTACCCTCACCTGCCACTATGCTCCGCTACGCTAAAGGATCTGCGTTCGTGAAGTCGCTTGCCGTGTTCGTGAGAAAAATGAAACAGAATGGTGATGACCGCTTGGTTGTTGGGCTGAAGTCATTTTCGCCTTGCAGTTTAGTTCAAAAGGGAAAGCAAAAGTAATGATTTGAGCATTTGATCTACCTACGAGATACTCAAGAAGATAGAGCTTACTTGTGATCTCAAAACAGCCAAACAAGTTCCACTACCCTCTCCCTTGGCCGAAATGCAGTATTGATCTGTGATTTCTCAACATACGTTTGCCGTATCGCCCGACCTTCAGGTGCGACGACCTCCACAGCGTCGACTAGTCTAGCACTTCTCTTCTTCTCCGATGTTTTTCGAGGCCTCAACGGCCCCATCATATGCACATAGCGCCACAATTCCTCCGGATCACCTTCATTCCAAGTATACTCTATCTCACCAAGCTCTTTCTCGGTTATACCCCCATAAGTACCAGTACGTGGATATTCAACCACAGAGTAGCCATTGGAAAGGACAGTGTCTCCTTCGAAGAGCCATCGTTGGAATATCCCTTCGTCACCGGTAGCGACCGCCACAGCAGCGCCTCGGGATACATTGAAATCGTACCACGTTTTCCAGTGGTGGATGCTCAGTAGCTTCCTGCCCTGCGCGAGTCATGGGGTCAGTAAATACTCAATAACGTTGATCTCCGAACCCCTCTGGGAGTATCACAACAATTGAAACATGCAATGGGTGAGTGAGGGGACTTGGCGAACTCTCGAACACCTTACACTTTCAAGATAACCAGCTTCGGGCGAAGAGCCTTCTCCGTTATAAATATCCATTTGATGCAGCAGGGAATCAAAGGTGGGTCGAGTTTGGGTAAACATATTCAAGCAATCGTCGAGGAGCTCATTCCAGCTGGTCAGCATGCAAACAAGTAATCGTCACAGAGGGCTTACCTCGTCTCCCTCATTGTTTGGTAGTGCCAGGCATTTGCTCCATACTGGTTGCTGCAGTAATTGTTCAGCCAAAGGAATAGAAACTTCATCACATTAGCCCTCTGAAAATAGCTATAGCTCAGCTCAGAATCATCTGAGCTAGGGTAGTAAATGTATTCATCACGAGACTTAATCGAATACAGGAGAAAAGGTACATACTGAAAATCCCTCCGCCTCCTGAAGCAGACATTCCGTACATCTCGATGACACGTAGATCGTCCGACATGGCCCCAACCAAGAGCGGTATACTCGAGTCGTGGTTTCGGGTGAAGTGGTATGCAAGTGAGGCGAGAGAGGGGAAGAATGTGTCGTCGTCTACTAAGACTAGCCAGCGAGTGTTTGCACTTCGCTCTTTGTAGAGTTTCTCAATTATAGAAACATATCTCCGCGCAAAAGGACCTTCGTCGGCATGAATTGTGACATTCATAGATGCTTTGCGCATTTGCATCTCTACAGTCAGGGCATTATCATCTGCGGGTGCAAGAATATGCAACTGCGCTTTCGAGTGTGACAGCCAGTGCGAGATACCGGAGATCGAGTTTTGCATTCTTGATACTGTCGTTGCCATACCAAAGGAGAATATACTTGTATCTGCTTGGGGGGGAGTCGGGACTTCTAGTAGAAGAGGGGCCATCCGCGGAATTGTGGCGGTGGAAATATTTGCCCGTTGGACTCGTATCCAGGGTCCTAGGAGGTGTTGGTTGATGCGCGTCAGCTCAGGCCTTTCGCCTTGGAAATGGACTGTCCTGATTACTCGACGTGCGTAGTCAATAGGGGGTGTATGTGTCAATATCTCAAGGTGCCCCAGATCCAGCTCTTGTGATTGTTGCAGCCTCTCTGCATGGTCCAACGCATGAGACGGTAGTACATGCAGCTGCCCATTAATATGCGAGGGGTCTGGGTTGCTGAAGACATACACTTCCCAGAAAAAGAATCCCCATACAAGAACCATAGTACTGGCCAGTAGAACAATATTGAAACGACATCGAGAAAGCCGTGATGAGGTGATTTTTGCTTCTAAGCTACTGATGTGTTAGCAGTACATTTTCTCGAAGTTATGACATGGGAAGCTAGGTTAATAATAAGATCTGACCGCAAGGATTGGCTCCAATATTGTCAACGAAAGTCTAAACATATCTACTGACCTAGACCTTCTCTGGTTGGATTGCTGCATCTTGGCTTAAAAGTGCGAGGAGAGTTCGTACGCCTGACATAGTATTGTGCGGACTTGGCCTCTAATATCTTTGTTTCGCAAACAAAGAAAGTAGGATACTGGTGGGTCTCTAGGATAGTAGCATTCCAGGCAGTATTCTCAGCCACACGGGAATACAGTGCCAGTCGAGCTCTTTGTGTCATGATGATCACCTACTCAGCTGGATTAGCGATTAATCTTCGTCCATCTCTAGCACCCTCGCCTGTGACTGGTTAGGCAAATATTGCGGAGTATAATTAGAGGGGTCCAAGACCCGATTTATATGACCCTGGAACTAGAGAGAAGAGTAAAGAAGAAGAAGAAGAAGAAGAAGAAGAAGAAGAAGAAGAAGAAGAAGAAGAAGAAGAAGAAGAAGAAGAAGAAGGGTAAGCTCGACCTCTAGTACAATAAGAAAGGCAGGGAAGTAGAGAGTAAGTAGGTATCAGTAGTGTAACGACATAATATTACTAAGTGGAGTATCAAGTATAAGAGTAAGAGGGTAGGCAAATAGTAATATTATAGGTCTAGTATAAAGGAAATAAGAAAGTAAGAAGCTCTTAGAGGGAAAGTAGTTCTATATATATACGAATCTAGTCTAGCTTTTATTTAGTAATATTCTAGCTAAACTTAAGTACTCTTATTTCTAGTACTTCTATTACTTTAATATTATATTACTCTCTTCTTATAAGAGAGCTTACTCTTAAGCTCTGAATTATATTTCTATATAGAATTATTATTATATAAAATAGTAGAAATATATATGTAACGTTGAAGTGACGGAAGTGCTAGAAATAGGGGTACTTAGGTTTAGCCGAAATATTACCGGACGGAAGCTGGACTAGATTCGTGTATATATAGGACTACTTTTCCTATAAGAGCTTCTTACCTTCCTATTTCCTTTATACTAGACTTATAATATTACTATTTACTTACCCTCTTACTCCTATACTTAATACTATACTTAATAATATTATGTTATTATATTAAATAGAAAAGTTACTCTTATTGGGAATAGCTTATATAATATTCTACTACTTAGAAGATATAATCGACTAATTCTTATCCGAATTACTCCTAACTATTATCCTTAAAGAGTTAGGATTCTAGAGATCTCTTAAATAAATTAATAAACTAGAGTTTAGTTCTGCTTATTATAAATTAGTATAATTAAAGTAGAGTAGTCTTTATTAATAGAGACTCTAAATAACCTCCTTTATATAAAGGCTACTATAAATAAATTTAAGATATTATAATTACTACTACTAGAATTCTTAAGTTTATAAAACTCTCTTAAATTACTTTTATTTTCCTTTAGAATATAATCGTATAACTCTTACTACTTATAGAATTATAATATATAAAAATTACTTTAATACTAATATCTCTTACTAGGAAACTATAAAGTATTCTCTTAATACTCCTAGAACTCCTATTTTAAGCTGTACTTAAATCATGCTTAAATTTTTTCTTATTCCTATTATAGATACTACTAATATAATAGATCTATTTAGTAAAACTACTAATAATACTCTTAACTTTTTAACTCTAATTGGAAGCTTTTCTAGCTATAGGACTTAAGGTAATAAAAGTAAAGGTTATATAAACTAAGATAAGAGAGATTTTAGCGACTTAAATATATTAAGAGGAATTATCTAATCTATAAAGAATTGAAATTATACTTAAGAGGCTTCCTTAGCTTGTATTAAGTAATTACTAATTAATACTTAAGCTATAATAATAGTATCCCTTACTAATTCTACCTTAATTCCCCTTAGAATCCTATTACTAATTATTTAATTAATAGAAAGAGATAAATTAATAAGCTAAAGTAAATGTACTTTATTTAAGCTAGAAAATACTTCCCTTACTATATTTAAAGTAAAGTCAGATACCCTTTAAGGACTTAAGGTATAGCTTATAGAAAAAATCTCTTCCTTAAATAATAGAACTAACCTAATATTTAAGTAATAGAAAGCTTCAGTTAAAGATTAATTAGAAGTTAATACGAGTCTTTACCTAGATACTTAAGTATAGCGAGCTTTAGTATAAGGATCGATTACTAGCTTAGCTTATTCTTACCTAGAGTTTTAATACTTATCTAAAACTAATATATTCTAGATAGCTTAAGAAATAATTTCTTTACTAAAGACCTACTTTCTTATTAGAAATAAAGCTTATAAGGCTCGTACTAAGTTCTTTAATATAAGTATATAAGAACTAGATTATATATATAAAACCTTTACTTAATTTCATATAAGATTCCAGAATACTATAATATAAGGAAATATAGCTTATATAAAATAGTTCTTTTTTATATAGTTTAAAATTACCTCTTAGCTTTATACTACTACTATATTAATTAAAAGCTTATAGTAAGATAATTATATAGTAATAATAACTTATCTTATCTTAATTAACGCTAATAAGTAATAGAATATATAACTTAACTTATTTTTTACTAGCTTCTATAAATTAAACTCTTCTTAGAGAGTAATTAAGCTAGGCCTCTTTTAGAAGACTTCTGAACTACTTACTTCTTAAATAGTACTTAAACCTACTTCTTCTCTTAATACTTTCTTTTACTATTACTTAATACTATAGACTATAATTCTTACCCTATTACATTAGAAGAGTATATAGAAACCTTAGAGAGGTTCTAGTAATTTATAAGTAAAGTATTATAAGTATAAAAAGTTTAGATACTATAAATTAAACTATTCTAAATTAATTAAAGTTTAGGTTCTTAATAAGAAGAAAGTTAATAATAATATTAAAGAGATAATAAAGAGTAAGGAAAATTAAGTAAAAGAAAATAAAGAGACCTAGGAAAAGACTTCTTCTTAAGCTTATATAAATATAATTTATTAAAGCTTAATTTAAACTCTCTAATAAGAGAGAAGTAATTCGTAATTAATTATATACTTAATATAAATAGATTAGGAGTTATACTCTTTATATTAGTAGATACTAAAGTAAATAATTATCTCTTTATAAATTAAACTATATCTATATATCTTTTAAGAGTATTAAAAGTAAAGATTTAGCCTCTTTCATATACTATACTAATCTGTAGTTTTTAGAACTCTATTTAAAGCTACACTACTTATTATATATATCTGTATTTAATAATTAATAATTAATATATATAACTATTCCTTTATAATCCTTAACTTAAGAAAGTAAGATATAATAATAAGTATTAAATAGATATATTAATTCTATCTTAAGTTATAAATAAACTAGAATTAATTCTTATAACTATCTAATTACTTACTTACTAAATAATAGTCTTAAGAGCTAGTCTTACTCTTTCTATATATATAGCTTCCTTTACGATAAGACTACTAGAGTAATATAAACTATAAAGATCTAGCGATTTAAAAAGATAAGATATAATAAAAATATCTTCTTTTTATAGTTTAAATACTAAAAGAATATCTCCTTTAAGTTACTCTTAAACTAACTTTAATATTATCTCCTATAAGTAAAGGACTTTTATAAGTCTAGAAATTAAAATATAAACTATTAAGGATATTACTTATATTTATATTTATCTACGAGATTAGTATAAACGCTTTCTATTTTAATATAAAATATAAAAATACTAAGTTCTTTTAAACTAATATTTATAAAATAAACTATATCTTATAAAAATAATATAAACTAGAAGATCTTAATACTACTTAACTTCTATCTAAAAAACTTTTAAAATAGTACTAATATCTAAAATTAGTATTTTCTAAAAAAGATATAAATACTCTTCTATTTTATTAATATTATAATTATAAGATTTATCTTAAGGGGCTACTACTTAACACTTACTCTCCTCTTTATTATTAATTAATAGAAGAGCTTAAAGTAATAAAGAAGTACTTTCTAGAAAATCTAGATAAGAGTTTTATTAAGTTAAGCTAAAGCTTATTTATATTACCTATACTCTTTATTAAAAAGCCTGATAAAGGCTTATAATTCTATATTAATTATTATAAGCTAAATACTTTTATATAAAAAAATACTTATCTAATCCTTAAATTAATAAGCTCCTTACTAGAGTATTAAATATAAAGATATTTATAAAATTAAATATTTAAGCTACCTTTAACTATATCCGTATAAATCTAGTCTCTAAGGAGTATACTATATTTCAGACTAAATATAGATTATATAAGTATAAGGTATTACTATTTAGCCTTTATAATAGACTTAGTATATACTAATATTATATAAATAATATACTCCTTAACTATCTAGATAACTTTTATATAACTTACCTAAATAATATCCTAATCTACTCTAAATCTATAAAAGAATACTAAGCTTATATAGAATCTATACTAAAGTATTTAATAAAAGCCGGATTATAAGTTAATATTAAAAAATATAAATTTCATATTACTTATACTAAGTACCTAGGCTATATAGTAATTACTAAGGGTATTAAGGTAGATCCGAAGAAAGTTAAACTACTATGTAACTAGAAGTACTCTAAGACTATAATAGCTATTAAGTCGTACCTAAATTTCTATAGTTTTTACTAATAATTTATACGTAACTTCAAGCTTATTACTAAACCTTTATCTACGCTTACTTAACCTATAGTAGCTTAGAATTAAATAAAAGAGTATTATATTACGTTTAAAAAGCTCTAAAAGTAGTTATTATTAATTTAATAGATTTACTATTTCTAGCTGGAATTACCTACTAAGCTGAAAACAGATACTTCTAATAGAGTAATTACTAGAGTAATATTATAATAGTATAATAATAAATAATAATATCCCCTTAGTTTCTACTTATATATATTTAATAATCACGAATTAAACTAGGAAATTTATAATAAAGAATTATACGCTATTATAGAAAGCTTTTATAAGTAATACTTAAAGTTAATATCTCTTTGAAGTAAAATTAAGGTATATTTAAATTACTACTCCTTAGAGTACTTTATAACTACTAAAGTACTTATAGCTAAGTAAACTTATTAGATAGAATTTCTCTTTAACTTTAATTTCTAAATTATATATACTCTTAGTAAAGATAATTAAAGAGCTAATATCTTAAGCTATTAGAAGTAGGATTTAAAAGTATAAAAATAAGTCTAAAAAAATAGTTAGAACTAAACTCTACTAAGACTAGAAAGACTTAACTCTTATATTAATTCTAAGCTAGTAAAATAGTTTATTTCCTTTATAGTTATAATATCTCTCTTATTATTAACTACTACTAAGGTAAAAGCTCTTTCGAATACTCCCTTAGACTCTTTTAACCTTATTAAAAAGCTTTATTAAGATAATTATATTATCTTTACTAATATATAAAAATCCTTACTTAAAGACTACTTAATTAAAAATAAACTTCTACTCTTTAAAGATTAATTCTATATATAATATAATACTTCCCTTTATACTAAGTTAATTAAAGAAGTATATAACTAGCTATCTATTACTTACTTTAATAAATTAAAGATATATTAATTCCTAGCTTTAAAGTACTATTAAATTAGAATAAGTTTAAATTATAATTAGTATATAAGAAATTACTAGGCTTATTAATTCTTATACTTTAAGTATTCTAAATAATAAAGTCTTCTCTATTTATTACTAATTCTAAATTATCTTATATAATATTTATATATAGATTATAAGGATTTCTTAAAGGATAAGTATAATTATAATAGAATCCTAATATTTATTAATTACTTAAGAAAGGATTCTATAATAATTATTTATTACTAAGATATTAATATATATAGTACTATTAAACTCTTTATCTAGTAGATCTACTAATTTAAATATACTTTAAAGTTAATTATATTAGATTAAAAGCTATAGTTCGTTTTATTATTTTAGAAAAAGTTCTATTAGATTATTAGTATTAAAGTTAAGCTTTCTATAATATATTATAAGAAGACTAATAGCTAGATAAAGATTATAAATAAGTATATTAACTAGAGATTATAGCTATTTATTAACTTTTACTAGAATAACTAAAGTAAACTAATTCTATTAATAGATTAAGCTTAAATAACTTTTCCTTATACCTCTATTAATATAGCTTTATACTAGCTTAAATTTAGATTAAATCTAAGGAATAATTAGGATTAGAACTCTTTTAAAGCTATTACTTCTCTAGAAAGACTTAACTATTATAATACTAAAGCAGTAGTAGAATATATAAAAGAAGCGTAAGAGTTAGCTAAATCGAATATATAAGCTATATAGAATTATATAGTAAAAGCTATAAACTAGTATCGCAGACTTATTAATTTCTAAGTAAGTAATAAAGTATACTTATCTACTAAGAACCTTAAGAGTTACTAACTAAGCTATAAGCTTAGTAATTAATAAGAAGGGCTATTTAAAATCCTATATTAAGTAAGGAACTCTTACTAGCTCTAGTTACTTATAGGATTAAATATTTATAATATCTTTACTCCTAAGCTATTATTCCGGGACCTAAATAACTCCTTATTTAATTAAGAATAGTCCTAAAACCTCCCTAAGATAATTAAGAGTTAAGAAGAATAGGAAATATAAAAAGTTCTTATATTATAATTATATCGTAATACCTTAAAGTATTAAGTTAATTAAGTAGGTTATAATCTTAATACTATATAATATAACGTATTTAATTTAATAGAGTTACCTTATAAATTAAGAGATTTTTACTAAGTTAACTCTTTTACTCTAAGATTACTCTGAAACTTACTTAAATAGTTAGCTATATAGGAAAATAAAGAAAATAATTATAATTACTTAGAAAATAATAGATTAGTTAGTAAGATAGTAAAATAAAATTTAATTCAAATTATTTAAATACCCTCTAATTTAAAGTACTAATATTATAGTCTTATAATTATACTTTAACTAGAATATCTTACTAGTTTTACTATAAGGAGCTACTCTTATATAAGAAGTCTAACTAAAAGTATAACTATAAAAAACTAATAATAAAGCTAATCTAAAATAAGGCTTATTCTCCCTTTATTCTAAGTTATTTAGAATCTTCTCTTTCTCTCCTATACTACTAAGACGTCTACTACTTTAAGTTACTTAAAAATAAGCTAGTAACTCTCTCTCCTTCTTCTCCTTCTCCTTTACTCTCTTATACTTAATATTACTATAATAAATAGTCTTAGCTACTTTAGTAGTACTAGTAGTAATCTCCTCTTAAATTTAGCTTAGGATTAAAACTAAACCTTATTTATATATTAATTAGAAGTTATTTTAATTTTACTTAAGGAAAAATAAATATATTTAGAATTATATCTTTATCTTAAATTAAAGGATTTATAAGTGAAATATATAGTAAAAGTAAAAAAATAAAATAAAAAAGAAATAACTTATAACTTATTATATAGCTAGATCTATAATAATTTAGCGAAAAGTATAAGTTTCTTCTAATAACTTTAACTATAGCTTACCTTATATCTTAAAGATATTAATAGTAGTAATATATAATCTAGTATTAATTTCTTAAGAAGTAGAAATAATACTCTTATTATCTTTAGTAGTAATAATAAGAAAGAGCTTATAATATTCCTTAGCTATATAATATAGAATTTAATATAAAAATTAATACTTTAGCTTATTTAAATTATAATTAGATTATATTTATAATAATCTAGATATAAGAAAAAAAAATAGGAAGTACTTATAAGATTATACTTTTCTACTTATTTCTTATAATATATATACTTCTTACTTCTAGTACTATTAAACTTATAAATATAATTTAATTTTATAGTAAAGTAAGTAGATATATTAAATATAATACTTATAGTAAGTAAACTTAAGGGTATTAATAAAGATTAGAGTAAGTACTATTTATATTAATATACTAAATTAATTTTAAATTACTACTAAATTACTAAAAATTCAGAATTTAACTTACTCTTAAATTACTTATTTTATTTAATATAAACTATTAAAATATATTAATAATATATATAGATTAATAAATCTTTATATATAAAGTTTACTTATAGAGCTTAAAGTTATAATTATTTAAAGAAAAAAGTTAAAATTCTGAAGATCTATACTATTAAGTACTATAATATATATAGTAATAAGTAATTATAGCTTTACTAGACCTAGTTTAAACGCCTTTCGAATAGCTTTATAGTTAAGTTATTACCTTACTTATTACTACTATTATTATTAACTAGTACTACTAGATTAATACTTTCTTCGGAATCTTCTTACTAAAACGATATATCTCTACTATTTTATATAATAATAATTATATATAAAAATATAATTCAGAGCTTAGGAGTAAGCTCTCTTATAAGAGGGAAGTAATATAATATTAAAGTAATAGAAGTACTAGAAATAAAAGTACTTAAGTTTAGCTAGAATATTACTAGATAAAAGCTAGATTAAATTTATATATATATAAGACTGCTTTCCCTATAAGGGCTCCTTACCTTCCTATTTCCTTCGTACTAGACTTATAATATTACTATTTACCTACCCTCTTACTCCTATACTTAATACTACACTTAGTAATATTACGTCGTTATAATATAGCTTTAGTAAGGAGATTCCGGGAAAAGTATTAATTTAGTAGTACTAGTTAATAATAATAATAATAGTAAGTAAGATAATAACTTAACTATAAGCTATCTAAAAGGCATCTAAATTAAGTCTAGTAAAGCTATAATCGCTTTCTATTATATATATTATAATACTTAATAGTATAGATCCTTAGAATTCTGACTTTCTTCTTTAAATAACTATAACTTTAAGTTCTATAAGTAAACTTTATATATAGAAATTTATTAATCTATATATATTACTAATATATTTTAATAAATTATATTTATAAGTTTAATAATACTAGAAATAAGAAGTATATATACTATAAGAAGTAAATAAAAAAATATAATCTTATAAGTACTTCTTATTTCTTTTTCTTATATCTAGATTATTATAAATATAATCTAATTATAATTTAAATAAGCTAAAATACTAATTTCTATACTAGATTCTATATTATATAACTAAGGAATATTATAAGCTCTTTTTTATTATTATTACTAAAGATAATAAGAGTATTATTTCTATTACTTAAGAAATTAATACTAGATTATATATTACTATTACTAATACTTTTAAGATATAAAGTAAGCTATAGTTAAAGTTATTAGAAAAAACCTATACTCTTCACTAAGCTATTATAGATTTAGCTATATAATAAGCTATAAGTTACTCTCTTTTCTTTTATCTTTTTCTTCTATTATAAGTTTTACTTATAACTATCTTAATCTAAGATAAAGATTTAGTTTTAAATATACTTAATTTTTATTTAAGTAAAGTTTAAATAACTTCTAATTAATATATATTTAAGGTATAGTTTTAGCCTTAAGCTAAATCTAAGAGAAGATTACTACTAGTACTACTAAGATAGCTGTAATAACTTAACGGAAGTTCATTAATAGCTATAATATAAAGTAAAAAAGATAAGAAGAAAAGAGGTTTTGAAAAGAGCCTTGAACTTAAGTATAGAAAACGCGGCCGCTAGTCCTATCGTAACATCGCATCTAGTCACCTCTTATGACTCCTAAGTCCCGTGTAACAGCTCAACGGAAGTTTATTAATAGTTATAATATAAAGTAGAAAAGATAAGAAGAAAAGAGATTTTAAAAGAAGCCTTAAGCTTAAGTATAGAAAGCGCGACTACTAATCCTATTATAACGTTACGTTTAGTCACCTCTTATAACTCCTAAGTCCTATGATTTGTGATATATATATAATCTATATTATATATATAATTATATAAACTATTTATTATACTACCTCTTTTCTTAAGGAAAGCTTATCCCTAAGCTATAAAAGAATTACTTTTAAGTCTTTAGTAATATTACTATATTATCTTCTAGTTCCTTATAAGTGTTATTATCCTTAATTCTTATATTATAATTTAGTACTCTAAAAGCTTTAGTAAGCTTAAAAGTATAGGATTTTTTCAGTAGAAATTTCTAAGCTTATATAAGTAAGTATAAAAGTCTATAATAAAGTAGAACTTAAGGTCTAGATTAAATCCCTTCTAATATACTTAATAATATAATATATTATTCTACTTAAAGTAAATATCTAAGATATCTTAAACCTCTTATTCTTACTTTATATTAATAGTAATTATCTCTTCTTAATTAGCTTAGATTTAGTTTAGTAAGAGGTTATTATTATAATACTATAACTTATCTATAGAGAATATTAGATAAATCTTAATAAATTTAAGTAAGTCTAATTAATAAGAGTAACCTTCTTTTTATAAGACTTAATATAAGTTAGCTTATTAGTTATTTAGCTAGTAAGTTTTCTAGTTCTTAGTAATTACCTAGACTTAGTCTCTTACTTCCTAATTAACTTCCTAATAAGACTTATTTATATCTTGCTATTTCTTTTCTTATTAGTCTTTTAAGAATTACTTAGCCTCTTTTTATATTACTTTATATTACTTTATAAAAGCTTAAGCCTTAGTAATATTTAGCTTTTCTATAATTATAAGTTTTAGCTTAAGTTATAGTCTATTTTAGTTTTAGCTTATATATAGCTTATATCTATACTTAAGTTAATAAGGAAATATACTTAAGAACTTATAAAGTAATATTAATTAAATATAGTTTATTATTAGTAGAAGCTTAAACTAGTTATTCTAGTAGTAGTTTATAAAGAAATAAAGTCTTTAGTTTAAGTACTAATTTATAATTTTAGTTTAACTATTAATCTAAGTATAATAAGCTATAAAAGGTTTAATCTTAATACTAAGGATCTAATAGAACTTATATTAAAAAAAAGAAATATATTAAGATTCTCTATTTAATATAACTATCTTAAGTAGACTATTAAACCTTTAGTAATTCATAATAAATAATTAAGCTAAGTTATAACAAGTATATATAGAGTAATATAAGATTAATATAACTTCCTTAGAGAATTAGTTTATTATAATTAATATTAAGTTATACCTAAACTTATCCTTTAGTATATTCTTAAAATTTATTATTAAGTATTACTAGGATTAATTTAGAATTAGTAAAGGATATAAGTAGCTAAGTATTTTATTTTATTAATAATTAGTATAATTATAAGCTAAGTAATTAGAGATAAATCTAATAATATCTTTAAGTATCTTAAACTAATAGTACTTAGTTTTAAAGAGCTTAAAAGTCTTTAATTTCCTAAGGTAAGTAATAAAGAACTAATTATATATATACTAAATTAGTTATATATAAAGATAATTAATATTAAGTACTTAAAAGTAGCTCTTATATAAAAGTAATTTATTATCTTAGAATATATACTAAGAGTTAAGTTCTTATAATTCTTAGCGCTAAATAATTAAAGCTTTATAAGTCCGATTAATATAGATTAGCTTTATAATAAAGTTCGTTTCCTTATTTATATTAAACTCTATAAGAGCTAAAGTATAGATATTAAGTAATTAATTTAATTTATAGAAAATATAAAGATTAATTTAATCTAAGTAAATTAATATATAAGTATAAAGTTCCTTTTTATCTTAATCTAACTTCTAATATCTTATTTATAGTATAATAATATATTAGTAGTAGTATTCTAATTACTTAAGTAATATATTATTATAAAGTAGAAGTCTATTAGAATTTCAAATTACTTTACTTATCTTTTTATAAGCTTCTTAGTAATTATAAAGTATTCTAAGGCCTTATAATTTAAAAAGACCTAAAAGCACTAATAACTAGACTAAAATACTAATTCTATATACTAATAAGTTAGTAATTATATAATTACTAGTATTTCCTTATTATAAATATTATAATTTAATTTAATAAAGCTTATTATTTTAGATAAGAATAAGACTAAGTACTAATTATTTCTATATTTCTATAAGAGTATACCTATAATTATTCTATTTAAAGTATTAGTCTTAATCTAAGTTTCTAGTAATATATTATAATATTTTAGATATTCTAAGGCTAATATAGCTTTCTTTAGGTCTTAGAAAGCTATAAGTTAAGTAAGAGTTATCTTAAAAAGAGTTAATATCTTTATTAGCTCTACTAAGAGTTTAACTATCTTACTATAATTTAGAATAAACTTATAATAAAAATTATAAAAACTAAGAAAAGACTAAATCTCTCGGATTATAATAAGAGAAATCTAATTTCATATATACTTTATAATTATTAAGTTAATCTTAATTCCTTTTATAGTAATAAAAAAGCTAAGGAATTTAATTTTTTTAATATAAAACTCGCTTTTTTAGATATTTATTAGAAGATAGTATTACTATAAGTAGTATAAGACTTTCTTAATATATTCCTTATATTATAAGAAGTTATTAGAGTATATAATAATATTATCTAAGTATATAGTATAAAATATATTAAAGTAATTAAAAAGAACATTATTTATATACTATTAGAATATTATAAGACTATTAGTAAGTCTAAAGAATATAACTTTATACTTATAACTTCTATAATAAGTCTAAAATATAATATATTCTTTAAAAACTAAGTCTATTTATATATAGTAAAAGGCGCTTTAGATATTAATCTTAGTAAAGACTTTAGCTTATCTAAGATATATAAAGACTTTATTAATTAAGGGTAATAAGTATTAATTTTTCTATATAATCTTATTTAATCTTTAGTAATTAATATAAAAGCGTAGGCTATTATTTAGTTTTTTAATAAATAAAGTAAAATAAGTAAAAGAGGTATAACTAAAGATAATAAAACTCTTATTAAAGTTCTCTTTAAGGTATTTCTTTATTACTTAGAGTTTTACTTTACTTTATTAATATAGTAGCTTATAATTATAATTAATTTTAGCTTTTAACTTAATCTTATAATTTAGCTTTAGTACTAAGTTAAGAAGAGTATTAGTAGTAGTTTTTAAGAATATAGTAGTATACTTCTAATACTAAGAAGAGAGTTTCTTTTATAAGATATCTTTATAGGATTTCTCTTTAATAAAGAGTAATTATAGCTTAGCTTTCTAAGCTACTTAGTTAATAGTCTTATTTATCTTACTTAGTATAATTATAAAGAATTCTAACTCTTTCTAATAAAAGGTATAATAAAAAGCTACTATATTAATCTTAGTTATATCTATCTTTAGTAAAGTCTTTTATTTTAGAGTTAGGTATTAATATATAGGAATTCCTTATATTAAGGTAATTAAGCGAAGTTTATTAAGTATAAGATTATAAAGTTCTCTTTTTATCTACTAAAGTAAGCTAGTAATCGCTACTACCTAAGTATAAGTAGAGTACTTATAAGAGATAGCTTAGCTTTCTAGATAATATTAATCGCGAAGTTATTTAGTACTATAGTATTTCTTTTATACTACTTAGTAAGTAGTATAATATATAGTAATTAATAAGGATATATATTAAAACCCGTAAGAGAGTAGCTCTATAATTTATAGCTCTATTAGCTATTTATTAGTAATACTAGTAGTAGCTATAGTAATATTTTCAGTTCATTAAGTAGTATTTTCTTTATTTATTACTACTTATTATTAAAAGATATCTTATTAATTAGCGATTTAGATATTATAAAGATTTAGAAGCTATATAATATTATAAGTAGTATATAAGAATCTTAAAAATACTATAAGGATATCTTTATTATAAAGCTATACTAAGCTTTAGTTCTTAATATTAAGTTATATATTAAAGTAAGCTATTTAAGTTTACTTTAAGATAATCTTATAACTTCTAAAGTCTAATAATATAAAAGAGATTTATTTCTAAACTTACTAATTAATTAGTATATTTAAAAGGATAATATATAATATAATATTATTAGCTTAGCTATTATAACTTTTTACTTATATAAAATTAAGAAGTAAAGTAAGAATAATATTAAACTTCTTAGTAAGATCTTTAGTAAATTTAATATTAATAAAGGTAAATTTACTTACTTTAGAGTTAGATAATATAGAAAGAGTAATTCTAATATTATTATAAAATAATATATAAGAAATAATAAAACTTTTACTACTTATTAATTAATATATATTAATCTCCTAAAGATTAATTATTTACTTTAAAAAAGAGTCTTCTTCTAAAGTCTTTAGTTTTCTAAATTAGTAATATCCTTTAATTTCTCTTAGTCTTTATTAGCTTTAAAGAAGTCTTTACTTAGGAATTATTTTAATACTTTAATTTCTAAGATACTTAAATTAATAAGATTATAATACTTAAGGTAATCTTTAGCTATATATCCTACTTTTTTATAGTTCTAGTAAATAGTAAGTTTTTAAGTACTAAAGGCTATAAGAAGTAATTAAAGAAGTATAGAAACTATAAGAGCTAAAGTAGTATTATTTACTAAGGAGAAAGTAAGTATACTTTTTTATAGAAATAAAGTTAAAGAGTTTTAAGTAAATAAAAGTATTATATAAATTAAGAAAGCGTTCTAGTAGCGCTATTCCTAAGTATAATAAATCTCTTTATTTAAGAAATCTATAATAGAAATAGAATCTTAGAAACTTCTATTAAAAGTGAACTTATATATAACTTAATCTTATAAAGATAAGTAGAGAGAGTTATAAAAGTAAGTTATAAGATATTTATTAAAAGAGATATAAGTATCTTAAACTAATTTAAGTAAATAAGAGTAGTATTCTATAAATAATTCTATTAAGGATATTTATAACTTATTTAAAGTTATCTTAGTATATTACTATTTAAAAGTATTATTATAAATACTACTTAAGTAATTAATTATTTCTTCGGTATTAATAAATAGCTCTATTCCTCCTTATTTAAAGCGTAGTAATAAGTAGCCTTAAGTATCTTCTTTAGTATAATTATATACTATAGTAATATAAGACTTCTTATTAAAGTAATAATTAGAATTAATATCTAGCTTATTTAGTATTAATATAGACTAAGTATATTACTCTAAGCCCTCGGAATTACTAGAGAATTTATTAATATATAATTTCTAGGAACGTTTTCTATAACTTAAATAGTAAGCTTAATTAATAAAATAAGAAGAACCGGGGTCTTTATTAAGAGAGTTATTATTACTTAAACCTCTATTATTACTAAGGGAATTCTAAGTACTTAATTACTTTAAAAGAGTAAGGACTTACTATATAGTCTTATTCTACTTATCCTATTACTTACTTAGTTTCTTTAATAACTTTTAAAAGTCTTTTTAGATTTACTTTAGCTATATAACTAAAGTTTATTTAGTATCCTTATCTTTAAAGTTATTATTTATTAGAAATATAATATTAAAGTATAAGCTAAGTAGTATAAGATTATTTTATCTATACTCTTTGATTTAGTAATAAAAGGAAATATAAAGGAAGAACTAAGTAATAGTAAGGGGTTTATTAATATAAGAAAGGTAAGATTAATTAACTATTTAAAAAGAGGGAAATACTAATAAGTAAAGAAGAAGGCTCTAAAAGAGCTATAATAAATCTTATTAGATTTTTTAAAAGAGTTAATTTCACTTATCTAGAAGAGGTTTTAGTATTATAAGAGAGGAGTAATATCTTATAATATATAACGTAACTACGCTTAAAAGGTACCTAAGGAAATAAGTACGCTATAAGAAGAAGAGAGAGAGAGAAGAGAGCTAAAAGTATAACTTAACTATACTTAATAAGTAATTAAGGAATTAGCTAGGAATATTAAAACCTTTATAAGTAAAAGTAATCTTTTCTAATATAATAACTTAATAAAAGTTTATTAATAGCTATAATATAAAGTAGAAAAGATTAAAAAAAAAAAGAGGTTTTAAAAAAGAGCCTTAAGCTTAAGTATAGAAAATATAGCTACTAGTCTTATTATAATATTATATCTAGTTATCTCTTATGACTCCTAAGTCCTATAATCTGCGACATACACGTGATCTGCGCGGACTATTCGTTACAATAGCTTAATAGAAGTTTATTAATAACTATAATATAAAGTAAAAAAGATAAGAAAAAAATAAGTTTTAAAAGGAGTCTTAAGCTTAAGTATAAAAGGCGCGGCTACTAGTTCTATTATAATATCGCATTTAGTCACCTCTTATAACTCCTAAGTCCCGTGATCTGCGATACACACGTGATCTGCGTCACACATGTGACTACGCGGACTATTCGTCACATTCCGTGATCTGCGACACACTCGTGACTACGTAGGCTATCTATTATAATAGCTAAGGAAGTTCACTACGCTCTTAAGTATAAGAGAGAAGAAGAGAATACTAATAGACTACTAGATAGATTCTATATAAAGAGATACTTAAGTAATATAAGAGAAGATAAGGAGATTCTAAGTAATTTAGAATAAAAGAAGAATAAGCCTTATTTTAGATTAGCTTTATTATTAGTTCTTTATAACTATACTTTTAGTTAGACTTCTTATATAAGAATAGTCTTCTATAGCGAAACTAGTAAGATATTCTAGCTAAAGTATAATTATAAAACTATAGTATTAGTACTTTAAATTAGAGGGTATTTAGATAGTCTAAATTAAACTTTATTTTACTATCTTACTAACTAGTTTATTATTTTCTAAGTAACTATAGTTATCTTCTTTATTTTCTTATATAACTAACTATTTAAGTAAGTTTTAAGGTAATCCTAGAATAGAAAAGTTAACTTAATAGAAATCTCTTAATTTATAAAGTAACTTTATTAAATTAAATATATTATACTATATAGTATTAGGATCATAGCTTACTTAACTAACTTAATACTTTAAGATATTATAATATAATTATAATATAAGACCTTCTTATACTTTCTATTCTTCTTAACTCTTAATTACTTTAAGGGAGTTTCAGAGTTATTCCTAACTAAGTAAGAAGTTATTTAAGTCCTAGAATAATAGTTCTAGAATAAATATATTATAAATATTTAATCTTATAAATAACTAGAACTAGTAAGAGTTCTCTACTTAATATAGAATTTTAAATAGCTCTTCTTATTAATTACTAAGCTTATAGCTTAGTTAATAACTCTAGAGGTTCTTAGTAGATAAGTATACTTTATTACTTACTTAGAAATTAATAAGTCTATAATACTAGTTTATAGTCTTTACTATTATAAAGACCTTATATAACGTAAAACTAAGTAGGTTATTAAACCTAGGAGTAAAATATAAGAAGCTACTTATAGCTGAAATTTAAAGTAAAAAAAGTCTTTAATTCTTCTAATTCTATAAGTAAAGAGAAGCTCTTATAAGTAAAAGGAGTTCACTAAGGCTTATAACTAAAGTTACTTAAAGTAATACCTTAATTCTAAATATATACTTTATTATATCTATCCTAACTAAGTTTAGTAATTACCTTAGACTATAATTCCTAGCTATATTATTATAAGAAGAGGATTATAAAGTAAGTATATTTAGTATAAAAAAGAAAGAAAAAAGTAAAAAGAAAAGAAAAAAATAACTCTACTTTTCTTTATACTATAGTATTACTTTTAAAAGGAAATTAAACCTTATTATTACTTTATTTTAACTCTTTAATATATAGCTTAATTCTACTTATAATCTGAATTTATAAGTACTTTATTACTAATTCCTTAACTTAAGTACCTTTTATCTTCTTTATTTTTTTTACTACTTTTTTTAGTTTTATAGAATCTTTAGCTTTATACTTTCCTTTACTGTTCTTTAGAGAAAAGTAAGTATTCTTTTCCTCTTATTTAAAGTTAATATTAAGTAAAATATAAAAGATACTTTTTATAGAACTTCTTAAAAGATATCTTAAATTTATATAAGTTATATAAGAGTCTTTAGTAAAAGTAGAAAAAAGCGTAGTTTTTACTAGAATTAATTAAGATATAACTAACTGAAACTTTAGCTTAAGTATTAAAGTTTAAGAGTAAGCTTATATACTTATAGCTTAAGCTTATTAAATTATAGCTTTTTACGTAGCTCTTTCTATAATAATAAGCCTGGTTCTATTAATATTATCTTCTTTACTTATATTATTAGACTCTAAAACTTACTTTTAAGTAATAAATCTCTTAAGAAATCTCTCTTTTTATATAATATTATAACTAATATTATTAACTTCTTAAATTTTATCTCTACTTTTTATATTAGTAGTTTCTAATCTAAGAGTATAAAGCGTAATTAGTTTATTTTATCTTTTAGCTTACTTACTAGTACTAAAAGAGTTAGTAGTTTAATTATTATTAATATCTTATATTATATAAAATTCCTCTTCTAATTATTAGTTAACCTCTTAACTACTATTAGTACCTTAGATAACTCCTAATCTTAAATTAAAAGTTAAATTAATAAGGTTCTCTTTAGTAATACTATTTTTAAGTTAGAAGTTTCCTTCTAAGTTATAACCTTTAGCTCTCTTTTTACTAGAATTAACTAATAAGTCCGGATTACTAGTAGATTTAATATAATCTTCCTTAATAAGATACTTTAATTCTAAAACACTTCTAATATTCTTATTTAAAAGAGTATACTTATAAGTTTTAGCTTTCTCCTCTCCTTTAACTAATAGTTTAGGATTACTAGTTATATTAGAGTTAATTTCTAGATTATTATCTTCTTTATTACTAAGTAAGTAGTCTTTCTCCTTAGCTTTAAGGTTATCTTTAATTTAATAAGTTTATTCTTAAAGACTTTCCTTATAATTCTCTTTATCTTTATTATTTTATTCTAACTTAAGAATTCTATTTATAATATTATCTAAGAGTAATCTAGTATTAAAAAGGAATTACTTAATTTATGATTTTTTATTATAAGCTAGCTTTTCTATTTCTTAAATAACTTTCTAGACTTTAGTAGTAATTATAAGTTATTCTACTTTATACTTTTTAAGGTATTTAATATAATTAGTATTCTTTATAGTAATAAGTTCTTTAGCTTTATATAAAATAGAAGCTTCTATCTATAGTAATTAACTAGTAAGAGCTTCTAATAATAGTCCTAGTCTAGTAATAGTAATAGTAGCTACGAAAGAAATATATAAAGGAAGTAAAGTTATAAAGTAAGAAGTTAAGGGACTTTTAAGACTTAAAATAGTAAGTATTAAATCAGATACTTTTGTATTATTTTTAAAGGTATTCTTATTAATTAAAGTAGTATAATTATTTAAGAAAACTACTAGTTAGAATATAATACTATAATTACTAATTTGTAGATTAAGAATAGTTCTTTATTAATATATTAAAGATATATAAGAATAGTTCTTATTAGTCTTAATTAAGATTAATTAAGCCCTGAATTAAGTCTTATACTTTCTAAGTAAGCTTTTAAGATTTTAGCTAATTAGATAAAAATATCTTTAAGTCTTTTTCTAAGTAATAATATTAAAACCTTTATAACTATATAAATAAGTATTAATTTAGCTAAGACTAAATTTAAAAGAAAAGAAAATTTAAAGATTAAGATACTAATTATATAAGATATTAATTAATAATCTAAGATTACCTCTTATTTTTTAATTATTAATAAGATTCTTAATATTAATATTAGTATAATAGACTTTCTTAACTTTCTTATTAGCTCTTATAAAGATAGGAAACTCTAGATAAATTATAAAACGAATTTCACTATTATTATAAGTAGTAAGATAAGCTAAGTATAATCTATAATTTATTTATAATACTTACTAAGTAATTAAATATACTATACTATAAAGAAATAAAGTAACTAGCTTAGTAAAATTAAGGTTCTAGTAGTAAAACTTATATATAGCTAGCTCTTATTATATAATTTTGAATAAGAAAGGCTTAGTCTTCTTTTCCTTTATTAGAAAGTAAGATATAATATATAAGCTTTTAAGTATAAATATACTAATAGATTTAAACTTAATTTAAGCTCCCTTAGTAGTAATACTCCTATAAATCTTCTCTAGTAATATAGTAATATTATTCTTAATATCTAAGATAAAGCAGAAGTTAAAAGGTCCTAAGTATTATTTTTTCTTTATTTTAATAGTATTTTAATTCTTTTAAAAGATATTAGCTTATTTAGGATTTAATTAAAGTTTATTTATACCTCTTAGATCCAGATTAATAATACTAAAATAACTCGTAAGATGACTTAACTTTACTTAATTCACTAGTCTATAATATTAACTATACTTTCTAATATAGAATTTATATATAAAATTTATATATTTTATCTTAAGAGGATATAAGTTTATAATATATTTAATAAAGCGAAAATATTTAATGAAAAGTATATCTATAATAAAAGGATTATTATACTTAGTAGTTCTCTTAATATAAATAAGAACTTTATAGCTATAAGCTTCTTTATTTAACTTAATTTTATTAACGCTATATTATTCCTTTAAAGCTTAAGGTATTCTAATTAATAATTCGGAATTATAAATTAATTTATCCTCTTAAATAATATTATTAAGAATAGTAATAATAGGAAATTCGAATTAAATAAGGTTAAAGATCTAATTAATATAAACTAAAGTCTCTTCTTAAGTAATCGCTTTAATATTAAAGGTAATAATAAAAGAATTAAAATACTTTCGTAACTCTTAAAGTATCTAATTATAAAATTAAGTAATATACTCTTAAAGTTCCTTTAGTATTTAAAAGACTATAAGTAGAGGTTTATTATTAAGTTCATTATTATTAGTTATAATAATAGCCTTTTCTTTACTTTTAAGAGATAGTATTTTAATTACTAAAGTAGCTTTAGGATTCTCCTTTATAAAGTTAATAGAAGTTAAGAACTTAGGCTTAAGATCCTTAGGATTAATTAATAAATTTAGATTATTAATTATTTTAAGATTATCTAATATATAATTATCTTATATTATTAAAGAAAGCTTAGTATTTTCCTTTAAATTCTCTTTTATTTTAAGTAGTTTTATAGTAAAATTAATAAGTTACTCTAGTTTATTAATCTCTTATTAATTATCTAGTACTTTAGTTTCCTAGCTCTCTAAAGAAGTAAAGTTAGTATCCTCTTTTAGATTTATTACTAGCTCAGGCGATTTTCTAGTACTTTTAACTTATAAGCTTAGATTATTAATTATTTCTAATACTAGACTTTCTTATTAAGTTTAAGTAATAAAAGTTTTAGCTAAACTACTTATAATTATAGTAGAAGTAGAACTACTAGTAAGTATAGAAGTATTAGCTTAGTTTATAGCTATCTACTTAATAATCTTAGCTTTTACTTCTTTAGCGTTAGTTATAAAGAATTAAGTTAGTTAGTTCTTATCTAAGAAATCTCTATTAAGTCTAGTATTATTCTAAGTAGTTAAAATAAAAAAAGTCGTACTAAGATACTTTAAAACTAACTTAATATAATTTATATTTAGTTAATAGAATAGTAATTTAAGTAAAGAAGTTAGTATTATCTAAGTATTCTTAATAGTATTTTAAAGTATAAGAATTAAGCTTAATATCTTTTTAGTCTTTTAATATAATATTTTTTATAACTTTTAGTACTTAAGTATAATTAATAATATACTTATTTAAAGCTAGTAGAACTTATAGAAAAGTACGGATTTTAATAGATAGTATACTAAAGTTAGTTATTAATTAGTCTGAACTAATAGTACTTAAGTATTTTATAATAAATATCTTCTTATAATTAATAGTCTAATTTTTCGTAATCTTCTTAAGATTTTATATCTTCTTATCTTTTTAATTTAAAGCTATATTAATATACTCTTTTAAGATATAATAATATTCTATAAAAGCCTTAATATTAAAGCCTTTCTCTTTTACTAAGTATCCTTAAGATATTTCTTATTAGTTTATAAGAATTTTATTCTTTTTCTCTAAGTACTTCTTTAGATATATATTACTTTAAGTAATTAGTATAGCTTATATCTCTAAGCTAATATTATTAAGTAATTTCTTAATACTAAATATTTCTATAATTACTTTTTCTTATTATTCTAGTCTTAAACTAACTTATAATCTAAGATCACTAGTTAAACTTTTAGTGTTTTTTAAGAAAGTAGATTTAAATACTATTTTTAATAATAAATTTAACTTATAAGCTAGCTTATAAGTAAAATTTAAATAGATTCTTAATTATTAACTTTTAAATTTAAATTTTTAATATAATTTCTAAATTAAGGAAATTTTATTACTAATTAGTATAAAAGAGTAAAAGTTATAGAAGAAAGACTACTAAGATAAAGAATATATAAACTCTTAGTAAAGCTAATTATACTAGCGCTTAGGATTATTCTTTTTAGTTCTATAATATATAATAAATATTCTATACTTACTTAATTAAATAATTAAATTCATTCTTTAAGTAAATAAATATTAATAAATAATCTTATTAGCTAATTACTTCTTAACTGATTATATTAGTATTATTATATATATAATAACTAAGATAAACAATAAATTATATAAGAAAAAGAGTATTATATATAATAGAAATTTAACTAAATAGATAAAAGAGAATATATAAGCTTTTTAATTATATAAGAAATATAAATAATACTTTTTAAAGTAAAATAATAATAAGTATAAAGATAAGACTAAGGAAATAAAGTAAAAAAGATATACTTTAAATAAAAATCTATTAAAAAAAGAATAAAAAGTATTTAAAAAAATAGTAAATATAAGAAAATATATATATCTTATTTTAACTAAGTTTATAAGATAACCTTATATTATAAGAGTAATAATCTAGATTAAGAGTTATATAGAAGTTAATAATAACTAGCTTATTAAGTAATAATTAATCTAGAAAAGACTACTTATAGAATAAAATAAAGAACTATTAATAGTATTCTAGTAAAAGTTTTATTACTCTCTAATTCTTTATAATTACTATTACTATTTATATTATCTTCTAATTCTAATAAATTATTTTTAGTCTCTAAGAGTAAGAAAAGTATTTAATCTTACTAAAGAATTATTTAAGTTAATTTATAGTAAATATTTCCTTAAGAGTAATTTTATTAAGCTCTTATAACTAATAATACCTTTTCTAAGAGTCTTTCTTAAAGACTCTATATAGCTTATACTATTAATACTTTAATTTTATATCTACTAAAAGATTAATTAATCGCTATATATTATAGATTAAAACTAAGTTATTCTTTATAATTAGCTTAGCTTTAAGGATTTATATTTAATTCTATATCTCTTTTATAACTTTCTAATACCTTCTCTTATAAAAGATAATATCTTTAATATCCTTATCTTAAAGTTCTAATTAGTAAGCTTAAAGAGCTAGAAGATCTCCTTTAATATAAACCTTATTATAATCTATTATTTTCTAAACTAGAAACTTACTTTCTAAGAGTAAAATAGCTTTTTAATTATAAAGTAAAAAGAATAGTATTACTTTAGTTAGCTAATAGATTAATATTTTTAAAGTAAAAAGAATACTTTTAAATTTATTTATTTATTTATAAAAATCTCTTTTTATTATTTTAAAGAAGCTATTTAAGATATCTTAATAAGTATACTTAATATTCCTATTAGCTTTAGAATTATAAGTTAAGATCTAGATTCTTTTAATACTATATTTTAATATAAATTCTTATATTATTTTCTTATTCTTAAGTCCTTTATTAACTATAAATCTACTAAAAAAGCTATACTAGTAGATAATCTCTTTCTATAGGAACTTAATAATATTAATAGATTTAGCTCTTATAAATAATCTCTCTTTAATTTATCTTAATAAATCCTCTTTTACTAAAATAAAGTATTTCTTCTTATTATCTAGTATAAGGACTCTTATAATATCTAAGTTAATATATTTAAATAGTTTAATTAGCTAAGTTAAATATAATAAGTTTTCTTTATAACTAAGTTATCTCTTTTAATATTCCTTATAACTTTTATAAAAGGCTTTATAATCTTTATAAAATCTAGTTTAAAAGAATTACTTTAAAAAGTAAAAAAAAGTTAATTTAGTACCTTTATACTCTCTCTTATTATATTACTTCTTAATAACTTTAAATTATTTAAGCTTACTTTTAATAATAAAGTATACTTAGTTATAATTATTAAGTTTTTAATAAAGATACTTATCTTAAGTAAAGTACTAAAGAACTTAATTCTTAAATTTTTTATAATTACTTAACTTAACTATTCTTAGCTATTTTAATAAGTAAAGAAACTTAGTAATTTATTCTAATTCTTTAAAGTAGTTTAGCTATAGAATTTATCCTATTAACTTATAATCTTAGCTTATAAGTTATTTAAAGGAAATTATAAATATTAAGACTAAGCTAAGTTTATTTAAAATCTACTTATTAATATCTTCCTTATCCTTTTTATTAATATCTAAGAAGTACTTCTTTCTATATTATAATAGCTTATTAATAATAATATTCTTTATTCCTAAAATATATTTAACTTTAAAGTCTATTAAATATATCTAAGTAATCTAATTTATAAGTAATACCTTAAGTAAGTTATTAGCTACTTTATTTAGCTATTCTATAAGAACTTTTATATCTATTTTAAGAATAAAATATACTTTATAAAGTTTACTTTATATCTTCTTTATAGCTTTTAAAGCTCCTTAGTATTTCCTCTTTATTATATTATACTTACTTTCTATAAGATTCTAGAGACTATTCTTAAATCGCGCTAGATATCTCTTCTTTTAATTATTAAGCTACTATAAGATAGCTTCTTAACTAATCTTACTAGTATCTATTATAAGTATAATAAAGCTTACTTTAAGATTATAATTAATCTTAATTAAGGATAAGGCACTAAGTAATATATCCTTAAGCTATTATATAGCTTACTTCTAAGAATCCTACTAGTTAAATATAACTTCTTTTTATATTATAATATATATTAGAACTATAATAATTAAGAAATTTTTAGTTTATATCTAATAATATATTATAACTTTAATAAAGGTCTTAGCTTCTAAAATATTATTATACTTCTCTTATTCTTAAATCTTTAATACTTTCACTATTTTAAAAGCGCTATCTATTACTATTAATAATAAATCTTATAATTTTAAGTCTAAGTAAGTAATACTAAGATTTAAGTTTAATAGTAGCTCTTAATCGCTTAAAGTATATTAAGACTTTATCTAGATTTTAAATATATTTTATAATAAACTTTTAAATCCTTAGTAAGACTTTTTTATTATTATAAAATAAGATAGAACTTTTAATTTTAATATTATTTATATATAGTAGTATAATATCTAAGATATAGTTAAGTAGAATCTTATAAATAATTTAAATAAACTAAGCTATAAAATTAGTAGCTCCTTAAAGTAATCTAGTTATATAAAAGAGGTTTAGTAGAGTATAAATTACTATTATATCCTATAAGTATATATCTAATATAAATTAATTATATCTAGAGAATAGATTAATTAAGGAAGCTATTATAAGTCTAGTAAATTTTATAAAAAAATAGTTTATATTTAGAGGGATATTAGTATCTTAGATAATAACTTTATTTATTTTAATAATAGCTATAATTAGTTAGAAAGCTCTTTTCTTTTTCTTTATAATTAGAAATTATTTATTTTAATATAAACTATAGTATAGTTCTATAATTCCTTACTTTAAATATTCTTTAAGTATAGAAATCACTTTTTCTAAGAGAGCTTTTAAGACTAGAAATAATTTCTCTTATTAAGCTTTATATAATATAGTTTTAATCTCTAATAGTAAAGTAACTTTTTCTCTAATTCTACTAAGTTATATCTAGTTAAAAGATAAAGCTCTCTTATAATTTAGTAGTATTTAGAATAGTAATTCCTATTCTTCTATTATTAACTACTTACTAATAATTAATTAGTTAAATATTTCTTATATAAGCTAGTATTTTAGCTTTTTATTTAAAAATCAGCTAGTAATATAATTTATAAATAGTCTTTTAAGTTAAGGTAATTATACTTTCTTATCTTACTTAAACTAGTTATTAATTTTCTTAAGTATATTTTTATTTAAAGTCCTAAGATCTATTAGCTTTATTTTATCTACTTTCTTTTTATAAAGTATATTAATATTTATAATCTTAGTTTTAACTTATAGTAAAGGATTATTATTAATAAAAAATATAAACTCTTTACTTTTTAAGTTTAATTAAATCGAATATATTTCGCTTATAACTACTTATAATCTTAGCTTACGAATTATTTTATAGTTTTTTTATTTTTTATTTTTATTATATCTTAATCTAGTAACTTAGTATTAGTAATTCTTATAAAACCCTTTACCTTAACTTATAATCTTAGATTAGAAGTAAAGACTTTCTATTCTAGTTTATCTAAGTCTCTTCTTATATTAGTACTTACTTTAGTATATATGCTAGTTAAGTATTTTCTAATCTATTTCTAATATTAATAAGGTCTCTAGTAATAATAACCTACTTAGTCTTTATATAAGTTATATCTATAAATATTATAACTATTACTTTATTACTAGAGTACTTAAAACTTAAGTAGCTCTTAAGAATAAATAGTATAATTAATACTATTATAAATTAGGACTTAAAAGTTAAGATTAAGGACCTTTATAGCTTATAAGCTTAATAAGATAAGATAATAAATTAGACTATTCCCTTAGTACTAATTAAAGAGGGCTCTAATATTTATATTAGTCTAGTTAAGAAGAATAAAATTAATAAACCTGAATTTAGTACTTTTAATATTATAAATATTAGTAAAATTAATATAAGAGATATTAAGATCCTTATGAACTTTATTACTAAATAAGATAAAATAATTAGGAACTATTTAGAGCTTACTATATAAACTTCTAAAATATAAGTAGTAGTTATAAGGAAAATCAGAGTTTAGACTATAGTAGACTTCAGATCTGAAGTTAATATTATTAATAAGACTATTATTAAAGTAGCTTAACTACTAATTATTTCCTATAAAGCTATAATCTTCTGAACTATTACTAGAGATTAAGTAACTTTTAATAAGAAAATTAAGAATATTACTATTAATATTAAAAGTATTTAGAATTACACTAATTTTATTATTATTAAGGATACTAGTTATAACTTATTACTTAAAATACTCTCTTAAGTAAAGGAAGTAATATATTTTATTAAGGAATTTCTCTTATTTTAGTACTTTAATAGTTCTTTACTAACTTATTTCTTTTATCTCTTAGCTTTAATACTTTTCCTAATAATCTCTACTCTAAGACTATTATCTATATTATCTATCTCTTAATTATTATTAGTAGTCTTAAGTTATCTAGACTCTTAATTTACTTTATCTAAGATAATCTTATAATCTTTCTCTTACTTTACTCTTTACTTCTATACTTTACTTAAAAAAGCTTACTTAGTTCTTATACTAGTATTAATCTCTACTTATCTAAGTTTTATATCTTTAGATATATAGATAATAATAATTATCTTTTTACTTAAATTAATCGTAGCTTTCGAGTTTAACTTAGTATTATAAATAAAAAGCTTTATAATAGTATAAATCTAAAGGTTTTTTTTCGAGCTTCTAAATATAAGTTCTATTCTATTCTAATAATCTTAAGTTTAATTATACTAACTTATACTATCTCTTATTTTTTAACTACTTCTTTAGCTTCTTCTTTATTTAAGCTATAATAAAGCTTTCTATACTTATTAATATAATAAACCTTATTATTAATATAGAA